>CAWUFW010001841.1:0-615000 GCA_963921515.1 Calotriton arnoldi | reverse complement strand
AGTAATGTCCTGAGACAACTTATACCTTTTTGAGCCATGGCTGCATCGAAGTCACCATTTGCCAATAGAAATACCCCTGTAGATGAACCACTATATAAGCCACACCCGGCTGCCACAATACTACTAACACAATTTTAGAAATCTACTAAAGAACCTCTATTAACAGATATAGAGCATTTCTCCAATACTTTTACTTTAAAAAATGATAGGAGTTGACGCCCCCTAATAGAAATGAGCCTGTTTTCCAGAAAATTCAGCTGTTCGGCGGAACTTCTATCATTTCCACAACTTGAATTATAAGACCGGGCATATATATGTGGAAAACCTGTTTAGAAGCAAGTAAAAGATCGAGCCAATATCACCAGGCCCGAGGCTAGCCTCGAACCGGCGTCTTCCTAAAACCAAACCAGGAAGTAATTCCACCATTGGGCGGCCATCTTCGAAGGTTAACGTTCTAGCGTGTGAACATACGCACATGCAATCAGGAAGTCACTGGTTACTTAACCGGACGACGCTACCAAACAGTGTTCGTCGGAGCCACGGGTAGGCATATAACGGGTGAGAGAGCAGCTTTGACAATGTAAGTACGGCAGAGCCGAACCCCTTGGGCAACAGGCATTTCACGGAAAAAGGTATTTCACTTACCTTTTCTTAACCCGATTTCTTGATCCTTTTCCTGCAGTGTGTGACTACAAGCACCCCTCCCCTCCTGTGATAAGCTCATGGGGCTTAAGTTAGGCATCGAACATGTACGTGTTTTGGGAATACTCACTATAATGTTTTTAGGTCGAGCCTATAGCGGCAGCGCGCATGCGCTGCACGCTCTGCGAGGCATGCAGTAATAGAGTATGCAGTGGAAGCTCCGCCACTCTCCGTCCATGTTTTTAATTTGGTCGTGTCATTGTCTTACGTAAATGCTGCCTTCTGATTGATTATGAGGCTTGTTAGTCCCTCCTTATTATAGCCATGTCGTCATTTGTATCCTTCCATGGCTACTGGCCCCTTTGCTTCGAGTGTGGCACAGTATGTGTTATTTAGATTGTGAGAACTATTTTCTTTAATAAGGTTCTCTTACTGCCCGTGCCTTATTCCCCCCTCCCGCAGTCCGTGCCTTCTCGCCCCCGCCCGCACTCCCGTTCGTGCTTTCTCGCCCCCCTGCACCTCGCCTGCCCGCACTCCCGTTTGCAATGCAATAGGTCTCGCGTAAATGCGAGTCCTATTGTGTTGTAAATGCTAGTTTCTAATTATTGCAGGTAGCATGCCAAGGTTTATCTTAAAATATGGCATCCGCGCCTTTCTTTAGTTGTGCACGGCGCGGCTCGTCTTCAAACATACTTTAATTCTCAGCGCAGCACTCATAAAATGGGCGTTGCGCTTTATCTCACATTGAAACATACTTTCATTTATGTTGCCTTTAAACACACTTTCACTCTTAGCGCAAAACACACAAGATGATGGACGGAATGCTGCACATTGGCAAACATTCACCCCCAGTCACAGATCTGGGTTTAATCCATCGTTATTTTGCTTCACCACGCCACCCCAGTTCAGACATAGCCATATGCAAATCAGTCTTGACCCTGTGCCTCATGGGAACAGTCCAGACCGAACTGCCAAGCCATGTCTTCCCTGGACCGGAATCAAGCATCCTAGGACCGGTTTCAGGCTATCAGCCTTCATCAGCCAGGATAGCTTGACTCCAGTGGCGTAGTGAGCACGGGACCCACGTCTGGGCATACCCTTCCCACTTAGGGCGAAATGCAAAACACACAAGATGATGGACGGAATGCTGCACATTGGCAAACATTCACCCCCAGTCACAGATCTGGGTTTAATCCATCGTTATTTTGCTTCACCACGCCACCCCAGTTCAGGCATAGCCATATGCAAATCAGTCTTGACCCTGTGCCTCATGGGAACAGTCCAGACCGAACTGCCAAGCCATGTCTTCCCTGGACCGGAATCAAGCATCCTAGGACCGGTTTCAGGCTATCAGCCTTCATCAGCCAGGATAGCTTGACTCCAGTGGCGTAGTGAGCACGGGACCCACGTCTGGGCATACCCTTCCCACTTAGGGCGAAATGCAAAACACACAAGATGATGGACGGAATGCTGCACATTGGCAAACATTCACCCCCAGTCACAGATCTGGGTTTAATCCATCGTTATTTTGCTTTACCACGCCACCCCAGTTCAGACATAGCCATATGCAAATCAGTCTTGACCCTGTGCCTCATGGGAACAGTCCAGACCGAACTGCCAAGCCATGTCTTCCCTGGACCGGATTCAAGCATCCTAGGACCGGTTTCAGGCTATCAGCCTTCATCAGCCAGGATAGCTTGACTCCAGTGGCGTAGTGAGCACGGGACCCACGTCTGGGCATACCCTTCCCACTTAGGGCGAAATGCAAAACACACAAGATGATGGACGGAATGCTGCACATTGGCAAACATTCACCCCCAGTCACAGATCTGGGTTTAATCCATCGTTATTTTGCTTCACCACGCCACCCCAGTTCAGGCATAGCCATATGCAAATCAGTCTTGACCCTGTGCCTCATGGGAACAGTCCAGACCGAACAGTCCAGACCGAACACACTTTCACTCTTAGCGCGGCGCTCATGAAACGGGCGTCACGCTTTTTTTTTTGCTACCGATTAATGTAGTTCACAATGGGAAGATCAGCATTTGGAGGCAGGGCGGTGCACATTCAGTAGAAGATGGGGCAGAGGTATGTCCCCGGACTTGTTGCACCCCGGGTGCTACTGTCCCCTGAAGGTGCCTGGCCTGCCCTTCTTTGTACTGCGCGATGGTTGTGTCCCTCCCTGGATTGGTGGGAGTAAGTATGCGTTTAGGAGGAGACCAGGCCGCCCCTGTCTCCGATTAGGTTTTATTTTTGGAAGGCGCTTCTGGGTGTTAAAGTGCTGGGGGAGAGGCGTGGCAGGACAGCTGAATGCAGCGGATGCCAGGCAGGGAGCTGCAGCTAAGTGAAAGCAGGCTTCTTGTAGGGGCGCAGGCAGATGTTTTCTGAATCCCAGGGCGGCCGAACGACATTGAACCATGTGCACACGAGGCCTGATCCATGGACAGAGTCCCAGCACTCCACGCTCCAGCCTATTGCATGACCTACTAATGCACAAAGTATGCTGGCCACAGGCGAGGAGCATATACACTGCCTGTCTGCGGCGAGCCTGTAGGGAGAGCCTGTAGATTACAGACCGGGCTGGCCCCAACATCAATACAGCAGGATCACACTTGCCCAAAGAAGCCCACACCTGACCCCAAGCCTGCTGCGTGTAGGGCTGGCCCTTGCAAAAGTAAAGAGACCTAATGTACCACTTTCACAATCCCTTCTGATCCTCTTTAAAAATCCTCTTATCTGCCACACTAACGTCCGCTTTGTGTCCTTTAAGATCGAGCGCGTCTAGTTTAGCTATTCCTGATGGTGTTTTCACAGGTCCCTACCCGCACCATCACAGAGCCCATCGCCGCTCGTGACTGTCCAAAGCAGTACGTCCTAGTGTTTCCCCTCTGGTGTAGGGGCGCAGCGCTAGAAGGTGGGTGCTGCTGTTGTGTATCCTTTAAAGAAGCACATCACATGGCAGGAAGCAGCTCGTGACCCCTTACCTACCTCTGTACATTACATGGCACCCCTTACACTGCCCAACAAAGGCTTCCAATTGTGGTGCGTGGACAGTGCAGCTTGCATTATTTCCACATGCAGATAGGTTTGTGACTAGCTCTGCTGTGCAGGCTGTAGAAACAAAGCAGAGACGGAGGGTTATCATGCAAGCCACTCACCTGCTTGACCGGAAGCGAAGGAGAGAGGTAACTAAACTTAGAAGTCTTTTGATTGTTACGAGCGTGGGCAGGGTTGAATGTGTCTCGAGTTCTCTCTTTTCCAGCTTGGCCATGTCCCTATCTGTCACCTTTGTAACCTAACCCTATTCATCTTAGCAGATATGTATAGTAGTAAACTGTTAAACAGGGACCCCTTTAAAAAACAAAAATAATTCATTCCTCCAGCATGTTTTAATGTACATTGTAAAAGTACGAAGTACATATGAAAGCGCTTTACATTAACATCAGTTGCTTTAAAGGGCTTGTTTTTAGGTCGAGCCTGGGCAGCGCATACGCTGCTTATTGCTGTCGTCCTTCCTCGCCACAACTTCTTTACATTTTGGTATTTTATTTATTAACTAAAATAGAACCACGGTCTCAACAGAATCGCTTTTACATACACTACATACATGTTATAACCTTTGTATAAATAAAAATAGCCAGGATCTTCTCAACAAACAACGCAACACATAGTGAAAGCCAGCACTGCAAAAGCATCCTTTTATTACAATTCGCAGTCGATCCTCGCACAGGGCCTCCCCTGCCTGCCAGCAGAAGCATTCTGCCACAAACCGCAGGATCCAAACACTGGGGGGCAGATTTACAATTTTTTTCACGTAGCGCACTGCAGCAGCCGCAAATGCTGCGCTGCACTACATGAAAAGGAGAGAGGAGGTGAGCACTCTATGTACTAAAATAAGGGACTCTCCTCCCCTCTCACTAGCGCCGGCGCTGAAATCAGCTGCAGTGCGTCATGGAGACACTTTTGCGCCATGGTGCAAGGGTGTCTCCGTGAGTCTAGCATAGGTTTTGTACTGAAAGGAACCCTTCCAGTACAAAATACTATGCATAGACTGACTTCAACCCTTTTCCCTCTTTGAATGTGAGCTGTAAAGTGCAGCTCACATGCAAAGTTGGAAAAGGAAGGAGAAATGAAAGCATTTCTCCTTCCTTGCGCCTACTTGAAAAGGGCACAGTTTTCTTATGCTAAACCCAATCTACTTTATTTAGTAAATTGGGTTTAGCGTCAGAAACCTTGGGTGGTTGCATGGGGACACCCATGCACCACCCTTGGCACGCCCCCATGGCGCAAAGTAATGCAAAGCTGCTTCGCATTACTTTTCCGTTATTTCCAGCGCTAAAATTGGAAAGTAAATTGGGAAAAAAATGTTTATGCGCCGATTTGCGTCACTTTTGTGACGCAAACACGGCACAAAATCTTATTAAATCTCCCCCTATGTATCCAAAATATTATCATTTCTTCTTCATCTGCAGCCTGCCTTTCATACAGGTTGCTCTTACAGAAGACTTCATTAAAGCATTATTACTGGTGCTGGGGGAATACATTTAATTACAATTTATCATAATGCACATGTTCCTAAGTGCTGCGCCTATGGTGTAACAGCCTGTGGTACTGCACCCTTTTCTTGCTTTGTGGATTTTCTTTTATTGCTTAAGCAACTGCTGGGATATTTGTTTAAAAAAAAAATCTAATTAACATTATCATTTGCAATGCCAATAGTTCTACCTTTCACCAATGCGAGACCCATTGCATTGCAAATGCTTGTTTAGGTTTCTAGTGGCCAGACAATTTCAAGTCACTCATGTTTTATGACATTAAAAACACATCGAGAGCATCGTAATCAGGAGTGATCCTAACGGATAAAAGCACAGATAGAGTGTGTGATTTTTGTTGTGTATTGTATTGTTTGTTTTTTTTGTGGTTTTTTTTAAAAGAAGGGCAGCACGGCACTCACATATTACAAAAACGAGCAGTCGTGCACGAGTTAAAAATATATCACTTACATTTACTTTCCACGAGTTTGGTAATGTAGTTTCCTCAGTATATATTTAAATGATAAATTTATGTCATGTTTTACTCTATCTTTCCAGATTGCTTAGAAGGAGTATACCGATTAGGTATGGTATTTATGCATGTCTTAATGCACATTCCACCCTGATAGTTATCAGGTAGACCTATTAGGTTATCAAGGAGTGGTAAAAGGGATCAATTACTTTGGTCCTGAAGAAAAGCCTAGGGGAAGGCTTGAAACATGTAGACCAGGGCGAAAACCACACATTATAGTGTACATTTCTCCTCTCCCCTTTTAACAATACCAGCCACAGGAATTAATAAAGTTTAGGTTCCACGTGGCCAGGTATTTTTTAATTCACAACTTTTTCTTGACCCTTCCACTCTCACAACAACACATAGTAATCACCTCACAAAAGTGCTCCCACGTCTTAGTCGGTCATAGCACGCCCCGTCCCGCAGCGGGGCGGGAAGAACCCAATGATTAAGCATGCCACTAAGGGACCTTTTGGTGGGTGAGGGTTATTTTAAGAAAACTCGTAGTTATCTTTGGTAAACTAAAAGCAATCGCTGGAAGGATAGCTTTTTCATACATGATGTGTGAACTTTCTTTGTTTTTTCATGATTTCTAAAGGAGGCTGAGTCCACAGTGAACCTAACCTCTTTCTCCCTCCCTTGTTCTTTATTGCAATGGTTGTCATAGTCATATGATGATTCATTTCCTATTAAGACCAATGTTTCCAATGACAAATAAATATATCATTATTTGGAAATATCCTGTATACGGGAACATATCATCATCATATTCATATGCACTAATATGCACAGAAATGATACTACTTAAATTCATTATTATTATTCACGTACAAATAATAGAAAAGTTTGTGATAGGGGAAATCTTTACATGTTCCTAGACCAGGTATGGATTTTTTTCACATGTGCATGTTCCTATTCTATACATCTTTCGAACACATGAATTCTATAAAGCCCTGGATGGGCCATGTCCACTCCATAATGTGACACTTTGTCGCTAGCACCAGGCCTGTACAATGACCTCTCTAGCCGGGACGACTTCTGCCTTTCATTGACGGTCCCTACTTATATATTTATAAATTTCAAACATTCTCCCCATAACGTGCTCATAGTCTGCATTGCAACCTTATAGCCATAATAGTATAAACATCAAACGAGATCTGTCTAAAACCCCCATTACACCCGTGCTTTCTTATCTAAATTATCATATTGTCATTCTATTTCATACTTTCTCCACAAGGGAGAAATAAAGAACAAAAAAAAGTAAAGAAGATGAGATTCTAATAGATTATGGCGATCTTTTCTATTTTAAATGGACCAAACCACAATGCGAACTATGATTTATTTTTTTCTCTATGTTTCTATATATTTCAACAGCTGTAGCATCTAACCCACATGGACCCATAGTTCTTCCTCACGGTTAAGGCCATGGGGAACGAGTGTCCTTAACTCGATGATGTATTTTGACTTGAGCTGATGCAAAGTTCTCACCCTGTCACCACTTCTTTCCAACATGGGTACCTGATCTATACAGAAGAAACTCAAAAGTTTACTGTTACTCTGATGTTGGGGCGCAAAATGTCTGGCTACAGGATAACTGTTATCCCCATTTGTTATTGCTCCCATATGTTCCAGGACTCTTTTTTGCTTGGCGTACCATACTGCCCACATAAAGAAGGTTGCACGGACACACCAAGCAATAAATAAAGTCAGTGTTACAGTTGAGTAGTTTTGTTATCTGTTTCTTGGAGTCCCTGCCTGGAATTAGAAACTCCTTAGTCTTGACACTTTTCCTGCAAGCCTTACAATGCAAACACGGATAAAAATCTTTTACTTTTGGCACATCCCTGTCCTTGTTGGAAAAGTGGCTATGTACTAGCAGGTCTTTCAGAGAGGTACTTTTCCTATAAGTGATGCTAGGATGTTGAGAGATTAGATTTCCAATCGTTCCATTTGCTTGTAAAATATTCCAATGTTTTTCCAATATTTTACGTATTTCATTGGAATCTGTGGAATAGGTCAAAATTAACCTGGTAATCCCTTCTTTATCCTCCCTAGATTTTTAGGTCTCGGCCTGCACCAGCGCTTGCGCTGGTCTGGCCGAGAGTTTTAGTAAGCGGGTTTTGGAAGTGCAAACCCACTGGCTTTCGGCTGGCGACCAGCTTGCGTTCACGATAGCGTGCACGCGCGCAGCTGCCATCTGGGTTTCCTATCTCTTCCTCATTTCCTCGTCATGGCTCATTAACTCTCTGGACTCTGATGTTTCAATCGCAGCAGCAGCTCACATTACCAACTGACGGCCCTGGACTACAGTCACATGAAAAACAACAGCGATTAGCATTGAAATGCAAGCTTTTTTTTGTCTAGTTAGAAATATTGCTTCGGTGGGTTGATTTCACCTTATATCGCTATTTGTTTTATATTGGGAGTCACAGCCTAATTACCAGTATTTTTGTCTCACTCTGTTTTTAAAAAAATATTTATTCGCGCAAAGCACAAAGCTATATTTAAGGTTACTTTTTCCGTGTCACTTCTTCACTCTATTTATACTCCACACCCCCACTCTTATTGTCTCTCCTTCTCTCTCTCTCCCCCTCTCTAATTCTCTCTCTACTTAATTAACTCTCCCTCTCTATCTTTTTTAGCCTTTCATTCTCTCTCACCCCTTTATCTGTTTCTCTTTCAAACTCCTTCATTCACTCTCTCTCCCCTTCTTTCTCTCTCTCTATCCCGCTCCACTCTTTATTCTATGTACACCCTTTCTCTTTCTTACTCACCACCCTCTCTAATTGGGCATTATATCTTCACTCTATCTCTCACTCAGCATCACCACAGCATCAATCAGAGCTGCCACAGCATCACTCAGCGCCGCCACAGCATCACTCAGCGCCGCCACAGCATCACTCAGCGCCGCCACAGCATCACTCAGCGCCGCCACAGCATCACTCAGCGCCGCCACAGCATCACTCAGCGCCGCCACAGCATCACTCAGCGCCGCCACAGCATCACTCAGCGCCGCCACAGCATCACTCAGCGCCGCCACAGCATCACTCAGCGCCGCCACAGCATCACTCAGCGCCACCACAGCATCACTCAGGGCCACCACAGCATCACTCAGGGCCACCACAGCATCACTCAGGGCCACCACAGCATCACTCAGGGCCACCACAGCATCACTCAGGGCCACCACAGCATCACTCAGGGCCACCACAGCATCACTCAGCACCACCACAGCATCACTCAGCACCACCACAGCATCACTCAGCACCACCACAGCAGTATCACTCAGCAAGACCTGAGTATCATTCAGCATCACCTCAGCATCGTCTCCGCAACAGTCACCACCACCACCACTACCACCTTAGCACCACCTCAGCCTGCTCTCGGAATCTGGCATCTGTTGATTCTCCCCTAGCGTCTGGCCGCTGCTAGTGTTATAATACAGGTACTAGTTCCCAACCTTCACCCTCCGATTGTTTATGCCCCCTCAAAAAAAAAGCTTTAACAAACAACCATTGCAATAGGCAGAAACAAGTTGCCAGCATTGCAAGAACAAAAGAAAACTGAGGACATTTTTTATTGTAAATACTTTCTTTAATATGGTCGTTCAGTTTTACATAATGCCTTCTTGGTCATATATAAAGTAACAAAAATGCTTCTGACACTTTTTTATTATAACTTTTCAGCATGCTGCATAGCAGCCACACTTCTCTACAGCACAGCTTGAAGACATTGGCAAAGTCAATAGCTCTGGCTAAACACTTATAAGGCCCCAAAGGCGAGACCTATTGGCTATGCCAATGCTTGTTTACTTAAGAGATCATGTCTCACTTGAATGAATGAATGAATGAGGAGACACTTATAAAGCGCATGGCTACCCAGGAGCATCCCATCGCTGAAGCCGTAACCGGAGGACCGATTATACTAGGGGAAAAGCCAGGTCTTGAGTAGTTTCCGGAACACCAGATGATTGGGTTCGCTACGAAGATCCAGCGGAATGGCATTCCAAAGTCTGGAGGCATTGAATGAAAAAAGCCGTCCGCCACTTCTGGTCTTCTTGATCCTGGGGACCACTGCCAAGTGCAGCTCGTCTGAACGGAGTTTCCTGTTAGACCTGTAGGGGCGGATCATGGCTTTGTTGATAGGGGGTCCGTTCCCCACCAGAGCCTTATGGGCTATACAGAGGGCCTTAAAATCAATTCTCTGTTGCACCGGAAGCCAGTGAAGAAAGCGCAGCGCAGGCTTTGCCGAGCACCTATTGGGGGTCTCCGTAAGAAGCCTCGCTGCCCAATTTTGAATGACCTGAAGTTTTGCGATTACGGACTTTGGGGCGCCCAAGTAGAGGGCATTTCCATAGTCAATCCTAGACAAAATTAGTGCCTGGATCAATAGCTTTTTTGCTGGTAAGGGGGGAAGAATTTTCCGGGTTATCCTGAGTAGGCCATAACAGGCAGCGGCGGTCTTCCTTGCCTGAACTTTGAACGTAAGGTCATGATCCAACCATATTCCCAGGCTTTTGATCTCCGTCTTGGGGACCGGCACTGGGCCCATCGAAGTAGGCCACACAGAGTTTGATAGGACACTCCAAGAATTGCCAAGGATCATGAGTTCTGTTTTGTCACCATTGAGCTTCAAGTGGGAGGCTCTCATCCACTTGGACACTTCCTCAAGGCAAGACAGAAGGTTATTGGTTTGCTGGTTGGAATAGTTCAAAGATACGACCAACTGCGTGTCGTCAGCGTATGTCACCATGTGGATCCCAAAAGGAGATACGACGTCTGCCAGCGGGGCCATGTATACATTGAAAAGAGTAGGGCTCAAGGAGGAGCCCTGCGGAACTCCGCACTGAAGGGGAATGGACTTTGAGCAAATATCGCCTTCACAGACCTGGAAGGATCTGCCCTCCAAGAAAGATTGTAACCATTGCAGAGCTGATCCCGTCACTCCTGCTTTCCTGAGGCGGTGAACCAGGACACAGTGATTCACCGTGTCGAAGACCGCACTCAAGTCGAGGAGGATTATTGCTGATGACCCTCCTGAATCAAGAATTTTCCTGGTTTCCTCCACCACAGATAGTATAGCGGTTTCCGTCCCTTGCCCGGGCCGGAACCCCGTTTGGGAGTGGTGGAGTACATGGTTAGTTTCTAGAAACGTGGAAAGGGTACGGTTAGCAAATTTCTCCGCTACCTTACTGATTACCGGTAAGAGCGAGATTGGGCGGTAGTTGCCCAGGTCGGCTGGATCCAGCGTAGGCTTTTTCAACAACGCTTTTACCATCGCCCTTTTCCATTCCAAAGGGACCATGCCTTCCTTGAATGAAGCATTAATCAAACAAGTGGCAATGGGGGCGATTGTTGGACCCACCATTTTCAAGATGTTGGGAGGTGCGGGGTCCAGCGGGGACCCACTTTTTATTGCTGACATGGTAGCTAAAAATAGTTCCTGGGTCAGCATGGGAAAGGTCTCCAGTTTATCTACCGCTGGCTGCCTACCAGCATTAGTATACACAGTGGAGATGTTAATGGCTTTTTGGGGAAGATGATTAAGAATGTTTTGGACTTTAGTCGAAAAGTATTCGGCTAGTTCGTTGCAGCGGAGCCCGGAGGGGTCCGGTGGGACCGGTGGGCAAGGCACTTTGCATAGTTTTTTGGCGATGAGGAAGATTTCTCTAGGGGAGCTCGCGGCGGACACACTTTTTCCTTCATAAAAGGAGGCTTGCGCAATTTTTATTTCGGCCTTATATCGTCCAACGGCCGCCCTATATTCCAATTTCTTCTCGGCAGCAAAATCTTTCCTCCATGCTCTTTCCAATTTTTTACAGTGCTGTTTTAAAGTGCGTAATTTGGGGGAAAACCAGGCGGCCTTTTTAGATCCTACTTTCTTCTGAGTAGAGACTTTGGGGAGTACCACATTAAGTGAGTCTTCGATCCAGGTGCCAAAATTTGCATTGGCTGCAGTTGGGTCGGAGACGGGAGTTGGCATGGTCTTTTCAAGTTTTGATGTCCACCTCTCCAGAGAAAGTTTGGACCAAGGGTGGGTTAGAGTTCATATCAATGGAGCAGGAGGCACAATGCTCGATGGCGACCAAAGAAGAGGAATCATAAAATGGTCCGACCATGGGAGGGGGATGGGTTCTTTCCCCATCAGGTCTCCTAAATTGGAGAAAATGGGGTCGAGGAGATGTCCTTTAACATGAGTTGCTTGTGAGACCTTCTGGATTAATTGATAGGCCGAGAGGTCTTGGGCTAATTCTGTTGCAGGTAGAGCTAGAGGGTCGAAGTGCAAATTAAAATCTCCCAGAAGAGTAAAATTGGCAGCGAAACTAGCGAGGTTGACGGCTGTTTCTGACAAGGATTTGCAGAAATCACCTGTTGCCCCAGGGGGGCGATAAATAAGAATACCTGAGAATGAGAGAGTAGGTGTGAATTCAATGGAGAAGTGGAAATTCTCGCAGTCTAGCAGCGGACTGCCTATCAGGCGGCAAGTCAGGTGATCTTTATAAATAATAGCGATGCCTCCGCCCTTGCCTGTCTCTCTGTCCAGCCTCTGAATCAGATATCCCGGCTGGAGTGCCTGAACAATATCAGGCTCCGAATAGGGATTGAGCCAGGTTTCTTTAATAAATAAGACTTCTGGGTCGGAGTCTTTTAGAAACATGGATATTTCTGTTGTGTGTTTGGGTAGGGATCTGCAATTGCATAGAAACAGCTTGTATACTCTCTCCTGCGATGGAGAGGTGGTAATGCATGCAGAGGGTTCAAACTGACAGTGGGAACACTGTCCTGATGTGACTGAGGCGAGATGGAATGTGCACATTTTAGCCCTAGTGTTCGATTAAGCTGTTTGAGTTGCACGCTAGTATAATAAAATTTACCTGGGGGTGGAGAGGCAGGGTTTCCAGCCCCTAGACCCGGGCAGGCACGGACGGGCGCAGACGGGCTTGCCTTAGGCGCGATCGCGTCACCTGGCGCTTTTATGACGTGGGATGTGCGCCGGGTTTCAGCTGCTAAAATGCTGACCCGGCGCCTGAGTGAAAATGAAATTGGTGTTAAAAATGCCCCACTACCCTAGAGCCTTAACACAGCTCTCCCCGAACACAAAGCAACATAAAAACAATAGCAGCAGTGTTAAAAGAATAGCAGCGAGTTTAAAAAAGAAATAGCAGCAAGTTCGTTTTTCCGGTCTAATTACAATACACCGGCTACCTCTAAGGAATTCAGTGCTTCAGGTTACCGCCGATGATCAACCCGATCTACAGCGGTTTGCTGGGATATCCCCTCTGCCCAAACCGTGCAAGTGCTTGATTCTTTGCAACTTCATAGTTCTCATTTGTGGTGGTGTTTCGTTTAATACGAAGTAGCTCGCCATAGGGAATGCTATTGAATAGACAGCGGGGATGCTGACTGGTGTAATGTAAAACGGCATTACCGGCAGTTGGTTTGCGGTATAATTTGGTTATCAATTGTCCACCGTTGACATACACCAATAAATCTGTATATGTGTATATAACATAACACTTGTATTTGTAAAGCGTTCTTATCACCCATGGGTCTCAAGGCGCTGAATAACAGATGTTTATTGTTACCCAACTCAATGGTACTCATTTTATCGACCTCAAATGGATGAAAGGCTGAGCGGACCCGCCGGGATTTGAACCTGTGACCATGAGGTCGAACACAGGCCCCTGCAGTGGATGCATTAGTCCACTAAGCCACCAGACCCGGCCTATATATATATCAATTAGAAAAAACACCTCCATAAATAGAGGCTTTCCTTATTGAAAAAGATGACGTAAGACCGCTTGTCCTACAGCTGCATCACTGTAGCTTGCCAGATCTAGACAGAAGTGCTGAGTGAAAGAGTGAGCGCTCTTCCACGTAGCAGCACGGCAGATTTTATCCAAAGGAAGAATAGCAAAGAGAGCAGCGGAGGTGGAGACTGCTCTTGTGGAATGAGCCTTAGTGCTGTGTTGCAGTCGCTTGCCTGCTTTAAGATGGCAGAGCTGGATGGTTGCAGTAATCCAACGCGCTACAGTTGCCTTAGTGACTGCAGCACCTTGTTTAGATGCACTATAGGGCACCATAAAATAGTCAATCTTTCGAATTGTTTTAGTTCTTTGTAAATAAAATGTTAGGCAACATTTGATGTCCAAAGCGTGAAGAGCCTTCTCCACAGGCGTAGATGGATTCGAAAAAAATATATGCAGAATCAGGGGTTTGTTGAGGTGGAACTTTGACAGACCCTTAGGAATAAATCATGGATTAGTTCTAAGGAAGACAATTCTACGTGAAGCGTAGAAATGTTTTTTTAATTGTAAGGGCCTGAATTTCGCTAACTCTTCTAGCAGAAGTGAGGGCTAGTTGCAAAGCGACCTTTAACGGGAGAAATGTGATCTCCGCCCTGTGAAAAGGCTCAAAAGGTGGCTTCATGAGTTGTGAAAGAACGATGTTGAGATGCCATTCCGGAGGAGGAGCTTGAATTGGAGGAAAAACCATGAATAAACCCTTAATGATCTGCTCCACAATTCTTGCAGAACAGAGTGAAGAGGAGTTCGAGGAAAGCCTGAAGCGAGAAATGGCATCTAGGTGAACCTTGATTGATGCATATGTTACCGTCAAAGTGTGAAATCCCGCATTGTATAGAATGCCTAGGTAATGTATAGAATGCCTGAAAAGGCCTGAAAATCGAACGTCAATGTATGAAATTATTGATATTTTATACATTGCCTAGGCATTGTATACTTTGCCGGATTGTCTGCCGGCAAAGTATATAATACCCCTAATCCCGCCATTTTATTCCCGCCCGGCAAAGTGTGAATTCCGGCATTCTATAGAATGGCTAGGTAATGTATAGAGTGCCTGAGAATGGAACGACAAAGTATGAAATGATTGATATTTTATACATTGCCTAGGCATTGTAGACTTTGCCTGATTGTGTGCCGGCCAAGTATATAATACACCTAATCCCGCCATTTTATTCCCGCCCGACAATGTGTGAAATCCGGCATTCTATAGAATGGCTAGGTAATGTACAGAATAGTTTTGTGCTTTCACTTTCAAATGCGTATTAATTAATAAAGGCTTCTCATCTTGTGCCCTTTTAACACTTTGCGTAAATGGTACTGGTCATTCTGTATAATGCCTAGGAATTGTATACAATGCCTAGGAAAAGTATGTAACATTTTCCCCAAAAACTTATATTTCATAGTTTGCCGAAAACCATCAGGCATTCCATACATTACCTAGGCATTCTATACAATACCGGGATTTCACACTTTGACGGTAACACATATACCAATCCTGATTTAGCCAGAGAGAGAAGGTAGGGTTAAATTTACTCTGGTGAAGAGTCTACCGGATTAATATTATTTTGGAAACACCATGCACAGAAACGTTTCCATTTCAATTTATAGGTCGTTTGAGGAATCAACCCTTGCTCTGGAAAGAATGCTCCTGCAGTCCTGGGGAATATCTAGATCTTTAAATTCAATGAATTCAGGAGCCATGCATGCAATTGGAGAGAGGTAGGATGTCGATGAAGGACCTGGCTCTTGTTCATGGTCAATAGGTTCGGTGTTATTGGAAGGCGATAAGGCTGGGCTTCTGAGAGCATTAAGAGTTCTGTGAACCAATGCTGTCGAGGCCAGGGGGAGCAATGATAATCATCTTCATTTTAATCCTGGGAATGAGGGGGCATGGGGATCAAGCGTAAACAAAAGGTCCTTGACCAGCTTATTGAAAAAGCATTACCCCATGACCCTCTCCGAGGCTCCCAGCTGGCAAAGAACCGGCATTTCTGATTTTCTAAATAAGCGAAAAGATCAAGGCTCACTTTGCCCCATTGGTAGAAAATGTAGTTGCGAATCGGTTGATTTAGCTCTCACTCGTGACAGGTTTGACTGGTCCTGCTCAGAGTGTTCGTGAATTTGTTCTCTACTCCCAGCATATGCTCGGCTTGGATTCTGATGCAGTGCAAAATAAAGCAAACGCAAGGAGATGATGGAAGGAGCGCTGAAACTTTTCAGACACTCACCCCCAGTTACACGTCTGTGTTGATAGTTCGGGCTGGACTGTTCCCATGAGGAACAGGGTCAAGACTAATTTGCATATGGCTGGGTCTGAACTGGGGTGGCGAAGTGAGCTAAAGAATGATGATGGATTCAACCCAGATCTGTGACTGAGTGTCTGAACAGTTTCAACGCTCCGTCCATCATCTCCTTGTGTTTGCTTTGTTGCCCCAAGTTGGCAGGGTATGCCCAGACGTGGGTCCCTTGCTCACTTTGCCACTGGATTCAAGCTAGCCTGGCTGATGAGGGGTGTTAAGCCGAAACCGGTCCCAGGATGCTCGTTTCCGGTCCAGGGAAGACCTGGCTTGGCAGTTCTGCTGGACTGTTCCCATGAGGAACAGGGTCAAGACTGATTTGCATATTGCTTGGCCTGAACTGGGGTGGCTAAGTGAGCTAAAGAACGATGATGGTTTCAACCCAGATCTGTGACTGGGGGTGAGTGTCTGAAATGTTTCATCTCCTTGCTCCGTCCATCATCTCCTTGCGTTTGCAGTACAAAATAGCCCGTTTCCATATTTTTGCGGCTTCCAGAGACAAAATGTGTGATCGGGAACCTCCCTGTTTGTTGAGAAAATGCATGCAGGTGATATGGTCTGTTCGCATCAGAATGGAAGAACCTCGAATTCTTGGAAGAAATGACTGAAGTGCCAGAGAAATGTTTTTTAAATCTAGGAAATTGATTTACATTTGAGATAGTGAACCACTCCAACCTGCCTCTGACCTGGAGCTTCTGAAAATGTGCTCCCCAACCTTCCAGGGAGGCGTCTGTGGTGATAATGAAATGAGGGACTGGAGAGAGGAAAGTTAGCCCTTCAGAGACATTTTTGGAGGACTGCCACTAAAGAAGCGCTTTCTTCATTGTCAGCGTGAGCCGAACTAGATCGTCGAATGATCAGGTTATTTGAAGCCATTGGCTGTCCAGTTACTCTTTAATAGGTCTCATCCTGAGATGGGCGCAAGGAACCAAGAGGATGGATGAGGACATCATGCAGTAAAGATTTGACAAGAAAGACTGAAATGAACTCTCTTCGGAAGCCAGGGATGTCAGTCTTTTGTCTTTCTACTGACAAGAATGCTTTGTCCTGCACAGTATCTACAGTAGCCCCTAGGAAAGTTATCCTTTGTGTGGGAGTAAGTTGAGACTTCTGATAATTGACCGTGAGCTCCAGAGAATGGAAGAACTGCAGGCATGTAGATGTGGCTTCCGAGGCCTGTTGAAGAGATGGAGCTTTCACCAGCCAATCGTCTAGATACGGAAAAAGTTGCAGACCCTTTAGGCGTGGATGTGCTACTACTGGGGCAAAGTATTCTGTAAAAACTTTAGGAGCTGAGCGGAGACCGAAAGACAGTACTCTGAATTGATCGTGATCTCCAGCCACTGTGAAACGGAGGAACTGTCGGTGCTTGGGGTGAATGGGGACATGGAAGTACGAATCTTGTAAATCAAGACTGGTCATGAAATCTGTGTGATTGAACATCTGTAGCATCTCCTGCAGCGTGACCATTCGAAATCGCTTCTTTCTCAGGTACTTGTGGAGTTGCCTGAGGCCTGCAATTGGAGGCTATTCCCCCAACTTTCTTCACTAGAAAGAAGCAGGAATAAACACCCATTTCCTATTGAGAAGGTGGAACTCTCTATGGCCCCTTTCTGCAGCATAGTGAGTGCTTCCTTTTTGAGCAGATAGGGTGGAGGTGCTGCAAGTGGCAGATGAGGAGGAGTAGTTTCTGTACATTCCAAAGTATGGCCTTACTTGAGAAAGTCCAGGACCCACCGGTCCGTAGTAATCTGCTGCAATTGGTTGTAGTATTGAGAGATGCGTGCTCCCATGAAAGGAAGGGGAGAAAGAAATATAGAGAGCAGTACTCAAATGTCATTTTTTTCAGACAGTGTCTCTTGACTGTGGTGGTTGCCTATGTCTATATTGCAGTCTGGAATATGCGGCCGCTGGTGGTGCACAGTAAGTTTTGTGCTGCTGGTAGGCTGGATGAAATGACTGATAGGGTTGAAAAGAGTGACATTTCTGTTATCCACCACGAAAGGAGTAGGAACCTCTTCCTCTACCCCCATTAAAAGGAGGTTTTTTTATACTGTAGTGATCCTAGGGATCTAACAGTGTCCGTATCAGACTTGATGGCTTGGAGGGCATCATCAATATGCTCACCAAAAAGCGCTTCGCCATAGAAAGGCATATCCAAAGTTTTGCTCTGAACCTCAGGGTGAAAGGTGGTTGCTTTGAGCCAGCCCTGGCGCCTAAGGACTGCTGCCCCAGCTAGTTGTCGAAAAGCGAGTGATGGCACATCCATTGCGTAATCAATCATTTCGGAGGCTGATCTTTCTCCCTCCATTAGTATTTTTCATGCCTCTTGCTTTTTATCTTCTGGAAGGAGATCTAGATATGGCGTGATATCCGACCACATCTGGCAATCTTATCTCCCCAGAATTGCTAGAGAATTCGCAACACAGAATGTGGTGCCAGAAGTTGTGGTAAACCTTTTACCAATATAATCAAGATGCCTGCCCTCCTGGAGTTGTGACCGGTGTTGAGAGAATCTTGGATCTGCGCTGCGCAGCTTGTGATATGACTAAGTCTGGTTTTGGTTGTCCTACCAGACATGCTGGAGCATCATCAGGAGCCTTGTACTTCTCGTCAATCCTGGGGAGGAATGCAGACACCGAAGCAGGCATTTTAATAATTTCCTCCCACATGTAATAAATTATCGGTATTGAACTTACGGATTCCTTGAGTCAGCCTTAAAATCATACAGAAAACTGTCAGACTGTTTAACCTGCAGAGGAACTTGGAACCTCACGGCTGCTCTCTTCATCAGGGAGTGAAAACCACCTATGTCCTCCGGTGGGGAGTCTGTTGGCTGACGAGAAAGGTGCAGGAACCAAGTAATCATCCCATTCATTGAGTGGAAAGTGGGTGTCTGGGAGTTCACCTTCTTCTCTATCGTCATCACCATCATCATCGCCAACTCGTCTCGATGGCATGGCCACATTTAAAACCGGTATCATCCAAGGTGTGGAAGGTGTCATAGAAGGCGGGGATGCTGAAATTAAAGGTGCAGCAGGGGGTGGAACTGCTTTGCTAGATTAAAGAAAACGTGTGTCATAATCCTGCAACACTGGTTGCAGATCTTGCACCAACGTGACTGGAAGGTGAACCATAGGTTCATGAACAAGCCCATGTATGGCAGGGATGCTCCTGCATACCACTGATGATGGTAGTCTTGCGCATAATACATTTCCTCATCATCATCTGCATCTTCCCGATACTTTACATGTAGCTCTGATGGGCTACAAACTTGGCCAAAGAGCTCGTCGTTATCCGATTCCTGAACATTCAGTAAATAGCATGGTGGTAATGGTGAAATTTGGGAAGGATTCTGTAAAAATCGTTTTCTCGACAAGGGAAAGGTCAGCGTGAGCAGCAAAGATGAAGGTCTCTTGGTTTTCAATAGCGTCGACGAGGTCTTGATCGACACTGGCAGCAGTGGAAAAATAGCAGACGATGGAAGGACGGTCGTCGACAAATGAGGTGGTCTTTATGGATGTAGCGGTGACACTGGTCGTCATCGCTGAAGTAGTCATCGTCGACGAACAGGTCATCGTTGATGGTGCTATAACATGTTTTTGTAAAGCGCACGTTCATCCAAGGGTATCTTGGCACTTTATGACCAAAGTAATAGTCGAAAGAGCATTTGCCGAAGGTGAAGCAGCTATCAGTGGTTTGATAGTCGCGGATGACTGCACTGAACCTATCCATGTTGGCGATTTATTCGCCGATGAACGTTTCGACAGCATACCCGTCGACGACGTGGATTTACTGGCTGTCTTTAACTTCATCAGTGAAGAGAATGAGGAGGATGTTTTCGGTTTTGATGCCAAAATAGAGGTGGAAGTGGTAGGATCAGAGTGTACCTCTACAGGAACTGGATATTTCGCTTTCATTGAGGGGCTTTCAAAAGACTGATGGTGCGCCCTTTTTGAAGCTTTTTTATGTACCTCGGGAGACTCTTAAGATCTTTTTTCTTAGGTTTTTGAAGAGAAGTATGAGAGCTCACACTGCTTTCTTCAACAGAAGGTACATCAGACTTGATCTCAAGTCCCTGCAGCCAGATTAATAATCTACTTTCTCTATCCTTAAGAGTTTTAGTGGAGAAGGTTACACAAATCTTGCAGTCCTTAACTTTGTGGAGAGGATGCAAGCAATAGATACTATCCTTATGGAGATCTTCAGCATACAGTCGCTTCTTACCACAAGATCCACATGATCTGAAGAGTACTTTTTTAGAGGATTCAGACATTCTAACAGCAAAGGTTGGAAAAAAGCAAAAATGTGAAGAAAACTGAGCAGAGCTTAGGGGAACTCCCTCACACGACGTGCGGTAGAAAATATGAGGGATTGAGCCTCTCTTTGGAGTGTTCTATAGGGTGCTGGCATTTGATTGGTTAAGGTTCAATTTTGGGTCTTTTTACAAAAGAATGTAGATAGGCTATGACAGACTTATCATTGCATTTTAACCTATATATAGCATTTACAAAGATACCGTGGGACTCCCACTTCGACAACAGTGATAATTCAAGCATGTGAATCTATGAAAGATCCAATACTGGAAAATTGGTGGGCTAGCTCAGGCAACCCACAGATTCACTGAACCCATGTACCTTGTACCCAGTTAGGACAAGTGATATTGGAATTCTAGATACGGGAAAAATGTAGTAATAAAGGCAAAAAAAAACACCAGAGGATCTGCACAAATTGAATACATCGGACTGCCAGGAAGCTGGACTATAGAAAGATTCCAATCTGCAAGCTAGAAGTACAACTGTAATAAAGCACAGGAAGAACAGAAGGTAATTACGAACTACTAATAAAAAGCTTTCATAGAGGACCATACCTAGGTGAGATACAAGAACAAAATAAAACCAAGGAACAGAGATATTCATTTGGCGACCTGGAAACCTGACATCCAGAGTAGTGCTTAATGAAATAAACTATTTTGACTGATTAACTGAGCATAGTGGAGTTAGTTTACAAGAGGAGACACAACAGAAGAAATACAGAAAACTGAGGGAGCGGGGGGTGTGCGGGGGTGTGCAGGAAAACCATTACTTAATTTGAATCAGTGTTTGTCATGTTCAGCACCCAACCTTAATATTGAGAACAATGACTTTATGAATTATGTATGTTGCAAGGGAGGCAAGGCATTTTTAATAATTTTTTTTTTTTTTTAAAGAACAGATGACAACAATTGTGAGGCCAGCTTAAGGCTCCTCAGCGTGGTATTATGATGTGACCTTAAAACACAGTAGAAGGGCTCACTAAGGTGTCATTTCTTTGTCTCAAGCACTGCCTCTAATTTATAGATGAGGAATTCAGCTGTGAGAGGACCATTCTCAGCTTGTACAGTTTGTAAGCATGCACTTTCATTTCTGCCCATGTGGTCACCCCAACCTGCTGAGTACAGTAGCAGAGCCTTCATAAGTTCTTGCCCACCTGCAGGCTTCCCAAAGTCCAGACTTATCTTCCATAGTCCTTAATTTACGGCTTTCAGAATGATTGATCAGTGTTTACTTTTCAAATAGTTGCATAGAAGGGAGGAAGGGACAGACCAAAATGTATACAATCTTTTACAGCAAAATGTTCATCAATTACAGCCCCTCCCGTTTGGTATTAAAACCTGTGTATGCCCCGCACCAGCACATGTACGTCTGTTCGGCGTAACTGTCCTTCTGGACTCATTGGGCTTAACACTAAAGACTGTGGCTAGTGCCCCAACAGCAGCAGGCAATGGCAGGATTGTAAGTAGCAGGTTGGTAGTGTCCGCCTAAACATATTGGGCTCTGGCGCTTATTTTTTTTATTTAAATTAACCACTGAGTAGAACGTATGATATATGCATCTCAACTCAAGCAAATTAAAATGCCCACCTCAGAGATGGAAACAGGAGACTGGCATTACAGAGGCCACTACTGCAAGTTCCACTGTTACGGAACATTAATCTCACTGTACAACTTGCAATGTAGAGTCAGAATACTGAATGTATTTTTATGCGCTCTAACAAACAGCAAGGTGAATCAATGCAACTATACAGAACTTCAGCACATCACTGCTAAAGGCCTATCTGTTTCTGTAACGCCATTAAGCAATTATATTCTCGGGTGCACGCTATACAAATAAACAGACACAAGACTATCTGAAAAAGATTTACAGTATTTTGTGTGTAAGTAAAATACATAATTAACACAAAGTTGAAATAGGCCCCACATCTCAAATGAATAAATTTAAACACAACTTAAAAGTGTCTACCACAATTTTTAGGTAGAGCCTGGGCAGCGCATGCGCTGCTGAGAGGCATGCTGTACTAAGGTATGGAATACAAACTCCGCCTATTTCCGGTCCATCTTTTCAATTGGCTCCTGTTACTGTCCTAGCGAAATCGTTGCTTTTCTTTTGTAAATAGGTTTGTTAGTCCCTCCTTGGTACCGCCTTGTCTGCATTTGTAACCTCCCATAACGACTGGACTTTTTACTTGTGTTGTTACATGGTCTGCTGTATAAGTCGGTTAGCACTATTTTCTTTAATGATGCACCCACGACATCGCAGCACGTCGCACGCTGTACAGCGCGGTCCGCTTTAACTATAGCAACCGCGCTTATTTAATTATTTTATTTACTGCACGGTCCGCTTTCACTTTAGTGGCCGCGCAGTCTACCAATACTGCCTTTGCCCCCCTCCACCGGCACCAGCTACCCATCAGGGGAGGTCTGGAGGTGCGACTACCACTACCACCTTTCCCCCTCTACAGCTGTATCCTTGAGCACTGCTGTGCTCTTCGCCACCAGTACAGGTGGCGGGTGGTGGTAGGAGAGAGTTGTTTGTGACTCGCGCCACATTGCAGTCACTATCTGTGGTGTGGGGGCTTTGCTCTTCACTATGCTTCCTGGCAGGATGGGCCACGTCAAGAGGCTTGGTTGGCACTCCTGCTGTGTCCGCAAGTGGGTGTGATCTCGGACAGTGGGGAGGGGGTCTCTTGGGGCTCGTTATTGTGCAGAACGGGCTCTACTGTTAAGCCCATTGTGTCGGTTGACCATTACCTCCCCTCTCCCTAAAGTGCCCAGAATGCCCCACGCTGAGGCAGGATTGCTTCAAAAGTAAAGAAATCGAAAAAAAATGGGTTTTTTCTATTTGTTTACTTTTGAAGCAATTGCGGTACTCGCGCTTTAGCTTAAAATGTTTAAAGCTAAAGTGTGAGTGCCGCGATATTGCAAATGCTTGGTTCAAGTGGAGTCCTAGCTGGTAAACGGTGTCGAATGTCAAAGGAAGCCCAGCTGTATAATCACACCATGCAGTCAGTCTTGGGCACTCATTACTGGAACAAAGAAAGTCTTTTTTTTTTTTTTGCTTCAAAAGCTGCCGAAGTGCTAGGCTGAGAGACAGGAGCTTACTTTCCAAAGCGCCTTTTGTATGTCTGATATGTTCATTAATGGGCATGATTACCCTACTAATAATCATTTGCATCACAAACGAAACTAACAAGTGTTTGTGGAACTGAATGTGTTTATTTCTACTCCCTAACTCAATGTCACGTATGTGCTCAATTATAGAAGAATGAAACTACATTTCATGGTGTCTACACAGAACTTGGATGGGAACAACACATAGGAATGGGTTTAATGCGACCACGCATTGTATGTGATCTGATAAGTCCACCCATGAGCGTCAAGTTCCTATAGTCAATGTGCTACTCATATCAAAGTCTTAATTACTTTTTGAAACCAGAGTTTAGTATTATAACATGGTTGCCTACTGTGAAAACGGGCACCTTTTACTGCACTGGCTGCACCATGACCATATAGGACTAGGTGTGGATAACAAAAGTTGCAAACGGGGTCCTGCTTGGCAGGAGTTGAGAGAAACCAAATACTATGTACTGGAATTAGTACATGTTGTTACTACCTCCATTTTGAAGTGGGATGCTGCCTGCAACACTAAAACTACCATTGGGAACCAGTTGCTATCTTTCTTTGCTGTCTTAGCTTAGAGGCCCATAAATAAATGGGTTCGAATCTACAAAAAGGCAATTCAATTTACTTGTTCTGAGCTCGGATGCTTCTGTTCCTTTTGTACAGAAACTGTGTCTGTTGTATAATGTGTTGACAGCTCTTTCAGTCTGGCCATTTTGTGGGTTAGTCCGGTAGTATTCACAAACAAGCATTTGCAATGCAATAGGTCTCGCATTACTGAAAGTTTGAGCTATTGCTGTTAAAATGATCATGTATATATTTTTTTGTTAAAAAAATATCCCAGGAGTAGCATAAGTAATAAAATTAAATCCACGAAGCAAGAAAAGGGTGCAGTACCGCAGGCTGTTACTAAGTGTCCCTATGAAGTTGTAAAGGGACCTCTATTAGCTACATAAGGTACTGCACCCTTACTTATGCTACTGTTGGGATATTTTTTAACACAAAAAATAAATAAACATCATTTGCAACGAAAATAGCTCAAACTCTCAGTAATGCGATACCTATTGCATTGCAAATGCTTGTTTTCTATGCATGCAGACTGACATTATGGTATGCCTCTTAGGGATTTGCAATTCGAACATTTATTCATTCTAAATGTTCCACGCAGGGGCCCATAAATGTGTCTTTGTCCAGGGTCCTAAATCCTGCAATGTCCTCGCTCCCACTCACAAACAGCATGTTAAGTAATATATCTTTAACCAGAATCCTTATGTTGGCTATATTCCCTCTCCTCAAAGACTTCA
This sequence comes from Calotriton arnoldi, assembly GCA_963921515.1. Lineage (NCBI taxonomy): Eukaryota > Metazoa > Chordata > Amphibia > Caudata > Salamandridae > Calotriton > Calotriton arnoldi. Next base: position 590,472 of record CAWUFW010001841.1, on the reverse strand, counting down.
TGGTCTGCAGATACGTCCTAATACACCTTTGATGAGAGTTGTACAAGTCTTTACGATGACCCAGTTTCCCTCCTCAAAGGCCGCTTGATCTGTAGTTATGTCATAATGTCCTCCAATTCCTTACGATGGCTCAGTTCTCCCTCAAAGGCTGCATGGTCTGCAGTTGTTTAAAAATATGTCATTGGGGGGGTGGCCAAGCAAGATGGCTGAGCGGACGTGAGTCGCTTCAGCTCCGGATCCCCGAGTCTGCCACGAGCCATTTCCAGCGCTCGTAGAGGACAGTGGACCGAATGGTCGCACTCGGCATCATCCCGTGCTGACCGGGATCTCTGCACTGGGTCCCGATCCCGGCCCCAAGACACGAAACCGGGCCAGATGTGGGGTGGGACGGAGAGCTGTGACCGATCTCAAGATGGCGCAGAAACATGCACCGTTCGGCGTTGCGGGCCCCGCCTGAGCGACTGCAGAACTCAGGCAATCCTGGCTCGGACTACGAATAGTGATGCTCACTCCCTGACCCACCGACGACATGGGAAGGCTCCTGCGCAACTTACCGCACCCCACTCCCTGCAGGTTCGAGCGGATGGGGGTCTTCGACACCGCGGAGCCACGACGAGGAAACACAATGCATCGGAGGCATTGAAGTGTACCCGAGAGAAACGAGAACCGGAGGCAGCGGTACCAGGAGCTCGGCGAACGGCAGCGAGGGGGCTCATCTGTCGGGTCAGTCTCCATTCCCTTCATCGATCGCAACGTGCAGAGGGCCAGAAGAAAGTGTGTCGAGAGGCCTTGCCTGACCTCAAGATGGCGCCCGTATAGGAGAGACCCCCAGGGAAAGACCCCTGCTCTGTACCAGCAGCTGCGGAGGGAGAGCGGTAAGCGAGACATCTTCCCCCTACGCTGCCCATCCTGATAAGAGGAGAAGTGTCCAGTTGTTCCTGCCCTGCTGCCATAATTCACCACTCGATGCCTGACCTTAAGATGTCTCCCGGAGTCTAACATCCAGCAAAGGCCTGACCTCACCTCAGGGAGAACTGCACGCGCTGGGTAGGATTTTTAGCGCCGTTCCGTAGAGGGGTCCCCCGCTACCTGCTTTGGCGCTGTGCACTGCTTTGCCCCTATGCCGACAAAGAAGGCGACGAACAAGGTCTCCCGTTACTTCACAGCTTCAGATAAGGGCGTTTCCCCTGCAGAGAAAGACCAGGCGAATACCATGGCGCTCACCAGGGAGGACCTGGCAGCCTCTCTACGGGACTTTAAATCCGAACTGTGCCTAGAAATTAAACAAGACCTTCGAGCTTCTATGGACCAACTCAAGGCCGACTTAACCGAGAAAATGGCAACACTCAGACAGGACGTGGACGCTGTGGGCACCAGGGTGTTAGAAGTGGAGGAACAGACGCAGGCATTAGACACCCGCTCCGCTAACCTGCAAGAAGCGCAGCAAAATCTCCAGTCACAGCTACATCAAGCACTTTTGAAAGCGGAGGATTTGGAGAACAGATCCCGGAGGGAGAATTTACGCATCCGGGATCTGGAAGAGGGTGCGGAGGGACCAGATCTAGAGGCATTTGTGGTAGGCCTCTTTTCGGAGCTCCTGGCCCCTCGACAGTTGAAGCTCAAGATAGACCGGGCTCATCATGTGGGGACCCCGCAGTCCGGGGAGCGCAGACGGACACGGGACATCCTGGTCAAGATGCATTCCTTCAAAACGAAAGAAGCCATCTTAAGTGCCGCGAGGAAGAAAGAGGAGACTTCATTCCAAGGCTATAAATGTGCCCTCTTCCAGGATCCAGCACCCTCTACTCTGGCGCGTAGGCAGTTGTTGCGTCCTGTCACCACCAAACTACGAGAAGACAACCTACGTTATCGCTGGACATTCCCCTTTGGTCTTGCCTTCGAGTACAAGAACAAATCACACCACGTGACAGATCTGAACGAAGGTTTTCGTATCTTGGGCCTCCCACTTCCAGAGGACGACAGCGGCGCTGGATCTCTACCCGACTCGGGACAGCCCCGGAGAGAGCCCCGGCCCTGGCGCACAGTCACGAAAAATAGGCAAACCTCTAAATAACTGTTTTCCGAGTGGTGATTGCTATCAATCAATCAGGGAATTGTAAGCGCGCTACTCACCTGTGAGGGTCTCAAGGCGCTGAGGGGGGGGGGGGTCCGCAGATCTGTTTAGCTGAAGAGCCAGGTCTTGAGGGTCTTCCTGAAGGTGTTCAGGGAGGGGGCGCGTCTGATGTCTGCCGGTAGCTCGTTCCAGGTCTTGGCTGCAATGTGAGAGAATTATCTTCCGCCTGCTCTGGCTCTGTGGATGCGCGGGGTTTCGGCCAGTGCGAGGTTGGCAGATCGGAGGTTTCTTTTGGGTACGTGGAAGTTGATTCGGTCGTTGAGGTATTTGGGTCCGTTGTTGTGTAGGCATTTGTAGGCGTGAGTGAGGATTTTGAAAGTGACTCTTTTCTCCACGGGGAGCCAGTGGAGACTTCGTAGGTGTTGGCTGATGTGTTCGTGTCGGGGGATGCCGAGGACGAGTCTGGCGGCGGTGTTCTGTACTGTCTGGAGTTTGCGGAGTAGGGACTTGTTGATGCCGGCGTAGAGTGCGTTTCCATAGTCCAGTCTGCTGGTGATGAGTGCGTGGGTGACTGTCTTCCTTGACTCAGGGGGATCCACTTGAAGGTCTTGCGGAGGATGCTGAGGGTGTTGAAGCAGCTGGAGGTGACGGCATTGACCTGTCGGTTCATGGAGAGTGATGAGTCGAGTACGATGCCGAGGTTCTTGGCGTGGTCTGAGGGGGTAGGTGGGATTCCGAGGGCGGTCGGCCACCAGGTGCTGTCCCATGCAGAAGGGGTGGTACAGAGGACGAGGACTTCTGTCTTCTCGGCGTTGAGCTTCAGGCAGCTGTTGGTCATCCAGACTGCGACGTCTTGCATTCCTTTCTGGAAGTTGAGTTTGGCAGTGGTGGGGTCTTTGGTGAGGGAGAGGATGAGATGGGTGTCGTCGGCGTAGGATACGATGTTGAGGCCGTGTTGTCGGACGATGGCTGCGAGGGCCATGTAAATGTTGAAGAGGGTGGGGCTCAGTGATGAACCCTGTGGGACTCCGCAGGTGATTTTCGTGGGGTCGGAGAGGAAGGGTGGGAGTCTGATCCTTTGGCTTCTTCTGGTGAGGAATGATCGGATCCAGTCCAGGGCTGTTCCTTGTATGCCTGCGTCGTGTAGTCTGACGACTAGTGTGCGATGGGAGACTGTGTCGAAGGCCGCTGATAGGTCGAGTAGGATGAGGGCTGCGGAGTGGCCTTGGTCCAGGAGGGTGCGGATGTGGTCTGTGGCGGCGAGTAGGGCGGTCTCTGTGCTGTGGTTGCTTCGGAATCCGGATTGGGACGGGTCGAGGACGGCGTTTTCTTCAATGAATCGTGTCAGTTTCCTGTTGACTGCTTTCTCTGCAACTTTGGCTGCGAAGGGGAGGAGCGAGATGGGCCGATAGTTCTTGAGGTCGGTGGGGTCAGCTATGGGCTTCTTGAGCAGGGGTCTGACTTCTGCACGCTTCCAGTCGTCTGGGAAGGTGCCTGTTTTGAAGGTGGTGTTGATGGTGCGTTGTGGTTCGGGTGCGATGGCGGCCACGGCTCTGTGGTAGATGTGAGGGGGGCAGGGGTCGGTGGGGGCCCCCCCGAGTGGATGCTTATCATGGTCGAGGCGGTGTCTTCGGCTGTGATCGGTGTCCAGTTGCAGATGGTGGGCTGGCTGGTGTTTCTGGGGGGCGGGGGGCCGTCTGTGGCGCCTGGTGGATGGTCGATGAAGTTGTCGTAGAGGTTTTTGATCTTGAGGTGGAAATAGGTTCCAAGCTTGTCGCAGAGGTCTTGGGATGGGATGATGTCTGTGGCTTCGCTGCATGGGTTGGTGAATTCTTGAATGACACTGAAAAGTTCCTTGGAGTTGGCCAGGATTTTGTTGTGGATGAAGTTCCTTTTGGTGGCTCTAATCTGGTTGTGGTAGTCCGTCATGGCGTCCTTGTAGGTGGTGTGGTTTTCGGTGGTCTTGGTGTTTCTCCAGGCGTCTGCAGGTGCGTCTGGCTTCTTGGAGAGCGGTTGTGAACCAGGCGGCTTCCCTGGGGCGTTGTCTGTTGGGGTTGCGTAGCGGGGCGAGCTCATCTGCGCAGTTGGAGATCCAGGTGTGGAGTTCTCTGGCTGCGTCGTTTGCGCTGTTTGCGTCGGGTGCCCAGGTGTGGTTGTCTCGGTTGAGGGTGGAGTTAAGTTGCTCGACGGTAACCTTGCTCCAGTTCCTTCGTGGTGGGCGTGGGGCTGGTTTGGGTGCCTTGGGTTTGTTGATGGTGAAGTGTAAGCAGTGGTTGTCGGTCCATGGCGGCTGCGTTGTGTGGCTGAAATGGACGCTGTTTCCTGCCGCAAAGATGGGGTCGAGGGTGTGTCCTGCTCTGTGGGTCGGTGTGTTGACGAGTTGTTTAAGTCCGATGCTGGCGAGGTTGTCACGAAGGATAGTGGAGTTGGGGTCGCTGGGGTTGTCAAGGTGGAAGTTCAGGTCTCCAATGAGTATGTAGTTTGTTGAGGTGATCGCGTGGGATGCGATTAAGTCGGTGATGGTGGAGGCGAAGGGTGTTCGGGGGTCGGGGGGTCTGTAGACGAGGGTTCCTCGGAGTGTGGCTTTGGGGGTGGTCTGGATCTTGAAGTGCAGGTGTTCGGCGGAGGGGAAGGTTTCGCTGGAGGTGGTGAGGCGGAGGGTGCTCTTGTGGGCGATGGCGAGGCCCCCTCCTGGGTGGTTGGGGCGGTCTTTCCTCTGGATCTTGTATCCGTCTGGGATGGCGGTGCTGATGTCGGGGGCGGAGGATGCGTTGGTCCAGGTCTCTGTGAAGAAGGCGATGTCGGGCGAAAGAGTCGAGTAGGTTCCAGATTTCCATGGCGTGTTTGTGTACGGAGCGTACATTGAGGAGGATGCATTTCAGGGTGTCGCCGGTGCTGGCGTCGGCGGTGTTGGAGGCCGGGGTGGCGGTGAGGGTCTGGCGGCAGTGGAGGCAGGAGAACTGGCAGTGGGTCGTGTTCGGCGAGGCCTGTTGGCATTCTCCAAGTCTTCCAGGGTTGAGTGCGAGGAGGGTGGTGGTGTCGTAGCGATGGGTAGTGGGAGGGCCAGGGTTCCTGGCGCTGGCCGCGGTCGGGTCGCGGACGGGCGCAGACGGGCTTGCCTTTGGCGCAGCGGTTGCCATTAAGTAGGGGAGGTGGGAGGGAGGAGAGGCTGGGAGGCGGGAGCAGGGGAATTCCGGGGGGAAATTCCAGAGGGGAAATTCCGGGGGGGAATTCCGGGGGGAGGGGCCGCAGGGGCAGCAGCGGCGAAAGGCAAAAGGAACAGGCAGGCATGAGAAAATAAAAACAGTGGTGGAATTAGAGCAAGACACAGATGGGCACAATAACAGTGGCACAACAGGGAAAAAATTAGAAAAAAAAGCGTCTGAGAAAGGTTACGGTGGTTGGAGGCAGTCTGGTCCCAGTTGGAGCGGGCAGCAGGCGCAGGCAGCAGCCTCGAACCTCCCAAGGAGGAGGTCGGGGTCTGGAGGCAAGAGACGGCACAGCGGAGCAGTGGGGAGAGAGTGGACCTAGACCACTCTGACGCTCATGGTTATCGTTTTCAGAGACCTTTTGTTGTGCCATTAGTTGCCATGGCCCGGGTGCAGTTGTGCGATCAAGTTTCCACACCTGGACCGGGGCACCGCACCCATTTGTCTATGAGACAGACGTTTTTTTTTTTATTGTTCTCTAGGTTCCCAAAGCATGGCAGACGGAGGGTGCGGGCCTTGTCCGTACCGCCCAGAATTTTTCTATTCTTCTTGGTGAAGAACCGAACCGCGGGCCCGTTGGCTACTCGGCACACACTTTCATGGGGATGTTGGGGATTTTTTTGTTGGGGGGAGGGTTCCTGGTGGTGGTGACAGGGTACTACTATTAGCTTATGGCTCTCCAGGGGGCGAGCAGCATGTGGAGGGGGACTTGCCTGAGGTGAGAGGCTTCTGGGAGGATGGGACGCGACACGATGAGGGCAGCCCACGAGGGGAGATCAATGGCCGGGGAAGGGGGGGTCAATCTTTCCAATGGTCACCATAGCGTCCTGGAACGTTAAAGGCCTGAACTCGCCCCAAAAACGGCAAAAAATTTGGAAATATCTCAATGACCGCCAGTTTGAGGTTGTGGCCCTACAAGAAACACACCTTAAAAAGTCTGAGGAATCGCGGCTACGCCACAAATCTTACCCCTTAATTTACAGGTCTTCGGCCAGCACTAAACACAACGGAGTGGCCCTTCTTTTCCGTACCACAGCCAAGTTCCAGCCCAAGGCAATCAAGACCGACCGGGAAAGGAGAGTCCTCATGGTGAAGGGGAGGTTACGGGGCATCCTTTGTACGTTTATCTCTCTCTATGCGCCTAACTCGGGTCAGACGACATTCCTGACCAACACGCTAGATCTGATTGGGGGGTTTGCGGAGGGCCCAAGTGGTTCTGTTGGGGGACTTCAACTTGACATGGCACGAGACATTGGACTGTTCCCACTCCCAGAGGGCGACCCTCAACAGCTTTACCAAAGGGGTTAAACAGAAAATGCTCACTCTGGGTCTTTGCGATGCTTGGCGAACGCTACACCCTACCTCCAAAGACTACACATACTTCTCCCATGTCCACCATTCCTATTCAAGGATAGATTATATCTTCCTTAGTCAAACACTGTTGGGCCCCTTACAGGCAGCTCAGATCTTGCCAATCTCAATATCAGATCACAGCCTCATATCCGTCAGCCTAGCATGGGGAGGGACTAAACCGGGCACATCTAGGTGGTACTTCCCGACGTCTATTACTCGAGACAAGACCCTACGAGATGAATTAAGGGCTTCTATCACCGACTATTTTGCGCTTAACATCCCGCAGGATACAACTCCCCAGAACAACTGGGACACTTTCAAAGCGGTGCTTAGGGGTAAATGCATTCAACTTAATGCAGTCCTGAATAAGCAACGGGCAAAGGAACGCACAGCTCTTGGGGGGGAACTAGAGACAGTGGAGAAAGCCCACAAGGAAACACCCACACGAGCGCTGCAGCGACAGCTTACCGCGTTAAGGGGCAAACTACGCTCCATTTATAATAATAGAGCAGAGTACACATTGCTGAAGTTACGACAGACATCATATGCTCATGGTGATAAAGTGGGATCCCATTTAGCGCGTCAGCTGCGAGAGAAGAGGGAACGCAAATTTATTGGGGGTATTTTAGATGGGGACGGTCACCTCACCCACTCAGATGACCTCAAAGCCAACATTTTTGGTAAATTTTATGGGGAGCTCCATTTAGGCACGACCCCCGATACGGCCCTACAGCAGCAATATCTTGATTCTGTGGACCTTCCCCACCTCTCCCCGGCGGCCACGGAGCCTTTGGAGGTGCCCATCACGTCGGAGGTCTGGCAGGCCATTACCAAACTCCACAAAGCCCCGGGACCCGACGGCCTAACGGCGCAGTTCTACAAATGCTTCGCATCCGAGCTAATCCCACACCTCACTGAGCTGTTCAACGCGATAGCGGCAGGTGCCAAGGTCTCGACTTTGATGGCTGAAGCAGTGATATCTGTTATTTCAAAACCTGGGAAAAACCCACAGAGCTGCGCCTCTTATAGGCCCATTGCCCTCCTCAACCTCGACGCGAAACTGTACTCTGCGATCCTGGCCTCCAGGCTGGAGGATCTGATGCCAACGCTAATCCACCCTGACCAATCCGGCTTTATAAAGGGACGGCAGACATGACAACATTCGGCGAACTCTACACCTCATCGAGAAAGTGTCCAAATTCAAACTTCCTGCAATTTTAGTTGGTCTTGATGCCGAAAAAGCCTTTGACAGGGTGGATTGGTCGTTTCTTTTCCTCACTATGCAGAACTATGGCTTTGGGGACAAGTTTCTCAATATGGTAAGGGCCACCTATCACCTTCCACAATCTCGTGTGTTTGGTTAATGGATACACCTCACTACCCTTCGTCCGCTTTCCCCCCCTTTTATTCGCTCTCAGTATACAACCCCTAGCTGTCAAATTCCGAGCTAATGAGGAGATCCGGGGCATACGTTTTGGAGGCACAGAACATAAAGCATCCCTCTTCGCAGATAATATTTTGCTTACGCTCATGGAGCCGGCTTCCTCACTCCGGGCGGTACAGGAGGAACTGAGGAACTTTGAACTGGTGGCCAGTTTTAAAGTTAATTTATCCAAATCCTCCATACTAAATCTCACGCTCTCCGAAGCTGAAGCAATGAGACTGAGGGGCCAGACGTCCCTGCAATGGGCCAAACATTCCCTTTTATACCTTGGTGTCCACCTCACTCCTAGAATCTTAGATCTCTACAAGGCCAACTACCCTCCTCTGGTGGCACAGCTTCAACCGGATTTTAAGAGATGGAAGCCTCTGTACATTTCCTGGCTCGGTCGGATAAACGCCGTCAAAATGACGGTCCTGCCAAAGCTCTTATATTTATTCCAGGCACTTCCAATTGATCTAGACCGCGATCTTCTGCCGCGCCTGCGCTCGCTCGTCACTAAATTTATCTGGCAGGGCGGGAGGGCAGGTCTTCCCTTCCACGTGCTGCGGCGACCAAAGAAAGACGGGGAGGTGGCATTACAAGATTTTGCTCTATATTATCAAGCGGCTCAATTGCGGGTGGTGATGGAATGGTCCGCGAGAGAATCTGACAAGCACTGGCTCCACATGGACAGGGCGATTGTGGGACGATCAAATTGGGATGTCCTGTGGAAGCAGAGGAAAGACAGGCCTGCGAACGCATATTTAAGCACCCCCACACGCACCACACTCACTGTTTGGGACCAAGTCACGAGGAGGGAGGGGTGGACCTCTTTTTCCTCTCCAAACACCCCAATACACTTCAACCCGACCTTTCCACCTGCACTGCGTGAGGGGCCCTTTGACTGCTGGGGGGATGTTTAAAGCTATCGGACCGGTTTCACAACTTTGACGTGCTGACGTTTGAAAACTGTAAAAGAGACTTCCAGGTCGCACACAGCGAACACTACCACTACCTCCAGCTTAAGCATTGGGCCTCTCTACCTCAAGTAAGGGAGGCCGCCACCAGGGAACTTACGGCCATGGAGAGACTGGTGCAAAAAGCGGGCTCCATGAAAGGGGCAATTTCCTCTCTATACGCCATGCTTTTAACTACAATACCCGCTCCTCGGGCGCGATACATGTCCTTCTGGGAACAGGTGCTAGGGCGAGATATCACAGATGAGGAATGGAAACATCTGGGGAGATACTCCTAGGCATAATCATTCAGTGGCTCTCAGGGAGGCACATTATAAGACACTCCTAGACTGGTACCTTTATCCCACTAAACTCAAGCGGATTTTCCCTGACACCTCAGATCTCTCCTGGCGGGGCTGTGGTTTGCAGGGGGATTTCCGTCACATTTGGTGGGACTGCCCCGGTATTCGGATTTTTGGGGAGGAAATCCTTTCACATATCAAAGATTTGCTGGGATACCCCATCCCGACTACTATAGAAGGGGCTCTCCTAGGCATTAGGGATCCTGATCTTGAGCATCAATCGAAAGCTGACAAGGCTATAATGTGGGCCTGTTTGGGGGCAGCAAAACTCACGATAGCGGCTGCATGGAAGAAGGACACGCCAGCGATTTCGCTATGGCATGCTCGCCTGTGGAGAATTCTTTCTATGGAACGACTAGCTGACATTTTCAGGGACGAGTATAAAAACTTCGAATATAAATGGGGCCCATTGGTAACCTATCTGTCCCGTGGTTTACCCTCGGCAGTGTGCCCTCCCTCTTTGAGGGCTCTGCATCTCTTTCAATTTTAATCGGCTTATCTATAGCTGGCTGACAAACTTCCCACTTTGTGAGAGGCTGTGGTTCTACCCATACTGCCCCACCTTTTAGACATACCCGTGGAACCAACTATTTCGCTTAGAGACACCACCACCACCAGGGAAGGGGAGGAGGGAGGGGGGAGGGTTGGGGGGGGGGGGGTTTGTTCCATGTTTTTGTTTTGGGGGTTACCCTTAAGACTGGTTGTTTAAAAACGGGCATCTCCTCATTTGTACGGATGGGGATGTAAAGACCCTGCGATATGTGAAGCTGGACTAAAATTAGCAGAATGTTTTGACCCAGGGTCTTACGCACTCTACTATATCCATGTTGTCATATTTGCTTATGATGCTGAATAAAAAGAAATGAGACAAAAAAAAAAATATGTCATTTCACCAGTTCCTATAAGTCATTACGATGGCTCAGTCTGTCCCTCAACAACACCCCCCCCCCCCAACATGGTATGTTGTCTTCGCCCGGAGTCCTATAAATCCTACAATAGCTCTGTTCCTCCCCCACACACAGACTGCATGGTCTGTAGTTCTGTGATATGTCACTGCCCAGGGTCCTGTTTACAGAGCGCATCGTTTGGCGTTATGTCATAGATTCTATAAACTCTTCTATCATGAGAACAAGCCTGTGCAGTGAGCTGTGACAGGTCAATGTTCCGCGCTTCAGCGGCAATTGGCGCGCACAGTAAAACCAGCATTGCTGCATGCAATAACTAATTTGAGTCATGAATGCAAAATCAAAGACCTTGTCAACTGCAATAAGTCTTCCATTTAACGTCAACATCGCAACCCTGCTCGTTCGAAATACTTTTCTCAAAATTCTATATGAAACTGCATATTCAGGGAATGTTTCTTTCGTGATTTCTGAATATTTTGATTCAGATTATATGAAAATTTAGACATGTTGAAACATTATTTGGTTTATACCAGAGGAAATTATACAATAGGAGTGCCATACGTGATATATATATTTTTTTTTTTAAAAGGACCAAAATAAGTTATAGTTATCGTTAGTCCGGTCATCCTTAGGGTGGTTTCCCCCAACTTGTTGCCTGCTTCCCTCCACCTTTTGCTGTATCTTTTTGACAGCCTTAGGATTCTGAGCACTTTACCACTGCTGACCACTACTAAAGTGCATGAGCTTCTCCCCAAAACATGGCAATATTGGTGTACACCTGATTGGCATATTTAGTTTATCTGTAAGTTCCTTGTAAAGTGGTATATCATATACCCAGGGCCTGTAATCTAAATGCTACTAGTGGGCCTGCAGCACTGGTTGTGCCACCCACACAAGTAGCCTTTCAAACCGGTCTCAGGCCTGCCATTGCAGGGCCTGTGTGTGCAGTTTACTGCCACCACCACTTGGATTTATAATCACTTGCCAAGCCTTTAACTCCCCTTTTATTACACATAGGTGTTGTGAGCTTGTTCCCAGCTCGTGGTAGGTTGTGGGCTTGCTTCAGGTGTGTATTCATTTGTATGGTATTCTGATTCTAGCATGTTATGCAGGGAGACTGGGGAGCACTTAATGGAGGATGGGCTGCTGTAAGGACCGTGTCCTCCTTGCTCTGTACCTTGATGATAAAGCACTACCAAACCACCTTATGGTTGAGTACTTACCTCTACAATTTGGCGACGAGCGCCAAGGTACGGAAACAAACCAACAGACAAGGAAATTGTTGTCCTGAAGGCTGGTTGCGGAATTTAAAGGTTCCCAGGACTCGTCAAACGCTTCTTTGCAACGGAGAAACCTTGTGTCAGCCAGTAATCAGTCAGTGGCGCTTTTGATGGTAGCACTGTTTTATTTTTGGGAGAAAGCACGTGAGCAACGTATTTCAGTCAGACTTGTGCCGGCACGCATGATCGTAATATCTGCGCAAGGCATTGTGGTGCGCGATCTTATTGCCCAGCAACAGACACTTCTTCATGCCTCATGCACATTAGAAATTTCTGTGAGGCCTTGTGGGGCGTGATCTCATTGCCCAGCAACGGACGCTTCTTCTTAAGCATTGTGGAACGGTGCAAGCATCAGCTCTACGTGACCCAATCTTGAATTGCTGCACTCTCCATCATAGAGAGGGGCCAGTGACTTCAGGAGACGAATATTAACAAGCCTCACTAGTAATTAGCAATAACCGGATTTCCTTTTCCAACGCGAGCTACACCCGATAGTATCTGCATGTTTGGAGCTTATTTATTTTTTTGGGGAAAAAAACTTGTTGTTGTGGGGTACATATCAGCTTAGGAATTTCATTGTAGAAGACTGTTAATGGTGAAGATTGGACGGTGCCCTGCTCACTGAACTAGTCCATTATAAACATGAGCAACCCAAATTTCAACATCAGTTCGTCTCAGCCTTTCTAGTCATCAGGCCCGAGCCTCCTTTGAAGTGAATGGAATGGAGGTAGTAGTATAAGAACTACATCGAAGCAATTGATGAGGAACCGGAATTGTCTGCTGCACAAAAGAAAGGGATCTTTTTACATTCTTTGGGTCCTATGGGGTTAAAAATGTTTTCTAGGGTGTCTAAAATTCCTGCAGTGGGTGATGTGTGTGTTTTCACTGCTGCGCTACATGATTTAGATCAGCATTTTCAACTCAAATTACGTGTTGGTATAAGTAGATACAAGTTTTTTTCAGCGCAAACAAAGGTGGAGACTGTTGATGAATATGTTGCTGATTTGCAAAAGCTGCCAAGCGATTGGAAGTTTGGCACCTTACAGGATGATTTGATAAGGGATCAGGTCGTGATGCATGCCAGCAATCTGGCCATTCAAGACAGGTTGTGGGCGAATTGTGATTCGCCTTTGGATACTATCTTGGCTATTGTACAGAAAGCTGAGATTTCAGAAAAAAAGAGTTGTGGCTTTGAAACAAAATGATAAGGAAACTGCGTTAGTGAACAGAATTTTTAAAAGTTCGAATACAAAAAATAGTGAAGTTTCTCACAAAGAGAAAAATAAAGTGTGTGAAAGAGGTGTATGTTATAACTGCGACAGCCTGCACGGCTGCAACACCTTGCCTATAGCAAAATCTGTCCTGTTATTAACCAGAAAAGCAGTAATTGTGGTATCAGGGGTCACTATGTGAAAGTATGCAAGAGGAATATATGTGTTAAGCCTGTATATGGTGAAAGGGATACGGTAGAACAGAACGATTGAAAGCAGGATTCAGAGGAGGATAGATTGAATATGGTCACGAACATTAAAGAAAAGCTAATTATGAATATACAGGATGACACATGCAAAGGGAAACCAGAGCGTAAAATGACTAATGGTGGGATGGAATTGACCACTTTGCCGATTCTGGTTCCCCTTACACTATTATTAATGAAAAAATCTGGAAGGACAAGTTTGTGGGGACAATTGGGTGATTTCCAAATCCATCTGAAATTGATCCTGAAGGCTATGGTGGGGAGAAAATAGACATACTGGGGTTCATAGGCTAATTTTCAAATTGAAACACAGGGTGTCACATGGTAAATTGTACATAGCTAAGAAGGGTCCACCAGTTTTTTGGTTGGCGTGACTAGAAAGATTTGTATATTGTGTTAGACCCCAATAGTAAAGAGCAAGTTTTGAACGTAGATCAAAGTGCAACCATGGGGGACAAGGTATTTAAAACATTTCCTGCTGTATTTAAACAAGAATTAGGTAATCTTGTGGGGTTTGAACATAAGATTCACTTAAAGTAGGATGTGTGCCCTAAAGTCCATCAGGTTAGAAATTTGCCTATGACATTAAGAGAGGAAGTCCTAAAAGAGTTCGAAAAATTGATGTAATCCGGGGTGATGCAACCTGTTGAGGCATCGGAATTGATTTCTATGATGGTAGTGGCTCGGCCCAGAAATGGTAAAATCAGATTATCCATCGACCTCCGCCATCTGAACAACAATATTATCATCGACAGGTTTCCATTACTTAAAATCAATGAGATGGTAACATTGCTTAAGAACGCGCAGTGGTTTTCTACTATCTAGTTACCTTATGCGCATCACCAGATTTCATTAACACCCTAGTCCCAAAAGTACATAGCGTTTATCACCCCAGATGGTTGTTTCTAATTTCGAGTGCATGCCTTTTGGGATGGCATAAGTGGCTGCCGTCTTTAAGAGACTAAGGTTCAGTTTGTTAGGCGAAGAACAGAATGAAAACGAGTTACTTAGCTGTAACTTCAGTTATCCAGTATTGATTTCTTTCATTGATTCACATGCTTGAATCATCCCCGCCGTCGAGGTGGGAGTCTCACGGTAAATATTTTAATAGTAATAATTAATCTTTTCATAGGCAACAATGCATTGAACCGTCACTGCAGTAGCCCATCCATATCCTTTTGTAAAAAGAACCAAAGTTAAAACACAGCCAATTAGACATCAGCACCTTCTAGAACACTCCACAGAGAGGCAAGTCCTTCAGATTTTCTAGCACAAGTGACAAGAGTATTTTTTTTTTTTAGTAATCTTATTTTTGATTTTCAGTAAACATGCATACATCAGTGCACCAGTTGATTGATACAGTGTTACAGGCAGGTACTTTGTCATAGCATACAAGGATCATTATACAAGGAAACGATTTAGATTTTCATTATTTCATATTTGATGAGGACTAAGCAGGGCCACACCGGGACATCTAGTTGGAATTGGTGTTTAACTTCAGCAACTTGACCTTTACAGTGGTGATCTTGCATGGAGCGGCATTTAGACAACGCTGTCTCCTAATGGGGCATTTGGGGCTCTTGGTGTATCTGCAGCTTGTGGGGGGCTCATTAAATAACACTTTAGCAGTTCCCAGATATCTTGGGGTCGTGAGGTAAGTGGTGAATAACTGTTCCTGGCAATAAACCAAGTCATGCATCCATTCCTTGAATTTAGGAGCTCTCCCCTGACCCCCATCGGCACGCAACCCTTCGCTTGGCCAGCAATAAACCCAGGGACACAAATCTTCTAACAGATGCCTCAATGTTTTCTGTGTAGCCTATGAGTGCAATCATTGGGGTAAGGCTTACGTTCACTCCCACCATTTGGGATATGGCTCTCCCGACCTCCTCCCAGTATTTAAAAACAAGCCTGCAGGACCAGGCCAAATGGAGGAAGTCAGCTCCCTCCGTGCCGCATCTCTCACAACAATCAGTTGGTAACAAACCATAAACTGACAAGAGTATTTATAATAAAGGAAGCCTCTCCGGGGAGGAGGGGAGGTCGCATGTAAATCTATGAAAGATACCAATACTGGATAACTGAAGTTACAGGTAAGCAACTCATTTTCTTATCCAGTATTGGATCTTTCAAAGATTCACATGCTTGAATCAGAATAGCGAGCAGTTACCAAAGAATACTTTATTCAAATCCAAACCTTTAGGATGGAGAGTACCATATAAATAACTAGATATATATATATATATCCTTAAAGTTTTCCGCCACGTCAACCATCCAAAGGACGAAAAGTAGACCCAAAGTAAGTGCAATACAGGTTTATTCCAAAAACGCCCGCATCGCCGCCATTACGCGTTTCAGCCTCCAACGAGGCCTTGATCACATGACACGTTTGAGACTTTTTTTCTTTTTAAAGTGCTAGTGCAGAAAACACACGTGATGAGAAATCATAGACAGACGCTACATTCAATAATGTCATAGAAACCTAGTTGCCATACTGTATTTATAAAATCAATTCATAAATTGAGATGTAATAAATATGTGCAAAGAGAGCAAGGTATATTATATAAATATTCATGATTGCATAAATATTTAAAAGCACACAATTTCTATTGGGTAAAAATTCAATAAAAAGGTTTTCCCTTAAAAATGTGCTTTGCAGACAGAGCTGAAATCAGTGTATAAAAGGAATAAAATGACATAACATTTTTTTTTCCATATATATATATATATATATATATATATATATATATATATATATAAAATACATACTTAGAAGAATAAATACACTTCTAAAATCATGTCAAAAATCCCAAAATTTATAATAGCTTATCTGCAGATGACAAGTATCACAGTAAAATACCAGTAGCTCAATTTTGTGTCATAACCAAAGATGCACACAAATTCAAATGCAGTAAAGAAATGGATTCTCGTGTCCTGCCCAAGTGGGCCCATGACCCTGAAAATTCCTCTAGTATAAAGTGCTGGTGCCGTTATTTAAAAGTGCTAACACCCAATTAAATCACGGCCGCGATTTAAAGTGTAAAACTGAAAAATAAATAAATTACTAAAAACCTACTGTGAGGCGGTACTGATGTCAGCTATAAGGGAACAAATGTATAAGACAGATCTTTCATAGGCACGTAAAAAAATCCTCACTAGCGTTGAGACCTTGAGGTGTCTTACAGTCCAACTCCAAAATATATCTCGTTTCCAACTTTCTTAGGAGGTATTCCCGGTTACCACCCCTTCTAAGAGGCAAGACAGTATCAACGGCAAAGTATTTTAAATACTGTAAATCACTGCCGTGATGTTCTTTAAACTTCCTTGCAACTGGATAAGCGGCATCATTGTTGGTAATGGCTCTCATGTGCTGGAGTATCCGTTTGTGGACCTGCAACTTGGTGCTGCCCACATAGCGCAGGCCACAAGGACATTCCAGCACATACACCGCAAATTCAGTTTTGCAGTTGAGAGATTTTGTTATGGCAACTGGCTTAGGTTTGAACGGGGTGGTATATGACATATTTACAGGCTCTACAAGTTGAACATTTGTAAAAACCTGTTCTGTTATTAAGCAAATTTTTGGTAAAAGTGACCTTGGGACTGCTCCTTACCAATGCATTACTCATGGAGCGAGCCTTCCTGTAGGTGATGCTGGGAGTTGATGTCAATCGGCCACCTAATATTGGATCATTAAGTATCAAGGGCCAGTTTTTATTCACGATTCTCTGTAAGGTTTTGTGTTGACGGTTAAAAGTTAGCACCAAACGAGTGGGCTGATCAATAGGTTTGGAGGTGTGTTAGAAATGGGAGTCTCTAGTTGGCCAGGGCTTGCGCCTCTGTCCAAGTAGGGACCCTTCTTCCTAGTCAGGGTAAGGGAGTTACACTCCTAAAATAACCCCTGCTCACCCCCTTGGTAGCTTGGCACGAGCAGTCAGGCTTATTCTAGAGGCAGTGTGTAAAGCATTTGCACATAACCAACAGTAATATAGTGTAAGCACTACAAAAGGACACCACACCAGTTTAGAAAAATAACCAATATTTTTATATACTCAAGACAAGACCAAATATGATAAAAATCCACAATACAAATACTTTAAAAATGAATACGTTGCAAGATAACTTCTTCTTTGCAGAAATCGTGAAAAACAAAGTTTGGGCGAGTCGGTAGCTCCGTCCGAGTCTACCGCGATGCTGAAAACAAACAAAGTCCAACAGTTCCAGCTGACCGCGTCGATACGGGCCGGCAGAGTCGTGCACAGACTTGGTCACAGTACCTTTCTCATTGTGGCTGGTACGGAGTGTACGAGCCGGTCGGCGTTCGTCGCGGTTGCGGTGCAAGACGGAGCAATGCAAGGTGCGGTGTCCTCTCGATGCGGTGCAGGCAGCGGCTCGTTGACAGTCGTGCAGACGGAGTCGGTGAGACCAAGGCGGGTGATGCAGGGTGAGACGGTGCTCGATGCGGTGCTGGCAGGTTGCGATGCAGGCGACCAAGCCGGAGTGCAGGAGCTGGCGTCGGACAGCGATGCGAGTCGGAGCGGTGCGTCGCGAAGTGTGCGAGCGGTGCCCCAACTGCGATGCGGTCACGATGGTTGAGCCAGATGCAGCGACAGCGTCGGTCTGGTCCGGCCGGTACAGTGAAGCGATGCGAACTGCGGTGCCCACAGGTCACGATGCAAACAGCGGCTCGATGATGACGGCGTCGGACGTCGTCGTCGGTGAGACCAGGGTTGCGGTGCGAAGCGGGGCGATGCGGTCTGCGGTGCAAACAGGACACCGGGCCAGCGATGGAGTCGGTTGACTGAGTCGGTTGCGGTTCCCTTCCTCTGTGGCAACTGAAACAGCGGTTCCAGAAGCGGTACCCAGAGGGTTGTGAAGTCTTTGAGGTCCCTGAGACCTCTTAACAGGAGGCCAGCTCGGTTTCAGGCCCTTGGAGATTCTCAGTACAAAGAGTAGAAAGTTCAGTCCAGTCCTTTCACTGCCCAAGACAGAAGCAGCAACTGCAGGCCAACCCAACAAGGCAATAAATCAGCAAAGGGGCAGTACTCCTCCTAGCAGCTCTGCAGCTCTTCTTCTTGGCAGGTTCCTTGATTCCAGCGAGATCTAAATTCATGGGGTCAGGGCCCCAATATTTATATCCCAAATTCCTTTGTTCTCTGGAGGCAGAGAAGCCTTTGCCTAGTCCAAACCAGTTCTGGAGCACTCTGTTGACAAGACTCCTTTCCTTTCAAGGTGCAGGGCAGAAACATCAGACGCCCCACAGGAGGTGGAGCCAGCATTGTGGAGGGAAAGCACAGCCCTGGAGCACTTTGTTGACATGATTCCTTCTCTTCTTTCACAGTGCAGGGCAGAGACATCAGACGCACCACAGGGGGTGGAGCCAGCACTGTGGGGGGCCGGCACAGTCCTATTCAGGTCCCAGGTGCAACTCCTCCCTCCCATCTAGATGCAGATCTCTCTATTCACCACTGGGCGGACTCATTCTGTCTCCTGGAATCCCCCAGCCCTGTCACTCAAACTCCAGACAAGGAATACACAACCTAGCAGAGGCAGGCCTGGATAGTTAGACAAGAAAATACCTACTTTCTAAAAGTGGTATTTTCAAACACAGAATGTTAAAACCAACTTCACTAAAAGATGTATTTTATCATTCTGAGTTCAGGCATACTAAACTCAAATTTCTACCATGTTCCCGGAGTCAGTTATGATTATAAGATGTAATAATCAAAACTGCCCATTCTGGCCTATGGGGGACAGGTAGCCTTTCAATAGTGAAAAACGAAATAGGCTGTAATTCACTACCAGGGCATGCCACGCACACCAGGGCATGCCCTACCTTTACCTACAATGCACCCTGCCCACAGGGGCACCTTGGGCCTACCATAGGGGTGACTAATATGTACAAAAGGGAAGGTTTAGGGACTGGCAAGTGGGTGCACTTGCCAAGTCGATATGGCAGTCACAGACTGCACACAGGCTCTGCGGTGGCAGGCCTGAGACACATTTTGCAGGCTGCTTTGGTGGGTGGCACAACCAGTGCTGCAAGCCCACCAGCAGCATTTGATTTACAGGCCCTGGCACACTCAGTGCACGTTACTAGGGACTGACACATAAATCAAATAGCCACATGGAAATACCAATCCATAACACATTTCTTACAGGAGCACTTGCACTTTACCACTGATCAGCAGTGCGTAAAGTGCGCAGAAACACTAAACCAGCACAAAACAAAGTCAAAACCGGGAGGTCAGAAAGCAAAAACTCAGGGGAAACACGCCAAAAGATGCCAAGTCTAACACATGTCCCCTCCAGCTGAAAGTAGGGAGAACTACCCAACCCCATGGGAGTTCTCTTCACTAAGGCGGAAGAACTTGGACAGACCATCTGCGTTGGCGTGTTCTGTACCAGGGCGGTGTTCCACCGTAAAGTCCATTCCCTGTAGGGAGATGGACCACCTCAGCAGTTTTGGATTCTCACCCCTCATTTGCATCAACCATCTGAGGGGCCTGTGGTCTGTCTGAACCCGGAAGTGAGTCCCAAACAGGTATGGTCTCAACTTCTTCAGTGCCCAGACCACAGCGAAAGCTTCCCTTTCTATGGCACTCCACCTCTGTTCCCTGGGGAGTAGTCTCCTGCTAAGGAAGACTACAGGCTGGTCTAGGCCCTCTTCGATCAGTTGTGAGAGCACCGCTCCCACAACATGCTCTGAAGCGTCAGTCTGCACGATGAATTCCTTGGAGAAGTCGGGTGCCTTGAGCACGGGCGCCGTGCACATGGCAGCCTTCAGGGCATCAAAGGCCTTCTGGCAGGACTCAGTCCAGATCACCTTCCTGGGCTGCTTCTTGGAAGTCAGCTCCGTTAAGGGGGTCACAATGGTGCCATAGCCCTTAACAAATCTCCTGTAATAGACGGTGAGACCTAAAAGGCTCTCACCTCTGTCTGGGTCTTGGGGGCTCCCAAGCCAGAATGGTGTCAATCTTGGGTTGTAGGGGCGCCACCTGGCCGCTTCCTACCTGGTGTCCCAAGTACACCACAGAACCCTGCCCAATCTGGCACTTACTGGCCTTGATCGTGAGGCCTGCCTTCTGCAGAGCCCTCAACACTTCTCCAAGGTGCTGCCTGTGTTCTTCCCAGCTGGAACTGAACACAGCAATGTCATCCAGGTAGGCGGCACTGAAATCCTCCAGTCCAACCAACACCTGGTTGACCAACCTCTGGAAAGTGGCAGGGGCATTTTTCAACCCAAAGGGCATCACACGGAACTGGTAATGTCCTTCTGGGGTTGAGAATGCTGACCTCTCCTTGGCCCCATCAGTTAAGGCAATCTGCCAGTACCCAGACGTCAAATCAAACGTGCTGAGGAACTTGGCAGCTCCCAACCAATCAATGAGCTCATCAGCTCTGGGGATAAGGTGCGCGTCAGTCTTGGTGACGGCTTTGAGCCCACGGTAGTCCACACAAAACCGGAGTTCTGGAGTGGCACCGGGTGCAGCAGCCTTTGGGACCAAAACCACTGGGCTGGACCAAGGACTGTTGGAGGGCTCGATCACCCCTAACGCCAACATCTTGGAGACCTCCTCCTTGATGCTGGCCCTGACCCGGTCAGTCAACCTGTAAATCTTGTGCTTCACAGGAGGGCTGTCACCGGTGTCCACGTCATGGGTACACCAGTGAGTAACACCTGGGGTCAGAGAGAACAGTGGGGCAAACTGTCCCAACAACTGGTGACAGTCGCTCTGCTGCTCAGGGGTCAGTGCAGGGGAGAGGATCACACCTTCCACTGACCCGTCGTGCTCCTTGGTGGACAGGAGGTCAGGGAGAGGTTCACTCTCCTCTTCCACCCCATCATCTGTCGCCAAGAGCATGCTTACTTCAGACCTCTCAAAGTGAGGCTTGAGGCGGTTCACGTGGAGGACCCTCAAAGGGTTCCTTGGAGACAGCAAATTCACCAGGTAGGTGACGTCACTTTTGCGCTCCACCACCTCAAATGGCCCAGTCCACTTGTCCTGCAAGGCACAAGGTTCCACTGGGGCCATCACCCACACTTTCTGCCCAGGTTGAAATTCGACCAGAGTGGCATTCTGGTCATACCATTTCTTCATTTCTTCCTGGCTTGCTTCTAGGTTCGCCTGAGCGAGTTTCCTGAAGCATGCAGTCTGGTTTCTGAAGGCCAGCATGTAACTAAACACATCCTGGGGAGATTTCCTGGGAGCTGCCTCCCAGCCTTCCTTCACCAAACTGAGAGGTCCTCGCACAGGGTGGCCATAGAGAAGCTCAAAGGGGCTGAACCCTAGAGATTTCTGTGGCACCTCCCTGTATGCAAACAGCAGGCATAGTAAGATGACGTCCCACTTACGCCTCATGGGTTCTGTCAACCCCTTTATCATGCCTTTTAAGGTCTGGTTGAATCTCTCCACCAGACCATTACCTTGGGGGTGGTAAGGGGTGGTGAACTTGTAGGTTACACCACATTCCTTCCACAGGGATGTCATATACTTGGATATGAAATTGGTCCCTCTGTCAGAAACCACCTCTCTGGGGAATCCCACACGGGAAAAGATCCCCATTAACGCCCGGCCCACCACTGGCGCAGTCGTTGTCCTGAGAGGGATTACTTCAGGGTACCGGGTGGCATGGTCCACCAAGACCAGGATGTACCTGTTGCCCATGGCTGTCTTGGGAACCAGTGGCCCCACAATATCCATCCCTACCCTTTCAAAGGGTGTTCCAACAACTGGAAAGGGTTGGAGAGGAGCTTTGACCCTCCTCCCACTCTTACCGCTTGCCTGGCAAGTTTGGCAAGACCTACAATGTCCATCTGACTGCCTTCTCATTTGGGGCCAAAAGAAGTGGGTGACAAGCCTGTCAAAGGTCTTGTCCCGCCCCAAATGTCCTGCTAAAGGCACGTCATGAGCCAGACCCAGTAGGAAGGTCCTGAAGCGCTGGGGTACCACCAGCACACGGGCTGACCCAGGCTCAGCGACCTTAGGCTCGCTGTACAGGAGATCATTCTCCCAATAGATCAGGTGAGATCCAGACTGGTTACCAGCTGCCTGGTCTGCAGCCTGCCGCCGCAGACCCTCTAGAGAAGGGCACTCTTTTTGCTCCCTGCAGAACTCCTCCCTGGTGGGACCCCCTTCTTGCT
Organism: Calotriton arnoldi; assembly: GCA_963921515.1. Classification (NCBI taxonomy): domain Eukaryota; kingdom Metazoa; phylum Chordata; class Amphibia; order Caudata; family Salamandridae; genus Calotriton; species Calotriton arnoldi. Next base: position 568,288 of record CAWUFW010001841.1, on the reverse strand, counting down.
GCCCATGGGTCAGCTCAGAGATGTCTCCCAGTTCGGCTACCTGCTCCCCTGTAGGCACCGGGCGTCCCCCTCAAAGTCCGCCTCCTCCCGGTCCGTGGGAACATCAGGGGCCGGTTTCCGCGCCTCCGGCCCTTTCTCTGGGCAGGGACTTGGGCCACTGTTTCAGGCTCCAAGTCCTTTTGACTACCCTTCCTGGCTGCCATTGACCGAGTGGACACGCATGCCCACTCTGGCAACCCAAGCATCTCCAAGTGAGACCTGAGCTCAACATCCTTCCACAAGGACTGCTCCAGGTCGTTTCCTAGCAGACAATCCACAGGCATGGTAGGGCTCACAACCACCCTCAAGGGACCTGAGACCCCCCATTCAAAGGGAACCTGCGCCACCATACATTGGCGCTCTGAGTTGTCTACAGCAACTACTTGGTGGAATGCTCCTGGGACTACTTGCTTCTCAGACACCAGGTGACACCGGACTGAGGTCACACTGGCTCCAGTGTCTCTGAGAGCCTCTACCCTATTCCCATTGATGGTCACCCAGGTGCTGTATTTCTTTGTGTTAGGGGGCACCTGGTTTCCTGGGACCATAACACTGTCCCCTAGTGAGACAAGGGTCATTTCTGCGGGATCCCCACCCTCCAGTGGGCACCCCTCCTCCCCAAGCGCTACACTAGCCAACACCTTGGACTGTCCACCGGTGGGTGGCTGTGGCCCCTTCGGGCACTTGGGGTCCCCCCTCATGTGGCCTACCTGGTCACATGCATAACACTTGCGGGGCCGGTCTCAGCAGGCTTCCCTGAAGAGACCACTGCTTTCTTACCTGGGGGCTGGGAACCTTTACCCTGGGTACTAGTTTGGGGCCCTTTAGAGAACTCCTGTGCTTTACCCTTGTCCCCCCACTTTTCTGCTGGGGACCCTGCCCACCTTTGGCTGAGTCTCCCCCAAACGCTTTCTTGTGGACCCTGGTACTCACCCAGCGGTCCGCCTCCATAGCAAGCTTCCTGGGGTCAGTTAGCTTACTATCCACTAGGTGCTGGCGCAGATCTGCAAAACATAGACTAGACAAGTGCTCCCATGCAATCAAGTTGTAGAGCCCCTGAAAATCTGTCACATTACTGCCCTTTACCCAGCCATCCAGAGACCTGCAGAACACATCCACACATTCCAACCAAGTGTTGGCATCAGACTTCTTACTGGACCTGAACTGATCCCTGTACTTTTCAGGAGTAAGACCATACTTAGTGAGAAGGGCATCCTTCATGTCAGCATAGGTGAGGTGATACCCCTTACCCAAAGCTATCAGAGCATCCCTTGCTTCTTCAGGGAAAAGTGGCCACAATCCTGCTCCCCAATTTTCCTCAGGGACCCCATTCATGTGTATGGCTGCCTCATAACCCTGAAACCACCTTTGTATGTCATCCCCCTTCTTGAACTCCTTGCCTACATTCTTGGGAATGTGCACAATCCTGTCTGCCTTTCTGGACGAATTGCTGCCACCATCTGAGCCTGACTTACTCCTAAGTTCTAGCTCCTTCAGTTCTCTCCCATGCTCTAAGAGCATCATCTTCTCCTCCATGGCCAATCTCCTCTCCTCCCTCTTCTCCTCCCGCTCACTCTCCAGCCTGAGCTTCTGCAGCTCAAACTGCCTTGCCTCCCGCCTGTCCTCCAGCTCCTCTGGGGACAGACTGCTGCTGCCTGACCTGGCGGGTTCCCCCCCACCCAAAAGCACATCCACCCTGGAAATAGGCTCCTCCACCTCCTCACTGAGATTACCAGGCTGCCCACTGGCATGTCTGGCTGCTACCCAGGCCCTCAGCGCCTTCTGTAGCTCCTCCTTCCTTGTGAGGCCTTTAATTTGGACTTTCAGGTTTTTACAAATCGCTCGTAGCTCCTTTACGGCGTAGGATTCCAACCTATCCTCCTCAAAGATAACTTCCAGAGATGCAACGGATGATGAAGTTGATTCAGGCATGACAAAAGTAGTGAGTTGAAAACTGGCGAGATCAAAAATAGGCCAAAAGAAAAAGAGACAGTATGTGGTACGTAATGGTCTGTGATATGGTTGTAGTGCACACCAATCACTGAAAGTCAAGTGCAAACACAAGTCCTATCCTCACCGCTGACAACCAATGTTAGAAATGGGAGTCTCTAGTTGGCCAGGGCTTGCGCCTCTGTCCAAGTAGGGACCCTTCTTCCTAGTCAGGGTAAGGGAGTTACACTCCTAACATAACCCCTGCTCACCCCCTTGGTAGCTTGGCACGAGCAGTCAGGTTTATTCTAGAGGCAGTGTGTAAAGCATTTGCACATAACCAACAGTAATATAGTGTAAGCACTACAAAAGGACACCACACCAGTTTAGAAAAATAACCAATATTTTTATATACTCAAGACAAGACCAAATATGATAAAAATCCACAATACAAATACTTTAAAAATGAATACGTCAAGATAACTTCTTTGCAGAAATCGTGAAAAACAAAGTTCGTGCGAGTCGGTAGCTCCGTCCGAGTCTACCACGATGCTGAAAACAAACAAAGTCCAACAGTTCCAGCCGACCGCGTCGATACGGGCCGGCAGAGTCGTGCACAGACTTGGTCACAGTACCTTTCTCGTTGTGGCTGGTACGGAGTGTACGAGCCGGTCGGCGTTCGTCGCGGTTGCGGTGCAAGACGGAGCGATGCAAGGTGCGGTGTCCTCTCGATGCGGTGCAGGCAGCGGCTCGATGAGTCGTGCAGACGGAGTCGGTGAGACCAAGGCGGGCGATGCAGGGTGAGACGGTGCTCGATGCGGTGCTGGCAGGTTGTGATGCAGGCGACCAAGCCGGAGTGTGGGAGCTGGTGTCGGACAGTGGCGCGAGTCGGAGCAGTGCGTCGCGAAGTGTGCGAGCGGTGCCCCAACTGCGATGCGGTCACGATGGTTGAGCCAGATGCAGCGACAGCGTTGGTCTGGTCCGGCCGGCACAGTGAAGCGATGCGAACTGAGGTGCCCACAGGTCACGATGCAAACAGCGGCTCGATGTTGACGGCGTCGGACATCGTCGTCGGTGAGACCAGGGTTGCGGTGCGAAGCGGGGCGATGCGGTCTGCGGTGCAAACAGGACACCGGGCCAGCGATGGAGTCGGTTGACGGAGTCGGTTGCGTTCCCTTCCTCTGTGGCAACTGAAACAGCGGTTCCAGAAGCGGTACCCAGAGGGTTGTGAAGTCTTTGCAGTCCCTGAGACTTCTTAACAGGAGGCCAGCTCGGTTTCAGGCCCTTGGAGATTCTCAGTACAAAGAGTAGAAAGTTCAGTCCAGTCCTTTCACTGCCCAAGAAAGAAGCAGCAACTGCAGGCCAACCCAACAAGGCAATAACTCAGCAAAGGGGCAGTACTCCTCCTAGCAGCTCTCCTTGGCAGGTTCCTTGATTCCAGCGAGATCTAAATTCATGGGGTCAGGGCCCCAATATTTATATCCCAAATTCCTTTGTTCTCTGGAGGCAGAGAAGCCTTTGCCTAGTCCAAACCAGTTCTGGAGCACTCTGTTGACAAGACTCCTTCTTTCCTTTCACAGTGCAGGGCAGAAACATCAGACGCCCCACAGGAGGTGGAGCCAGCATTGTGGAGGGAAAGCACAGCCCTGGAGCACTTTGTTGACATGATTCCTTCTCTTCTTTCACAGTGCAGGGCAGAGACATCAGACGCACCACAGGGGGTGGAGCCAGCACTGTGGGGGGCCGGCACAGTCCTATTCAGGTCCCAGGTGCAACTCCTCCCTCCCATCTAGATGCAGATCTCTCTATTCACCACTGGGCGGACTCATTCTGTCTCCTGGAATCCCCCAGCCCTGTCACTCAAACTCCAGACAAGGAATACACAACCTAGCAGAGGCAGGCCTGGATAGTTAGACAAGAAAATACCTACTTTCTAAAAGTGGTATTTTCAAACTCAGAATGTTAAAACCAACTTCACTAAAAGATGTATTTTATCATTCTGAGTTCAGGCATACTAAACTCAAATTTCTACCATGTTCCCGGAGTCAGTTAGGATTATAAGATGTAATAATCAAAACTGCCCATTCTGGCCTATGGGGGACAGGTAGCCTTTCAATAGTGAAAAACGAAATAGGCTGTAATTCACAACCAGGGCATGCCACGCACACCAGGGCATGCCCTACCTTTACCTACAATGCACCCTGCCCACAGGGGTACCTTGGGCCTACCATAGGGGTGACTAATATGTACAAAAGGGAAGGTTTAGGGACTGGCAAGTGGGTGCACTTGCCAAGTCGACATGGCAGTCACAGACTGCACACAGGCTCTGCGGTGGCAGGCCTGAGACACATTTTGCAGGCTGCTTTGGTGGGTGGCACAACCAGTGCTGCAAGCCCACCAGCATTTGATTTACAGGCCCTGGCACACCCAGTGCACGTTACTAGGGACTGACACATAAATCAAATAGCCAAATATGGAAATACCAATCCATAACACATTTCTTACAGGAGCACTTGCACTTTACCACTGATCAGCAGTGCGTAAAGTGCGCAGAAACACTAAACCAGCACAAAACAGAGTCAAAACCTGGAGGTCAGAAAGCAAAAACTCAGGGGAAACATGTCAAAAGATGCCAAGTCTAACAAGGTGCTATTGTCCCTAGTGGCTTTGGTTGTTAACACTTCAGAACGTTGTAGCTTATTGGCCTTGTTTATAGCCGTCATGACCACCTCCTCAGAATAACCTCTGGCTAAGAACCTCTCCTTTCTCGCCCTCTGTGCCTGACTGCAATCATGATCCGTGCTGCATATCCTCCTGATCCGCAGCATTTCCCCGTAAGGAATGCTGTTGATCAAATGGGAGGGATGATGACTAGAAGCATGCAGCACCGTGTTGCCTGCAGATGGTTTTCTGTGAAGACGTGTTTCTAGCTTATTTGCCACGTATAACTCCACATCTAAAAAAAACTATACTTTCTTTACTCATCTGGGCTGTAAACTGCAAGTTCAAACTGTTATTGTTAAGTTCTAATACAAAATGTTGAGCATCAATTTCACTGCCTTTCCAAACCAGAAATAAATCATCAATATATCTATACCAGCAAAGTACATGTCTAGAAAGGGTCTCACCATGTGTTGCCCTGAGGACCTGCTCCTCCCACATGCCCATATGTAGGCAGGCATAACTGGGAGAAAAGCAGGCCCCCAGGGCAACCCCCCTGACTTGCTGGAAGATTTGATTGAGAAAGAGAAAAAAATTATTCTCTAAGCATGTAGAAATCATGGCTAATAACATTTTGTTGTGCACATAAAACTGCATAGGTCTGGTGTTCAAGTAAAATCCAATTGCCATCAAGGTTATGTATACTTGTGTACAATGATGTAACATCTAACGAGATTAGTACACAGTCACTTTCCCATTTTACATTTTGTATTTTGCGAAGGAAATCCCCAGTATCTTGGATGTACGATGGGAGCTTCTTCACGTGCTCTTGAAGGAAGAAGTCTACATATTTTGATGTATTTTCCATCCGACTGCCCTGGGCCGATATAATGGGCCTCCCCGGAGGTTTATGCACATCTTTATGAATTTTGGGGATAAAGTAAATGGCTGGTATAATGGGATGGTCTACTTTCAAGAATTTGAATTCTTCCATACTTAACAGACCAGCAGATTTCCACGCCAGTAGTTTACTGTTAAAGTCACTCCATGCACATTTCACTGCTAGTATAGTACTTCTTTTATAGCAGTTCCTGTCATTCAATTGCTCTAGTGCCTCCTCCATATACAAGTCTCGTGGCCACATGACCACATTACCACCCTTGTCTGACTGTCGGATGATAATGTTGTCACCCTGTAATTTCTTGATCAGTTGAGAATAGATGTGATCTTGTTTTGTGTATTTCTTTGGGGACCTCATAGTGGAACTATAAAGTTTTTTCATTTCATAAATGACTTTTTCGTGAAAAACATCCACATTGTCTCGCAGCATTATCGGACAAAAGGTTGATTTAGGTCTAAAACTTGTTTGAATTGTTGCCCCCAATTGTAAGGACTCTGGACCGGTCTCACTCATGGTTGTATTTTGTTCAAACAATTGCTGCATATCCCTCAAAAGATCCAAATCCCCAGCTGTCAGTGTTGGGCTGGCACTTGTTTCTACAGGCGTTGTTGTTGCAGTGTCATGATTGTGTGCTCCTTGAATTAGATGGTATTTACGTAATTTTATTTTGCGCACAAATTTGTATAGATCAATTTACGATCCCAGTACTGTCAACGAACGTCGTTCGCCTGACAAAGGTCGTTTTGCAGCTGAAACGCGTTGTTTGGTAATTAAATTACCCATATCGAATCGGTGTGCCGCCTCATTCCTATCTCATGGATTGAATTGTTGATATATATATATATACATACACACACATATATATATGCTCCAAGTTGCCCCTTAGGCAAGAACGCACTCAGACATCTGCACGCCTTTTATTAGGTTAAAACAGAAGCCTACATGCCGATTCTATTTACAGCCGTCGTGTAAGCCTGACGCGTTTCAGTGCTTCCTGCACTTTCCTCAGAGGCTCGACAGTTCCAATAGTGCTCGTGCTGACACACCTCCAATTTAAATGGTGATTGACGAAAGTGCAGGAAGCACTGAAACGCGTCAGGCTTACACGACACGACGGCTGTAAATAGAATCGGCATGCAGGCTTCTGCTTTTACCTAATAAAAGGCTTGTAGCTTGCAGATGTCTGAGTGCGTTCTTGCCGGAGGGGCAACTTGGAGCTTTCATTTACACGCGGTAGCCTCACCGCGGAGAACGCACCACCCTGGAAACATTGGGGGCCACGGAGCTTGGTATTGAACGGAGCTACAATTGTGGGGCATCTTCACAGGATTAATAACTGGCCTGCATGCGGAGGCCCATTGGAGGGCTTTGAACATTGCTAACGGTATTTATTATGTGCACCCATTTGGGGATAATATTGGCTGACAGACACTACAAAATCCAGAAATCAACGCGAGAAACTCATTTGAGGAGCCCATTGGAGGGCGCCAATCACCATTTAAATTGGAGGTGTGTCAGCACGAGCACTATCGGAACTGTCAAGACTGAGGAAAGTGCAGGAAGCACTGAAACGCGTCAGGCTTACACGACGGCTGTAAATAGAATAGGCATGCAGGCTTCTGTTTTTACCTAATAAAAGGCTTGTAGATGTCTGAGTGTGTTCCTGCCTGAGGGGCAACTTGGAGTGCGTGTGTGTGTGTGTGTGTGTATATATGTGTGTGTGTGTGTACATATATATATATAGATGTGTGTGTGTACATTATATATATATATATATATTGACTGATGGGGTATTATCATCTAGATTGCCCTCCCAACCGGTTACCTTTAGAAAAGGGATATCTATGCGCACGCAAATTGGAAAGACATGCCCAGAGTTATCGACTTCAAAGACATGGTTACAACCTAGAAATGGCTTTACGAAATGTTCCACCTGTAGAGCATGTAAGTTTGGGGTTAACACAACACATTATTCTACCCCATTTAGCCCGGAGGATACAGCTATTAGGGGCAATTTTACATGCAAAACAGAGTTCGCAGTTTGTTTTGACATGCACCTGCGGACTTAGATATGTGGGTAGTACCAAGTTGCAGGTGCATGTCAGAATATTGCAACATCTGCGTGCCATAGTAAATAATGATTCGTCTTATCCGGTGGCCCGCCATTTTAAACAAGCACATAATAATGATCTTGGCTGTTTAAGTTATTTTGTGGCCGCATCAATCCCCAAAATGCGTAGAGGTGGGGATCGTGAAAAGGCTCTCAGGCAACTTGAGACTAAAATGATTCTTAATCTTGATAGTAAATTCCCACACGGTTTAAACAATACAGAGGATTTGCACAATTTCTTATTAAAGTCGGTTGGGAGCAACTGTCTTTTGTGATATTATTTGCAGTGGGTTCATTGTTTATTGCTTTTTTTGCCTGTATTGCCTGTATTGCTGTTTCCGTTTCCATCACTTTTGTGTTTCCTCCCCTTGGGCTTGTCTGGGTCATGAGTGTATGTAGAAATGTGTTGAATTTACCATGACCATATATGTTATGAGACATTAGCCTATGTGTATATTGATCTGTTGTGGTAGTATGTGTTAGGATTTGTACTCAATCATGAATAAATGTTTTTTAAATTTAGGGACCTAAGACGTGATACAACACTGGTAGCACTTGCACTTTAGTAAGGCACGTTAATTTGTATAATATATTGCACTGTTTTGCACATAGGGCATTGTCCATTTGATTTTTATAGGTACATTTAGATTGTGTGGTCTCCCTTTTCGTGTCCCTTATGAATTGGTTTTAGTAATAGTTCTGATCTTAGCATTTAAGCAGGTATATTAGAGGTTTCGCATTATACTGATGTGTTATCAACTATTGTGGTGATATTTATTCATTAAGGATATGTGTTTGGGGATTTTAAATAGATTTTTATATTTATATGATTGTGTGTATTATATCATGTATGTTTTTCTATTTTCCCTATTTTTTAGATGACACCTTTTGATATATTTTCATGCACAGTATTTATTGAAACCACTGCAGAACATTTTGTATTATTCCATTACGGGGACACAAATTGGAGATATCTTGAAAGGTGAAGAAAAGAAAAGAAAGAAATGGATTTAACCACAAGATAAAAAAGATTGATTAAAAAGAGTAAAGTAGAAAGACTATGTACCTGGGTCACAATGTGTATTTTTTCTATGTTTAGTAGAAGTGTATTATCACGTGGTTATGGCATTTAAAAACCAGGCATTTGTATCTCCATGTTTGTGTGATCAAGGGCAAGTGTTGCCCGAAACGCGTCACTTGGGGAAAACAATAAATTGAAGATTTTTGCCTCATTCCGGTGGTTCGTGATTCTTTGGCAGCAAGGGCGAGTGCCGATTGTACTACTTGCCAGCGGAGGATCTATTTGTCATATATATATATATATATATATATATATATATATATATATATACACACACACACACACATATATATACACATACATATATATATATACACATATACACATATATATATATAATAAACACCTCCACAACAGAGGCTTACCTTCCCGAAATAGGTAGCGTAAAACTGACCTACATCCGCTTCTGTAGCCAAATCTAGCCAGTAATGCCGCGTAAATGTATGAACGCTTCTCCATGTTGCTGAGCGGCAAATTTTGTCTAATGGTACTCCTGCGAAGAGCGCCGCTGAAGAGGATACTGCCCTTGTGGAATGAGCCTTAGGTTTGAAAGTAAGTGGTCTGCCCGCTTTAGAATTGCAGAAGAGAATGGCAGCTGCAATCCACCTGGCAATCGTTGCTTTGGTCACTGCAGCACCTGGTCTTTGTAAACTATAGGAAACGAACAGCTGATCAGATTTTCGGATGCTCTTAGTATGTAATAAATAATACTTAAGACATCTCTTGATATCCAAAGTATGAAGAGCTTTTTCAGCTGAGGAAGTAGGATTTGGAAAAAATGTTCTCACATAAACCGGCTCATCAAGGTGGAAAGTAGAGGGTACTTTTGGAATGCATATTGGGTTTGTTCTATGCAGGACAGTCATTAGTGAAAGGAAGATATGGTTCTTTAAACGCTTGAATTTTGCGGACTCTCCTGGCTGATGTAAGAGCCAACAGTAATGCAACTTTACAGGAAATATACTTGAGCTCAGTCTTGTGTATAGGCTCAAAAGGGGACTTCATAAGTTGCGCAAAAACCAAATTAAGTCTCCATTCAGGAGGAGGAGCTCTAATAGGAGGGTAAACTCTGAAAAGTCCTTTCATGAACTGTTTCACCAGTCAACATGAACAAAGAGAAAAACCTCCAGAGGAACGTCTAAGTAGAAATAGTGGCAAGATGTACCTTAAGAGAAGTATACATAAGGCCTGATTTAGCCAGGGAGAGAAGATAAGGCAAAATTGTATCTGAAGGAGAATCAAACGGATGTACATTGTTTTGAACATGAACAGAAGAGCTTCCATTTGAGACTAAGTTTAAATAGTAGATATTGCCCTTGCTTTAGATAAAATGTCTTTACAGTCCTGTGGCAGGTCTAAGTCCTTGAATTCATTATGTTCAGCAACTATGCATCTAGCAGGAGCGACGCTGGACATGGATGGAGAATCTGGCCCTTGCTCATTGTCAACAGCGTCGATAATATCGGATGGCTATAAGGTTTCCATTCTGAGAGCAGAAGAAGCTCCGTGAACCAATGTTGGAGTGGCCAACGCGGAGCAATGAGGATCAGACGACATGGCTCCCTTTTCATTTTCATCAGAAGCCTTGGCATTAAAGAGTAAGGGGGAAAGGCGTATGCGACGATCCCCGAGCACCTTATTAGAAAAGCATTTCCCCATGATCCTCTTTCTGCTTCCCAGCTGGCGAAGAAATGGATCTTCCGGTTCATTCCGGAGGCGAAGAGATCCAAGTTGGGCTTGCCCCATCTCTGGAAGATGAGATCGAGAGCCGTTTGGTCCAGCTCCCATTAGTGGCAGGAGTTGGAGGTTCTGCTTAGAGTATCTGCCAGACTGTTGTTCACCCCTGGAAGATGTTCCACCTTGATAGAGATGCGGTGTGAGAGAACCCATTTCCATATTGCTTGCGCTTCCAGCGATAGGATATGGGAGCAAGTGCCTCCCTGCTTGTTGAGGTAATGCATTCATGTAGTATTGTCCGTTCTTATGAGAACCGAAGCACCTCATATTCTCGGGAGGAATGCCTGTAAGGCTAGGAAAATGGCCCGCAACTCCAGGAAATTGATGTGCATCTTCGAAAGCGCTTTGGACCACTTGCCTCTTATCCAAAGATCTTGAAGGTGTGCCCCCCAGCCGTCTAGAGAAGCGCCCGTAGTAAAGACGAAATCCGGTACCAGGGAACGAAAAGTTAGCCCTGTCGAGAGATTCCTGGAGGACTGCCACCAGAGAAGTGCTTTTTTCATAACTGGAGATATCTGAACTAGGTCGTCGAACGATCTGGTTACTTGGACCCATTGATTGTCCAGCTGCTCCTGTAATGGTCTCATTCTGAGACTTGCGTGAGGCACCATTAAAATTGCTGAGGACATCATGCCGAGCAGAGATTTTAATCAGATGTACAGAAGCGAACTTTCTTCCTGTTAGCTCTGTTGCTAGTGAAATAATGTTTGCTTACCTTTCTGTAGATAAGAATGCCTTGTCTTGGACGGTGTCCAGGATTGCTCCGAGAAAAACCGTCTTCTGAGATGGTTTCAGAACCGATTTTTGATAATTGAGTGTTAGTCCCAGGGAACGAAACATTCGTAAGCAGATTGAAGTTGCCTTTGAAGCCTGCTGATAAGACTGTGCTTTCACTAGCCAGTCGTCGAGGTAAGGAAACAGCTGCAGACCTTGAAGCCTGAGATGAGCAGAAACTAGAGCCAGGCACTTGGTGAACACTCTTGGGGCTGAACAAAGACCAAGCAGGAGGACTTTGAATTGAAAATGAGCACCTGCCACAGTGAAACAGAGAAATTTTCGTTGTTTGGGATGAATTGGGAAATGGAAATATCCATCTTGTAAATCTAGAGTTTTAATCAAGTCTGCATGATTGAGAAGCTGAAGTATCTCCTGAAGGGTGACCATGCAGAAAGACTTTTTCTGCAGATCCTCATGTAAAGCGCTCTGATACCTCTGGGTCTAGCCAGCGCTATATAAAACTCTGCAAATAAATAAATAGCAGGTGCTGGAAAGTTGTCACTGCTTTCTAGTATTATCTCTGGCCTGGGTAGTTTGCTTCCTCCTGGGTTGCTGTCTGGAATATGCAGCAGACGGTGGGGCTCCATACGACTGCTGCTAATAGCTATTTCTGTAAGACAAATATGATTGCGGTTGGTATTTTTTATAGCTTCCCCAAAAGGAATAAGATCCTCTGCCACGGGTTCCTCGAAAAGGTGCTTTCCTATATTGGAGCGTACCAAAAACCTTAGCGGTATCAGTATCTGCTTTAATCGCTTGTAAAGCCTCATCAATATGTTTTCCAAATAGCGCGTCACCATCAAACGGCAAGTCTAAAATGTTACTCTGCACCTCCGGACGGAAGGTGGTAGACTTTAGCCATCCTTGGCGATGGAGAACTGCTGCTCCAGCTAATTGTCTAAAAGCAACAGAAGCCATATCAATAATTTCAGAGGCCGAACGTTCACGTTCGAGCAGAATCTTTCTTGCCTCCTGTTTCTTCTCGTCCGGTAAAAATTCTAGATATGATGCCACATCCGACGTTTAGCTGTCATATCTTCCTAGAATTGCTAGGGAATTGGCAGCACGCACTGACGCACCAGCAACGGTGGTGAACCTCTTTCCAATATTATCTAAACGCCTTCCATCCTTATCCGTCGGAGCAGTAATGGGTACCGAAGGATTCCGTGATCTTCGTTGCACAGCCTGGGCAATTACAGAATCTGGCCTTAGATGTCCCACTAAGCATTCTGGTGCATCATCAGGGGCTTATATTTTTTATCAATCCTGGGAAGGATTGCCAGCACTGAATATGGCGCTTTCATGATTTTTATTCCTTCCTCCCAAATAGGATCTATAATGGGAATTGCACGTACAGATTTTCTGTTCTGATCTTTAAAATCATACAGAAACAGTCCGACTGTTTCACAGGCATTGGTAAGAGGAAACGATTTGCCACTCTTTCCATCAGAGCATGGAAGCCCCCAATATCTTCAGGTGGAGAGTCAATAGCTTGAGGAGCTGGCGGAGAAGGCGTAGGAATTAGGTAATCTTCCCACTCGTCAATAATTGTTGGAGTTTTCTGAATTTCGCCTTCTTCAGCATCCTCGTCGTCATCCTGTAAAACCTGATCTTGTTGCACAGGTACAGAATCTTGTGAGTCAGGAGTGGGCACTGTAACTGCTCTGGAATCCAAAGCAGGCGGTGGCGATTTTTCTTTTTGCACAGATCCTGCTGCTGTAGGGAAAAATGTATGGTAATCGTTTAACATAGCTGTTAGATCCTGCACCAATGCAACAGGCAGCTGTATCACTGGCTCCTGGCGTGGCATCAACGTCTGTGATCTATCCATGGATTGATTATATTGAGGCCCATAATATTCATCTTCATCCTCCTCTTCCTGAAATTTTACATGCAGTTGAGAAGGGCTGTGGGCCTCCACAGATCTATCCCTTTCCTTAGAGAGCTGGACTGACGCCTGGGAGCTTTTCTCATCAGACACACAGAGGATTCAGATTTTAGCCTCTCCAACCAGATAAGCAGTCTGCCTTCCCTGTTTTTCAAACGTTTTTGAAGAAAAAGTTCTGTAGATTCTACAGTTTTTAGGTCGAGCCTCGAGTAGCGCGCAAGCGTTGCTCTGGCGAGACTTTAAGTAAGGGGTTTCAGAAGCTGACCACACGCTCGTGCGTCGTGGCCTTTTTCGGGCGGTTACGCGCAAGCAAAAGGCCATGGTGCACGAGCGTGTGGTCACGCCTGCTGCTTGCAAGCGCACAAGCGCGCGCGACGTGCACTACAGCGCGTGAATACCCTCCCCCCTCCTCCCACTCCCTCCTAGTCAGCTTCATTTTCCTTTCACTTTCGCGCCGCGCGGCCGTGTCACTTTCACGGCCGCTTCAGCTTCATTTAAAAAAAAAAAAAAATTATTTAACTTTCAGCGCGAGCACCACTCGCGTCGCCCCCCCTCCTCCCCGCGCGTGCCTTCAAATGCTTGTTAGTGCAAGCTGCTCTCCTGCCCGTTTCTGAAAAGCAAAGTTGATCTATTTGGTTCTGCAGTGAACAGGTTTGCAATGCGCGATCTCCCGCAGGCCTCTCTAATGCAGGGAGATCTGTTGCCGGAATCTGGTCTGCAGGCGGATCGGGCCAGGGGCTGCAGAGTTCCGGAAATGACAAGCGCAGCCAGGCACCCGCCACTGTTGATGCAGATTAGCAGGGCTCAAAACGTGTCACCAAATCCTCTCGACCCGCAAGAGGCGGGGGCCAGGGTCTCTTCAGGTCACTTTCAGTTCGTAGGAGAGGAACACGGCGCTCTCTCCCCACAGATCACAGACGACAGACTCATCGCTACCTGGCGGGCGCAAGATGAACCCTTCGCAAAGCCCCTGAGCTGAGGGAGCAGCGAGTGCTCCCTGTCTCTCGACCCTGCATGCAGCTCCAAAAGTCTCACAAGGCCCGCACCAGGGCGCGCCAATTCTAAAGTACAAATTACCACCTTTTAACTAGAAGCTGCTCAATCCTCTCATTTCATGGTACTGCGTCACTGCCTCTGGCCCCTCCACAGATGGCACTGAAGTAGGCTTTTTGGTTTCATCAATGCAAGAGCGAGGATCCGCATAACTACTCTAAGCATTTAACCAGCCGACGCTTGCAGCTCCGAGGAAGCTGGTCGGGAGGAGCTCTCGGGAGACTACCGCTCAGGTATATCCCTGAACAAACCCGGTCTCAGTCTCTGCTCTGCCTGGGAGATGTGTGCATGATCACCCATCATGCTTTCGTGTAGCGCCTTCCTTTGAGATGTGGCAACTTCTGTGCGCTGTCTGTACAAGCAGTGTAACCATGTAAATTACCTGTATAACATATTTCGAATTGCTCCTACCTTTGACAAGTGTATTCAAACTCTAGGTGATTACACCGTGTTCCCAGGATCACACACTTAGGAGGAGGAGCTGGGATTAGAATTCTGGTCTCCTGGCTCTACCTCTGATGCAGTTGTTAATGACCATCTTATTGGTTCTGTCCCATTTAGAGCAAGGTCCCTGGCACGTCTGGGCTATTTAAACAGGGATAAAGATCTTTCCGTTTCTAACTTCAAGTGTGTGGGGGCGATTTGTCTGTGTGGAGGCTGTTGTCGACAAGTGTTTGTGAGGGGGATTCATGCGTGAGTGTGTAAGCAGATCTCTGCGTATTTGTGTACGTGTGCGTGCTGTGTGTGACTGTGTTAGTATTTAGCTGGTCTGAGAGAATTGTGTTGTCCTGAATACTTTGTGTGTGTGCTGGAGTGTGTGGTGGGTATCTGAGACTTTGAGCTTCTGTGGTGTGTAGGGGGATCTGTGTGGCGACCTGTGTGTGGCTGCATCGATGTATGGTTCTGTGAGACTCCGAGCTTCTCTAGAGGTTGTTTGTAAGGGTGGCTTGTGTGCAGCGCATTCAATGTGTATACTTGTTGGTTTTCTATAGCGCTGCATGCCATCTGTTGGAAGCTTCTTGGCTCTCTGTCGCTGACATCAGACACCTCTACTGGAACAGTTTACTTTAGTGTGGGGGGAAACCGGAGAGAAAAGCAGCAGGGAGAGACAGCCAGGGCACGAGGACCCGAAATATCTTTTTTTGTAGGTTCCGTGTGCCTTTAAGCCCTTAAATGTGGGAAACGTTTGGCCTCGAGCAACGGCCATTTAGCATTCGACACATGCGGAGCCTTGGAGGAGGTTCAGAGGCATCGCATTCCCACCACATTACTGCCCAGCAAGCAGTGGTCGGGGCGACCCCAGGAGAGAGCCGCCGGTGAGGCAGGTTCCTCACAGCTGGCCCCGGCCCCTGCTGCTCCCTAATGAGGAACCCGGAGGGTATGTGGTCCCCAAGGCTAGCGCAGGCTGCTGTGGGGTATGCTTAGGGGGAGTCACCAGCCCCTTTACTTTAGGATGTCGATCTAAGGGTCCTGTCACTTTAATTCCGCTGACTTGGTCGCTTTTTTGATGCTTAGTAAATTCATATGTAAATACCGACAAGTCACTGTCACTCCAGCACGCAGAGCCCCTTCACTCCAGGGTCCCATACTGATTATTGGTCTACAGAGAGGGGGAGGTGGCGACCTGCTCGAGTTAGGCCTTTATTTGCTTAGGTAACGTGTGAGGATTAACCAGTGATTTTGGTCACAAAAGCACCAAATTCTGTTACTCTCTCTCCCCCCCACTCTCTCTCCAACTCTCTCTCCCTCCCACTCTCCCCTTAATAAAATCTCTGGAACACTGTTTGCTGCTTCGTTACAATAGTACGGCTGGGTAAGTGGTTAAAAAAAGAATCCTGCCATTACCATGATAATCTCCCCCGCTGCTGGGCCTGCTCCTATATGCAGCACCTCCTATGCTAGGGTGCTCTTTGTGGCAGAATTTCTGGAACGTATGTTGTAACCGACCCAGTTTAGGCAGGTGCTGCTTTTAACCACTGCTGCGTGTCTTAAAATTACCTTGGTGCATGTATGGGCAGCCTACATGTGCAACTAACCAAATCTGACATTATATAAAATAAATCTTGAAACAAGACTTTCTATGCCTCCTAGAAAGTCACAGGCCCCCTCCCCTTGATTTTAGAGGACAGGGTCACACGAAGGACAATATTTTCTCCTTTGCAGTCAGTCAACAAATAAAAACCAGAAGGATCCCCTGATCGAGACATCGGGCATCAGATCGCTTTACATGAGCACCAGTTTCGTTACAGATGGACACATTAATTTTTGTTAGGCACGGGGAGATCAAGTGATTTGCCCAGAATCACAGGATGTTGAGCGTGGTTGTCGAGACTCGAACCCGGTTCCCCAGCTCCGAGGTCGACCCCTCTAGTCGTAAGGCTAGATCCTCTCCCAAGTAGGAAAAGTCCTGAAAATGTGAACTTTTACTTTAAATAGTGCTATGAAGTGGTTCTCATGTCACAAGGTGGTGCTGTACAATACAACAAAATAAATATGTGCTTGCAGTGGGTTCACTGTGTTAACTGGAGCCACATTTCATTCTCAACTTCACAAAGTACTCTTCTGCTTACTAGACAAATACCTGGTACCACGGAGCCTCACAGCTCACTTAATCCACATTTTTAGGTCTCACCTTAGCGCATGCGCTGTTGCCTGCAAGACATTTTGTTAGTTTACTGTGGGCTTAGAGTCCGCCCATTGCTTACAAGTGGGTTGGTTTAATCATCATTCATGTGCTTGATTCTCTTTGGTCATCGCATGCCAGCTTCACTTCTTTTGGTCTGTTTGACCCTCCCTGGGAGCATGGTTACAGTACTTCTGTCCTTCCAATTCTTGCCTTGTGTGAGCAAAATTTTTCGTTTTGTTGAAACACTTCCTTGCAAGTACATGTCTAAGCCATATGCTTCTTTTTACATACAATCAGTGACAAATTCTTCTTCTTGCTCTCTTTATATGTACTTTTCAAATATTAATTTGCATTTGTTCCTTTAACGTCCTCACCCTCCCTGTTCCATGTTGTTGCTTGCCTATACTTCCATCCTCCATGTTGTTGCTTTCCAACTCCTACCCACCCTCTGTGATGTTGCTTGCCGTTTCCTCCGTGTAGTTGATTGCCTCTTACCGCCCCATGTTGTTACTTGCCCCCCTCCTGCCCTCTGTATTGTTCTTTGCACCTTCCCGTCTTCTCCCTCCATGTTGGTGCTTGCCACTCCCAAACTCCGTATTGCCCCTCCCAAACTATAACAAAAAAAAAATGATAGGACACGGGCGGCACTTTGAAAAAACAAAACTGAGAAAAAAACTTTCAGCCATGCACCCTCACCCCACCCATCTGCAATTAAAAAACAAGCATTGGCATAGCCAACAGGTCTCGCCTTTGGAATCTTATAAGTGTTTAGTCATGCAACAGTTGATGTTGTTGCACCAAGGATATTGTGCTGCATAACCAAATACTTATAAGGTCCCAAAAGCGAGACCTATTGGCTATGCCAATGCTTGATTACTTTGTGAAGAGGGTACAGGCAGTAAATACAATGCTTGTGGGGCTCTTCAGCATGCAGCCTTTTCTTACCACATGACCCACAAGGCCTGAAGAGTCATTTCTAAGAAGATTCCGATATCATGAAATCGCAGAAATCCAAGACAAAGAGAAAAAACTGAGCAGAGCTCTGGGAGACTCCCTGTCACAATGACGTGGGGTAGAAAATCTGAGGGACTTGCCTCTCTGTGGAGTGTTCTAGAGGGTGCTGATGTCCGATTGGCTGTGTTTTAACTTAGGTTCTCTTTACAAAAGGATATGGATGGGCTACTGCAGTGACTGTGCAATGCAATGTTGCCTCTAAGATTAATTACTACCATTATAATATTTATCGTGAGACTCATACCTCGACGGCGGAGATGATTCAAGCATGTGAATCTATGAAAGATCCAATACTGGATAAATCAGGTTTTTTTCAGGACAATATTCTGGTCTTTGGCAAGAATAGACGTGTACATGATTCAAAACTGGATAGAGTTCTTTCTATTCTTGAATCGAAGCAACTGAACGTGGAATTCTCCAAGTGTACGTTTGTTGAGAAGAGTGTTACATACTTAGCCCATGTCATTGATGAATTTGGAGCGAAGCCTAAACCAACTTTAGTTCAGGACAAAGAATGTCCCTCACACCGAAAGGTAAGGATGATGTTTGGTCATTTTTAGACCTATGCTCTGGGCCTGGTAATGTATGATCCAGTTGTTGGGTACGCCTGGGAGTGTTAGGGCCTGCTTCCTGGACTATAATGGTTGGGCTCGAAAATCATCCAACTGATATTGGTTGGCTCTGTATATTACACTGAGGCCACCCCCTCATCGACGGTACATTTCTGAAAGGACCCTTTCTTCCCAATGGTATACACTGTATGTGTTCTTTGCAATTGGTTATTACTGGCATGATGCCCATTGGTATCAAAGGCTGGGGATGTTTTTTTTTTGTTGTATTATGGTTTTTGTGGGCTTCTTTTCATCTGGAGGGAGCTGGGGATTACGGACACTTGGGATGAGTGTATGATATAAGATGTTCTATCACATCCCCGCTGTAGTGGGGTTACCCTGGGGCCACTTCAGTTATCAATGTCTACGGAATTTACGGTGCTGACCTCGAATATTGGGGGGATATTAAGATTTTTGCATACCTTAGGCGTTGTAATGTACACATTGCATGCCTTCAGGAAACACATCTTACTAAGACGGAACTTAAGAAGGTAGGCACACGTTGGCGAGGCCAAACGTATGGTACGGTGTATTCAGCTTACTAATGTGGAGCTTTGATTTGGGTGGCTCCGGGGGTGCCTTTCATGCAGCAGAGGACACTGATTGATACAGAAGGCAGATATGTACTGATAAAGGTACTGCTGGATGGCCGCCCCCTCTTCTTGTTCTCCATTTATGCACCTAATACAAGTCAGGGAGATTTGTTTCACATTTTATCTCCATCATTAATACAAGAGCTACAGGGGAAACAGCCTTTACTCCGAAGTTTTTACTTCGTAGTACATTTTCCACGCATTTTTTACATCGTAAAGACTGTTGGCACGCAAGTCTTTACAACGCAAGACAAAACCACGCATTTAAGGATAATTAAAAAAGGGGGCTTGGGGGTTTCCCCCCAAAAATATATGTTCAAATACCACCAAATGTATAAACGACAAATGGAATTAAAAAAATGTATTAAGAGTTAATGTATACATTTTGAACTGTAGGTGGCAGTGTTACACTGTGATAGAATTTTTCAGAGACAGTAAGCGTGGTGAAAGTATGCGTGGTAGTGGAATGCGTGGTGAAGGTGTTTCTAATGTGAATGTATGTCAATGCGTGGTAGTGGTATGCATTGTGAAATGTGCGATGTAAAGACGTGCGTGGTGAAGGAAGGCGTGGTAATGTCATACAACCATGGCTTCCCTGTAGGATACATCCCGCAGTGCATCTGTCCGCAGCCTTCATGTTGGGACGGCTGCACTAGTTACCCCCACATATTCAGAATTCTGTATTAAGGGCCAATAATCTGAGGTGCAATTTTTTTTATCTAACCTAGTGTGAATCGGATGGCCAGGGGTGTAATATGAATATTCCTTGTCCGCTGGGTGCCCTAATCACCAAACCTCATGAATATGTAGAGTCACAATCCAGTGTTGAAAGCACTTCGTTGCTTGTATCCCCTGGGTGCCAGGAAGAGGGGGCGCTGACCTGTCTAAAATGGAATTCTGGACACAATTAAAGTCCCCACACCATAAACCTGGGGCCTGTAGCTCGGTTGTATGTGGGGGTAACTAGTGCAGCCGTCCCAACGTGAAGGCTGCGGACACATGCACTGCGGGATGTATCCTACAGGGAAGCCCTATCACAATACTTTGGGGATAATGATGGTTCGGCCACTCCCAGGGGACATGATTGGGATGCCATGAAGGTGGCCATGAGGGAGCAATGCATTAACACTTCCTGGGGTGCAAAGTTGACACTTGTTCGCTCTATCACAGACCTTGAGACACAGTTACGTGCTACTGAACTTGAGGCCGTGACGGATGTGACTGCTCGCCCACGACTGAGGAATCTTCAGCGCCAGTACAGAGAACAGACTCAGCAAACTTGACTATAAGGCTACGGTGGTGCATCGGCATGCCAAGGGGGATAAACCTGGGCGACTGTTGGCGTGGCTGTTGCGTTCGAAAAGCCAGCGAACAGTTAAAGGTGCCATTTGTGACGGTGAGGGCCACATGGTAAATTCATATATGGGCATAAATTACGTCTTCACTAAGTATCTATGAAACACTACACACCTGCCTACCGAGCCTTTCTTACCAGCTCTCGACGCCTTTTTGCATGGAGTTGCCCTCCCTCAATTATCTCTCCAACTGATGGACTTGGAGCAGCCTATACAGCTGTAGAAGATCCATCTGGCCATCCGTCAGATGGAGCGGGGCAAAACCAAAGGTATGGATGGATTTCCCATAGAGTTTTAGGCCACTTATCATGCTATGCTGGCCCTGAAGTTACTAGCGATATATCAGGAGGCACATCAGCGATGTCGCTTGCCCACCTCCCTCCCAGAGGCCCTTATAGTAGTATTGCAGAAACAGGGCAGGGACCCACTCTTGGTTGGCTCATATCGCCTGCTTAACACTGATTACCAGATACTGAGCAAAGTCCTTGCCAACAGACTACTTCCTGTGTTGGATTCTCTAATACACTTTGACCAGTGTGGGTTTATTCCACAAAGATAGACCTCACATTATATGCCAGTTGTGCCATATCATGGGAGCTGTAACTGACATGAGGCCTCCTCCGGTGGAGATTTCCCTGGATTTTGAGAAGGCCTTTGACATGTTGGGCTGGACTTATCTGGTCCGTGTGTTGGAGGCCTTCAGCACAGGCCGTGTGTGGCTTCAGTGTATTAAGTTATTATATGTAGATCCACAAGCTAGGGTACGTACAGGAAACTAGATCTCGCACTCCTTCCCCATAAAAAGAGGCTCCAGGCAGGGTTGCTCCCTCTCACTCATCTTTGCCTTGGCTATGGAACCACTGTTCGCTGCACTGTGGACCAGGGGCCCCCGATGTGGTATACAAATACATACGAACTGGCATGTTGTCTCACTCTATGCAGATGATGTGCTCATATATCTGCGTGATCACACTCAATCCTTGCCTGACCTCTACAACCTGCTGGACGCTTTTGGTGACCTGGCAGGACTTCGGGTTTACTGGGACAAGTCTTGTATTTACCCGCTTCGAGGACCCACTCCCCCTGAGAGAAAGGGTCTGGGGCAGGATTGCCTTCCTTGGCACTTTGATACGTTTTGTTACTTGGGGATTAATGTATACCATTCTGATAGTGATCTTCTGGATGATAATCAGAGCAGTGCCATGGCCTCAGTGCGCCAGTTAATGGCCTTCTGGAGGTTACCCTTGTCACCGATTGGCCGAGCAGCCATAGCCAAAATGCTTGTCCTCCCGAGGTTCCTGTACTTCTTTTAAACACTTCCGGTGATGCCTGCCAGTGCCTTTTTCAGGGAGTTAAGCGGGCTGGAATCGGATCTGGTTTGGAGGCCAGCACGTGAACATGAGTCTCCCCAGATATTACATCGGCCTATGCAGGAAGGGGGCCTAGGCAATCAAACCTAGAATTGTATTATGCAACAGCACAATTACAATGGCCTACGAGATGGCTGACGAGAGACAAGATGGAAGAATTTAATTTCATACTTGGTGAGCTTAGGGAAAGTAATCTGTTGCATTGGCTGATGTCGACGGGAGGTCCAGTCACAGATCTGCCTAGGTTACTGCGTATGTCCAAACTGGTGTGCAATAGGTATATGCAGCCCAAACGTTCAGCACCCTCATATGCACGCCAACTTCCCTTTTGGGACCTACCTGCAGCAAGGCTGCTCCTGGCTGGGCATGACCCCAATCCATGGTGGGAGGCGGGATTGCTCCACCTAGGCAAATTCTTTGAGGATGGCTCTTTACAGACGTTTCAACAACTCAATGACATCTGCGGCCTGAGTGTAGGTTCCTTTCTCACGTACCACGCTATAACGCGGGTTATCAGGGGCATGTGATCGATGGGAAATGCAGAGCCGCCCCTTCATCAAGGACTGTATTGTTTCTTACCCATGGGGTGGGTTGCAAAGCTGTGTCGTGACTATACACGGTCCTACTGGCGCCAGATGTAAGCCGGCTGCTTAAAGTTAGAACTAGATGGGAGACAGACCTGGGAACCATCCTTACAGATAAACAATGGGCAATGGCGCTAGGCCATGTCAAACTGGTGTCTCGCAATGCACGTCTCAAATTTATACAATTTAATTATCTCCATCAAACTTCTCACTCCACACCGCCTTCATGCGATGTTCCCAAGAACTCAGTCTGTCCCAGATGCAGCCACGCTGATGCCACATTTCTACATATGGTTTGGGACTGCCCACCCCTGGTGCAAATCCTGACGGCAGGATTGTCTCGGGAGTCAGTCACTACTGTTTTGGATGTTGCCGTGAACTATTTTGAAGGTGTGTGGAGTACTCGTCGACCACCGTGAGCGAGCGAGCAAGTAAGTGAGGAGGACGCCGAATCTCTGGCTACCGGCTCTCGGCTCCCGCTGATTCCCGCTGACGGACCAGCTGATCGGCAAACCGGTGGAGTGGGCTAGCGGGTTAGCAGGCGGACTGGCGGACCGGCGCTCCTGTGATCGAACCGGATACTTTTGCTTGGTGGCAGAGCAAAAAACGAGCGGAAAAGGGAGCTGAAACAGAGAGTGGTGAGTGGGGGCGGAGAACGGACTACAGACTACAGACTACGGAGCTCTGAGCTCTAAGCTGTGCCAAACCCACGCCATACCCCCCAAAGCTCTGTTGTTGCTACTGCAATATTACACATTCCGGAGGTGCTCTTGAGGTGCTTTGAGATTACCAACGCATCACAAACGCTTACCCCCGACTCCTTTGCTCTTCAGGGGGAGGGGGGTTTTGGACAAACAGACCTCCGACCTTGTGGCGTACTCGGGGTAATTTCCCACATCACCGACGCCTCCAGCTGTCCATCGCTACATTACGGGCGTCTGGCCCGGAGTGCCTGTACAGGCTTAGAGGGTGGAGGAAGCGCGATCTAGGCAGTAGGGCTATAGGGGATTGGGCCTACAGTGTTTGTTGTGAATAAACTGCCGGCTGGTCGTGTGGGTGTGGGGCAAACATCAGGGTGGTGAATAGAAGGTTCTTCTTCATCAATTCTTCAAGGAACCTATTTAATTGAGCATTAAACTCACAAACGGGAACAATGAGATCTGGAAGGATTAGGAATCAAGCAATGCAGAAAAAAACCTCAAATCAAAGGAAAACAACAAAGAATATGAAAACCCTTCCAAAAAATCTTATAAAATCCCCTCAACAACCAGGTTCAGCGTTAACGTCTCTCAACTACCCAATATTCGGGGCAATGAATCCTACTGGCAAGTTTACCTTTCTTAAGGACCCAGCAATGGTTATCTATCCAACAACAGAGAGAGTGATGGAGAATTCAAATCCATTGACGCCACAAAAGCTGGGTTCTCCTATAGAAGAGGTCTTAACTATAAATACAGAGCCAAGTCCAACTACAAGAGATATAGTACCAATCCTCAACAATAGCCAAAACCCAAAAGGAGTAGTTAGCCAGAGTGGAGATCTAAAAGTAACAAATCATGCAATAATTCCTGCAAAAAACAGTCATGTGATACATGCTCAAGTACATTCCACATACATAACTCACTCTACCCCAAGACGGGAGCACTCGAGAAGTAGTGTACAACAGGAAAAGTTCAATTTGATGTCGAGTTTGGATAAAGCAAATGAAACTAATGATTTATGGCTTGAATCTATTTTTCTGCCAAACAATGTAGATATAATACAAGTATCTGAAACTTCAATAAAAACTCTGGGCACAAAACACCTCTGTAATCCAGTCAAAGACCAAACGCAAAAGGAAAAACAAGGAATAATTGAAATTTCCAGCCTATTAGAACAAGTAATCAGTGATGATAACAATCTGTTACACAAGCATCAAATATTAAATGATCAATTAATAAACTTGGCTGACATGCAGGACAGCGAGTGCCTCCTGGGTAGTAGAACACCATCAAAAGTGATTAGACGGAAAAATGAAGTAACTACCCCAACAACAACAAAAGCAAAAGATTATAAAGAGGATATTTCAAAAATAAAAATGGAAGATTTTTAAAAAATACACAGTACTGTTAATCTCTTTGCAAATTACTGTCAATGCACTCAACATGCAGTCGGACAAACTGGATATCCAGATTAATGTAATGGATATAATTGCAGTCCATATAACGGATATAAAATCAAAGATTGAATTGCTGACGGACTTTATAATGCAGAAAGACAAAGTTGCCGTGAATATAAGAGGGTTGCTGTGCATGTGGGCCAATAGTGGACAAATTAAGTACTGTACCAGCAATCCTAATGAGTATATTGAATGAAAACAAATTGACCAATAAGTTGACTGCGGCATCTGGAATTCCGCAGCAGGAGATAACAAGAGTCAGTAGAACGATGCCACAGGAAACACATGTATTAACAAATAAACAGGAACCAAAGAGATTTACTCCACTAAATGATCCTAGTGAAATTGATCAGAAATTATTAAAATTACCAAATCATTCATCAACATCAATTATCTTAGCTATTAGTAACATAGATTCAGCAGAGAAAACGGTAAAACAACAAGATGACTCAGGAAAATTCCTAAATTCCCATCAGACTAAAAGGCAAAAGAAACGCACTAGGAAGGCCAGGAAAAATCTGCAATATAAAGGAAGTGTGACTCAATTGGCGAATAGATTCTACCGAATATTTGCCTCAAAACCCAAGGAGCAAAACTTAACCAATCAGGAGCCCACGGAAGAACGAAATTGCACCAGGGTAAATGCTCTGCAATTGGAACAACCAATTAGTGAATTCAGGGCTGAGAAAAAGTTATGCGAATCGCCAGACAATTCTATAAGATTTACAATAGAGAGTAGTTCAGTAGGAACAAAGACCGGTCCTGATCAAAGGATGCAGACCCTTACAATGGAAGGGAATACTAAATATAGTAACCGAATTAGAACGCATACAGGCTTATCCGAAATTGGTCAAAACATAGTGCCTGCGGTAGCTGAAGAAATGAATGAGGGAAAAAAATTAGACGTAGCCCAAATCCATAAACTAAACAAACTCCATGCAAAACAACGAGAAGTGGTATTACAGAATGTACCCCAACCAAGCCAGGATGTAAAGGAACAGTTATTAATCAAAATAAATCCATCCAATAGTACCATGATGCAACAATCACCAGGACAACAACCAATGAAGACTGACTTGACCACACATTCGTTAACTCAGTTAAAAATACAGGAGCAAACAAAGAATGTAAACAATCAGATTATATTAACTCCACAATATATATCACAAGGTCCTCTGGATTGTTTGAACAGATGTAACATCTTAAGTCTAATGGCAGCTATCCCGTCACTAAGTCACCTCAATACGACTGATCTTTCTATTGAGTTTATTAACCAGGGAACTATGAACCAAAAAGAGCAAACTATCTACTTGGAAGTCATCCGAATTAGTCTCATTGATCTTAAAAGCAGATCAGCAGTTTAAGGACTGGGGCATAACACTTTCTAAACCTGCAAAGCGATGTTATCCTTTTCCTCTGCTATGCCCACTTAATCAAAAACCTAGGCAAAGCTTAAACCCAGTTTACTCTGTACTAAAAAATGCAAGAGGCGACTCGAGAGGCATTGAATTAGAAACACAAAGAAAAGTTGATGTGGTAAATGGCGGAACGAGAATGGTTAAACTAAGAGACTGACATGATGACAGCAATCACGAATTCCAGCCGTCGTTAAAACTTTTATCGTGGAATATTGCAGGAGCAAAACAAGAACTACAGCATAACGCGGCACCGGATGATTGGGAAAATTTTGATCTAATCGCCCTTCAAGAAACCTGGCTGATCACGCCAGTACAGATAGCAGGCTACATCTTACATCATGTAGAAGCAACAAGAACTCAACGATTCGGCAGGCCAAAGGGTGGCCTAGCCGTTTATATCTCTACAGCATTAAACAATGCATCTGTGCAGTTGCCAGCAACAACATCTGATATGCAGTTGATCAGTATTGGGTTGGGACACTGCAATGTAGGAAATACCATCATCCTTATAAATTTGTACGCACATCCGAGCAGCGAGAGGAAGAAGGCACTATTTAATAAATTAGTTAATGTAATAACTAAAATAAGGTTCGAGAACCCCTCATGGGAAATAATTATAACAGGTGACTTCAATTCTAACTTAATATTTACACCAGAGGAAGATGGTCACTTAAATGCGGAAAATGCAATCTGGGCAGTGAAAACACAAGCTGCACCATACCTTAAACAAAGCGACCGGCAAGGGCAGAATTTAGTGACAAACTTAGAACACCTCGGTATGAGAGTAATTAATGGAAGAACCCAGAGTGATACCCCTCCAAACTTTACATACCATGGGATGAAGGCACGGTCCACCATAGAGTACACAATACTCACCCTGCCACTACTCGCATTAGTAAAGGACTTTTCCATTAAATATACCATCAAAAGTGATCACTCGCATCAGCGCCTCGAATTACTATTTGCCCCATCAAGGCTTATGGAAGCCCTGCCATCAGTAGGAGAAATATCAACAAATAATCTAAAGCGTATAAGATGGACGACCGACACCCTTCCCGAGATAGCTGTTAAAGCAAAGGAGCTGGTAAAAGCGCACTATCCTAGGGAGGGGTCCTTGATAGCCCAGTGGGAAATTTTCCAAAGAAATCTGCTAAATGATGTTTCTACAAGAAACTGTGCCATAAAAGTGCGGCAGTCGCCTCTTAAACGTATGGGGAATAAAGCTTGGAACACAAGGAAAGAACTGAGAGCATTGGTAAAATCTACAAAGGCAAAAACTGTCTCTAATAGCACCTGGGAAAAAATAAAATCTCTTAAAAAACAGTATAAAAAGGATATTTGGGAGGACAGAAAGAAGCAAACAGATAACTTCTGGTCCAAGCTGCTTTTCAACGCGAACCAATCAAATGCCAAAGCTTTCTGGGAACAGGTCAACTGCCTAACGTGACCAAAAAAGATAATCAACGCTCCCCGTCTCTCAGAGAAAGATTGGGTACATCACTTGATAAATACCTTTGGGAAAGCGGAAAACAAGAGAAATGAAGTTTTACACATCATTAAATATTTGCCAGTGAAGGATGACAATGTAACTTAATAACTAGTAATAAGGGACGCCATCTATTCGATTTCATATAGCCAAACTGGACAGAATAATTCACCTTATAGCACTGGCAAGACATTGGGAAAATTCCAGGATGTAAAAGCAACCGTAAACAGCACAACAGAAGACCAGTCAATACAATATACAAAAGATGAGGTTTACAAAATAATAAGATCAGGCAGAAAGGATGGTGCTCCAGGACCAAATGGCATCCCACAGGCAATTTTTTAAATTGGACGCGGATTTTTGGGCCACTCCTTTGTCTCATTTATACAACGAGGTGAGCAGCTCTGGTATTTTACCTGAAAGCTGGAGAGGCACCATAATCAATCCTGTGTATAAAGGAGGCAATTTAGAGGAACCAGCAAATTACAGACTGATCTCGCTAATGGACTCCGAAGCTAAATATTACGCCTCCCTAGTTCTTAGAGACTTGGTACATTGGTCGGAAATTAATAACATAATTCCCATTAATCAGTCTGGATTTCGTAGGGGTTCTGGCACAATTACGAATATCCTAGCTTTAGGCTCAATGGTAGACAAGATCATACAACAGAGGAAAAGCCTATATGTATGCTTTGTAGATTTCAAAGCGGCATTTGACAGTGTAGACAGAGGTATTCTATGGAACAAATTAAGGCAATGGGGGCTTCCAGCACATATCCTCCGAGCGATATTGCAGCTATATACAAACACCTGGATGCAAGTCAAAGTGGCAGATGGTTCTAGACTTACGAGGAAAATACAAACAGAAAACGGCCTGAAACAAGGTTGCGTTCTAGCCCCTCATCTGTTTAACTTGTTTATGGCCGATCTTTCCCCTAAGTTGGACAAGGCGAATTTACACCCGCCACGCCTAGGCCCCTTACAACTAACACACTTATCCTATGCGGACGATATAGTTTTGTTAAATCAAACGAAAGTAGGGCTCCAAAGAGGGATTAACATATTGAGCGATTTCGCGAAGGACAACTTATTAGAAATAAATATAGCGAAAACAAAGGTCATGACAATTAGCCACTGCTTGCAGGTACGACAACAATTTAAACTAGGCAGTGTGAATCTGGACGGTCACAAATTAGAAATATCTTGGTTTAAACATCGACAGCAGTTTTAATTTTAGAGCACATAATGATGGTTTGATCAAGAAAGGAAATGGATTGATACATGCTTTCTGCGTAATAGTGAAGTTTTTAAGTGGTCCATCGTTTAAACCACTATTGGCCGTTGTTAAAGCAAAGCTCTTGCCGACTCTAGTTTATGCTACTGAAGTTCAATACGGCAAGGAAACAGCAGTCCTTGAAAGAATGCAAATTAAGACATATAAAACAGTTTTTGGGTTACCGAGAAATTCCTCCCCAGCGCAGATTCGCCTAGAATTTGGTTTACTGCAGCAACGTCTAGCAAGAATGTATGCGACAATCAAACTATGGTACAAAATACGGTTAAACTGCCAGAACCTGCTAAATAGTGCCATCTGGGAAGCACAGAAGAATAATCCACAATCAGCTTATCATAAGTATTTTCAGCTATCAATAAAGTTAACGAAGGTGTCGGACTTATGGAATCTGAACTTACCATTCACAACATTTCGACAAATAATAAATAAAGCAGCAAAAAGACACTCTTTAACGGAGGATAAAATTAAATTCAGCAAGCGCTCTCATGCCTGGATGGTACTACAGTCATATACGATCTTACAATCGGCGGCTTACTTGAACATAACATACTCTATATATTTAAAAAGGAAATTGCTAGCAATACGTCACTACCGAGCAATGCTGATCAACCACTCTGGAAATATAGTGGCCCGACGTCATGTACTCTATGTGGTGCTCCGAAGCAGGATTTTATTCATCTGATCTGTATATGTCCCGTTTTAAAATTAAATCGTCTTTTATTGCTAAAAAATCCTTTTAATGCCAGGGGCATACGCACTTGTAGATCTGCCATACTAAGGTGTCCTGATCCAAATGACCCGCAACTTAACTGCAAATTGGTAACATTTTTACTTTTATATGAGAAATTAACTTGAATTGGTATTTTAAATGGCATTTTATCAAAGAGAGGAACATTCTTGATGCACTGTTTAATATTGTCTTATCTACTTATAATTGGTTCTCTGGCGGACCATCAGCAAATCTAACATGTATATAACATTGGTGACAATACCGTCTTGATATGATTTTATCAAAAGCCGTAAACCTTATTAATGGCAATTAATGATTTTAATATGTATATTATATTTTTCTCTAGGGATTGTTTAATTTTATCGAAATTGTTATGGTTTTAATTAACTTAAACAATAAAGAATTTCATTATTATGGACCAAAGTACTTGAGCACACCTCTGCAGTGATAGATACCCACATTTACCTTGATCCACTACTCTGCTCGTTGGGAATTACTAAACATACAAAACGCTCTAAGCATTACTTAAGACTGGTTGAGCTGGTGTTCATGCTATTTAAACGGCTGATAGCCATGTCTTGGAAGGCAACTCAGCTGCCAGAGATTTTAGTGTGGCTTCAGGTGACACACAAATGGGCAGTAGCAGAGGCAGACACTTTATCATCCGCTTCCTTCTAGTGTGGGGGGATAGGTGGTGTTATGCTTTGGGACACAAGTGCAAAAGCTTTTTGACCGTTCACACCCTCCACCCCCTTGATAAGCTGACCTCTCCACTCCTTTTATGGCTGCCGATTTCATGTAGCACTACCAAAGATACCCTCTCCTTCCCACCCCCCCCTCCACCCCGCCCACTTTGAGCTATGGCTTTTTTTTGGGGGGGGGTGTTGCAGACGCTGAGTGGCTGTTTTCCCATACACATATCATGGGGTATCCTCACTCATTCCTCACTGGATACCTCCGGATGGTTTTACTTGGATACATTGCTTCTTATTGTATCCTTCCTGTTCTACGTATGTCCTGAGGGAGAGCCTCACCACCTACCAGCCAGTGTTACGTTTGTTATTGTTGTGGTTATAGCTGATCTCTTCTGGTACGGACATTGTGTCAGTGGATGAGGGTGTTGGCCAGCAGGTGACAACCCGTATATCATGGATTTCTCGGAGCCCTGATCCCTTGCATAGTGGTTCCCCAGAGTATGTCTTATGATTATATAAACTACTGCTGCTTATTAAGTGTATGTTTGTACCTTGAAAATGCAAATAAAGAGAAAAACCAAATCCTTTCACAGCGGGGTAATTTTGAAGGGAGAAAAAAATAGTCCCTCCTCATAGCCTTTGTAATAATAATTTGGCATTGCGTCAGGAAGACCATTTTGGCATAAATCGTACCAAAGCTGTGTTCAAGAAATTGTTCTGGTGGCCGGGGATAGATTCACATTCAGTGTATGGTGAGAGAATGCATGGAAAGCTCTAGAGCAGACAAGTCTCTTCAGACTCTCAGGCCCCCAATGAGCGATAGCTTTGGCCCAAAGAATCCCTGGGAGTCCACTGCCATTGATATAATGGGGCCAGTGGGTCCACTACAAAAGTATGTTATTGTAATTATGGACTTGTTTTCTAGGAGGCCTGCGGTCAAAGTTGTACAGAATGCTGATACCAATGCAGTTTAACCATGGATCAAGTTTAGTAAGAAGGAATTCCTACTACTGTGTTAAGCGATAATGGGGTGCAGTTCAAATATCATGCCTTTACACAGTATTGTGATAAAGTGGGAATAAGACTCAAAACTACCTCGCTATATAATCCAATCGGCAACAGAATGGTTAAGAGGTTCAACCGTGTTTTTAAAGGTGTGATCCAGGCAGCTTGTGAAAACAACAAAGGCTGGGAGGTACAAGGGATGAAAGCGGTACGAGCTGGCAGGGTCACTAAGAATGAGACCTTCAGGTTGTCACCTTTCTTGATAATGAGAGGAAGGAATCTGAAGTACAACCATGGTCTGTACAGGATGTCAGAGACACCATGGTCTAAGAACATTTGAAGAGCAAAATATATTATGTTTATAAAACAGTACCAAACCTGTATCTCTTTGTGTTGGTGACTGGGTCCGTATAAAGAAACCTGGTTTCACAACGAAGGGGGACAGCAGATTCCACGTTCCTGAGGAAGTTGTGGAAGCGTTGCACAATGCTGTCTGGTTAAGTAATGGTAAGGTTAGGAATCTTAAACGGTTGGCTTTGAGCAACATTAAAGAGTGAAAAGATAAAAAAAACAGGGGAAATAAACCTTTTGAGTGGTTGGATGATGAAGATTATTTTTGTGAAATGGGTACACAAACAGACTTAAGTGAAGGTTCTGTGCTCCCAGAGGATTATACTTTTGAGGACGTAATGCTGCATAGCAGTAGGGTTGCCAAAGAGTTACCTTCAGCATGAGATGGATGCATCGTCTGGTGCGGGTATGAATGAACGTGGTTGGACAAGGAAACAACCAAAGTGGTTCGAGGACTACATTCTTGAAGGTAGTGAGTAAGCATTTTTTATACACAAAAAAAAAAAAAAGAAAAAAGGAGACTCAAAGGGAATGTTTTATTGTTATATTACTGTACTGCTTAGTGGTTATTTTTTTTAGTACATTATTTTATTTATTTGCAGAGTTTTATATAGCGCTGGCTAGACCCGGAGGTATCAGAGCACTTTACATGAGGATCAGCGAGTTACAAGTTACAAAATTACATCAGTTACAGGAGCTTGGTAACAAAAAGCATAGCATAACAAGGACAACATAATAAACAGTGTGACACAGTAACATGAGTAACTAGCACATAGTTTAACAAAGACGCACGTCCTATGGGGCAAAGAAGGTAGAGGGGGAAAAGTAGAAAGGGGAAAGGTACGCAGAATCGGGTCGTGCAGTGACTCCACCGGGCATCGGCCGTGCTGAAATTGGCTCCGCCGTCGGCAGATCTTCGGAGATTCGTCAGGAAGGCGGGGGAGGAAGGAGACAACGGAGAGACGAGTAAAACCGTGTCCAATGTCCGGCTGGGTAGGTGACGGCCGAGGGGGTAAACCAGAGCCAAACTCCTCTATAGCTATCTGGTAGCTCCACCGGGCATCGGCCATTTTGCTCGGGCTCCACGGTCAGCACACTATTGATGGGTCATCAGAAGATTTAGAAACTCAATCGCGGGAGTTAGAGAGTCGAAGGACCGCACTCCAAGTAACCCCAGGTGAGTAAAAAGGTCTGAGGAAGGGGTAGATTCCAGGGGATAAGAGCCAAAAGGCAATCCCTAGCCATCTTTGGATCCAATCAAATATGTCATCACGCAGCTCCTTCTTAAGCTCTCTCAGCGAGATCAGCAGGTCTTCCCTCGTGAGTGCCATGCTTCCAACGGACTGGGCCGTCCCCTCTTTGACTGCCCCAGTGATCGCTGGGGTGAAGGAGCAGGAGACTTTTGCTGACTGTGCCTTTTTTGGTGGAATAAGGATCAAGGCTCGACTTCAGGCTGGGGCCCCTTCTATGGCAGAAATGGCTGTGGGCTTTGTGGGGACCCACCGTGGGGGGACCGCAGATCTGATCTGGAGGATTGCGCCAGGGATTTCACTGTTCGGTGCGTGAGACAGGCAGAGCACACCACTGCCCAGACTGTGCCTGCTTTAGTGTTCCCCCAGGTTTAGAGGCCCAGCACGTGGGTAAAGTACTTTAAATGAATAGCCTGGGGCCCCCGGCCGGAGGCCTTGTCTCGAGGCTGCAGTCACTGGAGCAGATGCCTTACCGGCGCCATTTTAAGGTCAGGCATCGCATTCCCGGGGGCTTTACTAGAGCAGTTGCAGGATGTGTCCCCCAGTACCCTCCCGCTCAGAGGGCAACATTCGGCGCCCACCAGTGCTCGCCTACGTACAGCGTGGAAACCAGCTCCTCACCTGGGGTCCACACAAGGATCACAGTCCTATCGACCGGAGCGCTGGGACGACTGGTCGTGGTTCGCGGGCAGCGGGGTCGGGCTCTCAGGCTGCTGCAGGGATACAGAGAGGGCCCCCAATCATCAGCCGCTATGCGAATGTTTCAAGCCCGTCAGAACCGCCAAGCGCCACCGGCAATATCGCAGTGCAACAGGCTCCCGCCGTCCACCATTTTGCTGCGAGCCTCGCGGCTCTTCTCTCAGAAGCTCCGCTAGGCGCTCTTCTGTCACGGGCAGGGGAGAGATGAGCCGCAGTCCCGGCGACGCGCTCCCGAAGGCTTCAGCCGTGGTAGGAAAGCTGCCCCCCACTCGCCCTTTATCCCTCGGCAGTGGCCGCCGCCATCTTGGTTACCGCCCGTGTCTCGCGGCTGATTACTCTTTCCATCACATATAGTTATTACATTCCAGTACATATAGCTCACCTTTTTTTAAATATAAAAAGAGGGGATGTGTGTGTGTTAGGTTAATGTGTTAAATTCAACTATTATTCTTTTGTCATTTTAAAGGAGGGGGTGTGTTGCGGCTTGTTCCGGGCTCGTCGGATGTTGTGGCCTTGCTTCAGATGTGTATTCATTTGTATGGCATTCTGATTCTAGCATGTTATTCAGGGAGGCTGCGGATCAGTTAATGGAGGACGGGCTGCTGTAAGGAACGTGCTCTCCTTGCTCTGGACCTTGGTAATAAAGTACTACCAAACTACCTAATGGTTGAGTACTTACCTCTACAATAGGTCACCCCTTTGGTAGGTCCTAAGTGACTCTAAGTGTAGGGTGCTGTATAACTAAAAGGTAGGACAAACTTTTAAGTTTTACATGTCCTGGCAGTGACTAACAGGTAAATTAATTTTTCACTGCTGTGAGGCCTACTCCTCTCACAGGTTAGCATTGGGGATTCCTTAAAACACGTTTTAAGCTGTAATTCCTGATCAGAAAGTAGTAGCTACATCATGTTTCTTATCTTTGGAATGGTGGTGATAAATCCTCTTTAGTAGTTAAGTTGGATTTGACATTACTATTTTAGGCACTTTTAGAAAAGCGGACACTTCTCTGCTCTTAACTTTGCCCTTACCAGCCTGTCTCCTGGTAAGGAGTCAGCTGGTGTCCCCAGAGAAGGTGATTCCCAATGCATTCCACCATGTTTTGATGGCTGACAACAGGAAGGGTCACTATCCAGTGGCCCTCTTTCCATTTAAGTGGGAGGAGGGGTACAGGTCTTCTGAAGGTTACCTTGAGCCCTGCCATGGCTGTGGACTGTTTGATGACTTGCCTACACATGCTGATTGGAGGACCCACCAAGGAGGAGTTCTGTAGAGCCCAAACCCTTGAGGGCATGAGGAAACAGGCCGAAGCCCAAGCAGCATGTGATGTTTCTGGGAGCTATCACATTTACTGGGAGGACAACCTCCTTTATAGTGAACCATAATGGTCCTGTGCATAGGACAACAAGGGAACTGGTGGTCCCCAATGCTACAGGACCCTCTTACTGGAACTGGCTCCCGAGATTCCTGTGGCAGGACACTTGGGTCAAGAAAAGACCTTTATAAGGCTTGTCTCCCATTTTTACTGGCCCTCAGATGTATTCTGCAGGACCTGTGTGACCTGCCAGGTCAGTGGGAAGACAGGGCAGGGGCTGAAAGCCCCCCTCACTGCCTTACCTGTCGTTAGCACCTCCTTTGAGAGGGTGGGCATCGACATTGTTGGGCCTATGGATCCTCAGACTGCTTCATGCAACAGGTTTATCCTGGATCAGATGGGTCAAGCCACCCTGTACCAAGAGGCCATCCCTCTGAGGACCACAACAGCACCTGCTGTGGGAAAGGTACTGATAGGGCTTATTTAACTGAGTGGGTTTCCCCAAGGTAGTTGTGTCTGACATGGGCACAAACTTCCTCTCTGCATATATGCACCCCATGTAGAAAGAGTGTGGAGTAACTTACAAGTTCTTCACCCCTTACCACCCCCAAACCAATGGGCTTGTTGAGAGATTCAAGAAGACCCAGAAAGGCATGATCAGAGGTCTGCCTGAGGAGAAAGTGGGATATCCTCTTGCCCTGCAACACAAATGATATTTTTGTAGCCTTTTTAATTGTATATCCTACATGGTTTTAAATGTTGATGTATGTGATATTCGTATGTCTTCTGTCGTGTCTCATTGGGTTATCTTGTGGACATGGAACATACATTTTTTTGTAATGTTTGCGCAATGAAATATTTATCTAATTGTATAGAGGAGGTATCCATTACCCCATGTACAAGAATATGAATATGATTGAATCTGCTTTGTGATATTATATATATATATATATATATATATATATATATATATATATATATATATATATATATATATATATTTTTTTTTTTTTTTTTTTGGGGATAAATGTAATAAAGTATACTGCTTTTTAGGTCTCGCCTGCGTTGCAGCGCGCATGTGCTGCTTCGCCTTGGCGAGATTTATTGTTGTTGCTTTTCTGTCCGGCTTCTTTGGGAGCGGGGTTGGTGTCCGCCCTGTCGCCCTTAGGCCCCGCCCACCCGTCATCTGTTGCTCGCGAGTCAAGACTGGAGATGTGCATGCGCCTGGACGGGAAACAGCTTTCTGGTAGCGGGCCCCACCCACCCGTCTGTTGCTCGTTTTTCCTGCACTAGAGAGAAAATTCAGCCTGTGTCTCCAAAATATATATCTGCTTGGATTGCGGCAGTTTCGGGTGCCTTTTGAATGCGTTGTCTTCCCACGCTGTCTTATCCTCATGCAAACAGAAAATTTCGAGTCAGCCACAAGCACAGCCTTCTAACAAAGTACGCGTTTGCATTTTTCCTCTGGTGTAAACCTTTTGCCAGACAGGTTGCGAAATATTAGCCGAACACTTGCAGAATGTAAATCATTGTCACAATGCAACCCATCATCAATATGTGGTTTCCAGATTGAAAGACCATCGATTGTAGCCTTCATTGAGGATATGGCCACGTGTGTGGTGAGTTGCTTGAGCAGTGGTCGGCTGGGTATTTTCCTAAAAGATAACGACATCTAGTGTGAACAGTTGCATGATACCAGACCTTATGCCAGTAAAATCATTCAGTTGCGGTTGGTAAATTTGCATTCCCCTGGATGTTACTTATTAGCAGACCGAAAAACCTGAAGCAGGACAGGCTTGATTTCCTTGGAGTGTCTCCAACGGGATGTCTGTTGAGCAGCCCTGGCTGGATATATCTCGAGCTTCCCTTGCTGAATGTCTCTCGAGCGGCCCTTCTCTGGATTCGAGCGGCCCTCGCTGGACGTCTCTTGAGCATCCCTTGCTGGATGTCTCTCGAGGGGCCCTCACTGGATGTCTCTTGAGCAGTCCTCGATGGATTTCTCTTGAGCTGTCCTCGCTAGATGTCCCTTTAGCGGTCTTCACTGGATGTCTCTTGAGTGGCCTCGCAAGATGTATCTTGAACAGCCCTCACTGAATGTCTTTTGAGCACCCTTGGCTGGGTGTCCCTTGAGCTCCCGGACTGGGTGCCCTGGCTGGTTATCTCTTCAGCTTCCTGGGTTAGATGTGTCTGAAGCTGCACTGCACACCATACACATGAGCTGTTGAGGGAGGCCTTTGATGGCCAAGCATTTATTTATAAGGTAAATGGGAGGGAGGAGCTGCAACACCCCAGGGACCGTATTACAGATGGTGCCCCAGGGCCACAACGGGCGTTTGCGCCCACTTTGCACGCCCCCCAGGGCACTTTGGTATTATAGAAATGGCTGCAGACGCTTGTGCGTCCCCCTTCTATAATACCGATAGGGCTCGCGCTATCAACAGAGGGTGTTCCCTCATTTGCATAGGGGTGTGCCCTATACAAATGAGGGAATTCCTTTGACTCTGTGCCCGCACCATATTACAGACGCGGGCGCAGAGTCAAAGATGCCCTCAGGAGGCGCATTGACAGTGGGCCATTTAAAAGGTGGCGCACTGTCAGTGCGCCTCCTGACAGCTGCCCTCTTCAGGGGGTAAAGGGGGTCCCATGGACCCCCAGACATCCCCTTGCGGCTGCTCCGTGTTTTCACATGAATGCGCTGGCCTGGGGGCAGCGCGAGTTCGCGGCTGCCCTTGAGGCAGCGCATACACCATAATGGGGCGCATTATCACTGTTTGCACCTAGTGCACCTTTTGAAAGGTGCGCCCGGCGCAAACAGTGATAATGTGTAATATGTCCCTAGGTATCCTGCAAAACACAGCTTTAAACACATTTTACTTTTAGGTGTGCGAATTATAAGGAATATTACTCCCACAGTGAAGCAGCCCTAAACCAGCAGATTTGTACTGCCCATTCAGTGATAGCCCGGCTAAGTTAATGCTGATTCTGTTCAGTTGCATTTGCATATCACCAATGTATAGCAAAACCTTTTTGCACTTCCCTTCTAAAAAGATAACACAAGCAACAAACAGTGTCATATATTGGCTTAATCGGTTGAAAACACCATAGACATACCAATGACATAAAATAGTTAAGGCGGAACAGGTACAGAAAACTAAGCAGGGGTCCGTAGGACGGTTATATCATGATGATATATTGGTGTCAACTACCAAACAAGGGTTGGAAAAGGTGGATCACCAACCCTTCACCGAAGTTCTACATGTGAGTAAATGAGCAAAACGTTCTTGATTATTGTTTTTGGGGTATTGTGCTACGGGCATGAAGACTATTTGGTCTACATGGATAAAATCACTGATATGGGTGAGTAATCTATTCACCAAGATTTTGTTCAAAATCTTATAGTCCGCATTAAGGATGGTGAGGAGTCTATAGGAAGACACTGTCATCGTCTTTATCCTTCTTTAGGAGGGGAACAAGTAAGGCCTCCCGCAATGTTGAAGACAACTAGAGGACATGGCCTCGTTAAATAATTTGGTCTGGATAGGAGCAAGGGTTTCAACATACATTGAATAGAATTTGATAGGTAAACCATCTGTGCCATTTTACCTCTGGCCAATGCCATAATGGCTCCCCTCACTTCCTGGACTATTATGTTCCACACAAGCCCCCTACACGCCTCCACATCCACCGCCACTCCAGCAGGTAGCCTATTCCTCCCTGCATTATTGACATAGTCATTTAAGGGTTGAGTTTGATTTGTCCCCTGTTGTGCTTAGAGTAGGGTGTAGAGGTATTGAAAATGTTATTGGTATCTGTTTGAGTATACATCAGCTTGTCGTTCGCATCGTGCATTTGGAGGTCCTGGGAGCTCTGCCTGTCAAGATTAGACAGCCAAGCCAATAATCCCCCAGTCTAGTCACGCTGATCATGAGCCTTGGCAATGTAAGCTTGATCATCATAGATTTCTAGCCGTTCTATCAGCATTAGTAATTTTTCTTTCTCCAATCACAGTCTTTCTGGTGGGAACAGGGTGCCAGCGCTTGGCAACTCCAGTTTCTTTAAGAGGTCTTCCTGCAGAGTGATCTTAGTGTGATACTGGGCTGTGACCCCAGTCACTTTAACGATTCAGTGTCCCTGGATGACCAGCTTGAACACCTCCCACTCCACCATGGGTAGGACATTGTGCCCTCGTTCTTGATGAAGTAATTATGCCCCCTAAGTCAAGACGGGGTCCTCCAGGGCGATAACATTTAGCTTCCAGGTTGGGATCGTGATGGTGCAGGTCAGCAGTAGATTATGGTTGAGGTGGTTTCGCAAGGTATTCAGTTAGAATCACCCGGTAATAAAGTGGCACGGTGCATAGGAATGTATCTAGGAGCTCAGACAGGTCATGCATGCTGGAGTATTATGAGTATGTAGTGCCCCTTGGATTGGGAGCCTTCCAGGAGTCAATGAGACCGAACTCTGATATCCAACAACGGAAGAGTTGAGCACTCTTGTGTATCGGAGAGGTGGGAGGCGTGTGACCTATCAAGGTTAACATCAGCTATGCAATTTAAGTCCCCCACCTACCAGCAGTGGATACTGCAGTACAGCCTTAATGTGTGGCACTATGGAGGACAGGAAAGTTGGTTGATCTGTGTTTGGGGCGTATACATTAATTAAAGCTGTGTCATTACTATCCAGTTTTCTCCCTGGCACCATGTATCGTCCCCTCTGGATCAATGATCACAACTTGGGATAGAAAGGAGTCCCAGGAAGCACCAAAATCA
The DNA here is from genome assembly GCA_963921515.1 of Calotriton arnoldi. Taxonomy (NCBI): domain Eukaryota; kingdom Metazoa; phylum Chordata; class Amphibia; order Caudata; family Salamandridae; genus Calotriton; species Calotriton arnoldi. The sequence goes on along the minus strand of CAWUFW010001841.1, from coordinate 528,792 downwards.
ACACTCCTCTAGCAAATGACGAATAGGTAGTATCTTCCCGTCACCACTTCAGCAATTTATCCGTTAAAAAAACAAAAAACAAATAAAAGGCATTGTCATTTACAATGCCAATAGCTCAAACTCTCGTAAATGCGAGACCTATTGCATTGCAAATGCTTGTTTCACATGATCTGATGGCCTAAATCTATTTCCGTAATTTAATTATAGTATTGGCTGCCAGGGGTTTTTTGTGTTGCTTTGCCTGTACCTTCCCTGCCCTTAGAGCCGTTATGTAACACAAAGGGGTTCCCTAGTTCATTCACACATATCCTCTTGCCCCGACAGTTGTGCTTCAGCACCTTTTATCTTCTGTACGGGCACCCTGTCAGAGGACCTTTCAGTTTGGTGAAGGAGGGGTGGGAGCAAGCTACCAGGAAAGTTACCCAGGATGTAGTGAGCTACATGTTGGCTTTCCAAAGCCAAACAGCTAAGTTGTGGAAGCAAGAGTCTGACAATTTAGAAGCCAGTTAGGCTGTGATGAAAGAGTGGTATGACCACAATTCTATCACTGTGGTGTTACAGCCTGGGCAGAAAGTGTGGGTCATGGAACCTGTAGAGCCTAGTGTCCTTCAGGACCATTGGACTGAGCCTTAAGAGGTAATTGAGAAGAAGGTTAAGGCCACCTACGTGGTGGACCTTATGACCCCCAGGCAACCCCATAGGGTACTTCACATCAATCACCTCAAACGACACTTTGAGAGGTATGAGCTCACCATGATGGAGTGAACCTCTGACCTTTTAGCCTTAGAGAAGGATGGGTCTGTGGGAGGAGTAATTCTTTCCCCTACTCTAACTCCTGAACAGCAGAAGGACTCTCACCAAGTGTTGGAACAGTACTCCTTTCTTTTCTCCCTTACTTGTGGGATTACCCACCTGTGTACTAATGATACCCGCCTGTGTACTAATGATATGGACACTGGGGAAACCTCCCTGCCAAGAATAAATCTTACAGGTTGTTGGATAAGGTGAGGGCCAGCATCAAGATTGAAGTCTCCAAGATGTTGGAGTTGGGGATGATAGACCCCTCCAGTAGCCCCTGTTCCAGTTCTGTGGTTAAGGTACCAAAAGCTGCCCAATCGGGCACCACGCCTGAACTGAGGTTCTGTGTGGATTATAAAGGGCTACGTTCTGTGACCAAGACTGATGCTCATCCCATCCCTACGGTGGATGAGCTGATTGACAGGTTAGGGGTTGCCCACTACTTAAGTACCTTTGATCTTACTGGCATATCACCCTAACAGAAGGTGCCAAGGAGAGGTCAGCCTTCTCCGATCCGGAGGGCCACTGTCAGTTTAGGGTGATGCCCTTTGGATTAAAGAAGCCCCCTGCCACCTTCCAGAGGCTGGTGAGCCAGGTCCTTGACTGTTTGGACGCCTTTTCAGCCGCCTACCTGGATAACATAGCAGTCTTCAGTAGCATTTGGGAGGACCACCTTCTTCGCCTCGGGGAAGAGCTTCAGGCCCTTCAACAGGCAGGCTTGACTATCAAGGCCAGTAAGGGCAGCAGTCGGTGGTGTACTTGGGATGCCTGTTTTGCAGGGGGGAAAGGGCAACCCCTTCAGGCCAAGATAGAAACCATCATGGCCTGGAAGCCCCCCAAAACCCAGACTGAGGTCAGAGCATTCTTGGGTCTCACTGAGTACTATAGGAGGATTGTCAAAGGATATGGCTCCATTGTTGCCCCCTTGACTGAGCTGACTTCCAAGAAGCAGCCCATAAATGGGATTTGAACAGAGGCATGCCAAACTGCATTTGACTCCCTGGAGCAAGCCATGTGCAGAGCTCCCGTGTTCAGGACCCCTGACTTCTCCCAGGAGTTTATCATTCAGATAGATATCTAAGAACATGGCTTGGGGCAGTACTATACAGCTCAATGAAGAAGGACTGGACCAACCTGTAGCCTTCATCTCCAGGAGGTTACTCCTCCGGGAACAGAGGTAGAGTGCAACAGAAAGAGAAGCTGTAGATGTGGTTTGAGCACTGAAGACATTGAGGCCATACCTGTTAGGCGCTCACTTCCTGATTCAGAGTGACCACAGGCCTCAGGTGGTTCATGCAAACCCACACAAGTAGCCTTTCAAACCTGCCTCAGGCCTGCCACTGCCAAGCCTGTGTGTGCAGTTTACTGTCATCTTGATTTGGCATTTAGAAGCACTTGCCAAGCCTTAATCCCCCCTTTTTCTCTCACACAGGTCACCCCTAAGGTAGGTCCTAATTGACCCTAAGGGCAGGATGCTGTACAACTAAAAGGCAGGACATGTACTTTTAAGTTTTACATGGCCTGGCAGTGACAAACAGCTACATTTGTTTTTCACTGCTTTGAGGCCTACTCCTCTCATAGGCTAGCATTGGGGATTCCTTAAAACAGTTTTTAAGCTGTAATTCCTGGTCAGAAAGGAGTATCTACATCATGTATCATATCTTTGGAATGGTGGTGATAAATCCTATTTAGTGATAAAGTTGGATTTGACATTACCATTTTAGAAATGCCACTTTTACAAAGTGGACATTTCTCTGCTCTTAACTTTTCTCTATTGAACGCATAGTGACTCCAAGGGTTTGCTGGCTTGCCTCCTGTTTTCTGAAGTCTCAGGGACACAAAAAACTTCCTGACTCTGCCATCTGTCAGTCCAACCCTTACGGTGCCCCCTCCAGTCCTGGGCCTAAGAAGTGGGTTTCTGCAGGTTTTTGTACACAGACGTCGACACAGCAGCGGCTTTGCACCGATCAGCACCGATGCATCGTCCTTCAATGCCAATGCAGAGGCTGCTCAACAACAGCAGTTCCACAGCCGACGCGGCTCGACGGCGCAGTGCCTGCATCATACAGGGGTTCCTTGACAAAGCTTCCATCGACAGCACAGTTTGGCGCCGATGCTCGCCTCCATCCATGGACTGACGACAATGCGGCGCGTTCACGCTTTGCTCCATCCAAGGTATTTTGTCAGCAGGACCCGTCTGTGTCCTGTAGCCAGCCTGCCGCCGATTACAGTCTGCCTGAACTTTGGATTTACCCCGGTCTAGCAAGACCCCAAGTAACCTTCTAGCGCTATTGACTTCTAAGGACTGTTTTTACATTTGATCTTTAAAAATTCATAGATCAGCTTTTACTAATTGGAGTTTTGGTCTTGTTTTACTCAGATAAATATTCTCTATTTTGCTAAACCTGTATATAGTCTTTTGTGGTGCTTTCATTGAGTTACTGTAATTTAAGTGTTGCACAAATACTTTACAGATTGTCTCTTAAGTTAACCCTGACTGCTATGTGCCAAGCTAGCAGAGGGTGAGCACAGGTTAATTAGGGTGTGTATCTGACTTGCCCTGACTAGAGTTGTGGCCCCTACTTGGGCAGGGTACAAACCTCTGCCAACTAGAGACCCAATTTCTAACAATTCTCAATAATGATCAATTATAATAAATGCAATCACAAAAAAGGGTTAACAACACTTTACCTTTTGATTTTCTACATCTTTGTGAACTTTTTCTGGTGGGGCTTCTTCAAAATGTTCATTGTTTTTTTCAAGCAATTTCTCAGACTTTATTTCAGTGGCCGGTCCTTGATTTATAAACCTACAATAAAGAATACCATTATTGTGCTTCCACTTGTATTCAGATTGTGAATCATGTAACTACAACATTTTATTTTTAAAAAGACGAATTACAAATTTAAAGGAACAAACAAAATTGCCACATGCAAACACTGCTAAATTCACACCAGTACTCAAGTGTGCCTATAGACAGTATTTCCACCAGGTAAAAGGCTCTGCCTAGTATGCAAGGTGACCTTCAGCCTCTAACTCCAACACATAGTCTTCAGAGAATATATATGTATTCTCACTCTCTTTCTTTCTGTATATATACGCGTTTTCCCCATGTTAATTTCCATAGGAACTTTAGACAAAGCTACAGCCCGAACTGCTGAACGGAATTACACCAAATTTGGCAAAAAAGGTAGCTCTTGGTTCAGAAAGAGCCCTTTTTTTTTAAATGGTGTAAATCCGTTCAGTAGTTCCAGAGAAATTAAAAAAAGAAAAGTTTCGATATCTGAGCACCGAGGAGGGTTTGCGAACCCTCCCGGGTACGAGCTCGTTTCTGATTGGCTGCCAACACTCCGAACCATGAAGTGTTGGCAGCCATCTTGTGACTCGGTAACCGAGTCACAAGAAAAGAGTAAACAAAAAAAAAAGGTAAAAAGCAAGAAAAGGGGGGAGGGTAGAAACACCCTGACCCCCTAGGCCTGCTCAGGGGGTCCCACAGGGACCCCCAGGGCCAAAAAAAGCAATTTTAAAAATAATTTCTGCCGAATTCGCGCAGGGTCTGCGAATCCGGCCGAAATTATTTTTAAAAAACGAAGCGCGGTCTACCGCGCTTCGTTTGTTAAAAAGCCCCCGGGTGGGCCAGGTCCCGGGGGCATGCCAAATTATGGTGTGGGGGCCCCCACAGCCCCAGGGACCGCCACCTCCCCGGGGCTTAATAATTTATGTGCGGGGGGCACGCGGTCCCCCTGCGGCCCCGGGGACCGCCACCTCCCCGGGGCTTAATAATTTATGTGCGGGGGGCACGCGGCCCCCCTGCAGCCCCGGGGACCACCACCTCCCCAGGGCTATAATTAAATTATGGCGGGGGGGCCTCGCGGGCCCCCCCCAAGCCCCGTGGACCGCCACCTCCCCGGGGCTGAAATAAATAATGTGTGTGGGGGGGGCCCCCGAGCCCCCCCACACTGCCCCGGGGACCACCACCTCCCCGGGGCACTGTTTATTTAAATTCGGGGGTCCGCTACGGACCCCCGGGGACCACCACCTCCCTGGGGCTTTAAACACATGGGAGGGGGGCCGCGCAGCCCCCCTCCTGGAGCCCTTGATGGCCCTGGGGACCGCCACCCCCCAGGGCCGGCTCCTGCAATGTCCCGGGGTGCCCACCCCGGGACATTGCTGTTTGATATGGCAGGGCGGGAGCACGGCTCCCGCCCTGCCATTGCAAACCCTGCTTTGCTTCATTGAAGCGAGAGCAGGAAATCCTGCTCTCGCTTCAATGAAGCAAAGCAGGATTGCTTTTGCACAAGGGGAGCTGCATATCAGCAGCTCCCCATGTGCAAAAGCAATGCCGGCTCCCGCAGGAGGCGGGTAGCTGGCGGGACTGTGGGGGCATTGGGGCTCCCCCCACGGTCCCCAACGGAGAGGCCAGGCCCGGGGGATGGGGTCCCTGGGGTCAGAAGTGGCCCGGGAGGGGGGCTACGCGGCCCCCTTCCCGTTTTTTTTTTGTTTGTTTTTTAAAGAAAAAAGGGGTCAGGCCCTGGGGAATGGGGTCCCCAGGGCCACAAAAAGGCTAAAAGAAGGGGGACCACCACAATACCCCTTCTAAAAAAACAATAGGAAAAAAAAAGCCGGTATCTCGCCGGAGGCCCCGCCCCCTCCCTGCACAACTGTGCAAACGCGCCCCCTAGCGCGTTGTAAGTTGGGGAATTGATTCCCGTTGAATACTGAGGGTCCCTGGGGGCCAGCTAGCCCACCAGGTCGCTCCAGTAAGCGCCACACAGCTGGATTGCAGAGAGGTGGTCCGAGTCCACACCCCTTTTTACACCACTCTGCAAACGTGCCTCTTGGCGCACTGGTGGTGGGGCGATGAGGTCCTCTTGTGTCCTGAGGACCTCAGGACACAAGTGGACTTCATCCCCCAAGCAGCAGTGCGCCAGGAGCTGCGTTTGCAGAGTGGTGTAAAAAGGGGGCAGGCCTCCAACCACTCAGCAATCCAGGTGTGTGGCGCTTACTTGAGTTACCTGGTGGGCTAGCTGGCCCCCAGGGACCCTCAGGAACGAAGGGGACTTAATACCCCAACTTCGAACGCGCCAGGAGGCCCGTTTGCAGAGTGGTAGGGAAAGGGGGCGTGGCCTCTGACCACCTCTCAGCAATCCTAAAGGACCCCCAGCAGCGAAGGGGACTTCAATCCCCAACCAAGAGCGCGCCAGGGAGCGCGTTTGCAGAGTGGTGGGCAAAGGGGCGTGGCCTGCTATGAGAACTTAGCAATCCTGCTGTGTGGGACTTACTGGAGGTAATAGGAGGGGTAGTTGGCCCCAAGGTTGTCCTTGGGGGCCAACTACCCTCTTGTTACCTCCAGTAAGTCCCACAGAGTGGGATTGCTAAGACGTTTTCGGAGGACATGCCCCCCTTTCTCCACCACTCTGCAAACGCCCCTCCTGGCAGACTACGGGATAGGGGATGAAGTCCAATTTACTCCTGAGGGACTTTGGGGGCCAAGAAGCCCTCCTGGTACCTCCTCTAAGTCCTATGCAGCGGAATTCCTGAGCGCTGGTCGGAGGCCCAGCACCCTTTCTCCACCACTCTGCAAACGTGACTACTACTTAAACAAGCATCTTTCTGCACCTCTGACTTAGAGGTAGTTTTAATCCCCCCCTGCCCTATTATGTACTAGGGCCTTACAGAGGAGGTCATGCCAATCACAGGGGTACCCCAATGCATAGTATTCCCTAGTGTATGTAGGTGTTTTCACTGTATTCTAAGTGTCTTTTAGCATAGCACTGGCTCTAGGCCTGGTTAGTCAGTCACCACCAGTACCCATCAGCAAAATGTTGGGGGCACAGGATGACTTTGCAACAAGGTCCCTTTCTGCTCCTCCGTTGGTTCTTTGTGCACATCTCTTGCTTCTTTCTGCACCTTTCCATCTTTCTGGACTTCTGTTGCCTCTTTCTGCATTTCTCTTGCTTCTTTCTGCGCCTTTCTTCCTCTTTCTGCACATGTCCTACCTCTGTAGGCATAGTTAGAAATTAGCATTTAAAAAACCTTTGAAAATCACAGAAAAAAACCACAGGTTTGAGGGACGTTATAGTTAGTGATGTCACTGACCATGTCATGAATGATGTAATATGTGACATAATCAGCAGTGCATTGTGGGGGCCCGAGTTATAGTTAGCTTAACTAACTAGAACGTCCGAATTTCTCTGGTTTTGTACGAGTGAAATGTCCAACTAACTATAACGTCCCTGAAACCTGTGGTTTTTTCAGTGAATATATATATATATATATATATATATATATATATATATATATATATATATATATATATATATATGAAACAGGAAACGTCTTTTCCGCGCTAGATCAATCAGCAAAGACGAAGCGAACCCAGATGCAGTGCAACGTAGTTTATTCAAACCCCTGCACCACCGCCATTATGAGTTTCAACCCTCGTGGGGCCTTGATCACATGGCACGAATGGGGATCATAGTTGTGTTTTAAAGTGACAGTGCTCAAAAAGTGAACTACATTTTACAACAGACATAGAAGAGTTGAAATAACTTTCTTCCTTTTCGTAAGATAAGCTTGGCATGATACAGTTGATGATCAATGTCATAAAAGCCAGACATGTGCAATATGAGCAATTCAATAAATACATAAATACATATATAGTTAATAAAATTGACTCATAAAAGGGATGTTTACATATTAAAAATTACATATTAAAAACACCTTAATGCCACCAATTGCAAATAAATACATACAGTACCAGTAAGATAAATGCCTACTATGATTTGTATCAAATGGTATTTTGCAATGGGGACTGGCAACATTGGATCAACATCATATTAAAAGCAATCATACAGGATCAATAAAGCCCAAGTGGGCCAACAAATTGAAATTCTATGTCAGCAAGTAAAGTGTCAGTGCATTTGTGCAAAAAAGTGTCACCCAGCGACACCACAAGTTCGCATGTGCAAAAATGTGCAAAGATAAAAACCATAAAATGACTGAAAGATAAAAGCGAGGCAGCGGCTAAATATGATATCATAGAAAATGGTACTGAGGTAAAAACCCCTGAGATGTTCGTATAAGTTGTACCTACAAGTGTGTATAAAAATCTTCACTGCTATTCAACCCAAATGGTGTTTTGCAATCTAATTCCAATATGTACCTAGTCTCAAGTTTACGCAAAAGACCCTCCCGGTCTCCACCCCTTCTGAGTGGGAGGACCGTGTCTATTACGAAATATCTAAGATCTTGGGAACTTTTGGCATGGATTTCTTCAAAGTGGCGTGCCACAGGGTAGGACATATCACCATTGTTGATTGCCCTTATGTGCTGGAGTATCCGTTTGTGGACCTGCAGTTTTGTACTCCCAACATACCGCAGGCCACATGGACACTCCAGCACATATACGGCAAATTCTGTCCTGCACGTCAACTTTTTCTTGATCTGAGTAGGTTTGTTGCTGAACGGTGTGGTGTATTCAGTTTTATTAATGCCCTGCTTACAAGCTTTGCAAACTGCACATTTGATAAAACCCTTACTACTATTGAGCCAGGTAGTATTGATTCTCACCTCAGGGCTGCATTTTCCAAGCGAATTGCTCATAGAGCGTGCTCTCCTGAAAGCTATGTGCGGTGAGCTAGTCAATTTGGTCCCTAGGATAGGGTCATTTTGCACAAGGGCCCAATTCTTATTCACAATCCTGCGAATAATCTTGTGTTGACTGCTGTAGGTAAGTATGAGCCGGGATGGTTGTAATGCCTCTGACTATGTTTTTAGGTTTGGCGGTAAGATTCTTTCCAGCTAGAGCCTGCGCTCTGCTCTGTTTATTGGCATTGGTCATAGCTCTCTTAATGACTTCAGGTGAATAACCTCTTCTCGAGAATCTATCGCCACACTCCGTCTGTGCTAAATGGCAATCTGAGTCTGTGCTGCAGATTCTCCTTATTCGCAGCATCGCCCCATAGGGGATACTGCGAATCAAATGGGTTGGATGATGGCTTCCTGCATGAAGCAGTGCATTACCAGTCGTCGGTTTTCTATAAAGCCTGGTGTGCAGTTGGTTGTCAAGAACTAAGATCTCCACATCAAGAAAGTAAATAGATGTGTTGCCGATTTGACCAGAAATTTTGAGATTCAAATGGTTGTCATTGATTTGCTCAATGAACAACCTAGCCTCATTCTCATTGCCTTTCCAGATTATTAGTAAATCATCGATGTATCTAAAAAGCCTTATTATGTTGTTCTCCATGATATCCCCAAAGGTGAGCGAGAGGACCTGTTCTTCCCACAGACCCATGTGCAGACAGGCATAGCTGGGGGAAAAACAGGCCCACCATCGCTACACCCCTCACCTGCTGGAATATGAGGTTGTTAAATGTGAAAAAGTTGTTCTCCAGGCACATCGTGATCATTGCAAGCAACATTTTGTTGTGTTTGTGGAGGCAAATGTGTCTGGAATTTAAAAAGTGCGCCACTGCTTTGAGACCGTCCCTATGATGAATGCTAGTATAAAGAGACGATACATCAAGGGAAATAAGCAAATAATCAGGGCCCCAAATAATGTCATTCAATTTTCTAAGTAGGTCATTAGTGTCCAGGATGAATGAAGGAAGCCCTCTCACGTGTTCCTGTAAGAAGAAATCAACATATTTACTGGCATTCTCCATTAGACTACCGCAGGCCGATATTATTGGCCTACCAGGCGGTTGACGATTGTCCTTATGTATTTTGGGGATGAAATACATAGCTGGCATGATAGGATAATTGTTTTTTAGGAACTTGAATTCATCAGTTGACAAAAGTCCCGCACTTTTCCATGCTATTAAATTGGAATAGAAGGTGTTCCATGAAGCCTTAGCCATATCCAAAGTGCTGCGTTTATAGCAATAACTATCATTGAGTTGACTCATTGCCTCCTCCATATACATATCTCTGGGCCACAACACCACATTGCCCCCTTTGTCGGATTGGCGTACAATTATGCTGTCATTGGCATGTAATTTCTTCATTAGTTTGAAATACCTATTCACAATACCCCATTAACATTTTTTGAGCTACATCATGTTCCATAACTGATGTAACCACAAAATAATCAAGTACATAATTTAATGGAAACCAACAGGACAACAACGAAATTAAGCAAAAGTGCCATTTCATGGTAATAAATCAATCAGCAGATTTGTAGAGTGCTTCTGGTCACCCGTCACGGTACCCAGGCACTGACAGGGTAAAGTTCATAGGTCATGTCAATGTTTACCAATGTTTACCACAAAAATGGAGATATAGAGCTGTGTCTTTACTATATGAAAGACTTTAACTGGAGGAAATGCTGTTTTTGTTCAAAATGTACCACTGTGGGCTTAGGGGGTTAGGCAGGGTATGAAGGATTCGAAAGTGGTAATTGCCCGTTACCAGAATAAATACGAGCAACATTTTACACAAGAATTTGCCCTTTTAAAAGGTGTAAGTTTCAGAAAGCAGCACTGGGCACACAATAAATGAAAAATGAGATGGACCACTACCATGGTTGCTTAATTCCCTGAAAAAAGTCAGATGTGTCAGTTTTCACAAGGGTTATGCTTTAAAGTAGTTCCAAATGTTGTGTTTAAAGGACTTTTTGAAGAGGTGCACAATTCAAAGCCACATATCACAAGAATGGATGTTAGGTTGGGACAGCTTCTGGATTATCGGAAATGAATAAGGATTTAGAAATAGGCCTACAGGTAATTACTCTGGCCACATCCTAATCCATCATTATTTTGCACACCATGCCACCTCAGTTTGGACCCAGCTATATGAAAATCAGCTGAGATTAATTCAAGCATTCATCCATCACTTTTTTGTATACTTTAGTGTGTCGCCATAAGTGGGAAGAGTATGCCCAGACGTGGGTCCCGGGCACTCTGTCACTGGAACCAAGCTATATCTGGATGATGAGCCCATAACTAGGGTGAAACCAGTCCTGGGTTGCTTGTATACCAGTTCAAGGAGGACCTAGCTTGGCATTTCGGCTGGACAGTTCCAATTGGAGCAGGGTCAAGATTGATTTACTGGCTCCAAACTGGTATGGAACTGGTTGCATGGTGTGCAAAATAGCAATGGACTGGGATGCGGCCCGAGTAATTACCAGTGGCTGTGATTAAATCACGTATTACATCCATCACTTTTTTGTCTACTTTAGTTACACGAAAAGGCCTTATCCAGCGCTTTTGATTTTGAGTACGCATAGGAAAGAGGCCTAAGCAGATCCAACTGGGCGAACAGGGATGTAGCAAGTAAACAAATGTTTACTTGCCAGGGGGCCATTATTGTGCCACACTTTCAAACATACAGAATCTCTTAAACATAGAGCGTTTGTATATCAGAAGACACTGTAGATATTTTAAATGTCTCGTAATGGGGGTCAAACTGCAAAGATTATGCCTTGCCTCAGCATTTGGAACTCATTCTATGAGGTGGGTAGTAGCTACTGGAGGCCCCAAGTTTAGGACATATGCAGAATCCAAACAATTAACTGAATGATGTTGATGTGAGTGTGTTGAAGTGAGGGAGGAAAGGGAGCACTTTTTCAGAACTTTTAGATGAAAAAAAGGAGGTGGATAACACCTTAGCAAACTGGAGTTTGAAAGAAAGATTGTTATTGAAATAAACTCCCAGGATTTTTTGCTCAAGTAGAGAGATTAGGACAATGTCCCGGAGACTCTGGAGAGCAGGCAGTGAACCAGATCTTGGGGGGAACTCGCATAACTACTACTTCCATTTTGTCTGCATTAAGCTTCCGACAATTGTTGTTTACCAATCCTGAAACTTCGAAAAAGCAGGTGAAAAAGTTATGAGCGACCGCCGGATTCCCATCTAATTTTATAATCAACTCAGTGTCCACTGCATAACACATGCATGATACATGCTTTATGGAAACCATTCTCATTCAAAAGAAATGTAGAAAATAGTGCTATTACGAATAAAACTGATGCAAAATAGGGTAAAAATTGCCTAATTTGTAGGGATTTTAAAAATAAGCAGTTCATTACTCTCCAAGGAATTCTAACAGTTGTGTGCGATTTCCGTAAATAATTCTACCAAGATACAATGAATCGTCTTTCCAGCGAGATCCCTATACAAAGTTCACAAAGGTCTAATGCAGCGATACTGATATCTATAGTTACAAACTCAATTGTACATTACAAATACAGCAGGACACACAGGTTCCTGGTACATTAAATTTCCCTATAAGAAAGGAGTAGTCAGTGGGGGAACACCAACGGTAATCTTAAGAGTCTATCAGAAAAGCTTCAATGCGGCTCAAGCACTGGAATCTACAACATATGTGATACCAGAAAGAAAGGGAAAACATTTTCAGATTGAAGAATTTTAAATGTAAACATTTATTACAAAAAAAGTGAAGAATGTTAAATGTAAACATTTATTACAAAAAAATCGAAAATCTTTTGCTAATTGTACTTGGACAAATGATTTTAGAGCCAGGGTTTGAATTGCTGAGCGTATAGCCCAGTTCAATCATTCTCAGTAACATATCAGGTCTCAATTTGAATACAAAAGGGCAGGGGGCCATATTTAGGTTGAGCCTGGGCAGCGGATGCGCTGCTGCGAGGCATGCAGTATTGGAGTATGGACGCGAAGCCCCACCCACTCTCCGCCCATATTTTTGATTGGCTTGTGTCATTGTCCTTCATAAATGCTGGCTTCCAATTCGTTATGAGGCTTGTTAGTCCCTCCTTGGTACAGCCTTGTCTGCATTTGTTACCTCCCATAACGACTAGACCTTTTACTAGTCTAGTTACACAGTCTGCGTTATAAGTCGGTGAGCACTATTTTTGTTAATAAAGGGGACAAAGGCAGCTGCTTCTTGTATTTGCAGTGTGCCCACAAGTGGCTACCCCCTCCCCCCACAGCATTCACGGGACAATGGCGGCCGCCTTTTGTTTTTAAAAATGTTAAGCTGAACGCGGCCTCCGCTTGAGGGACGCCGTGCTCCGTTTAATTTTTTTTTGTGTTTAGTTTTTTTTTAAAACTTTAATGGTGAGCGCGGCGCCCACTTCAGGGACGGCGCCCTCTATTTAATTTTTCTTTAATTAACTTTTTCCTGTGGAAAGGAGGAGTGCCCAGGATTGCACTAAATAACATTTACTGTGGAGGGGATCGCCCTACGTAACCCATGCAATTATTTGCTGGTGGCACTCTTGATAGTGATTAATGACAGATTAATAAATGGGCCTCAAGGTGAAAGATGAAACATGCTTGAGAATGTATTAGTAAATGATGAGACATGGGTGATATGCACATTATGGGTACAGCTTACATTTTAGTGTTCCTCCCACATCTACAACAGAATTATTTATTAAAGCCTGGAATGTGGCCATCCACCATATTGGATGGAGACAGACAATTACTGGGGAAGCCCCATTGTGATCTGGGAACTTCATGAAAGACTTCAATGGTTTGCAGCGATTCATGGAAAATGCGAGACTTATTGCATTGCAAATGCTTGTTTTTCTTAGGAGCCTGCCGCACTGCTGCTGAGAAACATGGATGCGGAGTAGCACAGCTGTCTAGTCTGGATTGCACTTCATGCTGCTTTCTTCTTCCACCCCAAATTTAATTTCCCTCTCACTCTTACAAGTTCCATCCCGGCTTTCTTCCTTTGTCACTCTTCCTCCTTTATTCCGCTTGCCTATTTTCCTCTGCGTCAAAGTAAGATGAGTGAAAATAAGTCCTGGCCTCCCCAATGCCTGCTGGTGCCCACAAATTGCAATCAGCAAAAATTAAGCACTACAGATCATACTTGAATATTTTGAGGAGGGATTAAAACAAGATTAACTGAGCCTTGCCTCTAGACTTGTAGATCTGGGCAGACAGTTTTTCCACTTGGGCAGTTCTGTAAGGCATAGTGGGATATCACACACCCACCACTTTTTGTCTGCCCACGTATTGAAATTTACTCTTCAATCAATCAATCAGGGATTTGTGAAGCGCGCTACTCACTCGTGAGGGTTTCAAGGCGCTGGGGGAAGGGGGTTCGTGCAGCTCCGTCTCAACCAAAGAGCCAGGTCTTGAGGCTCTTCCTGAATGCTTGCAGAGTGGGGGATCGTCTGATGCGGAGTGGGGGATCGTCTGATGCTGAGGGAGAGTTCGTTCCAGGTCTTGGCCGCGATGTAGGAGTAGGCTCTTCCTCCCGTTCTGGCTCTGCGGATGCGTGGGGTTTCAGCCAGGGTGAGGTCGGTGGAGCGGAGGCTTCTCTTGGGTGCGTAGAAGGAGACTCTTTCGTTGAGGTATTGGGGTCCAGTGTTGTGGAGGGATTTGTAGGCATGAATGAGCAGCTTGAAGGTCACTCTTTTCGACGGGGAGCCAATGGAGGTCTTGTAGGTGCTGGGTGATGTGGTCTTGTCGTGGATGCCGAGTACAAGTCTGGCAGCGGTGTTCTGGATACCCTTGAGCTCATGTTTTCATCAGGTGCGTTATGCCAACACCCCAAGTGCAGTGATGGAGGTCACACTACTTAACAGAAAAGACTTCCACTATCCATTCTCCTGCAAGAAGTAAAATTCTCAGAGGTCCTCCACAGATGGTGACACAGTCAACATGACAATACATGACACCTATTTACTGCATTATTCAGAAACCACCCATGTGAACACCAGAAATTACACAGTCTTGTTTTGAACGATGTTTGTGCAGACTCCACTAGATGTGCATGCCTGAAACCGATACACCTCAGAGGCAGGGGTTAACTTTATTTATACTGCATGTAACTCATTTGCATGGGGCATGCCTCCTTGCAAATGAAACTCTGCTGGCAGGCAGTGGACATGACTGTTTGCTGCCTCAATGGGAAAATACCACCAACACCTGAGCATACTAGCCTCTCCAGCCCACCAACACCTGAGCATACTAGCCTCTCCAGCTAACCTTCTGTAATGGTTGGTAACTCTTCTGTTTCTGCTGGCAGTGCAGTGCGGTATTGCAACGCACACTTCATATTGTGGGAGCAATCGTTCTAAGAGATCTGAAACTACAAATACAAAGAGCGAGTACTTTGTTTTCATATGAACACCGCCATTTCATTAAAATTCTCATTACTTACACATTCAGCTGTATTATCTACGATTTGCCTATGAATTAAGTCAGTTCTCACAGAATAGTAAGCCAAATAGCAATTGTCGCCTAAAAAGAGAAAGAAGTACTTCAAAATGGCAGGAAATCTTGCATCAAAGACAAAGGTGGGTAATTATGCCCCCTCAGCTTCCACAAGTCTCCCTATTGTCATCCTTCCCATGATTTGTCATATGTAATGCCTTTTAACTCCGCTCCCTTGAGTTTCGGTATACAAGTTTAAAGAAGTGTATAATGGTTTCTTACATTAATAAAATAAGTCCATCTGCTGGCCAGCTCCTATAATGAAACACCAAAAAGCAAGTAGATATATTCTGTGAGTATTAACGTTCATTTACAATTGTGGCAATTAATACAACTACCAGAATAACACCTTACTACTATGGGAAAAAACACACACACACCTTTCTCCCCCCGGCCCCTGATAATAACCACCAAAGCACATATGAAGTAAAACCCAAACTGCAAAACACTCCTCCTTTGGTACTTACAGTTTTGTCAGATCTGCAGAAAGCGGTCGTGACTGAAATGAACGTCGTGTACTCCCAGGTTTCAGATCTGCATTTTCTGTAGTTAACTCTTTGATTCGCTGTTGAATGCTAATGTTACCTTTTTCTTTCTCACTGGTTTGTACTTCTGGGATTGCTGGTGACGTGCCACTAACAGAAAACAGTTGACTGATGCGATTTTTGATTGTGCCACCTGGATTGAGATTTTCTTCTTTCTTCATGCTTTCAGTAGATTGTGTATTAACTATTAAAGGAACATCTTCTCTTTGACCCACCAATGTCGTTTCTTGTTTGCTACTTTGAATAATCCTAATTTTCTCAGAGGTTGGATATGAAAATGGCACATCTGTTTCATTACTCTTTTTAATGTCTGTGTTAACTCTGTTGCATACCTTGTATTTTTGGGTAGTGTTTATTAAAGGTGAGGTGTTCTTCATGTTAAAGCTTTGCTCAGATGATTGAAGATTGTCGCCCTGATCCTCAGCGGTGTAGTCAGGTTTACGAAGTTCAACATATACAGAATCTTTGACAGAACTGTGCCCTTCATCTTCTCTTTTATGCACAGTTTCGTTTTCATTATCTAATAGGCATGTTTTGGAAGCGTGCCCAAAGGTTACATTTTCTTTGCTTTCATTTGATACAGAAACCAACTGCACCACAGACTTACTTTCAAATTTTGAAGATGTGTCCATGAATAAATGTCTTGACTTTCGAGTGAATACTTTAGCTGAGCTACTCTCACAACTTTCTGCACCTCTGTGTTGTCCCTTATCCAGTTTTTGATCTTCAGATACTGGTCTTTGTAGATGTATTGCCCTGACTGGAGAAGTTGGCTCTATTTCAGTTGCAACATTGTTTGAAAAACCCTTACATTTTTCATCTGAGGAAAACTCAACTTTTTTATTATTAATCACTGGACCTTCTGAACTATACTGTCTTGCATTTAAAGAGCTAGGAAAATCATTCTGAAGGGTGTCCTCATTTTTAAAACTTAGTAAATGCTTCGAAACTTCCTCATATGTATGGTGTGATTGCCACTGTTTTGTTTGCAAAGGACCTGTGGGTTTTAGTTCATCTTTAAGCCCTTGAGTCAGACGTAATGATTTGGACCGGCTAATTCCAACAGAATGCTTATTTGGTTCTGCCTTGGAATAAGATGATTTTTTTGTGGTGGATAGCCCATAAGTGCTTTTGCCGTCATCTTCTAAGTTGGTATCCTTTCCAAAAGTGCCGCCAGATCCCTGTAATTCGTCATTGGTTTGTTTCTGTTCTGCAGGCTTCTCCCGCTGCCATGATTTCGGTAGGGGATACAGTTTTGGAGTTACAATAGGTTTTTTACCTCCAGCAAATTCAGAAAGTTCCTCCTTACAAAATGGTTTTGGTGAAAGTCTTGGCTTTATTTCAGATACAGACGTCAATGATGTAAAATTCTTCACAAATGTACGTTTTTCTCCCAGAATCGGTGAATTTGGTAAACTTGACAAGTCACTTGCCTTATTACTTGAATCTGACAGAGGGCTTAAGCGGGTTCTTAATGATTCTTCATTTGTGAGGTGACTTATATCAGCTATGTTTGTGAGGGTCATATGAGCAGACTGGATTTCTAACTTTGTAGCCATCATCATACTTAATCATCCTTCAGAAATCCAGCAGGCCAATATTCGACCTGGAAAAATATATATCCACAATAAATAGGAGACTGCGGTTTATAAAATCAAGGAAAGTTAATAACTAAACGTTTTAAAAGTGCAGGTGGCACCTGAAAAGTTAGGCTACTCAATGCAAACAGAAACAGTTTCATTGCACAAAGCTTAACAGCCCTCACTTTGCCATGATAAATCAAGTATATACAAGTAACTTGTTAACCTCTGTAAAGGTCAACAACGGAAAAATATTTTCAGCTTACAACCTCAATTTTTTTGCAGTTTTCTAGGCAATCAAATGCCAATATTTTACACAAAAAATATAAATAACATAACTAAGGTAAATTCATGATGAAGTTTAAATGAGGTGGAATGAGCTACCCTTCAAATTTGACAAACATATAGAAGACATGCACAAAAGAAGTCTTAACTTTACTGGGTATTCACCCGTTTGTATGCAATTCAGGCACAGCACAATCATTATTAGCACAGACATTTTCAAACTCCGTAGGGATAGGTGTTCTATTGAGTGAGAGATTAAAAGGAGGTGACTGTTGCAGCCTGATGAAGTGCTGTGGATGAAAGTATTGTAGGACAGCATGAGAGCAAACAAGTAATGAAAATGGGAGCAGACAAGGGTACTGATGAGAATTAGGAAGACATAAGTATAAATGTGAGCATAAGTCCACTCATGGAATAGGCACAGTGCAAACAAATCTAAGGGGATATTGCAGAAATGGTATATAGAAGTACAGTATGGGAAGGAAGGAGCACTGATTTCCAAACTCATTTAGTGGGAATAGTACAATTTAATGAAAACTAACCCTTGATGCAACTTCTAACAAGATGAAAGTAATGAATGTCTTCATAAAGAATGTGTTCTGAAATATTTCACAAGGGTAGTCGGTCTTCCTCTTAAGTACTGTGCTTCACACGTTGTATAATGTGTACGGCTGAAAATCATGTGTTTTCTTTATATTTTCAGCGACTTCAGCCATCTATTAATTGAGAGGTTACCTATAACCCCTTATTATGACTAGATGTATTACTACTTGCAAATGTAAAAACCAAACTTGCACTAACTAACTAATGGTGTCATTGTTATGTTGTTTTGCTGTCTTTGGTTAGTCCCCTGTAAACATTTAACGAAAACAAGATGCAGGCCTGAGTGTTTGAGGAGGAGGAAAGTGGAAACAATATACTTAGATAACATTAAGAATAGGATAGAATAAGAATTGGAGCAGACCTTCCAATTCAAGGATTCACCAAGAGCTATGAGATCAACATATGAATATTTCTCATATAACAAGCATCAGTTTATCTAACAGCAAGGCACAATATCAATGGTGAAGTTTTAGACACTATAGTTTTACCATAATAGTGCAAATTATGCAAAAAAGATCATCCTGTAACAAAACTTTGAATGCACAAATGAGGTACACTTGCCTGCTGAGAGACAACAATCAAACACAGTCGTGGAGGTATATTTATTTAAGGTTAAGCCTGAGAGATACAAAGCATTCAGCTTCCAAGTATGCTCTGCCAGACTCAGCTGGTGCATCTACTTATACCATTTGAAGATCATTGACATATTGAAATAGCGGAGTCAGACATGCATGCACATAACAGACTATGCAAGTTCAGCTGAAGACAAATATTGACAGGAATCTTAAAGCATGAATACATTCTCAAAATGCTAAGTACAGGTGCGATTTCGACATCTGCTGTTTGTTGTCCTTTATTATCTACCGCTTATCTACCTAATCCTTAAGTTCCTGAAAACAAAGAGAACCTGACAAGAATAAACAGTTAATGGACTTTTACCCCCCTCTGTCTAACTGCAAAAGCCAGGGTTTGAACAGCTGCAGGGTTCATGAAATCATGATGAAGACGACAACATGAAGGGAAATTGTTCAATATCTCATTTATGCTCCCACAAAATATGACAGCCCTAAGCAATTCCTCTGAAGGTAATGAGGAGTCAATTATGCAGGTTACCAGTGATGTCAATAACTTCCATATCTCAGAGCTCACATTAAATTCCTTCCTCTTCTGTTGTTAACAAATAGACAGAAATCAGAATCTTGTACATATTTTTAGGGAGAAGTAAAATAAAATAAAGTATGGAAAAGAGCACTCTCACAAAACAAAAACTTCAACACCACTTACCCTTATCTTTGTCTTTTCAAAGGCCAATGACAGACAAGCTGAATTTAGTAAATTACTCTTCATTCTTAAGGCTGTAATCTTTCAAAGCAGGCAATGAAATGATTCCAAAAAACTTGCATAGCAGGATGGTCTGCATGATCCTGCCTGCGAAATAAAAGTTGATAGATTTTAGTTGAAATTAAATAGTGCCATGCACACAGTCTACATGACGCACAAAATATTCAACCCTCAACGGGCTTGAAAGTTATCCAATTCAATAACAAGGACCACAGGCTGTTCATAGAAACTATGGGCCCAATTTAGAGTTTACGGACGGGTACTCCATCACAAACGTGACAGCTATCCTGTCCGCCTTATTTAAAGTGTGTTAGGATATAATTGACTGAGTACCCGTCCGCCAAACTCAATTAGGCCCATAGTTGGTTTATAATTTGTACATAAGGTGAGTGTGACTCTATATGTACTTATTGTCTCTTTGGTTACTCACTGTACAAGACAACTGTATGTTTTAAAAAAAATATAAACATCAAAGAATAATAAATCACAGTTTAATCCAGCGGACTACATGCAGATGATGGCTTACTGATTTTCTGAAAAAAAGACCCATCAATGCTACATACAGATACAAAACATACAAAGAAACATTACATTTAATAAAGATGTGTCCATACATACATTTCTTTCCCACCGATTAACAAAACATCTTAATGTGGGCTGGAAGTTATTCCTAGCCTATTCAAGACCCCACTGTGTACAACAATGAGTCTTTCTCGCTTCTGACCTTTTAATAGATTTTCCCCTTCCTTACTTACCTACACTGGAAACAGATAAGGACTACCATGATACGGACAATGGCTGATCATGCAAATTAACTAAGTGAACACTGTTAGTATCTAGTACAGAAGCTTAAAGTACTAGAACATTCAGCACCAAAGACGTTGATGAACTCTCCACAGGTATAGGTCACTTGTCTTGAAAAAAATCTCAATGGTAGCCTGGAGAAATGATCCACTAATGGCCATGTGTAATGCGCTAAAGCATACTGACAGAGTCTAAGAGATCCTGGCTGAATTACTATGCAAACGTTCCTGAACCTTGCACATACTGTATCGCCGAAGACATACTACAAAAAATACAAAACAATACCAAAAAAATACTTTGGAAACAATCTTTCCACCCAAACAAAAGCCCTGTGGAACATGAATCCCATTCTTTCTAAATACGTTTCAGACCACTGAAGCTATCAAAGATCTGCTCTGTGCAGCAGATAGACTAATGGGAAGACAAACCTCTAGGACAATAATCTGGGTCCTAAGAGACCACACTCTAGTGTTTGTGAACTGTATTAAAAAATAATGAGCCTATGAAAACCACAAAATCGATAAATAACTCAACCTGGAATAACCACCACCAAAAACATATTGGCCACTCAAAAGACATAACTGAGAAAACATCAACTGTGCCTGTTGAATGTAATAAAGACTTGCCTTTTCCTAGCTATGGATTTCTGTAACATTTGTGTCACTGAATACATACCTTTAGAGTGTGTATCTACAGTTCGTTGCAGCTAGAGACTAGATACAGCCATGAAGGATCGCCATTTCATAGAAAAATGGCGACAGCATATGAGGCTTGCATTGGCAAAGCAAATAGGTCTGGCTTTGTGTTAAGTGTTTGGTAATAGTTGTGTAACGTTTGTATGTTGACCTGAGCTGTCCTAGAAGGAAATTCCCATAATGGAAGACATCTTTGGTGACAGCAAAAAGGAGCTGAAAGCAGGGCCCATTGACTAACTGCACTGCATTGGGAGAGCTTAGCTGTACCCTCAAAGAAAAATGTTATGAAAAGTTTTAAGAAGGGGACATTTGCATTTTAAGTTCTGAACATAAAAGGCATATACAGCAAAATGTTGCAAACCAGATGCATTTGATTGAGACAGTTTTTTTATTGCATCTTTGAGAAAACCTTTGGCTTTGCGATTTAAAAAAAATTGTAAACGCAACAACATACCTAGATATCAGGAAAGAATAAAGAAATGAATGTATAAGGGCAATTGGTGAGTATTACAAACTACAAATCTAAACAGAAAGCACATCAGAGACAAAAAAGCCATAAATCACCAATTAAAAGCTCTCTATGGGGGTAGGGGGTGGCCAAGCAGGCCAACATGGTGGCCACTCTGATCGGGTCCCACACCTGGGCTGCTACAACATGGATCCTCTGCACAGATGGACGGAGAGCTTTAAAGTTTCAGCGCTCCGTCCATCATCTCTTTGTGTTTGCTTTGTTCGCCCTAAGTTGGCAGGGTATGCACAGATGTGGAACCCTTGATCACTTTGCCACTGGATACAAGCTAGCCTGGCTGATCAGGGGTGTTACCCCGAAATCGGTCCCAGGATGCATGTTTCCAGTCCAGGGAAGACCTGGCTTGGCAGCTCGGGCTGGACTGTTCCCATGAAGCACAGGGTCAAGACTGATTTGCATATGGCTGGGTCTGAACTGGGGTGGTGAAGAGAGCTAAAGAACGATGATGGATTCAACCCAGATCTGTGACTGGGGGTAGTGTCTAAAAAATTGTAGCACTACGTCCATCATCTCCTCGTGTTTGCTTTGGTCACAAGTTGGGCATCACTCCTCGCAGAGGGTAAATCGGAATCAGCTGAGCTGAGACTCGGACACAGAGACAACCTCACAATGACAGCAGAGTGCTCCTCTAATTTGAGCACGGAAATGCGTGTGTATTTATAATAACATCATCCGTGCTTCCGTGTCGAGGCTTCCACGGACCAACATTTATTGTCTTTATTATAGCCATGTCGCACAATGTGTATCTAGGCCTTGTACTAAATGTTCAAGGTGCCGTGATAGTGAACTTACTAAGTGGAACTGTAAGCAATTTGGTTTCAGAGAAACAAATTCTTCACTGTCACACAAGCAAGTGTGGGTCAAAAGTCATTGTGTAGAAAAGAAGGCAATTTAAGAAACGTGTACATGTAAAATGGCAGTGTTTTTTCTCGTGCCTAACCTAGCCGCGTGACAGAAGCATTCCACAAAGACTGCTGATGTAGCGGCAACATTCATAGCAGACTAGCGCGAGTTCTATGCTGGTCGACCAAGGTCCCGCAGAGAAACCACCCAGCTGCTTATTGCGGATCTGCCCATCTCACACCCGAGATCATCTGATCACAAGGTACTCGAGCAACCATTACTTGCTGAGGAGTTTCAACAGCAGAAACTGAATACGAGAAAAACACTAGGACTGGACAGCTACCCAGTGGAATACTACTGCAGATTCGCAACACTTCTCCTGCCTACACTCCTAGACATGTACCGTGAGGCAATTGACAAAGGTCAATTCAAGAACTAGATCTGCCCACCATAGCGTTGTTGCACAAGCCTGTTCACACTGCTGACCGATGCGAATCTTGCTGGCCGATATCACTCATTACCTCTGAACTCAAAATTTACACCAAGGCATTTGACTAATAGGCTTCTCCCTCTGATGTCCCACCTGTCCACCCCGAGCAATGTGGCTTTATGCTATGTCGAAGTATTTGGCACTGGATATGCAGTGTGAAGGTGGCACTAGCCCACCTGTCAGACAAAAGGGGCCCTGCTCCTACTAGATTTCGAGAAGCCCTTTGACTCCGTCAACTGGGCCTTCAAGGAATCAGTCCTCCTGAATCTGGTCTCTGGCACGAGATTTTGCTCCTATTTCAAAATCCTATACTCGCACCTAAGTGTACAAGTCCGAATCAACTGCACCTTCTCAGATCCTCTGCTGATTGAGAAGGGTACAGACAGGGATATCCACTCTCCTCCCTGTTATTTTCCCAAATTATAGAACTGCTGGCAACATTGGTCCGATGAGATGTCCAGGTGAAGGGCTTAGACTGGGGTCTGGCGGTAGAGGATCACATAGACCTTTACGCAGAAAATGTCCTGTTTCTGGCACAGCCATCACTCACAGGACCCCGCCTTCTCCAGATGCTCTTATATGAAGAGGCTTCTGGGCTGCAAATTAATTGTACTAAGACCCTTCTGGGCGCACTGAAAGGCGATTTGAATGTAAGGTGATAGGAGCTGCTACCAATCAGACGATTAAGCTTTCAATACTTGGGCATCCATATCACTCTAGAACCAAACTTCGCATGGGGCCTGAACTTTACCACCATGAAATCCAAACTGTTGGCAGCCCTCCCCACATGGTCCAAACATCCACTGAGCATATTTGAATTCAAAATGGTTATGCCCCCATGCATACTGTACACACTCCAACACTTCCCCTATCCAGTCCCCCAGACCCAATTTTAAAAAAACAACAACTAAAATCCACTCCTTCCTCTGGCAGGACAAGCTCCCCAGAGTGGAATCTGCCACCAGTGCACGGCCCACATGTGATGGGAGAATGAGCATGGCAGACATCCGCTTATACTACTGGGCATCACAGCTCCTGAACGTAAATGACTGGCTGGGTGGTGAAGGGCAGGATTCGGCCTTTCACCTTGATTACCAAAATGGGGCAGGATCAAATACTTCACATGCTCTATGGAGGTCCAATCCCTGTACCCTGCCAGACAACACCAGAGTGGCTTTCGGGTCATGGTGTTCGGCCCTCAAATGGACAGGCTAGGACCGGAACACCCTTGAACACCCCCCCGCCCCCTATGGGCAGGGACATGGTCACACCACAGGTCTTCAAGGGTTCAGGGCTGGGACCTTGTTGGAATCTCTAAAGTAGAAGAAATATGGTAGGGCTCCCATTGAAAAATCTTTGCAGAGCTCCAAAGTGATTATTCCTTACACAACTCCAAATTTTACTGATACTTACAGCTGCAACTCGCACTCCAGCCCCAATACACTCTACTGCAATCCGCACCAGAAAACAGCCCCCTCGAAGCACAAGTTCTTATGGGCCTCATAGGTAAGAGGGCATCTCTGGGATAGACAAATCCCTAGTTAATAAATCCCCCAGAGACCTGAAAGACAAATGGGAACAGTGGGTGGGGTCTCCTTGACGAACTGGACTGGTGACTCCGACTTATCCGACTTAACTTTTTGCACATGACCCATCTTACACCCCTGTACTTGTGGCAGGAGAATAAACTGGCTGGAACCTTATGCTGTCTATGTCAACTGGCAGAGGCCCACTCTTATCATGGCACATGGGAATGTCCCATTTTTGCGAGCTGTCTGAAAAGAGTGTTTGCTGACATCTCAGCAGTGCTGGGGGAGGATATTGAACCCTCCCCAATAAATAGCCCTACTGGGTATTGTGAAAGACTATGGTGGACTAAGGTGGGGCGCACACTCCTGGGCACTGGGACAGTGCTAGCCAAGCACGATATTGCTAGATGCTACCGCTCCCCCTGCCCTCTGACGCTGGTAGGCTACGATGAATTGGTATGCCTCACTTGAAGGGCTGATCTACGCATCCCGAGGGTGTCTAAGAAAACACAAAAGGGCCTGGGGGGAAATGGCTACATCACAATAGTCTAGATTGAACAGTAACGTAAATTGCTTGTGTTGAAATGCGATAGTCACCATTGCTGGTCTAATACTTGCCACTTTGTAGTATAAGACGATAACATTTAACAACATTTTCATTATTAAAAAAAGTCACTATCTCAGCAACACACTGGCTCTAGTTTTGCAAATGAGCTATATGAGGCCAATCACTACACTCTAATAGGAAAACCTATTGAAAAATGCAATCATCCACGAAATGTATAGACAGCCCATCCAAGGAATGGTAAACAAAAAAAGCAGGTAAATCATTCTCTGTACACAGATGTTTAGTAGAGTGATGTGTCGAACGTGATAGATGCACTGAAGGGCTGTGTGGGCATCGGGGAAACTTCCGCTCTACATGGTTCGCGTCACACTGTCTAAGATGGCGATGCTTCCCTGCTTGCCAAAATGTTTTGGAAATCTGATGCTAGCCCCATCTGGAAGCATGTTCCATACACTAAAGACGTGACTTGTGGATTTGGTATGGAGTTGAAGTAGGAGGAGCCTTGCCATATGCAAACTCATTTTGCCAGTTGCATAAGGTAGTCTAGGTGTAACACTTTATATATCATTACCCAGCAATGGCTAGAATGATGGCTGGATTGAAGAGTGAAGAAGCCAAGTATAGGTGGGAAATTAAAACCATGCACTATAGTGGACTCACTATGGAATAGGAATGTTGACAGACTACTCCCCCTAACTTAGTTCTGACAGGACAGCTCAGGTCTCCTGGCACACTATGTGTTACGTTCAATGGTGGCAGCAGGGCATATGCCTCAGGCTTACCTCTCTGGTGTTTGGTGAGTTTCTTGTTGCTGGGCCACCAAACCCTCAAAACATTATTGACTGGGGCAAGTATCCTTATGGTTGAGAATCTGTTGTCAGAGTCAATTGCTCTTATTCGAAGCCATCAGACAAAACTAAGAGCTTCCTGGTGCACTCTTTCTAATAGATGCCCACCTTGCCAGAGGACTCAGTACAACTCGTTTGCAGCAGCTCGGTGTCCCCTACCCATCAAATGCTGCTACTAATCCTTACTTTAGGTAGTGTGAGAAAGCCATAACAACTCTCGACAATGTTTTTGCACACCAGCAGATGAGGTCAGACTGGCTGCAATGGGAGAAACACTTAAGATGCAACTTTACTAATGCAGATGGGACAGCACCAGAGTGCATGTGGTATGGATATCCTGTAAGTTCTTCTTCAAACTCCTGGAATTTAACTACCTCCCATAGACCTACAGAACGCCCAAGTGAATAGGCTGAGTGTACGACAATGCTAAATCTTGCTGCCCCAAGTGCACGGATCATGGCACAAACTTCTACCACTTGGTGTGGGAATACTGGCACCTTGTTTTTTTTGGAATGGGGTGGCGACTAATTGTTGACAATGGTAGGCAAAGCAGACATGTCTCCTCACAGTCACGATACACACAAAAAAGACCAGGGCAGACTGTAGATTCATTGACTTGCCAAGCACAAAATTCACAAAGAACTGGAAATCCATCTCGGTCCCTACTGTGATAAGTTGGAAAAATGAAGGCATCATCTGAGTGGTGGCTGACTGAGTCATTCATAAGGCCAAAGGAGCAAAAACGGGCAGCAGAGAGATCGCTCAGGTCTGCGAATTACCAGTAATGGAATGGCACAGTGGCAACAAAGACACTCGCAGGTGCCCAACCAGCTCAGAAGCATTAAATTAATTGTCCACTTATACCTATCACACTATTTTGTACAAAGAACACCTGGTAAATCAGCCATACATATATCGTAGGTCAACTTGTCATCCTAGAGTAGGAAGACAGTACGCTGAGCGTGTAGAAGTTATCAAATCCAATTATAGACTGGTTGACCCAAGTTTTGGTCCGTGAAGAACTTTTTCAAGGTTGTAAACGACAAACAACACAGATCTGTCATGATGTACCCCTACTGCAACTATTTAAAGAGGAACGTTTGATTCACCCGCATGGAGAATTGATAAAAGGCAGTGAACATGTCCGACATAATGGGTCACTTATAATTAATGGGTAAAAAACAATGTCTGAGGTTGGAAACAAGAAGAGAACTTGCTATTTAAAACTATCAAGTTACGGTGTGCTCATTATCAAGAAAAAGGTGTAACTAGAAATGAATTAGAACCATAAGAAACAGTATTGAGGAAGGCCATAACTTTGAAAACAAAGAAGAGATATTGGTCATAATTTAGTGAACACTGGACACCGTGATTCGATCAAGTCTAAAAGTTCACAAGACAGTTCAAAAACTCTATGATGACTATTTAATTCACACAAGATATATATGATTGATGTACCTGAAATTTTACATACAGAGTCATGTGGAAGTTAGAACTGGACAATTATGTGACTGCATTTGTTTGCAACACAAATATCACATTGTCTGTTTTGAAGAACTATTGCTTTCCAATAGATAAAATGTTAATGATACAATGAACCCAGCTTTAAAAAGAACTACAAAATGTGATGGATTTGTCCTTTAAGGTTCTCAAATTGTGTACACTTAAGTATATAAATTCATATTCTTAATACATACAATTTCTATATTCTTTCACACTACTTATTTTAGGATTTGTGCAACCTTGTTCTGCATGCTTTGCTTGCAAGTGTGAGCAGCTGTATGAACACACTCCTGGTGCGTTACAATGGATACAACCAACTCTTTTAGTAGCACGGCTTCTCATAAGGTATAACACCCCGAACGTGAAATTTGTTCTCATTCCAGCCAGAGATGTAATTCTATTCTGGGAACAAATATGAGTGCTGCTAAGTATATCCCGGTCACCCTGATGTCATTGGTTTCAGCGTCACAACTCGTCCATGCTTCGTCCATATTCACTCAAATCTTAAGTGGGAAAGCGAGCTATGAAAATTGCTTTGGCTTCACAAAATCAAGTGACCAGCACCATAACAGTTGTTTGACAAAAATTATTATTAACCACAAGAGACTTCATTTCCCTCTTAAATTACTCAATTATAGTTAATTCCTGACTACACTCCAAAGCATGATGGAGGGTGTTTTATCAATGACCTTTTTAACAAGAACAGAGCAATGCAAAAAACAATGTCGAGGAGCAAGACATACATACTTATTAGCATACTAAACAATGGACCCAGGACCCACACAGCATCCTCCAGGAAAGGCTAATTAAAAAAACATGGGACAGAAAAACTTAACCAATATATACAAAATAATTACAGTCAAATGGATGACAGCAACATCAATTTATACATTATGTTTTTACGTGAGCTTGAAAAGGAGTTTCAAAAAATAATTTTTTAATAGTTTCTTAGAGCATAGTTTGACCAGTAGTTTATTCCCGGTAACATGAATTGTTTCTTAAAGAACAGCTCGATTGAAAGTTGACAGGATGAGGATGATGAGGAATTTATAAAGCGCGAAAAATACCCTGGGGTGTCTAGGCGCTGCCCTTAACACATACAGATCAGACTGGACTAAGCATGAGAATTATGCCTTAAAAAGCCAAGTTTTTAAGCCCTTTCTAAATTTTAACAGGCTAGTCTCTTTTTTAAGGGAGGTTGGCAAAGAGTTCCACAGTTTAGTTGTATATATGGCTTAAAAAAAATACGCCAGCTGTGTTGGCCCTAGGTTAAGTGATTTAAAGGCAATGCAGAGTGATTTAAACTGGATCCGCTTGGCTACCGTCAACCAGTGTAGATGGAGTACAGCTGTAGAGACAGAGTCGAATTTAGAGATACCTAGGAGTACTCTTGCTGCTGCATTATGAGCAGTCTGTAGCTTTTGAACGCTGCGCTTGGGGGGCCTGGTAAAAGGGCATTGCAATAGTCCAATCTTGAGGATATCAGCACAGATACCACCGTTTTCCTCAAATTCATAGGTATTGCGGGAAGAATCTTCCTCAAAATGTTTAGGATAAAAAAGCAAGCTGAGGTGACCGAATTGGATTGCACTTCAAAAGACAACTTAGTATCAATGATAACTCCTAAGTTTCTAGCTTTGGGCATTGGTTTAGGTAAAGGATCAAGTTGGACCGGCCACCAGCTATCTGTCCAGAATCAGGGATTGTTCCCCAACACCAAAACCTCAGTCTTGGATGAATTCAACTTCAGACACATGTCTGTCATCCAATTGGCTACATGGCTCATACAGTCATGAAAGCTAATGGCTGTCAGGCTGGATGGACTGCTCACAGAGACAATCTGTGTATCGTCTGCATAAGAGACAAGGGCAAAACCATAACTTTTCACTAGTCTGGCAAGGGGTGTAACAAAGGTTAAAAAGCGTTGGGCTCGGGGAAGATCCCGGAGGAACTTTAAACAGCAGCGAAAAGGAAGGTGAAACATAGTTCCCTAACGCAACTTCCTGAGACCGTTCGGTCTGGAAGGAGCCCAGCAGAGAGAGCGCCTTATCCCTGATCCCGATGGAAGCTAGACGGACGCACAGCAGCTCATGATTGACCGCATCAAATGCTGCTGACCAGTCCAAAAGGATCAGGGCAGCACTCCTCCCTCCCCCACCCCACCGTCTAAAGTCTGCCCGAGCTCCTCTGTAGCTGTAATAAGGGCGAGCTCGGTGCTATGATCAGCACGAAATCCAAATTGGTAGGAGTCCAGAATAGCATTATCATTGATAAAGGAAGACAGTTCGATGTTAATGGCTTTCTCGATCACCTTTGCAGGGAAAGGGAGTCTCGATATAGGTCTATAGTTGAAAGTCTCCTTAGCATCCAGATTGGATTTCTTTAATAACGGAAGTATGGAGGCTTTCTTCCACTCCATTGGAAAGTGCCCTGTTGTGAACATAGTGTTAAAAATCACTGTGAGGGGAATAGCTATTATTTCTGGAGACATATGCAGAATTTTAGGGGGACAGGGATCTGAAGGAGAGCCTGATTTAATTGCACCAATAATTTTTGAAGTCTGTTCAATAGGGCAGTGAAGGAAGAAAGGTTTGGGGTAGCGGACTCTGGTGAATCTTGTATCTTGTCATGAATTGTAGATTGTATCTTATTGAGTTGGACAGGGATCTGAGCTAGGTAATTGTCCTGAAGCACAAAAGTGTTAAAAACAGACTTAATCTTGTGCTGAAAGGATTCTGCTAAGGAGTTGCAAAACTCCTGACTGATGTTAATATCTGGTGCAGTTGGCAGCTTGGCCAGATTCTTTACCGTAGTAAACAGGGCTTTAGGACATCTGTCGGCCGCTATGATTTTCTCGGTAAAATAGGAAGCATTTTCCCTAAGGATGAGTTTCTTATATGTTTGAAGGGATAATTTATATTTCATGTGGGTGAATGAATTATCCTCAAGTCTCCATTTCCTCTCTAATTTACGGCATAGTTGTTTCTGAGCTCTAAAAATATCATTAAACCATGGTTCGTAAGGTGAGCTCCTAGAGCGTCGACA
The DNA here is from genome assembly GCA_963921515.1 of Calotriton arnoldi. NCBI lineage: Eukaryota > Metazoa > Chordata > Amphibia > Caudata > Salamandridae > Calotriton > Calotriton arnoldi. The sequence continues at coordinate 498,629 of CAWUFW010001841.1, read as the reverse complement.
ATGTTTAGGAGGAGCTAGTTGCATCATAGCTGAATCAAGCCAAAAATGATATTTAGCTGCCGCTTGATCAGAATCAGTAGACAAAGGTGGTAAAGTTTCTAAAAGAAGAGGATTTAGCAATTTAGCCTCTAATTTATTCCAAGGGCAACTGACGAAAGGTTCCCTGTGGACTTTAGAGCGTTTTTTATGAGGCAGTAATATTTCAAAAAAGACTGCCTAGTGATCAGAGCAGATCATAGGCAGAGATCTGGTCCATCTTAGATGGGGGTTGTCTGAAAAAATACCGTCTAAACAATGTCCCGCAGTATGAGTCGAGCCCTTAACAAGTTGACACAACCCAGCGCTAGCCATCTGATCACGGAGTACTTCAGTATCTGGGTCGGTGACATTTTCCAGGTGAAAATTAAAGTCACCTAGCACAAAAAAATTTGAGTGTTCGGCTTTGCGAGCTAAGAGGAGACCTAGATTTTCAATAAAAGCGTCCCTAGATCTAGGTGGACGGTAAAGTAAAATGTCATTAAAGGAATATTGACCATAAAGTTCAATTTTGAAATCAAGTGCTTCGCAGTACCGATTATCCAAGTTCACTTTAATGCAAGATTTAAAACTGGATTTAAGAATGAGGGCTATGCCACCGCCTTTTCTCCCTGCTCGGTCTACTTTGTGAATTTTAAAACCTGCCGGTATGGTTAAAGTAGATCTGGGTCGGAGGAGGCAACTGCCCAAGTTTCAGTTATAAATGCTAACTCTATTTGAGTAAATTCTAAAAACTCTCGAAAAGCAATGGCATTCTTGACTAACGACCTTGCATTAATAAGTACGCATGATACCCCACTGGGAGGAGCCGTCGTAGTGGTGGGTATTTTGGTAGATAGTGCAAGGTGCTGGAAAATTAGGCCACAGCTAGAGCACTGCGATGTGCCCTGAGCTAGGTATGGGTCAAAACATGGACCAAAACAGGTCTTACCTGACCACTGCAACTCGATTAATGGGTCCCTACTATACTGAGATTTAGGCTTCAAAAAGGAGCTATCTGGTTCGAAACCGATAGCGTGATAGGTGCTGAGCGCGGTCCGAGGACGGACGGGCGCAGACGGGCTTGCCTTTGGCGCGCCTTCGGTGCACCAGCGGCACGCCCGCTGCGCGCCCAGGTTTCCATCGTGTTTTATAGTAATCAGGCTAAAATGCCCTGATAGGCTGTACCGTCAACCTCCCCCAAAATGGCGGTCAGCCGGAAGAAGATCCGAACAAACCACTCTCTCCGCAACAAACGGGATAACCCCGCGGCAGACCGGAGAGTTTGAGTCAGTAGCAGGTAAGTGCAAAGTTGTATTGTTATGTTCCATATAGGTACCCCAAAATAGGCTCAGGTAGTCACCTAACCTTTCACCTATATCCTCCCCTACCATTACACTGCATAACGGTTCTTAGTACTGACCTTTTACCTAGTTACGGTAATGTCCAAAGATGACATGGGGTTTTCTCCAAAAAGCTTAAGCCTCATTCATTATGCATGAGGATTCTTGTAATCACAGCAGGCCTACCATAATAACTATGTATAAGGGTCATTCCTTCCATCATCCTAGTCTGACATGACACAGCAAGGTATATCCCCAGGGGGTACCACTTTGGGTATATATACACCATATCTTGCTGAGAGAGTCGGAGGAGAAAAGGCCGTCCATGCTGACACACTGACGCGAGACGGTGAGGCTCCGGCACGCAGACAATCCAGCTCGCAGTGGTCTGACATCCCTTGCGGGGTGTCCATCTCGAGACCAAGACTGGGTCCCACAGTCTCTCACTTCAGGTAATGGGGTTGACTTTATCCTAGAGGGATTCTTGGCTTCTACACCTACATACATGTTAGGTACATCTAGTTAGGGTTGCATCGTAGGAGTACGCACTTTACTGTCATGTATTTTATATACTTGCCTGTATTCATTGTTTTACCACGATGGTAGAAATCTACCATCCTTTTACTCTGTTAGTGCTTATAATCATTTATATCCGTTACTGTCTAGTGGTTGTTTCAGCACACCTATTTTACACTATGTTATGCCCTGCATGGTTTACCTATATCTTGTAGTTTATCTATCTTCCTGCTGCTCAGCCAGTGTGTATGTTTACTGTAGAATGTTGGGAATTCAGTGATGCACGGAATGTTGGGTGTCTGTGTGAGTGAGGAATGACAGTTCGAGATGGGCTGAGCAGCAGGCAGGCTGCTCCTGGTGGGGTTTGCTGTCACATGGAACTAAGGGTTGACTACAGGCTAACCTACTTCACCATCACCTGTTTACCTGGATTACCTGTCTAATGTACCTGTGTACCATCTTCAGATACCTGGACCAACTACAGAATAAAGGTACTTATGAACTCTACTTGGCTACCAGCATCTACTTATGTCACAGGATACAACATTTATTTTGGCGATGAGCGAGAGTTGGAGACTTTCCCACTTGCCTACTGATCTCCACAATTGGTCAAGGTAGCAGAAGATGACATCTTTAACCAGTCCAGAGGGTGAGAAGGAACCACAAGTCTTACTAGCGCAGACAACCACGAAACTACGCTACATCAAGCATACAAGAGGCAACACAACAAGCAACACAAGAGGAATCATCGCAAGTCAAGATGCCACAAAAGGTACAAAGGAAATTGGTACAGCACTCTCCGCAACCCCACCAGTGACCTGTACATCGGACAGCCCAAACGAAAGTGTGCTGTACTGTGTGTCTGCCACAAGACCTGCACAATCAAGGGAAGCTTGCTCCTGGGTAATGACTTTCTACATGTGTATACTTTCCTTGGATGCAGCTCATGTCAAGATCTACATGGGCATCTGTCATGCTCAAAGTATGTCTATTGCCAGAGGTGGGTGCTACTTTGGTGGTGCCTGAAAAATGATTTATGGGAGGTGCCTGCGTTATGTTTCTATGTGCTCCTAGACTTCTACTAGTTTATACATGTCTGCACTGGAGCACTGAATTCCACATAGAAACGGGCGCTTGAAATTGCCAAGCTCTAGGCGGCTGAGAACATTTTGTATTTGTTGCTTCAAATGAAGCTGGCAGCGTGTGGAGGCTGTTTTGGAAAAGGAACACATTCCTGGCCTTCCACTCTACATGTGCAGAGGCGTGGTGTACATGGGCCACGCATGGTGGATTGGCGTGGTAGCATTGGATTCGACTGTTGAGGTGAGCCGTTTTCGTCTATGTTTGTTGGCATCTTTTGAGCCATCTTTGTATCAATGCCTGTTCAACCGCTTCTCAAGTTTAAAAGCTGAGGTGCGTGCCACAACTAGCGCCCGCACACCTACCTGCATGGTGACGTGGGCAGCTCCGTGAGTTCTTCCCAGCTTTGCTCGAACCTCTGTGACGCATGTTTTTCTTCTCCGGATGTTTTAGTGCATGGACGCACCGTGAACCACCCTGCACCAGCGTGACACAGAGTCCCTCCATCTTGGGATTGTTTTGCTGCATCATACAGGATCCTATGCCTTGTTGCTGTTTTGTTTCGCCAACCAGTTCTCAATAAAGTTTATTCTAACTGCAGCAGTCGCAAGGTGAAGTTCGGCGTAATCGGCTCCAGTTCTCTTGGTTTGTTTGTGGTCCTCAAGACAGTCCAGGTACTTTTCTTTCTTTGATTCTGTCCACGTCGGTGCTTGGAGTCCTCTGTTGCCGTTTTCACTTGCTGTTGGATTTATCTCTGCAGTGTCTTTTAGAATGCGCATAGTTTTGGCGGTAATATGTGCTAACTTTTTCTGGATTTACTGGCTGACGCCGGTAACATGCGCTATCTTTTTCTCGATTTACTGCCTGACGGCGTTCCTCCTGCCAGTTTCCTGAGACTTGCTGTGATCGCTATACGTAGTGAGCCTGTCTTTGCTAATTTGGTGTGACATTGCTCACAGGGGGTCATAATTAATTTTATGTTACAGCGTGATTATTATCAGCTTTGATTGTCATTGTTAATGGTCATAGTGTTACAATAAGCCGTCATTTACAGCATATTGGTGTTTTAGCTATGTTGTGTGCACAGGGAATTCTTGTGCAACTCGGGTGAGAGGTCGCTCGCCGGCGGGGACACTTGTTCTACATATTTCTTCTGTGAGTGTTTTGTCCTATGTATGTAGAGTTTGCCTTAAATGAATCTATGTATGAATAGTTACATGTTCACAACTTATGTTTCCAGCTTCCACAGTTTGGTTTTCTTGCACAAGGGACGTCCTAGTCTTGTCCTTGGTGGCTAGCTGTACAACATTCTCCCTTACATGAGGGATGACCATGGGTTTGTGTAAGAGTCCCTTTCTCATAATGTGTTATACGCGGCCCCTACACAGGGGTGGGTTCTTGGGTATGGTTCCCATTTACAGTTGTTCTATTTGGTAACCCTGACACGGGGTATGTTTATTGGGTCTCCACCAATTAACATAACATGTAACCCTTACACTGGGTTGGTTTTGGTTCACGGTACGGTTCCCCTACACAGGGCGTGTTTTCTTGGTTTATGGTTCCATATACATTGTTAAAGTCTTAGACCCTTACAGGAGGGTGGACTTTATGGGTCGCAATCCCAAGTGTTTGTACCTCATATGAGGGGTGAATTGGGTTTTTAGCTCCATTTTCACAACGTATGCAAGTTTCCTTACATGAGGAATCTTGTCTATTCATGTGTTACCTTGCAGTAGGGATCGGTGTTGCGGGGTGTTTTTTTTCCCTTTTTGCAATTCGCAACAAAGTTTTCTCATTATATTTATTGGGAGAGGATGGGTTATTTTACTCAATTTATTGGTTGTAAGCTATCCATTCTTTCTGTTTCTAATGGCTCTGACCCTCTCGTGATGTTTACATAATTACACATCCCTGGGTTTTGAACTGTTTATTGCATTTGTAATTTTTCTTGTGTGTAGTTTTTCTCTTAATCTTTACCTGTATTTGCAATTTTCGTTTTTCATTTTAAAAGGAGGGGGATGTGTTATGCCCTGCATGGTTTACCTATATCTTGTAGTTTATCTATCTTCCTGCTGCTCAGCAAGTGTGTATGTTTACTGTAGAATGTTGGGAATTCAGTGATGCACGGAATGTTGGGTGTCTGTGTGAGTGAGGAATGACAGTTCGAGATGGGCTGAGCAGCAGGCAGGCTGCTCCTGGTGGGGTTTGCTGTCACATGGAACTAAGGGTTGACTACAGGCTAACCTACTTCACCATCACCTGTTTACCTGGATTACCTGTCTAATGTACCTATGTACTGATGCAGCGCGTACAATAAAAACTATTCTCCTCCTAGGTCACTTATCGGTCATCCAGGGGTGACTTATATTGTCTTACATCCACATGACGATGGGGCCCATAACATCGCCTATATCACACACACCCACACCTGGATTTCCTCTACACCTTTACGAAATTCTATACTCCTAGGAGAACTAAAATGAAAAACATCATTTATGTACCGCTGGAAGGAGCCGGGATATCTTATTACTTTAACCTATCGCTTTTCTTAATTATTTCTCATGATATTCCTGCCCATTGTTTTGTCGATGAATCATTCATGTAAGAAATTAGTTCATAGTGATTAAGACCAGCTAAATCACAATAACCAATTACTAGTGTCACAATCATTTAGTAAAATAATCACGGAGTCGTTTGATTAAGAATCTTAAATTTTATATAATTTTAAAAGCATGTGAAAGAATTTAGACTTTTTATTCAATTATTCATTCATTATTAATTCAAATATTTATTAAGCATAATCAATTTTATTGCAGAAAGGAAATTTTGTCATGAAGCAAAACCCTAATTACCTGCCTACCTTCCTAATTTAGCCTAATGATTTCTAACCTAAGTTTGAGAATTTAAAAATAACCTGATTCTCATACTCAACTGAAAAAACAAGACAGCAACAGAAACTTCAGCTCGTCAGCATCAGCTACCTGCAACCCGTCTCATCTAACAGTCTTTCAGCATCTCCCGCTCAGTAATGGATCGATCTGGACCACCAAGCACTGGAAGCCACCAACTCTCGCTGCGACTCTGACTGCAACTCCGCACCGCAACTCTGACTGTGTACCCCTCCCACTAAGAGTAGGCCCTCTTATATCCTAATTCTAACTTTGCTAACTAATTGTTGCAACATTAATAACGCGCTTCTCTTTCATTGGTTCACTCATTTCATCTATTCATTCTTAATCAAGTTCTCCGGATCCAACTTGTTCTTTTGGAATGTATATGTTCATTTCCTTTCTCACAGTTCAAGACATGTTTCCATCCGCTTCGATCAGTACATTTGTAACTTCTTTCGATACATTCGAGAACTCTGCAGGCATTGTCCGTTCTCTTAAAACGGTTTCCCACGACTCTTTGCTGATCACCACGGCACACTATCAGTTCAATTAGGTCACATCAGCCTTGACCATTCTTGCATTCTAGCCTCTCAGCATCATCACGTGGTTAGCTTTTCTCCAACTTTTTCTCCCTTGTCACGCGTTTCCCCGCACATGTGCACTTCAATAACCGGCAGCCATTTTATATCGCCACTCGTTTATACTTAGAAGCACTATTTTGAAATAAACAAAACATAATTAAAATAGAGAAACATAGCCTTTTCGTTTCCCTCCCGTCATCTACGTACCCCAGTTAGTTATTACCTAGCAGAAAGCAACATTTAAGCTGTTCCTTACTTACCATCCCTATTGTTTTTGCAACGACACATTTATATTCTATGAAGCACAAATCATGCATTTATTATTAATTTAGTACGCAATTATTCTTATGTTATAATTAGACACACAGACATTCGTTAATAGATTATTCAGCCCATATACTTGCGTGTTACCCTTCCCTCACATACAGTGTTGATTAATACATTTAAACGAACATTTTATTAATTATTTATAAAATTTGTTAGGGTTTAAAAAAAATTATTTTCTCTGCTCCATCAGTACCATCTTCATATACCTGGACCAACTACAGAATAAAGGTACTTATGAACTCTACTTGGCTACCAGCGTCTACTTGTGTCACAGGATACAACACACTAGAATGACGCTGGTTCAATAAATGCTTATTGAAAAACGTCCCCACCGTTTATTCTGTGTATCTCTCTGAGACGAAGTGAGCACAAGTGACTGAGCAAAAAGTGGTGCACTGTTTCCACGATTCCTGATGGGACAGGGTCGTCATGTTCGATAGTTGCCAAGAACTATTCTCTCCTTGGAAAGAGGGGTTTCTAGTGGCACTGTACGCTAGCTGGTATACAGGCTGACATATTCGGTAGGGGTGTCCAGAATCAGTCTGACTTCAATCCTACAGTATATGTTGTCTAAACGCGCAGATCCTATATAGGTTTATAGGAACTACACGACAGTATTTAAAACCAATTAAAAGGTATCGCAATTGGGTTAATAAAATAATTCCCAAAGTCTTCCCAGAACATCCAATCTATAAAAATTAAAGGTTAAAAACACACAGCGGCGCCGTACTCACTATTCGCCTCCGAGGAGAGGAGACAAAGAAGGAACTTCATCCTTTACATTGCATATGGTATCTCGGGGTTCATCAAAATGAGGAGATCCTGGAAATGAAGACAATCCCCATGGATGCAACAGGGCAGTTTGCCTTTCAAGAACCTGGGGGGATTGCTTACAGAAGGAGTGAAATGCATTACATAAACACCATATGAGTAGTTATTAAAGAGTAGGGTAGCAAAATGCACAAAAGAGGAGCTGCAGTGACAAATGTGTGCGCACCTCTTGCTAGTAGTGCAACAGAATTTTTTTTATCACTTTAAGACGCACTAAAGGGAGCCAAGCTAAGACGCTCTAAAGGGAGCCAAGCCAGAGATACTATTAAAGCAGTAATTGCAAGTGAGCGAGTCAGTGTTCAAATGAGTGGTGAGACTTAAATGATAGATAAGTTTCCAACACATGGAAACTAAAAAACGAACTGTGTGTGATTGGTGCTTCCCACCAAAACACAAGATAATTTAGTCGAGTTTGGCAGACTAGTTCCTGAGAAATTGTGAGGAAGATGGTATAATTTTGAATGCCAGTTGGCCGTGCTCAAAATCTAGGATCTAATGGCAAGAGATTTTGCCAGCATTAAAGGAAACTTTGGGGTATTGTGTGACAGGGGAGATTAAAATAGGGGGAGAGGGGTTAATACAGAAAGACAATCAAGAGGGCAGAATCCGGATGGCTATAATACAATAATGACAAGCAACTGCAAGAAGGAAGTCCTCCAACATTTGTACAATGGCTACAGATAAAGTGGGACATTCTAGCTTTAGAGTCGACCTTTTATGGTCTTCATGGTATGCAATAACCTGGAGGACATTTGGCAGTTATCTGTGAACTATTTCATGAATGACTACAGATGATGGTTATCAGTGCCAATTGGCTTTTTATGAGCTACTCTTTGGTACTGGTATTAGGCGCAAAATACTGTAACTTTCCTAATCCAAAAGCATACGTTCTACTAACAGACATGGTGCAATCACACCAAGGGGCAAGGAGTAAATTGTACTTCAGAATAAGAGAGGGCGAGATAGATCGAGCAGTTTGTTTGGGGTTATATCGCCACAGATATTACGTGACTGAAAAGCTGATAATATGCGCTCTTCAGAAAAATCTATAAAAATCATATTAAGTAAAACTGTACAATGTGTGGATAGCTAGTGAAAATCGAGAAGGGGAAAGTGAGCGTTGGTTGGTATGAATGTTATTATAACAGGAATAAAACAACATTTATAAATAAATAAGATGCTTGTTTACCATAAAACCATGCCCAAAACATATGGTGCTTTATGCATATCGAAAATTAGGAACACTGAAGAGGATGTAAGAATAGACAATGGGTGCCTACTGAAACAATGTCAAGACCAAACAAACCAAAGCATTCACCCTTTCCATCTTTTGCGAAGATCTAACAATTGGGGCTAAACACAATGTATCTACAGAATGCCGATGTTACGTGCCGTAAGTCGAAAAAAGAAATACTATTTTCAGACCACAATACTTCCTTGAGCAGTTATTTATAAGTTTTATATAGCGCTAGCTAGACCCGAAGGTATCAGAGCGCATTACATAATCGTGAACAGAAATACAGTAAATCAGGCACGCAAACACAAATGAGGTGAGAATTCAAATAGATAATAGTAGACATCAAAGAAAATAAAAGTAGTACTAAAAACAAGAGAAGCAATTCGAGAGCATCTAATAGACAGCATACACAAATAAGCAGCCGACTATGATTGTGGGGACTAAACCTTAACAAGCAATAATTAACCAAGATCAATAATCTAGGAGTTGAAGTATTTGTTGAAAGGGCCTGGCTTTTTGAGAAAGCTATATAAAACTTATAAATAAATAAATATGCACAGGCTAAGCAGCACCCTTACCAAAGCAGGCTTGATGCATCCTGAACATACCTAAAAGTCTAGATAAATAACAAAATTACTTAGCAAAATGATTCCTCAATATAAAAAAATGTGAATACTCTATCAAACCCATGGCACAGAGGAACACTTATAAGTCAAAGTCATAAACCTTGCATTCGAATAGGAGATCTTTTTGCAATCAGAGGCCTGACATTCTGCAGGCAAATAATGAAAACAGGAGCTCCCATACTGGAGGACCTTTACTAGAGTAATGCAACAGTTACTTGTCTGGATCACTTGAAAGAACAAGCATTTGCAATGCAATAGGTCTCGCTTTCACGCGAGTTTGAGCTATTGACATTGCAAATAACAATGCCTTTTATTTTTGTTTTCGTTTTAAAAACATAAATAGAAGGCATTGTCATTTACAATGCCAATAGCTTAAACTCGCGTAAATGCGAGACCTATTGCATTGCAAATGCTTGTTCTAGGTCTGTAATGATCTGCTCTCCTTCAGGGGCGTAGCTGTCAATAGTGCAACAGGTGCCGTAGCACCAGGGCCCAGACACAGAAGGGGCCCACTAAACCTGAATTGTTGCTGTATTTTACTACCGAATCAGTGGTTGTGGGGTCCCATTTCCCTTTTTTGCACCCTTCCTACGCCACGGCTCCCCTTGCCTAACTCGCACGAGCCTCCAGGTGTTTTCACAGCTCTGGGGTGAATACAGGCTTTCGGGGTCACACTGCGAACAAACGTGTCTGGCAAACCCATGAAATGGGAATCTAACACTGCGCGAGTAGGGAGCAAAGCCTTCCACAGACAACAGACATAACGGGCAGTAAAGTGCAGGCACCTGCGCCTCTCCGGGGAAGGCGGGCAACACAGCTGACGAGCCTCGCGCTGTAGCCGCGCGCACTGGGACCCGAGAGGGAACTGCCAGGTTGGAAAAGGCCTTTATGCCCCCCAAGTCTCGCTGGGCTTGAGCAGGACATGCCCCGGAGACAAGCAGGCAAAACTGGGCGTGAATCTGGCTGCACGTGTCTGTTTTTGAGATCATGTTCTTGCTCGCGAGCCGTGTATTATTAGCAGCTGCAGCTTACTTAAAAAGGCAGTCGAGTTACACAGGGGGCTGCTTATTAATTGTTGTTTTCATGTCATCAGCTTGGTGAGCACTTGATGATTTAATCAGCTAAATTCGCAGTCAAGGGACGAGGCAGAGGGAGGGGGAGACAATTAAAAGAAATGTAGGTGCGCAGCGGTTTGGAGGCTAACCAGTGGAATTGTCTGCCATTGCCTCAGCTTGTCACGCGCATCTCCAGAAGGTAACCTGTTCCGAAGGCTGGAGAGACACCTCGGCGAGAAACCGCGGGGCTTCTGAGATCAGCTAATGTTGTATCATGTTCCTCGATGACTGCTGCGGCGCCTCTTTTTAAAGAAATCAGCTGTGAAAAGATGATAGCAGAGGAATTTGTTTGTCAGCAACTGGCAACTGCACTCTGGAGGGCCAAGGCAAGGAGGTCGAGATGGGTCACCTGTCTCTCCTACACAACCTCTAGTGCCTTAGGCTGGCTACAAGGGCGCTGGCCCCGGACAACTCTTTGGTGGAAGCTGGCAACTTTGGTTAACAAGCGTTCGCCATCTGTTTTCACTCAGCCGCTTGTTTATATTTGCATCGGGCTTTCACTTTCACTTTAAGTGAAAGCGCCATGCAAAAATAAACACGGGGCTGAGTGAAAACAGATGGCCCCCATAAAGATAAGAAATTGCTTTGCGACAGCAGCAAAGCAGACGACCCTGTCCGGATCGGCCAGACGAAAAGGCGTCAACAAACAAACCTCAATTCCAATGGCAGGCCACCGTTTAGCATAAACGGTGACGCCAGCCAATGAAAATGAGGGGCGGGGCTTCAAGTCCCCTTCTCAAATCTACTCTCTTACAATATCTCTCGCCCAGCGAGCAGCGCTTTGCGCTGCAACGCCAGGCGAGACCTAAAAAAGGCACTAAGATGCAATGCAGTGAAAACATACATTTCTCCCTTACCTTTTTGCACAATAATTATGACCCACCACGAGATATTAAATGACCTAATTCTCTTTTTTTAAATAACTTTTTATTATGTCACTAACAGTGCAAAATTACAGAAATTGCAACAATAACACAATTGACACGGATATAACGGCAGGCATATACTGGAATTAGTCCTGCAATCTGTATTCTGCAATTAATAAAAAGAAAAAAAGAAAATGGTAAAGAAAAAAATTAATGAACTGTAGAAAGCTGTCACTCAGGAATAACAGATGAAAGTGCGCGCAGTTGAGGAGAGGTATCGCATGATCCTGTACCATGCAGAAATGTAGGTGGTTCACTAGCTGGGTGACAGTAGCGGGTGTAGTGAGGATTAGGTATTATTTGCGGATGCCAAGGACACAGTCTATAATTTCAGACGGCTGTTCTGCTGTATCCGCTCGAGCGCGTAAGTATAATTCAAGGGGGGCCCAAATATCCTTAGGTTGAGACTGCAGGGGCATTAGCTCCCAGAAGGCAGCAAGATGTTCCTGGCAGTATGCAGCATCCTTGAGCCAGTCAGACGCAAGTGGCAATGAACAGCGGCCCCTCCGCATCGCAGCCCTGCTCTTGGCAAGTAATAAAAGGAGTGCAGTTAGTTTACGCACTTCTGGAGGCATCTCCCTGACATAGCCCAGCAGCACAACTATGGAAGTACTATCGAGAACATGTCCTGTAATATCCGTGATGGTCACAAATAGCTCAGCCCAAAAATCAGACACGCCCGGGAAGTCCCGGGAAAGGTGTAGGAATCCAGCACTGGGCACGCTGCAGTGCACACAGCGTGAATCTGCGCTCAAGCCCATCTGAAAAAGCCATTCGGGAGTGCAATAAACGTTGTGGATGTATTTGAAATGGACAAAACGAAGTCTTTATTTGGGGGAGACCGCATGGGCCAGGGCGCAGCAATAGTGCCACTGTTCATCCAGGAGAGGGGCTGATATACAAGTGTCCCATGCAGGTCTTCTAGATGGAATTCGGATTCGTGAGGATTTCTGCATCCCGATATATATTAGCGTTATCAACTTGAGGGGGGATGGGGTCATGAGAGCTGTTTCTAATACCTGAAACGTAGGCGGGGCACCCGGGAACATGGCGTGCACAGCGCGGGTTGCACGCAGCACGTAGTTGATAGTATGTGAGCTTGTCTAATAGGTTGGAATCTGTTGTGTCCTGCTGGACACGTTCTAGTGTCTCAGCAGACACAGTTTGTTAACCACTCCCTTGGGGGAGTGGGCACACATGCACCCCACACCCATTCATCACAGGCGTCACGAGTGACGTGAGCCTGTTAATAAAAGGGCCCGGGATGCACGTCCTCGTGGCCAGTTACCAACACACTAAGCATGCCTCTGTGTGCGTTATTTATCTAGCATGTGGGCCGGGGGCCCACAACACAACATTGGCGAAGAGGTGGGGTCGAGCCCCATGTGTGCGGCGTCGGCCGTTTTTGTGTTTGGTCGTGGGGAGTAGCGGCAAAGGCATAAAGCTCCCCTACGCCTGCTGAGAGCGTGACAGCTTCTGACTGCGGAAGAGAAGAGGGAAGAGAAGGCTCATCTTCCACAATCCATTGCTGGACGAGGAGGCAGCGCGATAAAAAGCCGGCGCCGAACAAGGGAAGCGTCCCTTGACCCCATGGAGGTGAGGCACAGTCAGCACCAAGCGTGGTAGTGAGCAACCCTACAACCCCTGAACATAGCCGTGAGACCGGCCAGAGCAGACTTTGCCGCCTGCAAGGGAGAAAAGTATAGCGGGACACATATGCCACCCAAGCGCGTCATCGCAGACGCCAAACATGCTGCTTCGGCACACGCACCTCTGCAGCCTCGTCGTCCCCTGCAGCCTTGTCGGTTGGGAGGTGAGGTGCCTCATCCGCATGCCGTGATCGGCAACCATGGGAGACAGTGATTTGCGTCTCCAGCCACTGCGCGGCACGAAGTTAGTAACAGATTGCCGCAGGAAGGAGAGAAAACCGCCCTCAGCTGCCCAGCACAGCAGAATCAAAGCCTCCATGCCTCCTGCTGCACCAGCGCCGCAGAACAGGAGCAGAGACGTGCTCCGCAGCAAATGAAGGCACCCGCCACCTGGGGAGTAGACCCGCAGCTGAGACCGTGCCCACCGGCCTAAACAAATAAAGAAATAAACACTCACCCGGAAGGCCCTGCTGCGGTTGCCCTGGTCCGCCCCCGCATCGGTGTTCAGAAGCCGGTGTGGCCCGCGGGCTGCCTACCCGCTGCCGCCGTCGGCATTGGAGGGAGAAAGCGGAGGTGCGGCTGGTTGCCAGCGTGGTGCAAGAGGACAGGAGCTGCATCACCATGTGTCCCTACCGCCACAGGAGAAACCAGTCAGCCGGCACCGCGTGCCTTCCTACGAATAAACTGGCTTTTCTCTTCACGCCTGGGACAGCAGGGTTGTAATCAATACATCAGCAGAGCACAGGATTACAACAAGCGGCCGCCCGGTGCTTTGTGAGAGAGCGTTGCCCAGCCCCAGCAGCTGCCGGGGCCCGCACCAAGGAAAGAGCGACTGCGGCGCCACCCATCAGGTAGTTTAAAGTACCGCACCCACAGTTGGACAGCAAGCAGCCCTCAAAATGAACGAGCACCTGTGCCACCCCTGCATGGGTGAAATACCCTGGGCCAGCATTGATTCGGCAGGGAACATGCCCCTCATCATTGTCAGCAGTATCCCTAGCTCCGTGTCAAAAGACAGGACAGAGCTGCATGTGGGCCTGAGGCCGCTACTACACTACTGATCGTTATGTGCCTGCCTCAACAGCACTGTGTGCAAGGTAGCTGCACTCCGTCTGAGGGGCACGAGGCAAAGACGAAGGCCGATCACACAAGGCCAGCAGCAGTTTTAAAACTAGGAGTGGCTGCAGCGCCACCTAGGGGAGTCTCTCACACCGCCTCCCGGCCGGAGGGGCTGTCGAAGAGTACATCATGTGAGAAGAGAATTAAACGGACAAAGACAATAGAGCTGTCCCCAGAGAATAAAAGAGGGTTTTTGTTCTTCCACATTACGGCAGGAGAAGAACACTGCGGTGCCACCTAGTGGCCGCTTCCCCATAATGGAACCAACTTGGCAGGAAAGCACAGCAAGTCAGATGAAGATGCCCCTAACCTGCAGCAACATGTAAAGTGACATGAACAGTGCAACCCCAGAACATGAAGAGGCACTTGTGCCCTGTCGAGGCACAACAGTAGAGAGCACTCGAATAGCCACAAAGCTGCCGTAGTTAAGAAGGACGCTGCCAAGAACCCCAGGGCTGCCCTGACTAAGAGAAGCATCAAGGAGCCAAGCAAGGTCCAGGGAAGGTGATAGGACCGAAAGGCAATCAAGCCCATGAAGGCGCAAGAAGAACATGCACCGCGCATGCAAACCCCAGTGGCTGTCTGATGCCACCGCGAGCAAGGAGATTGCGCCACCCACCCTCAGTGGTGAACGGACGCCACCCCAAGCTACAGAACGGACACACTAAGTGCCAGAAGAGGGCACCCAGAAGAAGGACCAAGAGCGCGAAGTCAGAGGTACGCGACGCACGGCGCCCATGCGAGAGAGAGAGACTTCTCCACGGAGGCGTGCACTGCTGAAGACAGAAGGGAGATCCTCTACATCTCCACTGCTCCAGCGAAGCATCGCAGTGGGCCAAAGACAGCACAGTGTCCTCCCTCACACTGCCTCAAGACGGAGTCGCCAGTGACCCAAGACAGGCAAGAGGAGAGTCGCACACTCCAAGTGGCCAGCCACTACCACAGCTCCCTACTGCCCGTGGAAGTCATTCCCAGAAGAGAGAACACCCGGAGTGGGAGTTTCAAGAAGCTGCCTGAAGAGGGAACACACGAGACAAGTGGCTGTTCGCCACCCAGCAGAGAAGAGCGACGGAAGTCTCGCCCGCATGGTCCAGAGACCATTGAAGTTGATAGGCCCTGTTGGCCTTGTTGGAACATGGTGCATGTCACTGCACCCGTAGGAGAAGCGAAAAGAAGAGTGACAATCCTGTCACCAGGAAGAGCTGGACAAACACAAGTGCGCTAAGGAAAACAAGAGGAGAAGCACGAGGACTTGTAGCACCACAAGCCAAGAGCACACCTAGAGACACCAGACAGCCACTAAGGCGGACCGACGTCCCTGGAGACAGCCCCATGGAAGAACCAAACGTAAGCCGCAGCAAGCGCGAACGGCGTCTCTCCCAAACGCTTCCCAGTGCGACCGTCCATCCCAGAGTGTTGGCAGTCGAAGTCGGACAGCATCCCTGCTCCTGACCGCAGATGCCAGAGGTGAAGGAACAGCCTCAGCAAGGCAGAGACATAAAGCTGCGAAGTCCCTCCAGAAACCTCCTCTCACAGAAGATCGTCAACACCTGTTGTCCAAGTCCCATGGCAACCACATCCTCATTGCCATGTGCAGAACACCCCATTCAGCAAGAAACGTGGAAGTGTGACCGGAGGGTCTACACTAAGAATCGGACAACCGACCAAGTTCCGAAGGGGAAGACGCGAGTGGCCGGGCTGAACGCTGAAGAGAACTCGAGCTGCTAAAGGAGCGCATCCAGACACCAACAGCAAGTGGAGGGGGTGACAACCAGAGAATGAACTGGCGACCGCCCAGCGGGAGACCGAGAGTAAGCCGCAACGCCTGCGCGAACAGAGTCTCATGCCTCACGTTTCTCAGCGTGTCCATCACGCCACTGTCACCAACGTCCTAGTAGCCCAAGAAGTCCAAGTGCACGGATGTAACTGCCTCCCCAAAGGAAATGGAGGCACCTGGCCACCCCCGCTCCAGGTGATCGACTCAAGGCCTGCAACCATCAAGGCAAGTCATCACCAACCGTTGTCCAGATTCACCACACGGCTGGCAATGCCATTATGCAAATGCATCAAACTCTGCTATATTGAGTACCAATGGACTGGAGTCCTACACCGTTGCCAAACCAGCCGACAAGAAGACCCAGCGACTACCTGCTAACCTGGTTTACACCTGAACTGCGGCAGCGAGAGCATGTCTTGACCAAGACTCATCCACCCCTGAGGTTTGTGCGAGCGACTGGGTACTGGCTCCTCGGTGGTCTTGCAGCTGCCACACGTCGACACACATGCAGCCCCAGTGCAGCTCACAAGCAGTCCCGTGGCAAACTCAACAAAGGGCCTCCCCAGGCGGGAGAGTTGGACGAGACATTGCCCCACCGACAGGTTACCAGATACAGCAAAATAGTCTAACAGAGACTTCAGGCGATCCAGCAACACTTTCGTGAACTTTCACCATGGACTCCAACCATGCTCCTGACGCACCCTGTTTAATGAAATGTTAGTACCCACCACATACCATCCTCAACGTCAGCGAAGGGGAGCCACCTCCGACCAAAAGACGTTTCCACCGGCATGTTACAAGAGTGCAGCTGACGTCTCCAAGTCAGCATTCATGTCCTGAACCACTCAGGTTAAATTATGAGTGCCCGCCGAGATAGTCCTGCTGCAGTCAGAGTCACCAGCCCCTGTCTGCTGTCTTCCTGCTGCCTGACACGAGGAGCTGATGGACCCTGTGGTGTATAGTTAATTGTTGTTTACCCCTACAGGTTGGACTAGTGATTGTTTTGTTTTCATTAAAATTTGGGAGTAATGTTGTGTCCTGCTGGACACGTTCTAGTGTCTCAGCAGACACAGTTTGTTAACCACTTCCTTAAGGGAGTGGGCACACATGCACCCCACACTCATCCATCACAGGCGTCACGAGTGACGTGAGCCTGTTAATAAAAGGGCCCGGGTGCACGTGCTCCTGGCCAGTTACCAACACACTAAGCATGCCTCTGTGTGCGTTATCTAGCATGTGGACCGGGGACACACAACACAACAGAATCCTCACCTTGTGTCGCCTGCTGCAGTTAGACAAACGCACCGTCACGGTAAATGGAGCCCATGGCTATAAGGTGCAGTCTGCGCATCCTAGAGCAGGTGCCAGGGTCCTGAGTGATGGGGACGTAGGGGTGGCCATAAAGCGGCACAGTGGGGTCAAAGAGATGCTCGACTCGGGCCTTGCGTCCGAGTTCATTCCACGCCCACACTGTGCACGCCACAGTGTCAATCTGCGCTTGTGGCCGCTTGGGGGCAAGAAACATAGCAGTTGATAAAGGACAGGGCACTATATAATCGGATTCTGGGGCCGTGTGAGCAGGGAATTGTGTAGGGAAAAGGCAGTGACTGACAAATTGTGCTTGAGCGCTATAGTAGTCTAAGTCCATGTCAGGGGCACCCAAGCCACCCTGTTCAAAAGGGAGTGTCAAAACCTCCCAGGAGATGCGCGTCTGTCCTCCCGCTCAAGCCAAAGAGAACAGACACGACCTAAGCTGCAGGCGGTAGTATGAGGGCGGGGAATTGGTCAGTTGATAAAAAGGTGGAGAAACTTTGGAAGAATAATCCTTTTCGTAATTGCAAAATGACCAGTAAGCAAAAGTGGAAGTCGACGTCAGACCTCTATGCGCTCGTCCAGCAAGATGTGTTATGTTTCATATAGAGGCCCTAATATAGACGCGTTCATATATGCCCTATTATGGTCATAATCGTACATGCCCTATTTTGGTCATAATCGTCTATGCCCTATTATAGTCATGATCTCCTATGCCCTAATATAGGCATGATCTTCCACCTACATTAGTTCCCTACAGTACACAACGAGCTCTGAGGGTTGAACGTTATCTAGTCTGTGGTTAGAACACTGCAAAGTTTTTCCCGAACACAGGCCTACAATGTACTCATAAATTATGCATGAGCATTCACCAGCTACATCTCCCGCATAATATATATGTACAAAGTTCACCCCGGACGTCTTCCTCATGTCTAACAAAGACCAATACAAACCATACTGAGGGACGAGATACTTTAGGGTATAAATACACCACATCTTGCCACGGTAAGATGGAGGGAACCGAGACTTCCATGCTGACACACTGACCAGAGACGCTGAGGCTCCTCCATGCAGTCGCTCCAGCTGACAGCGGTCTAACACAGCCCTTGCAGGGTGTCTAACTCGAGACCAGGACGGGGTCCCACACTCTCTCTATTCAGGTATGGGGGTTCGACTAAATCCTAGAAGGATTCTTGGCTTTTAGATCTACACATATGCTAGGTACACTCAGGTACATCTAGTTAGGCATCGCAGGAGTACGCGCACTTTTTATAATGCTTTTTATATTCATGTATGTATTATGATTATTGCAATATGGTAGAACTGTTCCATCCCTTCACTTTTATCGTACTGCTGATAATATATCTCTGCTATTGTCTGCTGGTTGCTACAGCACATATATTTTACACTAGAATAACAACTGTTCAATAAATACTTATTGAAACGCCCAGACTGTTTATTCTGTGTAACTCTCGGAGACAAACCGAATGAGTAAGCACGAGTGACTGAGCGAAAAGTAGTACATTGTTTCCACGATTCTGAGGGATCAGGGTTGTCATGATCTAAGGTTGCCAGAAACTAATCTCTCCCCGATAAGAGGAGATTCTAATGGCACTGTGAGCTAGCTAATGCAAATCCGGCTAACATACGCGGTGGGGGTGCAAAGAGTCAGTCTATCACCAAGCCCACGGTTTATGTTATCCAAACGCACAGGTCCTGCATGGGTACTATAGGAACTACACGACATGGCGCCAACAACGTTGGTTGGGTACTTATTTAATAGTAGAATCTGAGTAGTTCAGTCGTGCTATTCTCAGAGAACCTACTCACAAAACCCCAGACACATCTGGAGTGGGTGGGCACAAAATCCGCAGCAGCCGAGTAGTACAAAAATACTATTTATTGGCTGTTGGTTAATCAAGCTTGAAGGACATTTATTTCCTAAATTGTGCATAAAGCCTTTATCTTAGTTCTCTTGGAAAAGATTTTCTTTTCAAAATGACAGAGCGATGAAGAAAGAGTAGATCTGCACGTCTCAACAGGAGAACCACCCAAAAATGCAATTGAAATTGCACCCAATTAATACATACGCTCACCATGAAACTATTGAAAAATGGTTTACCACCAAGGGGTGGCGTAGTAGCTCTCGTGATTGAGGCAGACGAATAAAATAAAACAGAGGTATTCTATTCATGGGTTACATTCCCAGCAGCAGATGCCGTCACAAAGACATTTCACTACTACATAGAAGGAGATGCACCAGAGGAATACTGTCCATTCAATGACAGAGATTCCACTCACGTACCAGGAACACTTATACTGGTTTAAAGGCACCCTACCCCACTTAAGAGCAAGAGTAAGACTAGGCCCGCTCTGAGGAGACGGGGCACATGGCCAATACTAGCGGCTTACACACCGCACCCGGACATTGACATAATGCCACAGCCAGAATTACTCATACAACAAAGATTTAATTAAAATCTACAGAAACCTGACAATTTGTCATGAGGACTCTCACAGTTCAACCAACAATTGCAACAAATGGGACCCAATACCAAGGTACAGCAACTAAAATTACTCCTCAAAAATTACACGCGGTAATGGGCAAAATGCCCGCAAAACGCGAACAAATACCATTCTGGATAGCTCAGAAAATAACTCAGCTTGAGGCAGTATTTCCGAATACTACCACCTATGATAAACACAGAATACTAACAATCTGCTTGCCCATGGGGATCACACCACAAGTAGAGGACTGCACCTCTTGGGGTTCAGTCTTTGCTGCCATATATACCAGAACTCATGGTATCCTGTCATTAGCAGTAGTACCGGACGTATTGAGACAGATACAAAATGAGTACGGAGCAGAACCTGCCCTAACTTTAGGGATGAAGTTACTAAATAACTTTGACCAGGTATCAGCCAAAATACTAGCTAACATTAAGGGGGAAGCAGCTTCAGTGGCGATCCGTCAACGCCTAAGGGAGTTCAGTCCAGTAGATCAACAATACGAACTACCCAAAATAATTGAAACTGCATATGCAGAACTAGGCAGAGACAGTCTAGGTGGGAAAGCATTAAAACCACAACTGGTGGGCAGTCCTGAAAAGGACACTACAAAGCAGACACCTACTTCTTCTCAAAAGAAGTGGGAAAATAAAAAACAACAAAAGTCTAAAGACAGCAGATCTCAATCCAGAGGTAGGTCTCCTCAACAGGAGCCCTCTGAAAGGAGGTATAACCTACGGAATAGGGATAGTATTAAAAAACCGGACAGGTAAATTTTGGTCGAACATACATTTTGGATTACGCGGAAAGAGTAAAACCTTTCTACGACTTAATAAAACCTGATTTTTCAGTCAGACAATGGACACAGGAACATACCAATATCCTACGTTCACTACAGGAAGACATGATCGCTTCAAAACACTTACAGACACGCGTAAACGTACGCAACTTAGTGATCCGAGTAATAGCGGGTCAATGCGGGTACACTTATTTAACTTTCAAAGAAGGCGAAACAGTACCAATCGCATACAAATCACACCTGTACACAAACGCAGAGATGCGTTTCACTTCAACAGAAAAAATCCTGACAGCAGTGCATACCGCTGTAGCAAGAGAAAGAGCACTGGCTCAGGGAAAGCGCATAATAGTCGTGACCCCAGTACCAGCCTTAGAGGCTGTTACAAAGGCTAGCATCCCAAATGCGAAAGCCTTACATCCCAGATGGATACAATGGGCTAATTATCTCACAGCAACGGATGTTGAATACAGATTTGATCCAAGTTTAAAAACACAAGCATTTCTGCAATACGAACAAGAATATCCTCTACCAAATGAGATTTTGCCTCTAGATCAGTATGAATACATTATTTACACTGACGGATCTGCTCAACCGGCCATAGGGAGTAAGCAAAATTACAGCGCAGCGTGTGCAATCGTTAAAGGTCGCATGCGCGATGGAAAGTTCCATCCAAGTTGCACTAAAACGCAATCTCTAGGAGACTGCACGGCTCAGTTAGAGTTAAAAGCACCTATACTGGCACTGGTAAATACGGAACACGAATTCCCCACACTAATTGTGTGCGATTCCTTTTACTGTGTACAGTCGTACAATGAATATTTACATCATTGGGAACAAAACGGGTTAAATGACGCGAAAGGTAACAATTAAGCATAAAATGCTATGGGAACAGGTAGTGGAGTTGAGAAACGAACTACCAAGGGCTCACGTGATATATACACTGAGTCATCAGCGTGATGGCGTTCACGTTGAAGGGAATTCATTGGCTGATGAAGCCGCAAAGGGGGCTGTACGCACAGCGTCCGTAGCTGCAATCACTCGTTCAAAAACGAGAATAAACGGCGAGATTTTGGTAGCTGTCAATGCTTCACGCAAAGGCAGCACAGCAGTACCTAAAAAATTTCCACTCAAGTACTCCTACAAGTTAGATGCACAAAACATTCCATATGCTCAGATTCCTGGAGTGGGGGATAGAGTAATACCAAATATGGATCGTAGGCAAGGCTTAATTGTAGCAGCACACGAGGGTTTGGGTTCTGCGCATTCAGGCGTCACAGCGACTATTTCTTTACTGAAACAGCGCTACTGGTGGCCAGGGTTAACAAAGCAGACCAAAGACTGTCTTTAAGTGCCACATCTGCCAGCAGATGAAAGGCTCCACCGTAGCACGCCCAGCGCAGACACCATTACTAAAATGAGACAAACCTCTCGCATGTGTATATTTGGACCACTGCGGACCCCTACAATCTGATGGGGCCAAGAAATATATCATGGTTGCAGTGGATTCGTGTTCTAGATTCCTATGGGTTTGGCCTCAGTGCTGTGCTGACGCTCGAACTGTTATAAAAGATTGGCGAGTCTTTATTGGCACATACGCAGTTGGCACGTTACATTCTGACCGTGGCCCGGCGTTTAGCTCTCTGGCTTACAAAGAGGCCATGGAAGGAATGGGTGTAGCATTGCGGTACTCCTCTCCGTACCATCCTGAGGGAAATTCGGTTGTGGAGAGGAAAAACCGGGACTTAAAGCAATCTTTAACAGCTAGGGTATTAGGCAAGGGCGGTAGATGGGTCGATCACCTTTATGGGGTCCAAAGAGCAATAAACAATCAGCCAAGAAGCTCTCTAGGGGGCGTCACTCCTTACGAGGTCCTATTTGGGACAAGAATGAGGGTACCTGATCTTGATTGTGGAGGCACAGTGGCGGATGAAAAACTATTTGATATCCATGATCGTTTGGCTGTTTTACAGGATCTAAATGAATCCAGGACACAACAAAGCAACGTCCATTTAAAACAGACCGCCACTGAGGAAGTCAAGGCAGTAACGGCAAGACCTGTCTGGATCCCAAAAGTCGGGGATCTGGTCAGAGAAAAGATTGCAGACAAGAAACAATTCGGACCATCCTACAGAACAGCTGTACCGGTCCTAGCAATCCAAGGCACAAGAACTGTACTTCTGCCGCCTCTTGCCACGAAAAAGGAGAAAAGATTTGTCTCAATCGACTTAATCAAACCACACTATGTGGCCGATACTAAACCGTAGGCCTCGTGGACTCCACAGTAGCAGATGCCCTCCTCTCGCTACAATCCAAGAAGTTCAAACAGAAAGACTCATCACGTTTGAAGAGCCACCTGTACGGAATGAAGGACTAAGCAATAATGCTATGGAACGCGTTCCACTTCAACAAGAAGAAAATAAACTTAACAACCAAGTTGCAATCAGACCGACTACAGACGTCTACATGCCTGGTCAAGAGCAAAATACAATTTCAACAAATCCCGATGCAATTCCAACAATTGATCGAACTGCTTCTGGCTATTTCATGAACTTTGATACGTTTTCACTGGATCCAAGCGAACCGGAAACGACGCCAGCCAAAAAAATCACACAAACAGAAACTCATTTACTTTTTGAACTTTTTTTTTAGAAAGACTTACCTGGTGTCACCTTGGATAGAACTACGGTATATCACTGGGATTCTATTTTTTCTTTTCTGGCTAGGTTTAATTATAACTTTTAGTATGCTTATTAATGGCGATATCTCCAGCAGAGCTCTACAGCCCAAAGAGTCAATTTGATTTTAAAACCACACCAGTCTTCACATCGTGAACCAAGAGACTTGTCTTCAGTGAACATCACAGCAGTTCCTACACCGGACGGTATAGTATGGGACAAGATTGATTTTGATATATTCGGTCCGACTGAACTTTTAAAGCTTAAACATGTATTTAAAATTTCTTTAAGTGATATCATTACCTCCAGTACATTGTCTGATGATTGGGACACTGAAACTGTGAATAATATGATGTCTGATTGGGAAACAACTGCAGCATTTCCGAACAATTAAATGTTAGAAGGTACTTCAGACTATGATACATTGTACTGTTACCAACATTATGATCATTTCCAGCACAAATCAATAACACCTAGAAATGTATTTGAATACCACCAGTGGGAACACTGCCCAACTCCTCCAAAAGGTAGTTCGCAAACTTTTGCACAGAAATTCACATACTTTTCAGGGTTTAATACATCTGACCCGAAGTCATTTTATTACAAAGTGGCAAAAACATCAGCACAGAAAATTATGTTGTCTAACACCAAACAGATTTACTCTGCTTCCTTTATGGCCCAGTTGTCTACACAGGGTTTTGACCTATGGAAGGACACTATAGATTTAAAATCAATCTGGGGTTCGAGGGACTGGCAGGTCCAGGGAACAGAAGCGCTTTTTAAAGCATGCCTCATGCCACAGCAGATGATATTTCTAAATGACACTGTGCAACAGACATTCTGTCTTGGACTAGCCAAGAACAAGGAAATGAACACACCTGGGTTTCCAGCACCATCGCAGATGGGTGAGGGGCAGAATTCAACTACACATGGGGTAGGATTAGATGACATTCTCCAGTACAACAGGTCAGATCCCAATTGGACAGAATGGCTGATTTGGCCCATTGACACAAACATGTCAACAGAGATTCCTAGGTATAACCGAGGGGTTTAGTATCAGTAGGCCAGATACACGCTATGTACAAAGACAACACCCAGGGGTAGTGACATCCTATAGTGTTGGGAAGTTGTGCCTTGATTGGCTAGAGACCTCAACACTCACAGAAGTAAAACATCACTTGACCTTACTCACACCTGATGTGGACCTTAGGGATTTCTTGTCAGGCCCAAGGAAAACACGTCAGAAACGTTTCATATATGCTGGCATTTACGCCTATTATAATGAAAACTGGAAAATATCCCAACAGGAGGCCGCAGAAAGAATACGAGAAAGAGACCGTATTAACCTAGAGAAGGCATTAGCTATAGTGGATAATGGTTTAACAACTTTGACCTCCAGGATTTACTCCTTAGGCAACATTGTGTCTTCGGCAATCCACATATTAGAACAAGATCTGGCCTTGTTACAACATGGGCAATCTCAGTTACGTTCTATTATGATGCTAACCTGGACGCTGCAATCTTTGCGTGCAGGCTAGGTGCCCTGGCGTTTCATAAACACCACGTCTCTGTTTTCAGAATACAATCTAACTGATAGACAGAAATGGCACAAAGGGGAGCCAAATATACAATGCTGCGTATTGAGAAACTGGAAAGGTTACCATTCACTGTAGCCGAACTACCATCAACTGAATGGCTAATTCATGGCCAAATCACTCTGCCGGTCACTACGTTTCAGTTTCAATATTGCCTTGAGCAAAGACAGGCAGGCAAATATGAAAAAATGGGTAAGGGTTACATTAAAGAAACTTGGGAGTTACCATATAGATACCGATGCCGGAATGGGGATCGAGAAGTGTATCTGAGTGGTACAAACTGCAAGAACGCTTTAAGCGGTTCTCTCATGTGTCAGGATATTTCTCTGCACAGAGCATGTAGTGGTTCTGTAGCGAATCTATCTTGACACATGTCAGGGACCCCAGCGGCCATGATCACGCCGGTTTTCCAGCTGCTCTCGAATGGGAGTTACTTGATGCTAAATGATCAAGGTTGCTGTGGGATGCTTCCGGGGTCGCCTATCTGGTCACTGTTAACTCCAGGGTTGATACTTTGAGCAGACAAAGCCATGCTTTTACAGCAACCCGTGCCCTTAACCTCCGCTCGAGAAACCTTTGAACTTCAAGTTGCAAGGACCTCGACTGAGATACAGGCGCTTATACGTACGAACTGCCCCTTTCATTTCGCAGAAATGGTGGGTCGTATCTTTAACATGTCTGATGCGAGCGGTATTGTACACCTATTTAAGAGCATAGGGTCAGGAATATATATATTTTTTTTTAATTCTGTTTATTTGCATTTTTACAAATTATGCAACAACAAAACGTGCAGTACATGACGTTCCACCACGTGTCTTGTTTTCCATTCAAAATGTCAACATCTCCATCCCAAATGGAGCCCTCCAAAATGTTTATCTGTGACATCTATGAATATCCGTATATAATTACCTTGTCAAACAATACACCACAGCACTGAATACATGGACCGATTCTATATCTGGCCCCCTCCCACATCCAGTGCACAGTCACGGTTACATCACAGATCCATAGCGTCTCCAGACTGTAACCAGCTGACTAGGGGTACCCAAATGTCTCTAGGGCGTGACCATGTTGGTAACAATTCCCAATATATTGCCAGCTGTGCCTTACAATATGTCACACTCTCTGCCCATGCCTGTGTCGTGGGAGACATAGTCGCCCCCCATTGTACGGCCACCTGTCTTTTTGCCAATAAAAAGAGTATTGCGGGCAGTTTACGGAGTTTCGGCTGTACCATGTCCATTATGCCCAGCAACGCTATAACGGGCTCCTGCGGGAAATTCAGTCCTGTTATTGTGTTTATGTGATTGAATATCTGTATCCAATAATTCGCTATTGGTCTGCACTGCCATGCTAGATGGAGGAAGGTCGCCTTGGAGGCTCCGCATCTCCAGCAGCTGTCGTCCCCACGGAGACCCATCCTGTGTAATTGTGTGGGTGTGCGGTAAAGGCGAAGGATGTATTTGAAATGGATTAACGGGAGACGGTAATTTGCCGCTAGTCTTTTCATATGTCCACAACTGAGTTCCCACTGCTTGTCCGTAAGGCCCACCCCCAGATCTTCCTCCCAAGCTTTGCGAGAAGTCGGGATTATGATTGGATATGTTTTCTGTATGCCGCTGTATATGTGAGAAACAAGTTTCCGGCCCGAAACTACTGTTAATACGTTTTCAAGCACCTGCAGCGTTGGCGGGGGCGCGGGGAATGTAGTGAAGTGTTTTTTGCATGAAGCCCTGATCTTGTAATAGGTTAGCATGTCCATCGCCGAGGGTGGGCCGGGATCGCACATTTGTTGTATTGTAAGGAAGTTGTCTGCAGGAAAGATATCCCCTCCTTTGCGTATGTTATGCGCGGACAGGCGTTGATGTGTGGTGGATTCCAGGAGCGGGGGGAGAAGTGGATTGTTGTGGAGTGGCATGGACGGGGCATACAATATGGACAATTGGGCCCGCCTACGGAGGCCCTCCCACGCCCATCTTAAAGTTTGAACGGTGTCAATTTCCTCTCGGGGACGTTTGTAGGTATGGAATAATGCTGTAGACAATGGGAGGGGTGCTACTCTTTCGATTTCTATAGCAACATAAGGCTGGAATGGAGTGGGGTGTGCCCAGAAGTGCAAGAATTGCGCCTGTGCGCTTAGTGCATATAGAGCAAAGTCCGGTGCAGCCATGCCTCCCTGCGATTGCGGAAGCGTGAGTACTTCCCAGGATATCCTGGGCTGCTTGCCCGCCCACACCAATTCGATCATGAGTGATCTAAGTCTATTAAAAAACTGTACCGTGAGTGGTAAGGGAATATTTGCAAAGAGGTATAGGAGTTTTGGCAATATGATCATCTTGGACACTGCAATGCGGCCTGCCAGGGAAAGGGGGAGTGTTTTCCATCTTTTGACCCTTTCCTCGATCCAGTCCACCACCCTGCCGTAGTTTTCCGTCCACAGTTCCTGCAAATTATCACTGAACCAAATGCCCAGATAGCGGACCGGGCCGGTTGCCCAGACCAGTGGATACTCGGGGACGAAGGCCCGGGTGCCTGATGTGAGTGGAGAATCACCGACTTTCCCCAGTTTATATTTACCCAAGATAGACCGCCATACCTCACAATCTCCCGTGTCATGGGGGACAGGTTTCTTCGGGGTTTACCATGTATAAAATTATATCGTCCGCATACATCGACTCAGTGAGTGCCCTGGTTTGAAGCCGATCCCCCTGTGTGCGTGATGTTGCCGCAGGCGGGCTGCTAGCGGCTCGGTTGCGATTGCAAATAATAGTGGCGATAGCGGACAGCCTTGTTTGGTGCCGCGTGTGATTTCGATTGGCTCCGAGATCAGTCCATTTACTTTGATTCGTGCAGTCGGCCTAGTGTAAAGAAGTTGGATCTGCCGGATGAAGAGGGGGCTCATGCCCAGGCGGCCGAGCAGCGGGAACAAAGATCCCCATTCTAGGGAGTCAAACGCCTTTGTGGCGTCGAGGAGGGCCGCTATCGCAGGAACCTGAGGGGCAAGATAATGTAGTGGTCCGAATAGTGTTCTCAGATTATGGGAAGTGGCCCTTCCGGGCACGAAGCCCGCTTGGTCCGGTCTCACTATCAGTGGCAATAAGGGTTGAAGTCGATTTGCCAGTAACTTGGCAAAGATTTTGGCATCTAAATTTATTAAAGAAAGTGGTCGTTATGAATCACAATGTTGTGGGTCTTTGTCCGGTTTTACGAGAGTGAAAATAATGGGCTCGCGCATCGTACCCGGAAGAATACCTTCCTGCAGTGCCTCCTGGTATGGCAGGGGGCTAGCATCTCCGAGTATTCTTTATAGAATTTGGCGGTGAGGCCATCCGCACCTGGCGCCTTGTCTGCTGGTAATGACCCAATTACCTGTCGTATGTCCTCAACCGTAAAGGGGAAGTCTAGGTATTCCCGATGCATTCTACCAAACCATAGTAACTCTATAGTGTCAAAATATTCTGTAAGGACTGAGTCTGTGGGAGTCGTCTGTGAGGTGTACAGTTGGGCATAGAAGTTACGCATAGTAACCAGAATGTCTGTCGGGGAGTGCACTATTTCATCTGCTGGGGTATGTAGTGCTGTGATGAATGCAGAGCTCCTAGGTCGTCGCAATAGGTTTGCAAGTGTTTTGCCGGGCCTGTCGCCCTCCCCGTATCTCCTTGCGGTCGCGTATTTGTGTAAGAATTTAACCTCCCTGTCTGCCTCTTCTTCGTATTCTGTGAGTTTACTGCGGATCTGGCCCATGATTGTGGCAGTGGGTGCATGGAAATACTGTGTCTCCAAGTTGTGTAGTTCCGTCTCCAGCCTGCCTCGGATATCCCCACGTATGCCCGATTGCCCCGCTATGCAATGTCCACGGACGACCACATTGAACGCCTCCCACAGCACCCCGACGGAGTCGACGGTGCCAGTGTTGAGATCAAAATATTCCTTAATCTTCGTGCGTATCTCCTCCCTGAATGCTGCATCTAGAAGCGCATTGGATGGTAAGCGCCACGTGAAGGGCTGTATGTAAGGTTGGGGCACCGTCAGTTTCAGTGCTACCGGTGAATGGTCCGACAGGGTACGAGCATGATGTACCGTGTCCATTACCCATGAGTGGAGGTCACGTGTGGTGAGCCAGAAGTCTAGCCGTGACCAGGCTTTGTGGTGCTGTGTAATGCACGTGCCTTCTCTGACTCCGGGATGTAACACTCGCCAGGAGTCAATAAGTCCATAGTCAGCCATTAACCTCTTCAAAATCGAAGCGGCCTGTGGGTGGTGTGAGCATGATGTGCCCTCTGTCTTGTTCGAGCGATAATACGGTGTTGATGTCCCCCCCCACATGATCGCCGGATCTCCCAGTGATTGCATTTGGTGCCAGACGTGTTGATAGAAGGTGGGGTCGTCGATATTCGGGCCATATGTGTTTGCAATTAGCACTGTTCTGTGGAATAATGTCCCCATTAGTAATAGATACCTCCCTTCTGAATCACCAATTACTTTAATCGTCTGCCATGGGATGCCCCTACGGATCAAAATGGCCACTCCTCTGGAATAACTGGAGTAGCATGAGGTGTGTACTTCGCACCATCTGGTGGATTTTAGTCTAGATCATTCGGTATTTTTCAGGTGGGTCTCCTGTAGTAGGCAGATGTCTACCATGTGTCTCGCCAAGTAGGACTGTACCAGTCGTGTTTTTCTGTGGTCATTAAGACCTCGAATGTTCCAAGTAATACAAGTCAATTTAGACATTCCAGGCGGTCCTTAAGGGGGGTTCCCCATCAGTGAGCACTATGTTTCGAGACAGGTGTGTTTGGTTATTCCCTGTGGATCCCTTCGTTCGTGAGATAATAGACTCCAAGGGGGAGAAAGTGCGCTGGCATTGAAGGTCATTCGGAAAAGAGCACGTTAAGCAGTGTGATAGTTTAGGACGTGATATGCACTGCAACAAACATACAACAAATAGAATAATAACACCCCCCGCCAGCCCCCCTCCCACACCAACCCCCCAAACAGGTTGTGTATACCCTTTGCATCCCATAGCGAACAAATGCCCTAAGTGGGAATCATCCCAAGGGGGCGAGGATTCGCCAGCGTACTGCCCTGTCCCGGTGACAACAGGGTGGCCTGGCCGAGTAAGGTTATGTACTACCCAGAGAAACGTTTGAACAGTTGACATTAATAACACCTTGAAAAGCGTCCCTCAGTGGGTTTTGACTAACAACCCTGGAAAGTGCCCCAACAGGTAAATACATCAGTCATTATCACTTAGCTGGCTGTCCGGGGAGGCCGCTGTCGCCGAGTCTTTCAGCTGTTGTTTCCTTGCCGCTTGTTTTGCGAATTTCAGGGCGGCACCGGCCTCCGTAAAGATCATAGGTTTGCCCGCCGTCTGTACCCTCAGTTTTGCTGGATACAGCATGGCATATTTAGTGCCCGATTTTTGGAATAGTTTTTTAGCGGGAATGAATTTGCAGCATGCAGCCTGAACAGCCTGTGTAAAATCCGGGTAAAAGGTTGTTGTTTCCTTGATGCTGTATTTCCCCTTTCTCACGGGCCCACCGCAGCACAGCGTCCCTGTCTCTGTAATTTAGTAGGCGGGCCAGTATCAGTCTCGGCTGTGCCCCAGGTGGGGGCCTAGGACCCAGGGTGCAATGTGCTCTTTCCACTAGAAACATTTCGGACAGGCCTGAACCAAACAGTTCTTTCAGTAATTGTTCGATGTATTGTTCCATATTGGCAATGTTCGTTGATTCTGGAATGCCCGTGATGCGGACGTTATTCCTTCTCGACCTCGCTTCGAGGTCTTCGTTGCGCATTTTGATTACTTCTAGCACCTTGTCCATACGGAGTAGCCGTTCGTGCGTCTCCACCTGACTGTCATCTGAATCGGAAACTCTTGTCTCCAGGGTGTCGATGCGAGATTCATGCTTGTCCAGTCTTTGGGAGACGTGATCCATGCGTAGTGCCAGGGAGTCTAGTTTAGAGTCGGTCTCGTAGGCTGACCTTGACCTCCCGCAGCATAGTTTTTATGTCATCCTCCTGGTCGGGTTCAAGTTGCGTCTCCGGCACCACTGTGATCGGTGTTGACCCCATTTCTTGTAGCAGTGTAGTGCTCAAATGTGATCTTGGCCTGTTTGTTGTCGGGTTTGCCCATAGCGCCGTCTTGGAAGTTGCTTGCGTGTTGGGATCGGGGTCTGTGTTTGGTATGCAAGCGGCGTGGGGCGAGGTGGAGAGCCCCTGTCTGGATGCCTTGTCAACTTCGATGCATTAGCCACGTAGACTATGGCGCCACAAGCACCCTACTTGTTGGGGGATGAAATTGTATGGCAGCGGGTAAGTCTCAGGGTGGTTGCTTGATGTTGCCCGCAGCAGCTGGGCTCCCCTAGTGCGACGACTGCGTAGTCTGACCTCAATCGTCTCCTTAATTTCCTCGCTTTAGTCGACATGCGCTGCCCTGCTTGTAACGAGTAAAGTCCAGGTTATCGGTTGCCCCCACCGCGGTCCTGCTTCAGGATTCCTCCGTCTGGTGACAGCGTGTGAGTTGCTGGATCACACTGCGCTCTTTCTGTGAGGCTGTGACGCTGCCGCTATGCGCTTCTTGGGGATCTGCGATTGTACAATGAGCCTGAAGTACCCACAATGCAATCCCCGGGTCTACAGTGTCACTTGTTGCAGAGTGAGGAGTGCTGTCCTTGTTTTTAAATTATGCACAGTGCTGTGTGTGCGCAATTGTCGCAGCCGACCGGGGGGAGTGGGGGGGGCCCAGCGCGCAGATGGCGGAATGCTGAGGAGAATGATCCCCTCTCTGTAGCTATGAGGTCTTTGGGCCTGCACTCGTGTCTTCTGTAATGTGGCCTGCTGTAGCGGAGGACCCCGCCCCTCACGTATAGAGCTCCCAGCCCGCAGCCTCCGCGCACCTGGGGGGTTTCAGACGTCTGCCGCTGGTCTCCGCAAGGTTTTCTCTCGACGCGCAGTCTCGCTCTAGGCCGCTCACATTCACTTTGCACCTCGCGGCTAGAGGGGTCGTCAGCGGGATCCTAGGAGTTTGCGCTGCTCCACCCGTGCCACATATCAGCTCCGCAGCTCCTCACCAATATTTTCGGGGATAACAGCCGCCTCCGTCCTCTGATGTCTCCGTCCGGGACCCGGCCGATCCCCCCCGTCTGCAATCGCCGCTCGGCCCACCACCGAGGTCCGCCGGCGGGTCTATCTCCAGCAGCAGATCACGGCCGTGTCCAGTCCCCGGCAGCGGTGCCGCGGGCCCGCTCAGCCGCTACTTTTCACCGCGGGGCCGCCTCCCGGCCCAGGCCTCAGGACCACGAGGCTCCGTCGCGCGGCGGTCCTCAGACCCCGTCGCAGGTATCAGATGGCTCAGCAACAGGTTGGCAGTCTGTTCCCACCGATGGAACGTGTGGATGGGTGCTATTTACTCGGATAAATGGCGGATTATGTACCCGGCCGGCAGAGCCACTTCAGCAAGCGGCAATCTTGCTGCACGGCTCGGCCACGCCCCCGGTCAGGACTATTAAGCACCTTTCAGACAGTCCTCGGAGTAATCCCAAATTTTATACTCTCCGTATTGGGAAGCGTGTTTGGAGGTCTCCCGCTTATCCTGTTCCTAATTGCAGGAGTCCTGATTGTAATCTTACTGCTACGCAATGGACGGCCCAATTTCCGAGGAAATGGCGAACATACTCATGGAGCGGAAATACCGTGAACGCATGGTGCAGCTTCTGGGTATACCTTGCCTAAGAACTGAGCGCCTCTTGGTTTCTATCGTTTAGACCAGTTTGGGTGGACTGCATCTTACCTGTTCTTCGATGCCTGTTTTGCGGAGAAGAATGCACGTTGGATCTCTGTCTAACGTTTCCATCAGATACGCCTCCGGACATGGATGCTATGCTGGACCCCCTAAAGGCCCATGCTCTGTGTTGTCCCCAGCGTCTTCCAATTCTGATGAATGCATTCCTTGAGAATCCACAGGTGCCGTTTGCTCCTGCTGGGTTAGGTGGCTCCTCCACAGGCACTCCGGTAACAACTGCCGCACAAGCTGCTGCAGCACCGACTGTTGGCAGTGCTGAATTCCATCTATGTGCGATTGACGTTCTCTGTGAGGCGTTGGATTTGTCGTCTGCAGTAGCTAACACCGATAATGCTGTATCTCCCAGCCAGGACACTTAATGTGGAATTGACTCATCGCATCCTGGGAAAGAATTTGGCTTCTCCACTTCGTTTCATAAATAAACGAACTAAATTTGGAACACTTCCTAAATTGACACTTTCACTTGAGAAAGAGTGGCCTTCTTCTGCTTGTAGTAATGCAACTTTTATAAGTGAGACAGAATTTACTTTTTCAAGTGGCAACAAAAGAATAGCTGACTTTTTACATTTTTAATCATTTTTAAATGTCTTTTTAAAACCATGTTTTTAGCTGTTTTTAAGAGAATTTTTAAATTGTCCAGATTTTAAGTATGGTCATTGTCATCCAATTCGAAAGTGGAGTGGGTGTTATGTTTCATATAGAGGCCCTAATATAGACGCGTTCATATATGCCCTATTATGGTCATAATCGTACATGCCCTATTTTGGTCATAATCGTCTATGCCCTATTATAGTCATGATCTCCTATGCCCTAATATAGGCATGATCTTTCACCTACATTAGTTCCCTACAGTACACAACGAGCTCTGAGGGTTGAACGTTATCTAGTCTGTGGTTAGAACACTGCAGGGTTTTTCCCAAACACAGGCCTACAATGTACTCATAAATTATGCATGAGCATTCACCAGCTACATCTCCCGCATAATATATATGTACAAAGTTCACCCCTGACGTCTTCCTCATGTCTAACAAAGACCAATACAAACCATACTGAGGGACGAGATACTTTAGGGTATAAATACACCACATCTTGCCACGGTAGGATAGAGGGAACCGAGACTTCCATGCTGACACACTGACCAGAGACTCTGAGGCTCCTGCATGCAGTCGCTCCAGCTGACAGCGGTCTAACACAGCCCTTGCAGGGTGTCCAACTCGAGACCAGGACGGGGTCCCACACTCTCTCTATTCAGGTATGGGGGTTCGACTAAATCCTAGAAGGATTCTTGGCTCTTAGGCTTTTAGACCTACACATATGCTAGGTACACTCTGGTACATCTAGTTGGGCATCGTAGGAGTACGCGCACTTTTTATAATGCTTTTTATATTCATGAATGTATTCATGATTATTGCAATATGGCAGAACTGTTCTATCCCTTCACTTTTATCGTACTGCTGATAATATATCTCTGCTATTGTCTGCTAGTTGCTACAGCACATATATTTTACACTAGAATAACAACTGTTCAATAAATACTTATTGAAACGCCCAGACTGTTTATTCTGTGTAACTCTCTGAGACAAACCGAATGAGTAAGCACGAGTGACTGAGCGAAAAGTAGTACATTGTTTCCACGATTCTGAGGGATCAGGGTTGTCATGATCTAAGTTTGCCAGAAACTAATCTCTCCCCGATAAGAGGAGATTCTAGTGGCACTGTGAGCTAGCTAATGCAAATCCGGCTAACATACGCAGTGGGGGTGCAAAGAGTCAGTCTATCACCAAGCCCACGGTTTATGTTATCCAAACACGCAGGTCCTGCATGGGTCCTATGTACTATAGGAACTACACGACAGATGAATACCGGCCCATAATTGGATCTCCACATATCATCCACATCTCTACTTGGCCAGACCCCGAGATACTTGAAGGAGCCAAAGGAATCGGAGCGCTTTAAATGAGCAACAGTTGCGTTACAGACGGACACATTCATTTTCTTAGGCACAGGAGATTATGTGATTAGCTCAGAATCTCAGGATGCTGAGCGTCCCTGCCGAGACTCGAACCTGGTTCCCCAGATTCAAGGCCAACCACTCTAGCCATTAGACCACATCCTCTCCCCCTTGATCTCCCTCTCCAGGCATCTAAGGTCACTCCGCAAAGCGCGAAGTACGCCCAACTGCTTCGCGATGCACCCCCTCCTAAAAACAACTTTTTAAGGCCTCCCAAAGAGAAGACAGTGATATCTCGGAGTTGTCATTATGATCAAAATATTCCACCACTGCTGTCCTGAAATACCTGATCCCCCAGGGCACCAGTTGGGAGCCTCCAAGTGAAAGCAAATGGGGCGGCTGTCTGGAAGCAAAAGTTCCAATAAGACCAGAGCGTGATCGGATAACTTTCTGGGCAAATGACAGACCCGCTCTGTCCAGGACATTGCGTCCCAGCATGCCAGTCAATAGTCTATGCGGGACCACGAAGCAGAGGCTGTCGATATGCACATACCCTCCTAGTCACCAGTGTGGTGGAAACGCCAGAGATCTGTCAGATCAAAGTCTTTCATAAGCAAATGGAGCTGGGCAGCTGTGCAGGGGTGAGGGCATCTGGAATCACCAGATCAATCTATCACAGGATTAAGTACCATGTTAAAGTACCCTCCCCATAAAATCGCACCAGGCCCTAATGTTCCAGCCAAGCGCCACACCTCTGCAAAAAACTGGGGGTCATCAGTATTAGGGCCGCATATGGAAAGAAGTTTGACTGGGTGGTTATATAGAAAACCGGATAGTGGGCCAAATCTGCCTTGCGTGTCACACAGGACCCTGCGCATTTGCCATGGTAGTCCCTTTCTGATAAGGAGCTTAGCTAGAATAGTAGGCTATGTGCTTCTCTCCAACCCACCCTGCAGGGAGCCGTGCCAGAGTTCCCTCTGCGAGGTGCAGCACCTGCAAGAAGCATATGTCTATAGAATGTCTATGTAAATATGCAAGGACATGGTGAGCCTTAAGCCTGTCATTTAGGCCATGGACGTTCCACGTTATAGCTTTAATGGCCTGCATGAATGGTTGGGGTGAGACTCTAAAACAACTATCTGCTCAACAACGCCATGCGCGATATCGGAGAAAGGATCAGGTTGAGTGACAGTAGGAAATAAAAGGAAGAAACCATTTGGCAGCGAAAAAGGTGGCAATTAAAAACATTAGTGAACTTAACCTGCCACCACCCACTTTGGTTCCCCGAATGAACCAAATATCCCAATCCCTCCTACTCACAACTACAGAATGGAATTGTGCAATCTATGTTTCTGGGACTCATCCCGTGGGAGCGATCTAGGAGTCCAGTTCTCTCCCCAACCCAAAAGGTTGGGTGGCTGGATATACAGTGTGAGATAAAACAAAGGAGCACCCCCCCATACAGTGAGGACCACATCCACAGCTGGCCAAGGGCGTCCTCAAATAGTGGACACCAGCCATAGCAGAAGTAGCAGGTGTGCGGTCCGATTCGGATGGCCTCCCAGCAGACAGGTTAATTCCACAGGGGTCCGCACCAGAGTGCCACGGGGTCTGAAATTACAGTAACTGGAGCATGCAAGGCAATCCAAGATTACAATGGGTCTAAATGATACTTGATGTTATAAGCACTGAATGTTGAGGATAAAGTTAGTCAGTTTCACTCAGATTCGCACCCGCATTTTTAACTTCACTAGATGGCGATCTAATTGGGCGGCTCTAATTGGGATCGTTTTAACAAACTTAGCTGCCTTTTTATGGTCACTAAACAAGAGGGTTTTCTCAGAGTAGGTGTTAGAACTGGGGGTCTCTAGTTGGCAGAGGTAGGTACCTTTGTCCAAATAGGGACCCTTGCTTCTAGTCAGGGTAAGGGGGATACACTACTAAAATAACACCTGCTCACCCCCTTGGTAGCTTGGCACGAGCAGGCAGGCTTATCTCAGAGGCAGTGTGTAAAGCATTTGTGAACACATACAGTAAGCCAGTGACAACACTACAGAAGGACACCACACAGGTTGTAGTATAAAAATAAGTATTTTTATATAGACTTAACACAAGACCCAAACGACAAAAATCCACAATACAAAACGAAAAATATGACTGTCAAATGGTAGAAAATAGCTCAGTTCAATAAAGATGATAAATGCGACACTTTACTCTCAATGCACCTTTGGATGTGTAACGCAAAACAAACAAAAGGGTCGCAGGGAAGGTGATGCTTCGATTCCTTACACGCAGAAAGGAGGATGCGTCGGTTTCTTACTGTGGCCCGGTTACGATGCGTCGAGATGGCGCTTCGATGTGATGACGATCCGGTGCAATGCGATAAAATGGCGTCTTGCTTACGGTGCCACAACGTAGACGGGATGCGTGCACGCCCGACGGCGACTCGGCGATCTTCTGAGCCGCGACAGGCCCTGCGACACGCTTCTCCGGTGATGCGAGGCGCTTCGGTGATGCGGTGGTGACAGCACGCTTACTCCGCGATGCGACAACTGCTGCGGCGGCACGCTTCTCCGGTGATGCGGGGCGCTTCGGTGATGCAACAGCGGCAGTGGCGGCACGCTTACTCTGCGATGCGACACTGCTGCGGCGGCGACACGCTTCCTCTTCGTTGAGTCGCGCTTCCAGCTCCCAGCGACACGCAGTCTCTCAAAAGGCCCAACAGCAGTAGGCACTTCAATTCACAGCAAGGGAATTCAGGAGGGGAGCTGGGGGTGAAGTCTTGTATCCCTGAGACTTCAGGCAGGAGGCAAGCTCAATGTTCAAGCCCTTGGAGATCTTCTTCAAGATGATGAAAGCACACTCAGTCCTTTTCTCCTTTCTTTGGCAATAAAGTAACCACTGCAGGCCAACCCCAACAACACGCAGCATAGGGGTAGTCTCCTCCATCAGCTTCCTGGCTCTTCTCCTCAGCAAAGGTTCGTCTTGATTCCCAGAAGTGATCTAAAGTCTTGGGGTCTGGGCCCCAATATTTATACTAGCAAATCCTTTATCCTCTGAAGGCAGAGGGTCCTGTACCTAGTCCAAACCAGTTCTGGGTGCATTCTGCCAGTGCACAACTTCTTCCTTTGTCAGTGTGGGCCAGGGTCATCAGACACACCACAGGAGGTGGAGCCAGCATTGTGGAAGGCAGGCACAGCCCTATTCAGGCCCAGGTGCTACTCCTCCCACCACTCCTCATGCAGATAGGTCTATTCAGCCTAGTGCTGATTCACCCTGTCTCCTGGAGTCCCCCAGCCCCTGTCACTCACAAACCCAGACATACAATACACAAGCTAGCAGAGGCAGGCTGGATGGTTAGGCAAGAAAATACCTACTTTCTAAAAGTGGTATTTTCAAACACAGAATGTTAAAACCAACTTCACTAAAAGATATTTTTTATCATTCTGAGTTCAGGCATACTAAATTCGTTTTTCTACCATGTTCCCTGGGTCAGTTAGGATTATAAAATGTTATAATCAAACTGCCCATTCTGGCCTATGGAGACAGGTAGCCTTGCAATAGTGAAAAACGAAATTGGCTGTAATTCACTATCAGGACATGCCACACACATCAGGGCATGTCCTACCTCTTACATACAATGCACCGTGCCCGCAGGCCTACTTTAGGGGTGACTAACATGCAGCAAAGGGAAGGTTTAGGGACTGGCAAGTGGGTGCACTTACCAAGTCAACATGGCAGTACTAGACTGAACACAGGCTCTGCAACGGCAGGCCTGAGTCACACTTTACAAGCTGCTCCGGTGGGTGGCACAACCAGTGCTGCAAGCCCACCAGCAGCATTTGATTTACAGGCCCTGGGCACACGCGGTGCACTGTACTAGGGTCTGACAGTAAATCAAATAGGCCAATCATGCAGTCACTAATCCACACATCAATTTATCATAGGGAGCACTTGCACTTTGGCACTGATTAGCAGTGGCAAAGTGCCCAAAGCATCTAAACCAGCAAAAACAGGTCAACAACAGAGGAGGCATAGCGAACAAATGGAAGGGAGACCCACGCCAATGGTGCCAGGTCTAACAGTAGGTAATCCGTAGCCTGGCGGGATACAGGAGCGAGTACTTGGCTTCGGTGTGTTGGAAGGCACGTTTGACCAGTAAAAAGTCTATGCGTGCTGCCTGCACCGACATAGTAAAGTCTGGGAACATGGAAACCTCGATCCCTTTATACTGAAGGTGATCGTTCCCTCGCCAGCCGCAGGGCCGTGTCCTGGTCACGATAATTCAATAATCTAGCAATAATGGGGCAAGGTGATGTTCCAGGTGGCGGCCTGGGACTGAGCGAACTGTGGGCCCTTTCAACCGTAAGCATGGCAGAGAGGGCGGTACCAAACAGCGTGTGGAGCATATGTCTTCAACGTAGCCTTCCATTTTGCCCGTTTCTGTCCATTCCGGTACCCCAATGATACGTAAATTGTTACGCCTAGATTTGGCTTCCAATTCTTCATTTTTCTTTCGAATTACTTCCAGAACTTCCTCCACACTCAGGAGCTTCTCTCTTGCAGTATTGTGGTCATCTTCGACGTCGGATGTGCGACGTTCCAGTTGGTCGATGCGGTTTTTGTGCTGGTCTACCTTTTTCTTGAGCCAGTCAAACCAGTTTGCTAGCAGGTCAATTTTGTGTCTATGGCAGTCAGACTTTGCTTCAGATCTAGGAATATGGCATGTATTTCCTAGTCCGGGTCGGACCCCCCTGTATCCCACTCGGCCATATATGGTTCGTCCAGGGGTAGGTCTGACACACGTGTGCCTACGGCCATCAAAGGATAGTTTGGACTGTTTGGTGTCATCTTTGCCCATCCTTCTATGCCAGGTACATCAAGTGCCAAGGCGTCCACTTAATTGTTGCGATGCTGCACAGTCAATCAATCAATGCCAGCGGGGTTTAATCTGCTATTATAGTGAATGGAATGGTGCAGACCCAGCACCACCACTTGCAGGGGTAGTCAAGTGCCAAAGGGTGCTGCTACAATTTTCCATCACAGCAGGGAAGTTGCGAAATCAGGCCACGCCACTCC
Organism: Calotriton arnoldi; assembly: GCA_963921515.1. Lineage (NCBI taxonomy): Eukaryota > Metazoa > Chordata > Amphibia > Caudata > Salamandridae > Calotriton > Calotriton arnoldi. Next base: position 458,874 of record CAWUFW010001841.1, on the reverse strand, counting down.
CCGAGGCACCGCAGGGGGGCACGAGCAGGCCAGGAAGTCCAAAGCGATAGGGTTTGCAAACGTGGCACAGTGAAGTTTGCTCAATGTAGCAGGAATGAAAGCAGATCCAAAGCAGATGCAAGGATGAGTTCCAGAGGAGCAGAGCTGGCACAAATGATTCAGGGCCCCGCCACACCCCAGACCTCGGGGGGCACGAGAAGGCACACCTATGGAGAAAGCGCAGTGTTTCCACGGCAACCCCCAGCTCTCAGCGGATATCGTACACTGAGACTGAGCCAGTCAGGGGGGAGGGGGGGGGCCCAATCTCCAATCCACAGGGTAGCCCACATGAAGTAACTGTAGCGCACTCAACATCACACACCAAAATCAGTGCGAGCACATCACTGCCAAAATTGGGGATCATACTCGATATGTAGAGTTTGGGACCCCCTCTGCGGTCGGGTGCAACCTGCCGGTAGCGCCCCAAGTCTCCATTAGAAGTCTCTCCCTAGCAGCAGCCAGCCCATGCAGCAAGCCAGCCAGTCAGGGAAGTACAACCTTGCCGGGACTGCAATAACTACGCCACAGGTCTCCAGGCCAACAGCACTGCCTTCACGCACTTACCAGGTGGCTCCGGGGGGTGGAGGGGGGTCAATCGCCTCACAGTACCAAGCGGTGCACTGCAGGGGGGCAGGAGCCTCCCTGCAGTCTGTGGCCCGTGTGGCCCCGCAGTGCAGAAGGCAGTAACGGTCACAGCCGCGTAATCCTGTACAAAATGGCAGCTGCTGCCGCTCCCCTGCAAGAATTGGCGGTTCGTCCCCCGGCAGCACCAAAAACTACTTACAGGTAAGGTTCTGCCCGGGAGAAATTGAGGGAGGGGGGCAACCAGCAACTCCACAATGCGCAGCTCAGGCAGCTCATTCCGCAGCTCGGCGGGGCCGCAGCAATCAGCGGTGCCGCTGAACGCCTAAGGCGTCCACGCTTCCAGAAAAGGGCCACAAAATATTGAAGCCAGTATCGGGAATTATAAAAGTCATTCAGGGGTCCCGATGCTCCTAAAAGACTAGGTGAAGTAACAGATAATTATCTCCAGCCAGCAGGGAGCGGCAATCATGGATACACAAAAGAGCATAATAAAATACATGAATAACTACATTACTGCTTACCATAATATATTTACAATCAACAAAGAAATTCTGCAAACTTTCCATCAAACTTGAGTGAACTGGCTTTTCTAATTTACAGTCTTTAAAAGGCCTTAGTACATAGGTGCAAAAACAAATGTCATTCTTTGGGGCTTCTGTTTGGGTGGCAAATTTGTGCAAAGGTTTATCAATAGCTGTTTAGCTATAGATGCTATTTACAAGCAATAACATTTGGTCAATGTGAAATGATATTGTAATTTATTAGAAAGGACTTGGAGGAAACCGTATTCTTCAGTTTGATAAGCTCAGTTACTCAGAGGCCCTCAGATCCTACAAAGCATAATAAAGTTTGCACCAGACACATTGCTGAAGGCAGCAAATTGGCCACTTACTTCTGCAAATGGTTGTTCCAAATAGTTAAGAAATTCACCAACCCCAAATGCTCCAGCAAGGCAGTGATTCCCTCAGGAGATCACAGTACTAAATTCCCAGCCTTCTTTGTTGAAAAACAGCATCTTTGACAAACATTACATTGGAGTGCCTCCTAAGGATCTCATCGCCTTCGGATATATATATATATATATAGATATATATATATATATATATATATATATAGATATATATATAGATAATATATATATATATATATATATATATATATATATATATATATATATATATATATATATATATATATATATATATATATATATATATATATATATATATATATATATATATATATATATATATATATGATTTAAAAAAAATCTGCAACCAGCACTTTCTGGTAGGCTGTACCGCTCCCGTCAAGGGTGGGTGATTACACTCGCCGTATAACCTGTGCTCACTCTTGGGTAGCGTGGTACCGAGCAGTCAGGCTTTCCTCAGAGGCAATGTGTAAAGCAAAGACACAGCAGTCACTCGCGATAAATACACTGAGCGTCACATAAGAGACTTCACAAATGTATGTAAATTACGTTTATATTCAACACACATTCAATATAACATGAACATCATATACTTTCGGGCATAAAACACATTTAGAAATAGTACTAGCAGTAATAAGCCCACTTACATGGTTATGATATCAATTGTATGAACTGTGGACAATTCCTAATCTAACCGCCCCCCCTTCCAGAGGGACAGCGAGTACCCTTATGCGGTGTCACACGCTGTCCACCGCAGGCCAACCCAAGCAATCCTGCTATTACAGTTCCGCACAGTTATAGGGTACACCCCAGGTCACAACGGTGTCAAAGACATGTACATACATGAAACGAAAACATTTTTTAGCAGCACATCAGCTCGGAGCCACGCGGGTAAACCCAATGTAAAATGTGGTGCGCTTTTGGCATGAAATCAACACATAAAGTGGCACTGCCAGCCAATGTCGTGAATCAGTCGGTCCGCTGACTATCACTCCCACTCACTCCGAACTGCTACATGATGCAACAGGTACCAGGCCAGTACGAACTGAACACTCTTGCACATATACGCACTGAGCACCCTAATGCAGTGCTAATGGTACCCAGCAGGTCAATGGATAACACCCTGCAAACTCGTGGCCCCAGCCTCCCTCTACCCTCTGGTTCACCCAGATTGTACTATACCTCCGGATGACAGATAAACAGCCCCGCACGCAGCTGAAGTCACACAGTCTGGGTCCTCGGGAAGCATGTTGGGATATGTAGCAAGTTTTAATTAGGAGGTAGATGTAAACAAGGGGAGTTTAGCAGCCACTCAGGAAGTTCACCCCGGGTCTCAAAACATAATGGAGTCACGCAGTCTCTTAAACTGCTTACGAACTGTCTCGAAAGCGTTCCTTCAACTCAGTCAATCTCTCTTTCTACTACCTGGCGCCAAGATGTCTTCAGGAGGGGCCAGGTGTGGAAAGGGCAGTTGGTCCATCGCGATGAGGGTCAGAAAGGGAACAACCAATGAATGGGGAGTAACACAGGGGAGCCGAACGATGGGCGGAGGCACCCAGATCGGTACACGATGATCAAGGTCATGCCCAGGCAATCCGGGCATAGCGTCTGGTGTGAGTTGGTAGGAGTCACACCACAAAGAGTGGCAAATTTCCATACCTCCCTGGAAATGAGGCACAACGTCCAGTGCACAATGATACAGTGTCAGGAATGGGGCTACAATTGCTCTAATACGCCCTAGAGATTGTGTGTTGAGTCATAAGTTATGGTTTAAGAGGGTGGGCAAATGTCCAGTTTCTAATCACTGGAAGAAATCGAATAGTTTCTTACCTGTCGGTGTAGTTTTGCAGCTTGAAGTCTTTCTGGATTCACTATGCTGTGCATTATTCCGCCATCTCGTGGTTGGGTCCGGATTCGTAGTCTTTTCTTTCTTTTTTTTTTTTGTTGTTGGCCCAGGTGGGCGGCGACGTACCCACCTTTTGGTGTCCTCGGTGACGTCGTCGCGCTTCCTGCGGAAGCTCCCACCTTTGGTCGCCATCTTCGGATTCTTTTTTCTTTTCCTCTTATTGGTTTGTAGTTTATGTCTTTTTCTTTTATCCTTCTATTTTTCTTTTGATCCCTCTAAACCTTTTATGTAGTCTAGTTTTACCCTTAACCTCCTATATTATCTTCCTGGCGGAGGCGGGTGGGATCGCTAGTGAATCCAGAAAGTCTTCAAGCTGCAAAACTACACCGACAGGTAAGAAACTATTCGTTTTGCAGCGTGAATCTTTCTGGATTCACTATGCTGTGCATAGACTTTGTAGCGGTTTTGTTATTGCGGTGGTTGGGTGGAAGATGAGCATTGGTTGCTGAAAATGTGCTGTAAGACCTTCTGTCCTACTTGTGCCTCTTTGTTCATCTGGATATCCACACAGTAGTGTTTGGTGAACGTGTGCACGGAAGACCATGTTGCCGCTTGGCAAATGTCTTGGATAGGTGTGTTCGCTAGGAACGCAACCGTTGCTCCTTTCTTCCTTGTTGAGTGAGCTTGGGCGGCTCCCTCTAATTCTTGTCCTGCCTGCTTGTGGCAGAGTTGTATTGCCTGTGCAATCCATCGTGCTATGGTATTTTTTGTTACTGGTCGTCCCAAGAAACTGCTTGCGAAGGAAACGAAGAGTTGTTTTGTTTTCCAGCATTCCTTTGTCCTTTCTATGTAGTGCATCACTGCCCTTCTGGCGTCCAGCGTGTGTAGCGCCTTTTCTGTGGGCGTTGATGGTTTCTGGAAGAAACTTGGTATCTGTATTGTCTGGTTAATATGGAACCGCGACACTACCTTTGGCAGGAAGTGTGGGTCCGTTCTCATGACAATTCTGTGTATTTGCAAGTAGGGCTCTTGTAGTGTAAGAGCCTGCAGTTCACTGACCCTTCGCAGTGACGTGATAGCCACCAAGAATGCCGTCTTTAGTGTGAGCATGTGCAGTGTAGTCTTGTGTATGGGCTCAAATGGTGATTTCATCAACTGTGTTAGCACAGTGTTGAGGTTCCAGCTTGGGGCTGGCATCCTTTTTGGGGGGGCTATTCTTTTAGCCCCCTCCAGGAATCTTTTGACCACCTGGGAGGTGAAGAAACTTTTCCCCGCTTCTCCCCTGGTGTAGTCCACTATGGCTGCTAAGTGAACCCTTAGTGACGAGTAGCTCAGCCCGCTGTGTAGTAGGTGCGTTAAGTATTGTAGTCCCGTTGATTCTTTTGTGACCTTTCGTTGCAGTCCCTCTTTAAGGCACCATTGCGAGAACCTTTTCCACTTTGCAATGTAGCACTTCCTTGTAGTGGGTCTCCTTGCTTCTCTGAGTACTGCCATAGTGCTTGGTGGTAGCTTGAGGTGTGCGAATTCTAGGTCCTCAGGCGCCATGCTGCTAGGCTGAGGCTCTCTTGTTCTGGGTGGAGCACTTTTCCGTCTTGCATTGTCAGGAGGTCTTTCCTTCTGCTGAACCTGTGCGCTGGTTCCTGCGCCATTTCCATTATTTGTGAGAACCATGACTGTCTGGCCCACTGAGGTGCCACCAGTATGAGTGTCATGCTGCTGCTCCTGCATTTGCTGAGTACCTTGTGTAACAGTGGTATCGGGGGAAAAGCGTATGCAAATTCGTTCGACCAACTTATCCATAGCGCATTCCCTAGGGACCTTTGGTCCGGTTGTCTGGATGCGTAATGTTGGCATTTTGCATTCTGGAGTGTTGCAAACAGGTCTATCCATGGTGTACCCCATTTTTGGAACAGCCGCTGCACTTCCTGTTGGTTGAGCTCCCATTCGTGGGATGCTGACGTCTGCCTGCTGAGTCGGTCTGCTTCTACATTGTCTATTCCTGGAAGGTGTATTGCCAGTAGGTCTATCCTTAGAGGGATGGCCCATCTCCAAATCTCTTGTGCCAGGCTTGATAGCGGTGCTGACTGTGTTCCACCTTGTTTGTTGATGTAGAACATGGTGGTTGTGTTGTCTGTTTGTATCAGCACTCTCTGGCCGTAAAGCTGCTTCTGAAAGGCTCTTAAGGCTAGGAACACAGTTTTTAGTTCTAGGTAGTTGATGTGTCTCACTGCATCTTGTTGTGACCACAGCCCCCTGACGCAGAGTCTGTCCATGTGCGCGCCCCAGCCCTGCTGTGAGGCGTCTGTTGTGATGGTCACTGTTGGAGTTGGCTGTGTGAATGGCTTCCCCTGTAATATGTTCTCTTCCTTCCACCACGCTATTTCTCGCTGCACTGCGTGTGTGACAACCACTAGATCTTCCCAACTCCCTGTTGCTTGTGACCACTGTTGCTGTATCCATTCTTGGAACGGTCTCATGTGCAGCTTGATATTTGGGACTAGGTGGATGCATGATGCCATCATCCCCATTAGTCTGCTCACCGTCCTCACTGTCAGAACTTGCCCCTTGCGGTAACGACGTGTTTCCCTCAGGAGCGCTATAGTTCTCTTGTCGCTGGGGAACACTTTGGACTGTGTGCTGTCGATTTGTGCCCCTAAGAATATTTTGATCTGCTGCAGTTCCGTTGACGATTTCTCCCAATGTATTGAGAAACCTAGTCTGGACAGTGTTTGTATGACTTGTTTGATGTGATCTTTGCAGTGCCTGTATGATCCTGCTTTCACAAGCCAGTCGTCGAGATAGGGTGTATGCCCTTTCTCCGTAGGTGCGCTGCCACTGCTGCTAGGCATTTTGTGAACACCCTTGGTGCGGACTTGAGCCCGAAGGCTAGCACTGTGAACTGGTAGTGATTCTGGCCTATCACGAATCTTAGTAGACGTTTGTGTTTGTGGTTGACGGGTATGTGCAGATATGCGTCTTTCATGTCTATGGTCGCCATGTAGTCCCCTTGTTGGATTTGGGGTATTACTTCCTGAAGTGACGTCATTTTGGATTTTTGAGTTCTTACGAACTTGTTCAGGAATCTGAGGTCCAGTATTGGCCTTAGTGTTTCGTCTACCTTTGGCACTAGGAAGTACGTTGAGTAGACTCCCTTGTTCCTTTCGTTGATTGGAACTGGTTCTATTGCTCTGTTTTTTTTAGCAGCTCCTCTGCTTCTAGACGTAGGAGGGCGAGCTCCCTTGCGGGGAGTGGCCGGTGTCTTGGTTTTCTGCCCGGGGGGTGTTTTTGGGATTCTATGCAGTATCCGTGCTGTATGATGTTCAGTATCCACTTGTCCATGGTAATCTCTCTTCATTGTGTGAGGAAGTTTCCTATTCAGCCCCCCACCGGGGTTGTATGCTCGGTGGTTATTTGTTTGCTATGTGTGTTTCTTATTTTTTCCTTCGGTTGACTTCTCCTCTCCCTTGGTGTTGATAGGGGAGGGTTTGGTTTCTTTGCGGAGTCACTTTGAGGTGGGCTGCTGACCCCCTCTTCGGGACTGTCCCCGTCCGTACCCGCGTCCTCGAAAGGACCGTCCTCTGGGTTGATACTGCAAATTTTGCTGTTGTTATCCTTGTTGGCTTTGGCCCTGGTTGTTCCCCTGGTATCCTTGTTGGGGAGATTGGTGGGAAGTGGCGGGCGCATTGCCCCCTCTACCATTGGGCCGCCTTGAGGGGGTTCCTCTTCTCATCCCCCTGAACTGCAGTGCTCCCATGGACCTCGCAGTTTCGTTGTCTTTTTTAAGCTGCGTTAACTTCTCGTCGACTGGGGCTCCAAACAGTTTCTGGTCGTCGAATGGCGTGTTCAGGATATTGCTTTGTACCTCAGGTTTGAAACCAGAGATCCTGAGCCATGCGTGTCTCCTTTCAGTCACCCCTATCATCATCTGCCTGCTGGAGTTCTCTGCAGCGTCCAAGGCTGATTTTAGGCAAGTATTTGCGATAGCCTTGCCCTCTTCCACTAGGTGATTAGCCCTTTGTTGGTGTTGTTGTGGCAGGTGTGTTACGAGCTGGCTCATTTCATCCCAATGCTGGTATGCATGCCTGCTGATGAGGGCGTTGGAGTTGGCGATGCACCAGTGTATGGCTGCGTTCCTCTCCACCTTTCGTCCTGTGAGGTCTATTCGTTTGCTCTCCTTGTCTGGAGGTGGACCTGTGTTAGTGGGCACATTGGCCCTTTTCCTGGCCGTTGCTGTGATAATGGAGTCTGCTGGCACTGACCCTTGGGTATACGCAGGGTCTTTTGAGGAGTGTTTGTACTTTTTTTCGCTCCTTGTGTAACAGCCTTGCAGACTGCCGGTTCTTTGAAGGCCTCCCTACCCTGGTCCAGGACGCCAGGAAGCATGGGTAGGAACTGGGACATGGTTTGTTGAGGAAGTAGGGTTTCCAAAAGGAAACATGCCTTCGCCCTCTCCTCTTGCATTTCGACCCCATACGTTGCTGCAGCCTTTTGGACGACCACATTGTAGACTCCAATGTCGTCTGGCGGCGAAGGCCTCGAGGGATAAGAGTCTACCCCTTCTTCTGGTGAATCTGCGTCGAGGTCTAGCCAGTCTAAGTCTTGTGCTTCCGAGGGCGCCGAGTCCCGGTAAGACTGGAACTCTTCTTCGCCTTCGAAGTAGTAGTCCTCTTCGCCCTGTTCGTCGAGCGGTTCGGGTGTTTTCGGGGGTTCGATGTCTTCGGTGTCGCCCTCCCAGAGTGCTTCGCGTGATGGCTTCGACGGAATGGCGTATAGCTTCATTTTTTCGTCGAAGTCTTTTTTCCGTTGCAGGATGCTCGCCATCTCTGCTTCGAGCCTTCTCTTTCTTCTCCATCTCGTGGACCTTTTCGGCGTCGATGGCTGAAGCGCCCCTCTTCGCGGTCTCCGACGTCGAGGATGATGCCGGGCGTTCTTTTCTGGGCGTCGAGGCTTCCTTTTCGGAGGTTACCTTCGACGCCCTTGGTTTTTCGGAGGCTTTCGCCGATTGGGAGTCCTTCCCGAAGGATCCGCTCGGCTGTTTGTCCTTGGTTGCTGTTGCTTTCGTCGAGTGTTTCGGCGGCAACGCTCCCTTCGAGGACTTGGCTTCACTTCTGAGAGGGTCGCTCGGGGCCTTGGCTTCACTCTTTCGAGCGTCGCTTGGGTGCTTCGGGGTCGACGTCTCCCTTACCTCCTTCGACGTTTTCTTGTGGACCTCGACGACTGAGCAGTCCTCCGGTCCCTCTGCGATGTTGTCTTCCTCTCCACTCGAGAGGCCCAGGTCTCGGAGCGATGGAGCTGGTCCCTGGCCCTGCATGTTGTAGTTAGCCCTTCTTTGCCTCTCTCTCACCCGGAGGGTTTTCGGGTGAACGCCGAACACGCGTTGCAGTTTTCGCTGATGTGGTCGAGCGGCAAGCAGAGGTTGCAGACTGGGTGCTGGTCCTTCTGGGCGTACTTGTGGTGACAGTTTTGGCAAAACTTAAACGGTGTCTTGTCCATACCCGCGCTCAGGGGGCCCCCTGTGAGCGCATTCTCTGTAGGCGTCGAGATTTTGGTCGTGGACCTTCTACCTCGTCGTCCTTCTCGTCGCCTCCGGTACTCGTCTCCTCGTCCGGTGTCTCAGGAAACGATCCTCTGTGGTGATAATTGAATATTCGAGATTCTCGTCCAAACTTTCTGGAACTTCTCGTCGACGATCCAGACCCCACGGCGGAAAAAAGAATCTGAAGATGGCGACCAAAGGTGGGAGCTTCCGCAGGAAGCGCGACGACGTCACCGAGGACACCAAATGGTGGGGGCGTCGCCGCCCACCTGGGCCAACAAAAAAAAAAAAAACTACGAATCCGGACCCAACCACGAGATGGCGGAATAATGCACAGCATAGTGAATCCAGAAAGATTCACGCTGCAAAACTCTAAATCAGATGTTCAAAAGACCACTTCAAGATGGCTCACGCTTAACTCAAGCTTGAACTGCTCTTGATGTTAACGATCTCTCGCGAGACCAAACTCCAATATCGAAGGCGCGCAAGTTTTTTCCTGCGCACTTCAACGAGAAAATTCCTGAGGAGAGTAGCGTTCCGGTACCCTCTACCACAATAATTCTCTAGAGCCTTGAATCGTTTAAATTCCTTAGGGCGCACCTAGTTTCTGTTGAGAAACCTCCTCCTGGAGTGTTTTTCTTGAATTTATGTGTACTGGTTGTGGCGATTTTGAACATTGAGAAGTCTACTTTCTGGTCGCTGATTAAAGAGTGTTTCGACGCGACGCATGCTCCCTTGACACCGTCTCTACCCCCGAATCTCTCACAGAGACTAGTGTCTGAATTGCACGCAACATCATAGAAAACCCAGAACCAGACATCTCACCAGATGAGAAGTGTCTCGGCTACACGCAAGGTCATCTCTTGGATCTGCGGAGGAAACTAGCGTCTCGGCAGGATGCAAGACTGTTCTTGTAGCGTTCAGCTCCGAGTCAAGGTTTGAAGACTTCAGGTGTTTCTTTCGGGCGACGAATCTGCAGAGAAGTTCTTATTCATAACTAACCGTCAGTTGGTAAGGCGTCTCTCCATCGTGCCTACCCCCTCGCGGGCCGTTCTTCCTTCCCTCCCTCCCTCTTCCTCCCTTGTTCTTTTTTGCGGGAGCTGTTCCTCGTTCCTGTTCCAATGGTACGGTAAGAGCTTCAAGAGCTAAAGACTAATTTGCAGAACTGATGTAAATTTTGTTGGTGAATAAGAAAGTTTATTTCTCTTTTCTAAGACTTCATAATATAAAAGGACTATTCATCTGAACTGAACTATACAGAGAGAAGGGAAGCCAAATTCTCCTGCTTAGGGGTAAAAGTTCAATATGAATCCAATATGAATGTAATGTATGTGTGATGTATTTTGAATACTGCTATTATATGTCATTTGTATCTGTGCATTAGGTATTCCCTCGTGAAAGCACCAGAACTCACCCTGAGAGTTCTGTGAGGAAGTGAAGGTATATCCCTAATACTAGAAGTCTAACTGCCAAAGAACTATCAGGAGTGTCTCTTCTCTCAATCCCATTCCCCTTTCCCCCTTGTTGGTAAAGCCTGTTCAGAGTTGACGGGAAGTACCCATAGGGAGGCATTGGGACCTTTCGTCAGTTCTGCTTCTGTGGAGGCGTCTTGACATACAGATTGCACCCGATCAGTACGGGCACACACAGGCGCAAGTTCAGCAAAGCCACATGAGGTAGAATACGGCACCACTACGGGTACACCCCCACCTCAGAGGGTCGCACCCTGTGAATCGGACACCACACGCAATGAGCATGCAGTCGGCGTGTTGCACGACTAAGATGCAGCACGATCAACTAAACCGGCCACGGAGGTCCCGCAACCGGTGAAGGCACTTACCACCAACTAGACGCTTATGAGTGTCGGGGCCCTTGCAGTACAGGAACCACACACGCCTTAGATGCAGGCAAGATTTCTGGGGCTCCGCACTAGACAATTCAGTCTCCAGACACCAGTCTTAATTCCACGCTCACACCACGATCCCCAATGGGATTCCGTAGCCAATATTGGAACTTGAGAGGGCAACGCTCTCCAGATGTCACAGGTAGATTAAGGTCCCTCGCGGGAGATCTTTGATGTCCTGGAAAACAGGAGGCCTGCAGACGGAGCCTTGGAGAGCCCACTTCAGGGCGCCACACTTCAGCAGTTCTTCGGCTCAGGTCAGCCATTATTCAGAAAGGGCACTGGGTCCCCTTCTTGAGCAGTTCTCCATGTGCACAACAGAGTTCTCTGGCAATGTGCACCATGCAGTATGGGTTCTCCAGTCCCACGTCCCCGCAAGCATATCTCGTCCTTTGCTGAAGGATGGCTCCCGTAGTTATACTGTCATGCGTCTTTAAAGTTAGGGGTGGTTCAAGGGGTTTCCCTTTGAACTGCGGATGTGTCCCCTAAATTGTAAGCCTGTCTGCCATGGGGCCATGGAATGCAGATCTTAATCTTAAGTGGGGCCATGATCCGGCCTCATGCAGCTAAGTGTCAGAACCTCTCTCTCCAATCTATCCCATTCAGCCCTCAAATGGCTGAGGTCTGCCGTTCTCGTGGGATGCCCATGGTTTATGGCCGTCACTTGGGGAATGCACAGATGTGCTCCCCAGACCCCTGATTTCCACTGGAGCCAAGCACCATGACACACAAGAATGAGAGCATAGAAATGTTCATATTCTATAAGCGGTATTTCTAAGCGAGTTATGCCAAAACCCCCTTTACCAGTGAAAAGGGTTTGGCATGGCGAATCCATTGACAGGAAACATCGAGACCACTCCACTGTAATCCACTCTTGCAGTTGGAAGTAATGTCAACCACTTACCCATGATAATCTATGAGAAGAGCCAGCAACATAGGTAGTGAAAACACACAGGTATTCCTCCCTACCTAGGCGCATGTGCGTAGGTTCACACACACACCTGCATGGCAGGTTGGACACACGGGCCTTATTAAGAGTACGGCGGTCAACAGGATCGCCATACTAGCGGTGGTGGTGACCGGAACAGGACAGTCGCGACCGCTGGGGATACAGGATCCTGCTGCAGTCGCACAGCAGAAGGAGGCAGCAATATACAACATGTTGTGCCCCCCCTGGAATTGCACCCCAGTTTCTGCACACCATGCATTAAAGTGCTGCAGGCGCTGTCATAGCGGCGTATGTAGTTAAGGCTCATGAGCATTATACAGCTGCTGCCGTGAGCTCGCCCGCCCGCAGTTGTAATCCGACGGGCGGGCGCTTAACGGGCTTGGCGGCCCTCCTGTCAGCGCGGCTGCGGTGGGCCGACAGGACGATGCCAAACTTGTTCTCGAGCAAAAGTGGTGCAAGTGCGCCTCCCCCCCCAACCCCCGAGTCTGCAATGGCAGACTGGACACGGGTTTAACCAATACGTGTCAGTGCTCATGCACAAGCAATCATGAGCACCAAAGATGCGGGTGCACACATACGGCAGCCTACAGTGGCAGACTGCTCATGAGTTTAATCCCAATAGATGCCAGTGCGCGCAAACCGGTCGGCAATGACCAACCGGGCTATGGGCTTAGCACCTTAGGTGAGAGTGCACGCTCAACACCCTACCCAGCCAGGTCCGGGTCGACACCCCTTATGGGTGCGATTGCGCACACCCGGCCTGCGACGGGGCCGCTTGCCTATCTTTAAGATGTCCCTGCCCAGACTTCTCTATGAGCTCCAGAATTACCCATTCCCAGTTCACCGGAACAGGCGAGTCCCTCGATAAATCTTGCCGCAATACCTTCGACAGGGGTATAGCTACTCCAGACATCCTCCTCTACTATAGGGCCGCACACCTTCTAGTTGTGAATGACTGGTATGCAACGGAAGGGTGAATCATGGGTCGTAGTAACCTACCCCACTTGCTCTATGAGGGAAATATCATACCTACCTTACCATCCGCCACAATAGTAGTACTGAAGATCTGGGTGGACGCGGCAAAGTCCATGGGTGGGCTGGTAGGCTTACCTTGGAGACTCAGCTGTGGACAGGGACTCTGCTTCCGTAGGTCGTGTCCTTATGGGGGTTCTCAGCCTGGGACACCACAGGCATCTCCTTGCTGGGTGATGTGCTTCATAATGGGTCCTTGAAGTCCTTTCAGGCCCTTCAAATGGAATATCAGTTACATCACACTCAGTTTTTCCGGTACCTTCAACTCTGGCATGCGCCAAGTCCTTACTTACAGTCGGTCGCAGTCATAGAATCTAAGGTCTGTCTTACTAATATTAAGGAACATAAAATATCCTCCATTTATCATACTCTACTTCGTAACCAACCTGATCCAATGGTGGGGGTTGAGGGCATTGTGGGAGTAGGACCTGGGACAGCTGGAAGACTAGGACTGGACCGAGGCGGTGGCTGCCCCCAGAGAGGAGATGATCGCTTCACAGTTCTGTCTTATTCAACTAAGGGATACCTACTAGCCAGGTATTTTTAAACCACATACCATCATCCCCACTCCTTTACCTTTCTTAGAACAGCTCCTTTATCATTGTATAAAAATATCAGTAAGTGCTCCCACGTAAGTCTTAGCACGCCCCGATCCGCAGCGGATCGGGAGGAACCCAATGACGAAGCATGCCACCAAGAGGTAACCGTGGTGGGTGAGGGTTTCACAAGAAAAACTAATGTTTTCCCACCGGCCTGGATCCGGAATCCCTGGTGTTGTAGTTTTTTCTGGACAGGGCCGCTGTGCACAGGAGATCTGGTCTTTATTGAAGAGTGACAGTCTTCCTGGGGTTCTTGGAAGTCGCTGGTCACGGGAAAGGTGTTGTCTTCTTTGCAGGCTCAAGAAGCAGGAGACAGGCTGGTAGGGCTGTGACCAAGGCAGTAGGTGTCTTCTTGCTTTGCTGCATGGAGTCTTCTTTGCCCATCTTCTTAGGTTGCAAGAATCTGCACATGAAGGTTCGGGGGTGCCCCTAAATATTGCATTTAGGGGCGTTACAGGGACTGGCAGATGGTCGCCAATGGGCTACTTGCCTTTAGGGTGACTACACCCTTAGAATGTCCCCTCCCTTTTTAGGAGTGGCGGCATCCCCTAACCTGATTGGGTCAAATCCTTCCATTCAAGATGGAGAGTTCCTAAGGAGGGGGGGGGGGGGGTCACCTTGGTCCAGGGCATCTTAAGGCTGGTTCTAGATGAGAGGGGACACACCTCTCCTGACTACTAATTTTCCCGCCGACCTTGCCGCCAAAAGTGGGGCCTGGTTATGGGGGCGGACATCTCCACTATCTGGAGAGGCCCTGGCTAGCAAATCAAAACGCAGGAAGCCTCTGCGGCTCACTGCCCTGAATGCTGTTCCTGCTTGGGGTAGGTGTGAAGCACCTCCACCCCAAGCAGCCTTTGTCCCTGAACCACGAGAGCACAAGAGCTCGCACCTCACGGAGGTCAGAAACATGTCTGTGTGGGGCAGGCTGGTGTAGACTAGTCAGCTGGACAAGAAGGCGTTGGCCGTTTTTCAGGGGGCATCTCTAAGATGCCCTCTGAGTACATTTTGCAATAAATCCAACACTGGCATCAGTGTGGGTTTATTATGCTGAGGAATTTGATACCAAACTCATTCAGTAAAGCCATCATGGCGCTGTGGAGTTCGTAATGACAAACTCCCAGCCCATGGCTCCACTGCACTTACAATGTAGGGGCACACTGCTCACGCAGCTGTGTCCTCACCTGTGGCATAGTGCACCCTGCCTTAGGGAGGTGAGGCCTGCTATATGGGTGACGTACCTATGCCACAGGTAGTGATTGGTGGGCATGGCACACAGGGGTGTGTGCCATGTCGACTATGATGTTTTGTCTGCACCAAAGCACACAATCTGCAATGGCAGTGTGTAGGGGTTTGATAAGGGGCCTCTGATGGTGGCACAATACATGCTCCAGCCCTTAGAAACACTCTGGTCACAGGGCCCTTGGTACCACTGGTATTTTTGACAAGGCACTTGCATGTGAGCAAGGGGTGTGCCAATTATGAAAACAAAGGTACGGTTTTGGGAAAGAACACATGCCCTGGGAACCTGACTGGCAGGGACCCAGGGCACATGCAGTCAAAGTGCATTAGATATTAGGCAAAATGTGGGGGGTAACCATAAAAAAGGGGCACTTTCCTACAAATATCATAGCTGGTCCTGATTTATATACTTGGTCTGTACCAAATGTGGGAGATTTGTGGTTAAAAATCAATAAAAATGTCCCCCCACCCCCCCCTCAAAACAAATCTCGCACGTTTTAGGCAAATTATCATCACTGGCTAAGATTTTGCCACTTCCTCATACCAATGAAAATGTAGCATAATTTTGCTTAGATATTTACTGTTGGTCCTAGCCATCTCAGAAGGGTCACCCTCAAACTTTTACCTTTACCCTACACTTTTTTCTGAGATTTGTTTTAATTATCCTTGCACTGTAGCACTGGTTAGCATTGGTAAAGTGCACAAAGTGCTTGGTCTCTCTTTTAAATATGGCAAAAAATCGGCTTGCACCTATTGGCATAATTCATTTACTTATACGTCCCTTATGTCATATACCCAGGGCCTGTAAATTATATGCTACTAGTGGCCCTGAAGCACTTATTGTGTCACCCACAAGCCCTTTAAAACTGGATTTCCGACTGCAGTGGCAGGCCTGGGACGTATTTTAAACTGCCAATTCGACTTGGTAATATAACCCCTTTGCCAAACGCTAAACTCAACTTTCATTGCGTATAAGCAACCCCTAATGTAGGCCCTAGGTAGCCCAAAGGGCAGGTGCATTGTAATTAAAAGGTTGGAGATGTACTTTTAAGTTTTACATGTCCTGGCAGTGAATAACTTCCAAATTAATTTTTCACTACAGTGAGGCCTACCTCTCCATTGGGTTGCCTTATTACATTTAATAAGTGCTAACTTTTGATTGGGAACAGGTAGCCATTTTGTGTTTGGTGTCTGAGAAATTGCAATTTAGTGGTAAAGTTGGATTTTAAGTTACAATTTTGAAAATACCACTTTTAGAAAGTTGGCATTTTCCTGCCCTAACTATTGGGTGCCTGCAGGCTATTCCTGGGTCACATGACTGGGTGTAGTTGGCAGATGGACTTTGTTTATTCCTCCCAGACAGCCACACAATATACATAGATAAGGTGTGTCTGGATCGGCTATCAAATGGCAGGATGGGGGGCGGATCTGGGCACAGCCCTACTTGCAATTGAATAGGCTGCACTCTGCCTTCACACAAAGGGCTTGTCACCCCTGCATTGTTCATGCAGCCAGCTTGAAGGCAGGGGAGTCGGGAAACTTCAAGCACTCCAAAGGGAATTCTCTAGAAGCTTCTCCTACTTAATGAAGGCACCAGGTATAAAAATAGGACCCTCAGATCCACTCTTAAGTTCACTCTCTGGACCTGTAGATGGAATCTCAGAGGACTGCCTGCTGATGTGGCCTGTTGTGTACTCCACAAGACTTCTTTGCTGCACCTGGAAGGACTGCTTTGCTGCCTGGAGCCTGCCTTGAGCCCTCAGTGCCCGTCTACTTGAGCCCTGTTCCACTACTTGAACCCAGGACTACCAGAGAAATACCAAGAGCTAGTTGTCTGGCCTCTTGATCACAGCCACAGAGACAGAACAGGCTCCCAGCATCTTGAACCTGTACCTGGACCCAGCCTGATTAAGTCCTAATCCATCCATCCACCCCAAGTGGTGACCTTCCAGTCAAGGGCCCTTGGTGATGATGCTAAAGGTGCCCAGGTAGCAGAAAGTCAAAACTTGGAACTTAACTGCTTTGAGAACCGAGAGAAGACCAATCAATCAATCACGGCATTTATAGAGCGCGCTACTCACCCGGGAGGGTCTCAAGGCGCTGGGGGAGGGGGTAAGTTACTGCTCGAACAGCCAGGTCTTGAGCTGCTTCCTGAAGGCGAGATGGTCCTGGGTTCGCCGAAGGTGAGTGGGGAGGGAGTTCCAGGTCTTGGCCGCCAGGTAGGAGAAGGATCTTCCTCCGGCGGTGGTTCTGCGGATGCGTGGTACGGTGGCGAGGGCGTGGCTGGTTGATCGTAGCTGGCGTGTGGGCGTGTAGAAGGACATGCGGTCGTTGAGGTACTTTGGGCCCAGGTCGTGGAGGGCCTTGTGTGCGTGGGTGAGGAGTCTGGGACCAACCTGCTCATCTATCCACCCAAGATGCATCACTGGATGGCCTGACTTTGTGGCAGCTCCAGCTACGTTCTTCTCCAGAGCAGCAAATCCTGTTCAGCGATCCTTCACCAAAGGGGTACCCGAACTCATGGAACTCTCTGTTAGCCTCCAGCCTCGTTCTGCTGGAGATTTTTGAGTTCCAAAAAACTAAGCCTGAACGTTGGAAGCTTCACTGCAACTTTGGCCAGCAGCTCCCCGATGACAACGCCTCTTCCTCAGACACCGCCTGCAGCCTGCCGCTGAACTTTACCTTCTCAGAACCTTTTCCTCAAAACTCAAAAGTAAGGCGCCGACCGGGCCCAAACCACTCTTTGTATCCGACCTGCGTTTCATTGCGGTCGGCCATATTTTTCGAGTTCAACCCAGTCTCACGCGACTAGATGTCCGTGGTTGGTGCTTTGATCTTTTAGGTGCTAGTTTTTACCTTAAATGTTAAAAATTCATAACTCCATTCCTATCAATTGGACTTTTGTTGTTTTGGTTTCAAATAATTTATTAAAATTGACTATTTTTCTAAATTAGTGTGGGATTTTTTTTGTGTTGTGTTTTCACTTTATTGCAGTTTGTGTGCTGCATAAATACTTTACACATTTCCTTTAAGTTGAGCCTGACTACTTTTGTGCCAAGCTACCAGAGGGTTAAGCATTGGTTAATTCAGTGACTTTTGTGGTTCACCCGGACAGGAATTGCTTGAATAGGGGTCCGCGCCTATTTCAAACACACCAATTTCTCACATTTACGTACCATCAAAACCAATGGAGAGTTTTTAGAAAAATGTTAATTTTGTGCAAGCCATGGCAGCCCCATTAAACTGGTTCTGCTGGGCTCGTCCCTCCACAGCTGCCTTGGATTACATCAAAACAACATTACTGACTGCCTGCCGAACAAAGGGCCTCTTAGGGCAGCTGTCCAGAGGAATAGATCCTGTATAAGAGGACGCCCTGGAAGAAAGAATCTACAAGCCCAGGGCATCTGCATTTTTGACTGTGTCAATTAGGAAGCTGGGTTTGAGAAGTTTGTCACTCTTTTGGGTCTGATGGGTGCATCTACCAAAAGAGCACTTGAATATATGGGAAGAGTTGGGGCATTCAGTAATCCAAGAAGAATGTCTGCAACTTCTGACAAAGTGGGGACTTTTTTGACCTTTGGAGGACAAGAACAAGGTGCCGAGGCTGTTAGAAAAAGACACAACCTAGACAAGCAAGATATCTTGGCAGTCCCACTCAGTTTTTGCCATAGGAAACAAAGCGTCAATTGAATGCGACACAAAGTATTTGACTTTGTGGAGCCCTGTCATGCCACTACCTCCAGCTTTACCTCGCTGTAGAATTTCAAGCTCCAAAAAGTCCAAACACAGAACCTGGAAGAGTCTATAAAATAATCATAATGGAAAGAGAGCTTTATTGGCTACAGTTTTTCAGTTTGTGCCTCTTTGAGAGTTTGGTGTAAAAACTCAAGACTTTAGCACTACCCTGAATTCAACAAATTGAACCTTGTGGAGCACACAAGAGCCACAGTGTCAGGCCCCTCAATCAGGGAGTGAGGGAGTTACTAATGGTGCACGGGATAAAATTCTGGTTATTACTGTTCCTTAGCCATGTCTAGCAGCATCCGTCCAATGCTATAATGAGGCCATCACCCATGTACTCTCCCTTTACAGAACTGAGAAACCTTTAGAGGTTTTTCTCCACCACCACTGCTCCACACTGGAGAAATTAACCTTCAAGTGGTAGTTCTTGCAAAGTTAATCTTTTTTGCAAGAATTTGAAGTCCAATGGGATGAAGGCAGCCATCTATACAACCCACACACGACTTCTTCTTCAGGATGCTTTCCAACAGATCTGCCAGAAGAGGAGCTTCTGCTTGAGAAACAGTTTTCAGACAAGGATAGAAGTTGTTTGGAGCTAGGTGACTTTATTGGTTAGGTCTTAAATTGCTCCTTTGCTTTCTGTAGCTATGCCACGTAGCCTATGGTTTTTCTCCAGGCACTCCTCAAATGTGGGGCATGCTGCATTTCGGGCCTCCATGTGAGGAAGACATTGAGAGTGGTAACCTTGGATACAAATATAAAAGGGAGAATCCAGCAGCACTATGAAGCGCATTGTTGAAGCAGAATTCTGCTATCCACAGATGGCAAGCCCAGTTGTCTTGTTACAAAATAGTGCAAGTATTTTTCTAACTCCTAGCTCGTATGCTTAGTATGCCCGTCTATCTATGGATTACAGGAATTAAAAAGAGCTACCATAACATCAAGACCCCTAAAAAAGGCTAATCCAGAACGTGTAGACATAGTGCATCCTTGGGTTTGACATGATCCATGTAGGAAGACGGTGCAAAAGGACATTATGTTGTAAAAAGGAACGACTAGACCCCAGAGAAGTCTCTAGCTCCTTTTCTGGGCTTAAATGAGCTATTTTGGAATTCGAGTGCACAACCACAAAGACCGTCTCACAGTGAAGTCTACTGGTAATACAGTGATAGAAATCTAGGGAATTTTATGCCAGGAATAGGTAGGCATGAGAAGGGTCTATAAAGGGATCCCTCAGTTTTTGCTTCTCACACTTTTTGATGCATACTTCACTTGTGGCAATATAGGATATAGCATCAGATAGAATAAAGGACTATCAGACATTCTGTTGTAACAATGCTGTAGTCTTTGGGATTCCCATGTGCCCAACTAACCTTGAGTTATAAACGTCAGCCAGAACCTGTTGTCGTACAGCGACAGCTGCCAGACAGAGGCAGTCCCAAGAGCACAGAAGACCAAGGTCCCTAGCTCTTCTTTTAACTTCTGACACACACATTGGGACTGTCGACGAATCCATGGTGTCCAGGATTGCTGAAGTCAAGTCTAAAGGAGCAATTAGTGCAAC
Organism: Calotriton arnoldi; assembly: GCA_963921515.1. NCBI lineage: Eukaryota > Metazoa > Chordata > Amphibia > Caudata > Salamandridae > Calotriton > Calotriton arnoldi. The sequence goes on along the minus strand of CAWUFW010001841.1, from coordinate 438,910 downwards.
GCACTTGTCTGCTGGGATTGGGGTTGCCTTACAAGAATCCGGCTTTACTGATTTCCAAGTCCAGAAAGACATCAACACAAAATCAGAGTCTGCAAAAAAGAGCAGCCATCATAACTGTCACACTGCAAAAGCACTGGTAAATCACCATATCAAAGGCCAGAGGCAGACAGAGTAAGACTAAGAGAGCCTACTGAATCCAGCAGTGCCTCCATAATGAACAGCAATGAGGCATTCATTCCAGGCCATAAGTAGAAACCCATCTGTCAATGGTTACATAACTAATTAGTACAAAAACGTCTCAGAGGGTGGCTGGCAACAATCTTCTCCAGAAGTTTAATGACAACTAGCAGAGTAGTGCAAAAACTACATTCCCCTTAGGGCTAAGGACTGGCTACATCAGTAGAGAAGGGATCACTGCCCTGTTTGAAAAGGATTATGACAAGCATTTCATGAGCAGGGCTTTAAAGATCAGTCAGTACCAGCAATCAGGTGGATCACTGAATTCAGTGACCATAACACTAAATGATGCATGGGATACAATATGAATAAGCTATAGCCTCAAATTTATTTTTACAAGATGGCTGCTAACAAAGTAAGTATGTACAAGAAGCCCTAAAGGTCAAACCAATGTGTCTTGAATATTCCCATACGAAAGGGCCATACAGCATTCTCTTCTACCATTCACCCATCCCCAGTTTCTCCTGCCAACCTACATAGTGGACCATTCCAAAACACAGCCTGGCCCCCAAATGGTTACCATGTACTACCCCAGCCAGGCGTCTTGAGATAGTCCTTTTCTAACTTTTTGACCAGGTTGACTCCTCTTTAATGTAACAAGTACCTTCATGTAGGTGTTCTAGATGTACGCTAGTAGACAGAATCAATGGTGGGTGAACCCCAATAAGCTTCCTCAAATTATACCGCTAGCAAGTATTCTCATGGTAAATTGACCGATGCTCACTCAGGGAGCACAAGCATTGTCCCACCAAGGTACATCAGTAATTGGACACAAATTTGATCCAAGTGGTTCTGTAACTCTGATAGCAATGCCTAATAAATCTGCTTCTCTATGAGTAGCTATATTCATTCTTAGCAAGAAGATGGCACGTTCTCCACAATCACAATTTTATACACTACCAATTCTGAAAATCTAGGACACTCAGTAGCGTGATCAAAAGATTTGGAAGTGACAAGAGAATACAATGACAACATATTTTGTGGTCACTGACAATGTAGCCTGATGCAACATGATAAAAGGTGACTATTAGTTCAAGAAATTGCAAAATACTGGTTAACACCAACTATGTTTTACAATGCCCTACCAAATTTGATGGCCATGGGACTTTTAAGTACTAGAAAGTCCTCGAGATGGTGCCAATCTATGGCCACCATGGCACACAATAGTTGGTCAATGTACAGCAAACAAAGTTTTATAACTGTCCTATATAGCCTTAATTTAGATAGAAGCTCCCATGAACTTATTCCACAAATGATGGTGTTTTGTGATTGCACCCCGCTCTTAAATCACTCTGCGGTGGAAAAGAGGCTTAAACATAGTGTTTTTTCAGCCACAAAGAGTCTTGTTATGTCAAGGAAGCCCAAGAGCCATGTGGATGGACAAAAGAGAGACATAGGTCAATCTGTATGCTGCTGCTACACATAATAAATCTTGGGAACTTTTTCACAACTTTGTGTGGACAGTGTGGTGGAGAGCAATGTTGTACACTCACCCAAGTTATACATGTAATCTAACTGATCTTTTAATACAATAAAAAGTTGTGTATTGACCATCTGTGGATGTGCGGATTTAAGACTAAAATTACCAAAAAGCGGTGTCTGATACATCCGACTTAAGTTAAAATATAAGTAAACTATATGTACTTTGTTATTCTTGTTCACCCATACTCTCCCTTACCACTGGTTAATGATTTCTTTTAATTATTTATTTTGCAATTTACTTCTTATTGCACCCATGTGTTGAATGTCGTATCTGTAGGACTTTTTATGCGTAAATGTTATTGGAATTGAAAAACAAAATCTTTTCTGAGTCCAAGGGTTAGAGAGACTGCCTAAGAATGTGTGAACTTGAGGCAATCAGATACAGGGCCCTTATTGCTTCGCCTTTGCAGTGAGACAAAGTAGTTCTTGATCAATCTGGAGTGGCTGGGTCAAAGTGAGAGGGTGTATTCCTTTCAGCCTTTGTTGCTGTTGCACTCTTATAAACTATGATAAATAGCCTACAAGGTGATCATTTACAAATAAACTACAGTAAATTGGTATTTATGCGCCTTAGTAGCCTTGGACGTACTGAACAAAACTTAAGAGAATTAATCAAATAAACTTTGCAGAAACATACAAAAAAAGGAAAGGCAATAAATGAAGGAACAGGCATACCAAAAGTGATATTACAAGCAATTAATCTGAATTGAAACACCATATGCACATAAAAGGGGTTCTTAAAATAGCACAAACCACATCTATCCCATATATTGGTTGCATACAATTCAGTTCATTCTTTATTAATGTTTAGACACCGTCTTTAAAACACAGTCCTTAAAAGCAATAACAATGGTTGCATACAATTCAAAATGATAATTAACTGAGACAGATTTGATCGCTCCACTCTTTAAACATGGAACATTCCTGAAGAAGGTATCATTGCAACGTGGAATATGTTCCAATGATGGTGGTTGTAAGTGTAAGTAGAGGGGTATGCGTTGTTTCAGTCTCCTGCTGTATTAAATAGGCGAGACCATCCTCAGGACTTTAGCTTGCAGTGATTGTGGAGGACCACTAATTAGGTTCTAAACCGAATACAACTTCCTACTTATTGCGCGAGACAAGAAATGGTAATGGTTATTTTTGTACACGTGAATAAATGACGGAAAATATCCTGTATGTATTTGAAGGGCTTCTGCTATGATCAATAGAAATACGTGACCATCACGGAAACGCAGAATGAAGCTGGCAGCGACTAAGGCTATTGATCCAGCGATCTGGGTCTAAATTTTCTACAGACTAGGCCCAATTTCATTACGCAACAAGTCCCTTCACGCTGGGTTAGTGAATTACTAAACAAATTAAAAAATTTACCAAATTCCAATTTGTATCTTCATTTCTATTATACCAATTATAGCGATGCAATCTTTATATAGTTGACAGGGTTTGGCAAACTAATACTTATTTCTAGAAAACTCAAACTAGAAATACACCTCTAATAAAGACAGACTCATTTGTATATTTATAATGTTTATCTAAATGTGAAATAAATGTTCATCAGTACTAAAATACAGTACAAATCATAGATCATCATCACTACACGATATCAGCTGTTTCCTGGAGTTGTTATGAAAAATCAATAAAAATATGTTATAAAAAAAAAATCATAGATCATCACAGAGCAACAATATCTGAGAAATAGTGATAAAAATACATCTCATTTGACAGCGCATAAAGGAGTGGAAAGGCAAAGAGAAAAGGTTCAGAGACAAATTACATTTGCAAATGGTTATGCAAATTCAGTTTTCGGTCTATACTAACCCAATTGAAATAGGAAAACTACTCCCTGGCCATGAGAGGAGTAAGGCCCCTCAAGAAGATTTGAGGAGGCAAAGATTAAGTCAGGAATCAACAGACAGGAACAGCCAGCTCAAGAATAGGAGACAGCAAACAAGACCTCTCCTCACGCAGGTAGGAAAGCAAGCCACCAACTAACCTAACCCCTCCCACCAGGAACCTCGATTATACCCTAAATCCCAAATGTCCAACCCAAATTTGTGTCAGAACAGAGGATTTCTCTACACATGATTGGTTAAGGAAGGGGGTGTACTGTCACACCACTCTCGTCATGTCCATCTCACTCAATGTCTTATTGTTTATTTATTCTGTATATCTACTTCCACCCCAGGAAATACAAATTTGAGCTACTGTCATAGCATTCGTTTCCTCCATTCCGGTCATGTAGCAAATTCTGTGTCACATTTATCCACTTGTGACGCATTTGGAGGAAATGTTCCTTCACTCGATGAAGAAATTGTTTCTTTCAGCTAACTCTTGGCAGGCACACAAGGCTTTATGAAGAACACTCATCTTCCACCTTCCCATTATCGTTTAACATTATTTTCAGAATTCATTCTCATTTCATTAACCCAGTGTTTCCTGCAAAGCAGAAAACCATGCTTCTACAGAAAACAAACAGGCATTATTAATCACTTATAATGCTTTCCATTACGCACCCACCCAATGCTGCATTTATCCATGCACCAACCAAGTTAGTATTATTTTCCTAGCAAACGTTAATAAAATGCACAAAAGCAGCATTAGTCCTTTTATTTTTCATTTGTCAAGAAGCATTTGCGGCCTACTCCATTGCTTTAGTACGCGCTTGCGCAGTAGCATTTTCCCTCATGTTAGGCTCTTTTCCACATTAGTTTTTCACCGTACACTGTTAGTTAATGTTACTGAGGGTTCAATTCGAGCAGGTTTTATTTCGCGAAAACCCTGCTCCGTCAATCCCCCTTTGATGGCGTTTTGAGCCATCACCAAAATACCCACCAATACAAATTATCACTTTCAGAAAGCAGTCGTTCTATCTCGCTTTACCATTATTCCATCTAAATCCTTCATTATTTCATAATAATTTCCTTTCCAGTCCTCTAATTCTATCTCTTCACTCTTTCTCTTCCTTGCTCTTCGTTTCACATCAGATGCCTCCTTCTTGCATTTGCAATATTTATAAATCAGAAAAATCATTAATATTACTGTAGCCACTGCAATGATAGGTGTTAGTATTCTCCCTAATACACTATTCCCAAAGGTAGAAAACTAATTACCCATAGAGGAGAAACTCTTACCAAGTTTCTCCCAAGCACCGTCAACCTTCAGTTCAGCCAAATCTTCTCGAAGATTTGTAATGTTCTTAATATACCCCTCCAGAATCTTATCAGGGATATAAGTACAACATTGTTGAATTTTCAACATATTACAGACTCCACCCTCCTTGGCAAATAATACATCAAGGGCAAGTCGATTTTGTAAAACCATAGACCTAATCGCAACCATTTCAGTATCAATCATCAAGAAACCACCAGCAGTATCGTCTAGTGCGCCTGTGTGCATTGTCCAAGCAGAGACATTTAAGTCAGGTGAGAGTAAAGGTAAGAGTAAAGGGAGCAAATTCTATTGTTATAGCTGTGGTTCTAAATCGCATCTTGGTAATAGTCATGATTGTCCTATAATCAGAAGAAAATGCAACAAGTGTAACAAATTTGGGCATTTCCAAAGTGTGTGCAGAAGTATGAAGTCAGGAATGTGAGTAAGCGAGAGCACTGTTAGGGATGTTAGCGATAACTTATAAAATATGATACTCACTTTATATGGTCCTCTTATCTTTTGATGTGAACATGATTGGTGGCTGTATCAAAGCACCATTGGGAAGTGTACACACTGGGGAAGTTATGTTGGAAATAATGGCGGATTCAGGGTCACCGATTATCATTGTGTCTGAAGTTACTTTTAAAAAAAAGAGTTGGGAAATGTGAATTTAAGAAAGTCAGATGTTAATCCAAAGGCTTTTGGCAATTATATATTACCATGTTGGGCGATTTTGAAGACAATTTGGAGTTTCAAGGGTGTAGCCTTGTTACAAAAATCTATGTTGCAGTCAATGGCAAGGACATTGTTGGGTGGATTGATTTAGGAAAACAGAGTAATATTCAATCAATCAATCAATCATGTCACTTATAAAGCGCACTACATACCCGCGAGGGTCTCAAGGCGCTGGGGGAAGAGGGGGGTGGTGCTGCTACTGATCGAAGAGCCAGGTCTTGAGGAGTCTTCTGAAGGCCAGTAGGTCTTGGGTCTGCCGAAGGTTGGTGGGGAGGGTGTTCCAGGTCTTGGCGGCGAGGTGGGAGAAGGATCTGCCGCCGGCGGTCGTTTTCCGGATGCGGGGGACTGTGGCGAGGGCGAGGCTGGTGGAGCGGAGCTGGCGGGTGGGGGTGTAGAAGCTGAGTCGTCTGTTGAGGTAGGCTGGTCCGGAGTTGTGGAGTGCTTTGTGTGCGTGGGTGAGGAGCTTGAAGGTTATCCTCTTGTTGACAGGGAGCCAGTGCAGGTCTCTCAGGTGGGGTGTAATGTGGCTGCGTCGGGGGATGTCGAGGATAAGACGTGCAGAGGCGTTCTGGATGCGTTGCAGCCGTCTCAGGAGCTTAGCCGTCGTTCCTGCGTAGAGGGCGTTTCCGTAGTCCAGCCTGCTGGTGACGAGGGCCTGGGTGACTGTTTTTCTTGTTTCGGTGGGGATCCACTTGAAGATCCTGCGGAGCATTCGGAGGGTGTTGAAGCAGGATGAGGAAACGGCGTTGACCTGCTTAGTCATGAAGAGGGTGGGGCCGAAGATGACCCCTAGGTTGCGTGCGTGGTCGGTGGGTGTCGGGGCTGTTCCCAGTGATGTTGGCCACCAGGAGTCGTCCCATGCTGAAGGGTTGGAACCAAGGATGAGGACCTCCGTCTTGTCCGAGTTCAGCTTCAGGCGGCTGGTACTCATCCATTCGGCGACGGCCTTCATTCCTTCGTGGAGGTGGGCTTTGGCGGTGTGAGGGTCTTTGGTGAGGGAGAGGATCAGCTGGGTGTCGTCGGCGTAGGAGATGATGTTGAGGTTGTGCTGTCGGGCGACGTGGGCGAGGGGTGCCATGTAGATGTTGAACAGCGTTGGGCTGAGGGAGGAGCCTTGGGGTACGCCGCAGATGATCTTGGTGGCTTTGGATCGGAAGGGGGTGAGGCGGACGCTTTGTGTTCTGCCGGAGAGGAAGGATGTGGTCCAGTCCAGGGCCTTCTCTTGGATTCCGGCGTCGTGAAGGCGTGTTCGTAGTGTGTGGTGGCAGACCGTGTCGAAGGCGGCTGATAGGTCCAGGAGGATGAGGGCTGCTGTTTCTCCGTTGTCTAGCAGGGTCCTGATGTCATCGGTGGCGGCGATGAGGGCGGTTTCGGTGCTGTGGTTGCTGCGGAAGCCGGACTGGGAAGGGTCCAGGATGTTGTTCTCCTCGAGGTAGCGGGTCAGTTGTTTGTTGACGATTTTCTCGGTGACCTTCGCAGGGAACGGGAGCAGAGAGATGGGTCGGAAGTTCTTGAGGTCCTTGGGGTCTGCCTTTGGTTTCTTGAGTAAGGCGGTGAGCTCGGCGTGCTTCCAGCTTTCCGGGAAGGTTGCTGTCTTGAAGGAGATGTTGATTATTTTCCGGAGATGGGGCGCGATGGCTGTACTGGCTTTGTTGAAGACGTGGTGAGGGCACGGGTCTAGCGGTGAGCCGGAGTGGATGGTGTTCATGATCTCGCTGGTGTCCTCGTCGTTGATGTTGGTCCAGGAGAGCAGGCGGTTGGTGGTTGTGGGGGCAGTGGTCTCGGTGGTTGCCGGGGCGGTCGTGGTGTTGAAGCTGTCGTGGATGTCGGCGATTTTGCGGTGGAAGAAGGTGGCCAGTGAGTCGCACAGGTCTCGCGACGGCGGGATGTCGTTGGTGTTGGAGCTGGGGTTGGAGAGTTCCTTCACGATGTTGAAGAGCTCTTTGCTGTTGTGTGCGTTGTTGTCTAGGCGGTCTTTGAGTGAGGCCCTTTTGGCGGATCTGATGAGGTGATGGTGACTGCGGGTGGCGCTCTTGTGGGCGGCGTAGCTGTCCGCTGTCCGTTCGTGGAGCCAGATCTTCTCCAGTTTTCGGCATGTTCGTTTGGAGGCCTGGAGGTCTTCGGTGAACCAGGTGGCTTTCTTGCTGGTGTGGCTGTTGGGCGGATTCTTGAGCGGGGCGAGGGTGTTGGCGCAGTCGTCGATCCACTGTCTGAGGTTGCGGGCGGCGGTGTCGGGGTCGGAGGGTTCGGCGGGTGGGCTCAGGGCGAGGGTTGTGGTTAGCTGGTCTTCGGTGACTGCTCCAGCAGCGGCGAGGCATTTGTTCGGTGCGGTGGTGCGTGGTGTGCTTCCTGTAGGTGAAGTGGATGCAGTGGTGGTCAGTCCAGTGGGGTTCGGAGGTGTGGTTGAAGGAGACGTGTGGGCTTGCGGAAAAGATGGAGTCTAGCATGTGGCCGGCGGCCTGGGTGGGTGTAGTCACGAGCTGTCTGAGCCCGAGGGTGGGGAGGTTGTCGATCAGGGTGGTGGAGTTGGTGTCCTTGTTGTTCTCGAGGTGGAAGTTCAGGTCCCCGAGGAGGATGTAGTCCGTGGAGGCGATGGCGTGTGTGCTGACGAAGTCAGCGATAGAATCGCTGAACTGTGGTCGGGGTCCGGGGGGTCTGTAGATGAGGGTTCCTCTGAGGGTGGTGTTGGGATCGGTGTGGATCTGGAAGTGCATGTGTTCGGCGGTGCTGAGGGTGTCGTCGGTGTTGGTTGAGACTCTGAGGGTGTTCCTGTGGACGATGGCGATGCCTCCTCCGACTCCGTTGGTGCGGTCCCGGCGGGTGACCTTGTAGCCGTCCGGGATGGCAATGGCGATGTCGGGGGCTGAAGCGGGATTCAGCCAGGTCTCCGTCAGGAATGCGACGTCTGGGGAGGTTGAGTTGAGAAGGTCCCAGAGTTCGATGGCGTGTTTGCGGGCGGAGCGGGTGTTGAGGAGGATGCATCTGAGGTAGTTGGGTTCTTTCCTGGGCGGTGGTTTGGCGGGGCGGGTGCTGGCGAAGCTGCAGTTCCGGCAGGTGAAGGGCCCTTGGGTGCGCTTCGGGGTGGCCAGGTAGCAGGCGTGATCTTTTCCGGGGTTGAGTGCGTGGAGGGTGCTGGCGTCGTATCGGCGTCTGTTGATGTGGCGGGCGCGGGGGATGCCCGGACTAGGGGGTCTGGCGCTGGGCGCGGTCAAGGCGCGGACGGGCGCAGACGGGCTTGCCTTAGGCAGCGGCGGGAAACAGGCACAGAAAGGAAAAAAAACTAGCACAATCAGGGCAGCAAGGGGGCACAGAAAGGAAAAAACGAGCACAATCAGGGAAGCAAGGGGGCACAGAAAGGAAAAAAAAACGAGCACAATCAGGGCAGCAAGGGGGCACAGAAGGAAAAAACGAGCACAATCAGGGGCAGCAGCAGGGCACACAGACGGAGCTGTGTGGTGGGGGAGCGACCTACCAGTCAAGGTCAGGGGTCGCTCTCTTCACCACGCAGCGGCCGCCATAAATGGGGAGGTGGGAGGGAGGAGCAGGGAATGGGGCAGCGAATGGGCAGTGAGGGGGCGGGGCCGCAGGCGCAGCGGCGGGAAACAGGCACAGAAAGGAAAAAACTAGCACAATCAGGGCAGCAAGGGGGCACAGAAAGGAAAAAACGAGCACAATCAGGGCAGCAAGGGGGCACAGAAAGGAAAAACGAGCACAATCAGGGCAGCAAGGGGGCACAGAAAGGAAAAAAACGAGCACAATCAGGGCAGCAAGGGGGCACAGAAAGGAAAAAACGAGCACAATCAGGGCAGCAAGGGGGCACAGAAAGGAAAAAACGAGCACAATCAGGGCAGCAAGGGGGCACAGAAAGGAAAAAAACGAGCACAATCAGGGCAGCAAGGGGGCACAGAAAGGAAAAACGAGCACAATCAGGGCAGCAAGGGGGCACAGAAAGGAAAAACGAGCACAATCAGGGCAGCAAAGGGGCACAGAAAGGAAAAAACGAGCACAATCAGGGCAGCAAGGGGGCACAGAAAGAAAAAACGAGCACAATCAGGGCAGCAAGGGGGCACAGAAAGGAAAAAACGAGCACAATCAGGGCAGCAAGGGGGCACAGAAAGGAAAAACGAGCACAATCAGGGCAGCAAGGGGGCACAGAAGGAAAAAAACGAGCACAATCAGGGGCAGCAGCAGGGCACACAGACGGAGCTGTGTGGTGGGGGAGCGACCTACCAGTCAAGGTCAGGGGTCGCCAGGAAAAGATACCCCCACTATGTTTAGGGATTTGACTTTGAGTCAAATCGACCTTCAGGAATCTAATGCCGACAATATTATTTCTAAACATGAGGCTGTGTTTCTAGACAAAGTGGGACAAGTAAAAGGTTTCACTCATCACATAAAAGTCAAAAAAGGTGCCATACCTGTTCAGCACACAGTTAGAATGGTAGCATTGTGTGTTTGTCAACATCTTGATGCTTTGTGTGCAGATGGAGTTATTGAGACTACTGATAGTTCAGAATAGGTTTCTGCTATAGATATTGCTTTAAAAGAAATGGCGATTTACGGCTGTGTGTTGACTTGGGGTTTCTTAACAAGAATATTGTGGTTGACAGTCATCCTCTGCCACGTATTAAAGAACTATTTACAGCGGTTAATGGTGCCAAATATTTTTCGATAATTGACCTCAAGTTAGCATATCACCAAGTAAGGCTGGATGACACGTCAAAGGATTTAACAGCTTTTGTAACCCAGTTTAGGGTATATAGGTTTTTAAGAATGCCGTTCGGATTGGGTTCGGAGGCCAGTGTTTTTCAGAAGTTGACTGACGTATTACTTCAAGACATAAAGGGGTGCAGGCGTTCCAGGATGACATACTCGTCTTTGCAAAAACCAGTAAAGAGCACGATGAGTTGTTGGATAATGTACTAGGAACTAGAAGTCAGAGGTATGACTATGAGCAAGGAAAAATGCTAGTTTTTTGTGAGGGAGATTAACTATTTTGGTCATAGAATTTCTAGTGAGGGTATTTTTCCTAAAGAAGACTTGGTTAAGACACTTAATAATGCCATCAAACCCTAAGACAGACTCTTTGAGATCCTTTTTAGGACTCAGCGAGTATCATGCTAGATTTGTACATAGCTATGCCATTGTAGCTGAACCGTTGAGGAGACTTTTCAAAAAAGGGGTTTCTTTTGAGCGGAATAAGGACAGTGATGAAGCCTTTGAGAGAGTGAAGAAGTTAATTGCACAGGCTCCTGCTCTGAACACTTTTGATCCTAATGGTAAATCATATGTAACTGTGGATGCTAGTTCCACTGGTTTGGGGGCTGTTTTCAGTCAGATGGTTGATGGCGGGGAGAGTGTGAATTCTTTTATCTCTAGGGCAGATGAAGAAAGGCGTTTGCTTGTGTTTGGGCAATAGAGAAATGTAAGAATTTTTTGTGGGGAAAACCTTGTGTATTCATCACAGATCATAAACTATTGGTTTACACGATGGATGGAGTTATATCAGGGAAGGCATCTTCAAGACTTATTAGGCTAATTGCTAGATTGCAAGAATTCACTATTGATATAAACATATCAGGAGGAAAAAATATTGTTGCTGATGGTTTATCAAGATTGCCACCCAAAGATGTGATAGAGGAGGCTGTACTTTAACAGCATGAATGTGTTGTGGCTGTTGTAGATATTGTGAACAAGCGTAATGGAGCCATTTCGGAATCCGAATGGCGAAAAATGTCTAAAGAGGATGAACACTTGGTGAAGTCAAACATTTTGTTGTTCATGGTTGGCCACCTAGCAGAACTATCGATCCTGCAATTCAGAGTTTTGCTCAGGTGTCCAGTGAATTGAGTTTAGAAATATTTTACTGAGACATGACCTGTTTATTCCACCTGTGGGGCTTAGAAGAAAACTCATTGATTTAGCTCACATGGGGCATCCTGGTGTGACTGGCACTAAAACTTCTTTAACAACATTATTGGTGGCCAGGGATGGATGCTAGTGTTGAAAGATTTGTTGATGCGTGCACTGCCTGTGTATGTTCTGACAAACATTGGAAGGTGAAGTGTCAGCCGGCGAACCATCAGAAGTGTCCACAAAGTTCTTGGGAAAAAAATTCTATTGATTTTCAGGTCCATATGATGTTCTGGGAAGGGAAAATCATTTTTAATTGTTCTCATAGACATTTTTCTAAATGGATGTATCACATATTTGCAGAGAATCCCAATACTGATGAAGTGATAAAGTTTCTTGAAAGAGTTTTCCAAGTTGAAAGTTTTCCAAAAGTACTTAAATCAGACAATGGAGTACAATTTGTATCATCAAAAATGGTACAGTTTCTAACTAGGTGTGGTATCAGTACCGAAAGAGGGCCTTTATATTGTTCAAAGGCCAATGGTCAAGTGGAAAGGACAAATAGATTTGTAACAGATAGTATTCAAATAGCTTTAAGTAATAACAGAAATGTCTTTGATTTCTTAAAGGAGAAGCTATGGTGTTATAATACACCGCATTCTCCAACTGGTGTCTCTCCTCATTTTTTGATGAGGGAGAGAGAAGGTCGAACTTTGCTGACTCCTCTTTTTGATAATTCCAGAGATAAGACGAAAATGGGAGAAGGTTGGAATTGGTTAGAGGGAATTTGACTGAAGCGCAATTAATAGGGAAAAGTATCATGATGAAGTGCACAGAGTCAACCATAAAGCTATCAATGACGGTGATTGGGTGCAAATTATTAAACCTGGTTTGCATCGCAAGGGAGTCTAAATGTTCTGGACCCGTTCAGACGGAGAGAGCAACTGAAAGTGCTGTTAATGCTGTGAAAAAAGGCTTGTGGAAATAAGAGTTCCATTGGGGCTTTAAAACCTGGGCAGGAGCAAATGTTTGATATGTCGGATGAGGAGAATTCATTTTTTGATAATAGAGAAGAGTTGTTGATGCATGAGCAAGAGAGTTACTCTCAGAAAAGTTCTAATGAGCAGTTGTGTCCAGAATTATTTGGTGTACGGGAGAATCTCTCTCAAGAGAATGTTAGTACACAAAGGGAACATCAAGTCTTTTCGTTTGGATGTTCCCAGTCAGGAAAATAGTTCTTCCTGGATCAAGAAGCATGCAACACAAGTGTGTTGGTTGGTATTACTCAGACAAAAAGGGTAGTCAAATTGCCCAAAAGGCTAGAAGATTATGTATTAGAATCTCTTTTAGTTATTTTTTCTTTTCTATTATGTATTGTGTTTAAAAAGGAAAAAAAGAGGACATATTGTATAGAATTGTATTTGGCCATATAGAATTGTGAGTATGTCATGTTATTTTAATATGAAATGGTAGGGGGTCATGTTGAGGGAGTGTAGAATGTTACGAGTCAGATGAAGCTAGGCTGGCAGTTGAAGGACAGGCTTTGTCGCTCTGCGCTTTCCTCACCAGTGGGCCTTATTAAGGACACTAATAAATAAACCTGTGTTTATTTAACACCAGCTTGTACCATCTCATCATTTCTACAAGACATCCCCCTTTTTCCAAAAGGAAAAACAATACATTCAAAGCGTATCCATAAATAAGTTTCAAAATAAGTTCCTAAAGTACATTCACAATAAAAAGTATTCCTATAAAAATAAAAAATTCTAACTAAAACACAAGAATACACCTCTATAGATAAACCAGTAGAAGCATAACATTGCTTATTCACAAATAAAATCATTAAACTTATTAGGCCTCTCCACTAATCGACCACATTTGCTCACTTTGTTCTCAACCTGTGTTTGCACAGCATCTTATGGGTTACCATTGATCTTGGTATCCTGTTCAGTTGTTTCATTGCTGCAACATGGAAAAATCTTTCCCCACTATCGCTAAATTCAACAGGTTCCACTGGTTCCTGCCTTAAGGAAGGCCGTTTGTCATGGACACCCTTATCCGTATCCTGTACTTCCTGACTACAATCATCCTCAGTCAACAAGTCAAAGATCTTTTCAACTACCAAAGGTTTTGAAAATCGGCTTTGATCTTTTTTCATGATACCATTCTTTTTAACTCTGACCCCATCACCAATTTTAATGTGTACAGATTTGCACCAAGACCTAGCATCATATTTCTTACTCAAATCCTGTGCATTCTTCAGCTTCTGTTTAACTACATCTGATGACTAATTTACTTTCTTAGCAGTGACCATCCATCCGACATTATCTTTAGTGATAGGTGCTTTATCCCTCATTATCACAAAAGGGCTAAGACATGTGACTTCGCTGGGAGTAATGAGGTAGGCCCACACATTGTGTACTAATTCTTTCCTCCAATCTAAATCATTGTTGTTAGCCAGTTGAACCATATCTTTAATAACACGGTTAAATCTTTCTACTGCACCATTATAAGCTGGATGGTACAGTGACGTGGTCCTGTGATAAATACCATTCTCCCTTAAATACTTCTGGAATGCACCTGAAGTGAACTGGGGACCATTGTCACTAATAATGCTTTTAGGTAGTCCCTCTTTTAAAAATATTTTTTGTAAAAAAACAAAAACAAAAACTGGAATTCACATCAGCTTTATTGACAATGTCCACTTCCGGCCACTTAGAAAAATGTCCCTCCTCAAGTACAAGAAGATACTTCATTTTACCATTCTCCCAAATGGGACCTGCAATATCAATGCCTAATCTCTCCCAAGGCATACTGGGACAAGTAGTAGGGCGTAAAGGTGGTCTAAATGCAGTGCGAGTTGTCAGAATTTTCACCCGCTACATAATTTCCTTTCTATTTCTAAATCCAATCCTGGCCACCAGTAAGAACATTTCACCCTGCTCTTAGTTTTCCCAATGCTCAAATGACATATCCAAAATCTTGGACCTAAGACAACCTGGAGGAATCACTCTACCATTTCTCAACACCAACCCTCCTTCAAAAGATAATTTGTGCCTTGCTTCCCAATAAGAACGATAATCCTCAAGTAAAAATCTCTTCTCAGGCCAGCCATCTCAAATTCTTTTGCCAACTTCCCTCAGGATTTCGTCTGCATTCTGGGCTTGTGACCACTCCTCCTCAGAAATACTAGACGTATCTTCCAGAACAATTTCAACACAGAAAGTATCCAAATCTGTTTCACATCGTTCCAAAGCCATACGACTCAAAGTCTGCAATAAAATTCATCACTCCAGGCTCTACTGAACTTAATAATTATAGTCCAACAATCTTACAGACATTCGTGCGAGGCACTGTGCAACCCTTTAGTGGTCAGGATCTTTGTGAGCGGTTTATGGTCACTCCACAGAGTAATCTTGTTCCCCCAAATATACTGTCTGAAATGCTCCAGACCCTAGACGAAAGCTAATGCCTCCCACTCTATGACCAAGTATTTCTCCTCAGTAAGGGCAATAGAGAGAGGCGAAAGCAATGGTCCTCTCTAAAACCTTAGAATCCATCTGAGTTAACACAGCTCCAATACCTCTTCCACTGGCATCAGTGGTTACCACAATATGTAAAGTGGGATCAAAACCTTATGGAGTGGAGCATCACAGATATCTTTTTTGATGTCCCTGAATGCCATTTCACAATGCTCCATCCAATCAAATTTATTCTTCAATTGTAGGAGTGGTCTCAGAATATAAGTTTTTAGTAGAGAAATCTTGCACAAATTTGGTGTTAGACTTGGCATTTTTAGTGGGTTTATCCCCAGACTTTTTGCCCTCTTGTTTTTGACCCATTTTTCATTGGTTTGAGGACTTTGGGCACTTTACCACTGCTGATCAGTGCTAAAGTGCATATGCTTTCTGTGTAAATTGGGATTTATGATTGCTTATCCATGACTGCATATTTTATTTACTGGTAAGTCCCTAGTAAAGTGCACCGAGTGTGCCAAGGCCTGTAAATCAAATGCTACTAGTGGGCTTGCAGCACTGGTTGTACCACCCACATGAGAAGCCCTGTAAACGGGTATCAGACCTGCCCCTGTGGTGTCTCTGCGTGTAGTTTGTAACTGCCATCGTAAAAGGTAGGACATTTAGTGATGTGTTTTTGCATGTCCTGATATTGAAATACTGTGCTTTTCGTTTTTCACTTTTAAGAGGCTGTCTATCAGATAGGCTAACATGGGCGCTGCATTGTAACCTCTAACAAGTGTACCTTTCAATTGGGACAATATAGAGAAATGGAGTTTAGGCTCTCTGAACTCAGTATTTAATAACACCTTTTAGTAAAGGTGGTTTTTAAATGTGTATGAAAGTGCCACTTTTAGAAAATAGGCATTTTCTTGCTTTACCATTTGGTGTGCCTCTACCTGCTTGTGTATTCCCTGTCTGGTTTTGGAGTGACAGGAGCTGGGGATGTGCATTCACACTAGACAGACACAAAGGTGGTTGAGGTGTGCCCTGCCTTTCCTTGGTGACTCATAGCGAGGCTGAATAGAGCTTTCCTCATTTAGAGTGGTGGGAGGAGTTTTCACTAGCACCTGAATAGACTGTGTCTGCTCTGCACAATGCGGTCTCCACCTCCTGTAGTGAAGCTGGACTAGAGAGGACAGAACTAGTTTTTACTGAACTCAGAGACTTTCTGCCTAAAACTTCAAAGGGAAAAGGAGTATATATATTGAGGTCCTGACCCCAGAACTTTAGATCACTTCTGGAATCAAGAGGAACTTCAACAAAGGAGAAGAGCTGAAGAGCTGTGAGGAGGAGACTGCCCCTTTGTTGTGGATGCTTAGCTGGGTTGGCCTGCAGTTGCTGCTTCTGTCAAGGATAGTACAAAGACTGGGCTTTGCTGTGAACCTGCTTGAGAAGAATCTCCAAGAGGTAGAGTGTGTGCTTGCTTCCTGTTCTGAAGTCTCAGGGACTCAAAGACTTCACTTGCAGCATCCCTGAACTCCACTGCTGGGAGTTCGGACCTGCCTAGTGGTGCCAATCCCAGTTCTGGGCCTGTGGAGGCGTTTGCTGGGCTGGAAACCCCAAGAAGATTCCTGATGCAGTCTCCAACGCCGCTGCCTGCACAGACGTGGTGGTCATCGCTTGTTGGGTGAGAGCAGCACCAACCACCACGACACCGCAGCCCTGATGCCTGCCAATGCAGTCTCCACATTGACTCGGACATCACCATGGAGGCCTTTGCCTGCACCTGGGCCTAGGACATCGTTCGTGTATCACACGAAGCACCGCCCGATGCCGATCGACGCCAGCACCTCCCACACAGCATCGCAGAGTCGAAAACCGACGTGGGTGACTGCCCGACGCTGCACTGCAGTAAGGAACCGACGCACCAACACCACATCATCTCCCCTGCACAGTAAGTAACAGACGCCTCACCTCCCCTGCAACAGTGAGGAACCGACACCTCACCTCCCCTGTGGCAGTAAGGAACTGACTCCGCCCGGCAATGGCACCATATCACTCCCCCCGCCTCCCCCCCCGCCCCCAAGCGGTTCAACGCCGTTGTTTGGATCATCTCAAAAGGTACTGTTTCTCTGGGAGTCCGTGTGACTCCGTGGCTGGCCCGCGCATCTCGCGGTCAGAGCCGTACTTTGGATTTGTACCCGTCAAGATAGCCCCAGTTGGAGCTATTGTCTAAGAGCTATATTTTTGCAAGAACCCTTTTACAAATGATATTTTTAACTCTATGTTGAATTTGTCATTTTGGTCGTTTGGTTTAGATAAAAAATAATTTACTTTTCTAAACTGGCCTGGTGTCCATTTGTGGTGTTTTCACTTTATTACTGTTGGTTATATACAAATGCTTTACACATTGCCTCTGTATTTTAACCGGACTGCTCTGTGCCAAGCTACCAGAGGGTGAGCACAGGCAAACTTAGGTGTGTACTTTACTCATCCCGACTAGAAGGAAGGGTCCTTACTTGGACATGGTGCATACCTCTGCCGACTAGAGAACCCCCCCCAGTTCTAACACTTGGCATAAAATTCCACCAACCCTACAAATGCCCCTGAATCATCTTTGTTTTTGGGAGCAGGTGCATCTTTTATAGTACTCAACAATTCTTTCTTGGGTAAAATCCCTTATGCAGTTCTCATGTCCAAGGTAAGTGACTTTTTCATCAGCAAACTTACACTTACTTGACTCCGCTGTAAGGCCCTTTTCTAGGATTCTCATCATATGCGACAATTTACTATTGTGTTCCTTTCTGCTCTTGCTCATTACCATGATGTCACCCTGAAATATCAATAAATCAGTCATATCTTTATAGATTACCTGCATCAATATCTGGAACATAGCTGCGGCTGAAGCCAAACCAAAAGGTACCCTCTTAAATGTGAAACACCCGAAAGGTGTCACAAACGTAGTAAGACTCTTGCTATCAGGTTGGATAGCAATTTGATGGTACACCGCGGTGAGATCAATGGTGGAGAACCACTTGACCCCACTGGTGCGTGACAACATCTCTCTCATTTTTGGCAACAGGAACTGATCCATCAAGATATTCTTATTACGATCACGAAGATCAACACACAAGTGCAGCTTTCCATTGGCTTTCTTGGCTACGACTAAAGGTGCCACCCGTTCAGCGGACTCAACTGGTTCAATAATGCCAGCTTTTTGTTATTTCAGATGCTCTTTCCCCACCTCAAATCGAGAAAGGGATATTTTCTAACTTTATGCACAGAAGGTACAGCTCCCGGTCTTTGCTGTATTTTATGTTGGAAACCTTTAAGCCTCCCTATTTTTCCCGAAAAAACCTAAGTACATTTTTTAGCAATACCTGTGCAGAAATCACTCTCAGACTTCAGAGACAAAACAGGTTCAAGACTGTTGGGATCTAACACAGTTCCCAATTCACCCTGGTCCATCCACCCCAGAACCAATGGACCAATAGCAGACACTTACAGCTTTCCACACGTTTCTCTGTCCTTGAACTTAAATAGTAATTCTCTGTACCCTGTGATGCTAATAGGTTCCCCAGTAAAGGTTTTGGGCGAAATATCTGGTTTCTCTAAATGGTCTCCCATTACTTGCACAAATCTTCCTTGCCACACATCCTCATTAACTATAGGGCGACCCAGAGTCTGCCACAATGGAGATTCCAACACCCCCAATGCACATCTCACATAAAGGTTTCTTCTTTTTACCATGTACACTTAGAATATCTCCATCAACATGTAACACACAGATAGAACCAAATACTCCTCATCAGATGAATTGGAATCAAATTCCCCAAAATGACCTACACACTTAACACACACATCTTTTTATGACTTCCACTGACACACTTTAAAAGAAATGGCCAATTATTCCACATTTTTAACATTTCTGCTTGCGTGCAGGACAATTCTTCCCATTGGCTAAATGATATTTGCTACCACACCAAAAACATTTTTTCCCAAACAACATTTTAGTTTTGTTTGAATTATCCATCTTCCTATAATTCATCTCCTCCATGGACTTGTGGGCATTATTTTTATAATTCTTCACCCTGGCAACAACAGAACTATCATCTTTGATATACTTAGTTTCTCCTCAGATAAAACAGCCTTTGCACACCTCCCTGTTAACTCAGCACTCTTAACAATATCTATGACTTCCTGAAGAGAGGATTTCCCTTTTGCCCAAAGTTTGTCCTGTATATTAGGATTTGCAGCATACATAACAATCTGATCCGATTTATCTCATCATGGAGTGTGCCAAAACGGCAAGTAAGAGCTAAATTTTTAAGTGCAGCAACAAAATCCTCAATGGACTCCTCCTTTGCCTGTTTCCTATGAAAGAATATATATCGGTCAACAGCAACACACACTGTGGGCTTGAAATAGTTAGTTCGATCCTCCAAAGCATTCTTGTACACATGGTCTGGCCAGCTGGTCTAGGTTTCTTGCTAATACTATTCTATACTTTCATCCCTTGTGCGCCCAAACAATGTAACAGTATTTTCTTTTTCCTTTCCGGCGTGAGTTCCACCTCACGCTCAAAAGTAGAAATGTAATTCTCAAAATATTCACGCCACTCTTTCCACTTGAGAGTTGCATCTCCTGAGGCAGGTATAAATGGTTGGGGAGAAGAAAGGTTCCATACATTGCCAGATGCCCTACTATCTTTAGGTCCTCACTACAAGATTTATGAGCTTATACACAGTTATGCCACAAATAAAAGTGAACGTACTATTGGAGTACACTACTACTCAGTATGCTTGTAATACTTAAATGTTACACTACTAAAAATGCTATAGTGCATGCATTAGTAAACCAGCATTATGTGCAATAACAGTGTCACACCCTTTGATAAATTGGAATTATGCAAGAGTTCCTAAATAAATACTAAGTGACACGATTAGCAATTGGTAGACTCACGATGAAGTGTGCGCACCACAGTAGCAAAATGAAAATTACTTTTAACAAACACCTTCATCTGTGTTCTCACTGGCTGTGTGTAGATCATGCCAATGGGAAGTGGGTGCACCTTCACCTAACAATGCATAAATAGGAGTGCGTGCATCACAAGAATTTTGAAGCACTACAAACAAAAATAAAAAGGTGCACAGCACAAACTTTTTAGGGTGCAAACTGAATCCATCCAAATTGCTTCCAAGATCCGCACGAGATAACTAGTGTGCTCATCACAGACATGAAAATTTGCCGAAATGTCTTTAATTCACCCTTCAAATGCAAGGATGCCGCTGGAGAATGAGCTTCAGCAACTTACATGTGTGCGCATCGCAGCTTTGTTAAACTAAAATATGCGCTTCACAAAATTGCAAGTGTGCGCATCACTGAACACAAAATGCGCTCAGAGGTGTACAACCACCAAAATGAGAATACGCTATAGCTTTCCTCGTACACGCCCCTAAACGCGCCACAAACTGTGTTAAAAGCGTAAGGCTGTTTTCAGATACACACAAAATGTCCGCCGACGCAAACCAGTTCGTCCCAATCAAAGATGGACGCCTCTACGTACTGCACGATGTGTTCCAATGATGTTGGGGCCCGCGTTCCTTCAATGTCAATATTGCACCCGTAACGGCTTCAACAGTCAGATGGTCTCACAGGGACTTTATAGCAATAAAAAGTACTTACAGGTTCACTGATGCACTGCAAACTCCATATAGATGGCACAAAAGTGCCTGCAAGAAAACGCTGTCATCAGTACCAGATAATACTGCAAACGTGCTGAATTCCTTTTCTGCGACAAAATGCTCCTCATCTACGCAGGTTCTCTCGGGGTGTCAGGCGAAGGCAGCTCATCACCAATTTTGTAATGATGGGCCGTAGATTCAATTGAAGTATGTAGTATTTTATTCAGAAATACCCTGACACCAGAGCCATCCGTTCCGTGGGCTGCCTGCATCCAACTGCCTAACATCACAATACCACTGGCATTGGCGGACGGTATCCCTCAGGTAATACAAAATACATCACATCTCAAAATGTAATTTAAACACAATATATGAACATACCTTTGAGAAAATGGGACAAAACTATATCAAAACTTTAACTGCAGTAACCCTAATTGTTTTTTATATTAATCTCAAGCATCCTATACATGTGTACGAAAACAAAAAACTCACCCTTTTTCATTTAGCATACCTTCAACAATATGAATAAGCTGGCTGGAGAAACCTCACTGGTTCTGAATTTACTTATGCGTGTGAAATGTTCATAATTTGGTCCACTTACTATCTTTTTTTCAGGCAGTATCAGCAAAACAAACAAACCGGACTGGTTAATCAGTCACTCTAACGTGTCCTACCCTGCTGTATTGTATAATCTCACTGACAGAATGACGAAGACACTGTAACGGGGTGAGGCAAGCAGCTTTTAATCAATGTGGTGGAAATTCTTTGTGAGCTACGACTTAAACTGCCACTCCCGCTACAGAAAACGTTTTTTGGCTGGCAAGGTTGAAAAGGCCTTTCAGCCTAAATGCTCTTAAATAACCTACTCCCTATTAGAATTAAACAAAACCGTTCTGTTGGTCCAGGCAGAAGTTTATTGTATGTTAAACAATTCATGCATGTCGCCATACCTCCCAACTTAGCCTCATTTAGTGGGCATTACCCTCTTCGGAGTGGTCTTCACTCTTCAAACAACTGAAATTCCTCCTATTAACTTGAATGGGATCACTCGCCCTGAAAACCTTCCTCATAGTTTCAGCTGCATTGATTTTAATGTGGCCCCCCGCAAAACCACACAACTTCACCCACTTTGAGGACTTAAAACAGTTAAGCGGTAGGGTCATACAGTTGCTGCAGACCCTTATTCAGCATCTTCAAGATAATTCCTCCTTGGAGGATTGCCATCTTGAGGTGGTCCAGGAGCTTTCATGTCTCAGTGACAAGGAAAGTTACGCTGGCTGGATCTTAGTCTTCTGGCGGGCCACCCAAGCCGGACAGGTCAAACCAAACAAAGCACGATCCACTGGTCCTCCAGGTTGAGGTTTGGGCACAAGACTAAAAATCTTGTCTCCTTAAAAAAAGAATTTGTTACACAAACAGAAGGACCTATTATATTTCTGAACACAAGGGACTGCTATAGTCTTTGTATGAAACATGCATAATTGACAGTATTCAAAGCTGCAAGGGCACTACTGACTGGATGACAGAGGTTTTAAGTGGCAAATGCAAGGTCACAACCTGATTCCGGAACGTACAAACTATACATGACACAGCAAATCTGAATCAAGTAGCGTCTGAGATGAGGCGCTACAACCTACATATCCTAGGGGGGTCAGCAACAATAGGTGGACAGGATCTGGCAGAATGACAACCACCACAGGAGAAATTGTACTGCACTCTAGAAGGGACGAAAATCAACATCAAGAGGTACTAGCCATCATCCTTAGCAAAGGGACATGAAAATTCCTAATTGAGTGGAAACCAGTCAGTCAACAGCCGACTGAAGACAGCCAGGTTAAAATGCAGTAACATCAATACCACCTTCAACGAGTACTATGCTCCAACAAAAAATACAGAGGAAACCGTCAAGGACATTCTACCAACACATGCAAGCTGAGCTTGTAGCTGTGCTGAACCACGACCTGACAATGGGAGACTTGAATGCTGAAGTGGGAAATGACAGCACGAAAACTAGGATAGAAAGGTTGTGAAACAATGAACGACAATGGAGAAATACTGCTGGAATTTTGTGCCACAAATGAGGGACTCTTTCCCCATAGAGACATTCACAAACTAACTGTGTGCTCACCCAATCGTGAAGACAGAAACCAGATTGATCACCTGATAAGCGGCACTTGGAGACGCTCACTGCAAGACGTTAGAGGGAGGAGGGGAGCAGACGTTGGCAGTGATCACCATCTAGTGACCGTTTTTTTGTGAAGCTCTTGCTCAAAAACAACACAAAACATCCAGATTACAGTACTTTGATGTGGAAAAATTGCAGGACAGAAAGACTAAGAAGGCTTTTGTGTTATAAAGCAAAAACAGGTTCCAACTCCTGGCAGACATAAAAGATCAGACCGAGCCAGCTGCAGACGTATTCAACAAGAAATGGGAACAGGTCTCTTCAATATATGTGAAGAGCATTGAAACATGCCGGGGGACCAAACCAAGGAAGAGGAAAGACTGGATAAGACGAGACACATGGCAAGCTACTGAAGACAGGGTGGCTCTTTGTCAAGCATTCAGAGACTAACTTTTGCCCTGTACGTCCAGATATTATTGAAAACAGACAATATGCATGTGTAAATATCAACTGGGAAAAATCTGAACTCTTGGCGAATACATCAGAAACCAAGCAATTGGACCATGACTAACCTATGAGATGGAGTGCACATTCCATAAAGTACTTCAGGGACAAAATAAGCCTAAGCCATGACACAGTAGTAATAGAAAACAATGAAAAGGCATTTGAGCAGATGCAGGTGGAAAGATGGATTAAACTACCTGTCCACAGCGGGAAGAACTGCTCTTGTTAAAATAATTGTACTATTAAAACACCTTCTATATCACTTACAGCGCGAAAGAAGTTTTTCTCTAAACTAAGAAAGCCAATACTACAATGTGTAAACGCTGGATGATCGGCAAAAATATGCAGTTATGACTTTACCGTTCGAAACCGCTTTTTGGTACGAGATCTAGAGGTATGCTATTAATGCACAAGCACATTTCTCTGTTTACTGATACAGACGCTCCCTGCAATTCCACCACAGAGTCAAAAAACACCAGACTGATTGAGAAATATTAAAAACTGGCCAAATAATTGAAGGGCCTAATTAGGCTGCAGAGGTGGACACTGTAACGAACAACAACTAGTTATGGCATAGATTAGAGAAGAGAGTAGAATATTATCAGCCATACAGACCAGCATTCTTCCCTTCAAAACAACCCTATCCTCCTGCTGACATTTGAGAAGGCAGTGCAGACCATCTTAATGAGAGTTGAACTGCTAAATATCGGCCATAAAGGCTAAGGATGGAGGTATTGTTGAAGCTCTAGCTACAGATTGTCCGTATTACTACTGTACCCCTGCAAAAAAGATCTCTATGAATAGCAGACACAAGGTAAAACACTTCAAATTTATGCATAGGCTATGCTAAACACCACACCTGTATAGGATAGATTTGTCACACACACAGTCCTGCTTGCTTATGATGTGGACACTCACCTGGGGATTGTATAAATTTAGACTGGCAGTGTGTTGAGCACATATTGGACACAGATTACTTTCATGATACCCAACATCATATAATGTACAATGCCTGACACTCCCACAACAGCACAATTAGGACTCATAGTAGATGTACCTACGAAATGTAGTAGTCTTTCCAGCCTACTACTCCTGTTGATTATTTGTATTGATTTGCATAATTAAAGCAGTCAGATACAACAATAAACACAGATTTTAACCATAAAGACCCATTGAGTGGTATCCCATTATGCATTTTAACAGGATACTCTTACAAAATATAATAAAAAAAATTGCCCCATAGATTGTGTTCTATCTAGATATCAATAACTAGTTGCAATTTCCTTCAAGTGTCCATTTTTAACATTGCTCGTTTCTCCTGTAGTTTGGATTTCATAGTTGTCAGTCCGCATTTGCAGGGGTTCTACTACTTTGC
Source organism: Calotriton arnoldi (assembly GCA_963921515.1). Taxonomy (NCBI): domain Eukaryota; kingdom Metazoa; phylum Chordata; class Amphibia; order Caudata; family Salamandridae; genus Calotriton; species Calotriton arnoldi. The sequence continues at coordinate 414,304 of CAWUFW010001841.1, read as the reverse complement.
CTCTGCAGTATTATGTAATTTATTAGGTATTCATATTCTAGTGTTGAGCTTAATATTAATGTATGTGCACACTGGGCCCCATATACATTTCTAGGTCTGGCATTTGTCTGCAGTAAAGAATTGTATGCGTCTTGGCGACATCATTACATACAGCTATGTCTTGTATCTAGTCTTCAGTCCGTGGAGTACGACCTTACGCCCATGTTATCCCTACTAGTTTTTAGTGTAAAAAAAAAAAAAAAACATATGTAACTAACTTTCTTTATTGTGAAAATTATATCTAGCACTTTCTGAAAAATCTACGATGGCAAATGCCTTGCTAGATGGGTCGTGGTTCCACAGCAACATATCCACTTCCTATTCACTAATCCACTACCTTGCACAACACAAAAAGTCATCACTCACAAAAAAACTGGTAAGATTGCACCTGGGATAGAATTAGACTAAGTCTGGATAGGTGCAGTTGCCAGAACAAGTAACATGCAATCTATATTTTTTTTTGCATTTGACTGTTACAGGCAAAGCCAAGAAAAGCTACTTCCCTTTAATTCACCTAATATTCTAGAAGCCTTTGAAGCTGTGGTAGAACACATGATCACTCTGGGGAATTTTATTAATAAGAAAAGGCTTCCAGCCAAAGGTGCAACTTAGCACTCAATTACCCATGTCTTTCTAAAGTGTAACACGTTAAATAATTTTAAATTAAACCGTTTTTTCAGATTTGGAAGTATTGATACAATGACAAACCTTTTACATTTCGTCTCAATGGCTCATAATAGGCCTGAGAAATTAATATAGGTCAAAATACAAATTATATGCTGTAGGCAGGGCGGCAGTTCAGCAGCCTAAGTTGCACCCAAACGGTTCATGAGGCATATTGGGCTACAAGAGGGAAAAAATACTGAGCTCTAGAGTCGTGTAGCCCACATATAACAAGCATTTGCAATGCAATTGGTCTCGTCTTTGGGACCTTATATGTATTTAGCTATGCAGCACATTAGCCTGGGTGCTGAAACATCTACTGTTCTTTAACATTGAGGGAAAGTAAGCACCAAACTGCGGAACACGCCAGGTATGGGAACACATGGAGAGAAATACTGACTATCAGCTGGAAATTGTATTGTCCAAAGCTCTGTTTTTAATATAAAATCAGTCCCTTCGGTGGTCATATCACTGAAAATACAAGATTTAAAAATATATTGACTGCGGGTGCTTGTTGAATACAGGTTTCTATGGCCTGGAAACTAGGGAATGCTAAAGTGATTCTGGTATTTTACTTACCTCTGCTGGTAGTTTTCCATCAAGAAAGTTAAATAGAGGCAGAAGCCAGAAAAATTTAAAAAAAGAAAGTCCCCAAGTAGAAAGCAATTCTGGTATTTTACTGACCTCTACTGGTTGTTTTCCATCAAGACAGTTAAATAGAGGCAGTTGAACAGAAAAAAAGTCCCTAAGCAAAGGCGGAAGCAGACAAGTCCTAGGATTGTTCTCCAGATCCCACAAAGTACACACAACAGATCTTCCAGACAGCGCAAGCGCTGTCTAGGCTCGACCTAAAATTGGGGCATAGGAGTAGCCTATATTTTACTTATATTGAACTCTTTATTCTTATTTTACACCTACCGTCCTCTGCTTCATGACCAAATGCAATGGCAGAACCATTTTAGAGGGCATATAAGTGCCGGCCTGAGTGAACATCAGAGGTCAACAACCTGGTCATTCAAAGAGCTAAAATACTGGGACATGGAGAGTGAAACCTTGGCCAGATGAAATACCTGAAAATTAAAGACCCAAATGTTAACAGTTGAAGATTTTACATCATACAGCTATTAAATGATCATGACAGCTTATGTTGGTATTTCTCTCTCTGTAAAGCATGCACTAGAGAACTTAATTGCCTCTAGGCATTTTGAGAGTCCATGTGTTACATTTTTTTAATAGAACCAAATGTGGTTACAATGATCGCTTCATCATATTCAAAGGAAAACAACACTCTATACAATCACAAAAAGCATCATACAGTCATCACTAACATTGCATGGTCTAGGTGAGATCACCCACCCTTGCCTTTGATTTGCACAAGAAAAATATGAACCATTTCACACTGAGCCCAAGACACTAGTCTCTTATTGAAGGTGGTGGAGGGAAAAGTTGCAGTCCATCCAGGTGATTTTCCAAGTAATGCACTGAAGATGATATGGACTTCAAGATAACCCACTCCTTAACCAGAATCTAGTGAATGTTTAAAAAAAAAGGGGGGCTAGGTATGACTGCATTTAGGAGACCCCAGTCGCCTGCCTGGCTTTTGAATTAACAGATGACAAGGGAAAGAGAATTGGCATAGTGTAATATACATTGTGACAGCAAACATTGTCAATCTTTTGCCCAACAAGGTTAGGAGGGGTAGAATTTACTTGCAAATTTTCATACGGTAGGAGCACCCTGACATTGCCAATACAAGTTTACTTTTGTTAAGAATAATGTTGGGAAACAGAATAGGCATTTTTTATGCTGGTTTTGAGCAGGTCTTCTCTTGGTTTAAACCTCGGTGGACATTCTTCTCATTATGGTAATACCTGTTTATTATTAGAAACAGGAGAACATATCTTGACACACTTAGTAGATATTAGGTTGAATTTAGAGAAGTGTGACTCAAAAACTTATGAAAGACTACCTTAATACTAATATGTCCGATGATTCAACAAAATAAATGCTCATTTTATGTTTGACTGATAAAGATTTAACGTTTGCATAGCTGGTAATATCAACAGAAGCAAATTCACATGCAAAATAATGCATAGAATAGTCAGTCCCATGTGGTAGGGTTTTGATTGTACACTCTTTACTACTGAATCCACAAGAGCTGAGCTAGGCTAGGTCATTCCTAACAGTAAAAAAGCCACTACAAAAATAGTTATTTTTTCCCCACAAAACACAAAAATTATGCATAATAGATATGGACCGATGTGCTAAATAAATGTGTGTGCCTATATAATACTTTACCAATGAAATTTAGAACATTGTGATAAATATGCTACTATACACAACTCAACAATACACTTTGTTGACAAACTCGACAAAATAGAAGAATCCGATGGGATTCTAAACTGTAACGTTTTAACAGATCGTCATTTTAACGAGCCAATGGACTAGCTGATTACAGCATTTTCCACTGAACCACCAAGTGCAAATGCTACAAAAAAACCTTAAAAATAACATCTTGCTGACACAGTTAATTGATGCAAAGGTTTCAAACGAGAAGTGTGCCAGGTTTGAACCTTTACTTAACAAGAGATCCCAAAATCGAAGGATTCTGGAACGGGACAAAAAAATATACCAAATTCAATTACTATATTGTCAAAAGTTAACATAAAGATGTACACCCGTTTACAATCGTTCGGCTTTCGCCCCTATTAAAACACGCAGCACAGAAAAAATATCTAATCAAAATGAAATATTTAAAAAATTTAAGTTTAAAACCTTTTTTTTCCTTTACAATATTCCGCATAACAATTAAACTACAAAAAAAAAAAAAAAACGTATCAAAAATGCACCACCGGGAAACTATGGCTGAAACACTGGGAGATGCTGCAAAAGTGTTACTCAAGAAAGAAAAATCCTATCTGGGAGGGAAGCTACAATACTGAGGGCAACGTCTTGCACCTTTTACAATTGTGAGAGTATTTCGTACATCCAAGTTTAACAACCTGTTTTAACAAAACAGCCCATATGTCACGTCAAGTGAACGGGTTAAACGCTAACCATAGATGAAAAGTATTCAAATCTTTGTCAAACGAACCGCCATGCAGATATATCACAAGGATTTATAGGTACAACGTTTAAAGTGTAAACCAGAAAAGGAAAATCCGGGTCTGGTAAAATAAAATTAAAACATGAAAAATGCCTACAGCGTTATAGACTCAATTATAGTATTTTCATTACTTGATTTATAAACAATGACACCTGTTTCCACATAAACAAAAAACTAAAAGCCCTCGACGGGAAAGTAAATACTTTCACCTGAACTGCCAACTATATGTAAACACAGTTATCAAACAGCAGAGCGGACAGGTTGTTAGTAATCAGTGAATTTACCAGGCTGTCCCGCAACGCTGTGACAATCACTCGCATTTGTAGTGACAGAAACAAACCCACCAATAAACCATACTAAGTACCTCATAGTTGTTTAAGATGGCCGGCGCTAAACATGAGACCGAAGTGCGCATGCGTCCGTTCGACGTGATGAGCCTAAAAGATTACGCAAGCGCTGGAATATAATGGTGCGTCCGACGTATTGTTGTGGCATTCCCAAACAGGGATGGCTTGTTGGGAGTGTCGCACTTGAAAACAAACTGCGTTGCCATGACAACTCGGAAATACGACATGAAGCACGATTTAAGAGGGGACATTGAGGTGTTCACCACGCTACTAAAATGCAGTCTTCAAACAGGGCGATGCATAGCTGCCAAGGTTTCAGATTGCGAGTGACATTTCCATAATTTTAGTGTAATTATGAGTGACATTTCGATTACTATGAGTGACACTTTCTCGCCAACAAAATTAAGCAATGAAGATGAGGAAAACATATAAATATCAGAAATTACACCTATTTGAGCAACAAGAAACAAAGTTAACTACTGCAAAGCACCACAAATGGAAGGGCACTAACCAATGCCCTTGTAAAATCGGAGGCACAACACTACTGTTAACTGCTGCAACTAGTTAAAATACCTAAAACACTCCTAAAACGATTTATAAGCAACAGCTGTGTCATCTCTGGTTTCACCATGCATACCGTGGTGCAAAGCTGTTTCTGTGATATCGACTGATTGAGCTAAATCTGTTTGCCTATTTCGGTATTACACATGCAGCACAAATGGTGCAATTCATAAGCATTTGTGCAGTGTATTTTTGCACCAATGTAAAGTTTCCTTGGTCGACCCGAGGAGTTACTAAAAGTAATCCTCATGACATAGGGGCAAGTTGAAAACAATTTTGTATATGTTAACAATGTAAAGCGCAGTCCGACATCGACAGAGAGAAGGTCATTGTTATACAAGCAATAAATGATATGCATAGTTATGTGTGCATGTTTTAAGCCATCAGAGCATCCTATTTTTAGCCTCGACACCAATGGCTTGTCAATTATTGCATTAACTGGGTTACTGAAACCCTTGAATAAGTGGTTCATTAGATGTAAAAAGCACCTGGTTGGTGGCCGGGCAAGATGGCCGATCGGACGTAGACCGTATCGGCTCCCGGTCCACGCACTATCCTGGCACCCATCCTACTGTTCAACGGCGAGGCAGAGAGCTAAACAAGACATGTCCTGGCAGGGGAAGAGTTGGGGCGCCCTGTGAGTCTGTCTTGGCGCCGCTGCAACGCCCGAATCAGCCCTGGCTGGCCTGCCGGACCTGGGAGACAGGCCCCGGCCATAGACAAAATGGCCGTCGGACCCGGACTGGAGAGCGCGACCCCGGAGCTTGGCCGGTGAGGAACGGAGCGGCGACTGGCGGCGACCGGAGACCGCAGATGAGCGTGGGGACCAGCCTGGGATTGCCCTTGCTTGAGGGACAGCAATCGGCGGTGACGGACAGTGGTGGAGTCGCTACCCTTTGCGCCTGACCTCAACATGGCAGCTTGAAGACGAGAGCCGCCGGCGATCGCTGCAGGAGACTTTGTGAGCCGCAACGTTTTGAGTGAGCTGCCCCCGGTCTCTCCCCCTCCCGGGGAATCCTTAGGAGGCGGAGACGCAACAGTTGGCGAAGCGCTGAAGGAGCGACCATGCTGGTGGGGGCCCGGGCGGCGCGCTTCTGCCCGCTGGCCTCCTGGGTCCCTCAAGGTCTCGGCGAGGCCCCGCGACAGTGTATGAGAGCGGCGAAGCCTCCCTGATTTGTCTTCACTGGACCTCGGCTGGTCGGCGGTACCCCAGGTGTGGAGGAACGGCTTGGAGGCCTGTCCGGGGGCTCTGAGGCTGGAATATCAAGGGCGGAGTGACGGCGGTGGGGGACCTAGACCGGGGGCCCATAAGCTACCATTGGCGAAGTGGAATCCGACGACCGGGCGCAGGTGGACGACGCTTGGCGTCTGGCTTCCCGGAGAGGCTCATCTAGGGGAGACTCCTTGCCGGGGTGCGGGGACTACGCACTACAGCAGACCTCCGAGCTGGGCGGCCTCCATTTCAGCGTGAGGGACTTACGCTGCGGAACGCGTGCCTGGACAGGTGTCGCACTGGAGGATTACACGTCGAAGCCAGGCGGGACGGAGCTCGGAGCGCGCGGGGTCCTTCGCCTGCTGGATTGCCGCCCCACTATCACCTGGGTGGAGGGAGTATCGAGATGATTTCTGGCTGAGCTACGATTGGCCACAGATGACGGTGGTCGTCCGGTGAGGGACCCAGAGTAGCCTGGACGGCCTGATACCTCCCGGGGTCCATTTCCAAGTCTTCGGCTCAGAAACGCGCAAGCTGCACCCAGTCCATCCTCTGGCTTTCCTGGAACGACTAATTGGGGCCGGGGAGACCTCATCTCTATGCCGCCGAAGAAGGTACCGTGCAAGACGCCGAGCAAGGTATCGGACTTCTTCACAGCCCCTGACGTACGTCAACCCCCGCAGAGAGGCGCAGGGGAGGAAGCCATGGCACTCACGAAGGCGGACTTGTTATCCTTATTCCAGGACTTTAAGACTGAGCTGCGCAACGACATTCGGCAAGACTTCACCACATCCCTGGAGCAGTTACGTGCCGATCTCACGGGGCGACTGACTTCCCTCCGGCAAGACGTAGACTCAGTGGGTACAAGAGTGTTAGATCTGGAGTCACAACACCAAGAACAGGCTCGACTCACCGCCGAGACACACGAGGACGTCCAGGCTCTTAAAGAGCAGCTTCATCAGGTACAACTTAAGGTGGAGGATCTTGAGAATAGGGCTCGAAGAGAGAACATCCGCATTAGAGACCTGGAGGAGGGAGCAGAGGGGCCCGATCTAGAGGCATATGTGGAGGGATTGTTCGCTGAAATACTGAGCCCCCAGACCTTAAAAATAAAGCTAGACAGGGTGCACCGTGTTGGCGTGAGACAGAGCGCCGAAACAAAGAGGCCCCGCGACGTTTTAGCCAAACTTCATTCCTACAAAGTCAAGGAGGCGATCATCCAGGCAGCAAGAGCGACAAGTTCCATCTCCTTCCAGGGCCACTCATGTTCCATATTCCAGGACGTGGCACCTTCTACACTGGCGCGCCGCCACGCACTCAGAGTTATCACCACCAAACTAAGAGAGGAGAAGATCAGATATCGCTGGACCTATCCATTCGGGCTCAGCTTCGACTTCCAGAACAAAAGGCGACATGTTACGGAGCTCCGAGAGGGTCTGGACTTACCAGGTCTCACATCCGAAGAGGCCGACTCTGCCAGAGGGGCGGAGGGGGGGCCCTCCTGGGGCCAGGCCAAGGCCTCTGCGTGGTCGATGGGCCCACGTAGGGGTCGACGCTGACTTTCTTTCACTGACACGCTGGAGGATCCTTCCCTGAGTCGGTCTGTCATCCAGGACACTATAAACGCTGCGTCTCTTCTTGATTTCTTGGACACCCTCCATTGCGGCGCAGATGGCGCGACTCCAGCTCGTGGTCCCATCTACTTCACACGATGACAACCCCCACCCATAGACCTCCACGTACGGATAAGTGATTTGAGGGATCTGACTACCACTTTACTCTATGTTCTCTTCTTGTATGGTCGGACCTCCTGGCCTCTGGTTACGGAGTGGGGGAGAAAGGGTAGTAAGGGCCCTGGAGAAGCTGGGGAGTTGAGGCGCTGATAACGGGGCTCCTCCTGGTCCGAACACGGCCTCCTGTATATATAGTCATCACTCCTGCAGTAGTCCCATAGTACTGGGACATCTTCTTTATACACGCATGAAGACCCTCTGCTAAATGTCAGTAATGTGCCGGGGTGGGCGTGGACGGGGTCTTCGGACCTTCCGTCCCCCCTGATCCCTTGTAGGGGATCTCCCTTCTGTAACAACAAGGGGTAAAGTTTATAACGCTAAAGTACTGTTTTATTTTTGAGTAATGGTTGTTTTTGGTTTCTGGGGACGGGAAGGGAGGGGGAGGGCGGGAAATGGCGGCGGCTTTTAATATTTGACACTTGGAAGCGGGCTGACAGCGGCAACGATTCGGGGCGCCCTGGGAGAGGGGCTCAGAACTACTATGGGCGGGTGGGCTTGTCTGGTAAAATGATGCCCATCACAATTGGAACATGGAACGTTAAAGGCCTTAACTCCCCCCAAAAGCGCCAGAAAGTGTGTAAGTACATAATAGATCACCATTTGGACATAGTGGCATTGCAAGAAACGCATTTAGCCAGGGCCGACGATACCAGACTTAGACACAAATATTTCCCACTGATCTACAGATCTTCGGCACATACAAAACATAGAGGGGTAGCGCTCATGTTCCGCTCTTCCACCCAGTTTCAACTCTTAGGACTACACACTGATAGAGACGGCCGTTGGGTCATGGTTAAAGGATGCCTCAAAGGGAAACTGTGTACCCTAGTAGCAGTCTATGCTCCCAACACTGGTCAGACGGCCTTCCTCCACACGTTTCTGGGGAAACTATCTGATTTCGCAGAGGGGCCACTGATTCCAATGGGCGACTTTAATTTAACGTGGCAGAAGGAACTGGACAGTACACACACACACACCGTTCGGAGGTGGGCTCCTTCTCCCAGGAGACAACGCCGAATACACGATATGGGGCTTTTAGACGCTTGGCGTATTTTATTCCCACAGACGCGGGACTACACATTCTACTCACATGTGCACCGTTCCTATTCCCGTTTGGACTACATTTTTATCCATCAATCTCTTCAGGGGGCACTTCAAGATGCTAAGATATTTCCTCTTTCGGTCTCGGACCATAGCCTACTCACGGTCTGTCTCTCTTGGGGAGGGAACGCCTCGGCAACTCCTAAATGGTACTTCCCGACGTCCCTTACCCGGGATAAAGAAGCTTGCACCAAATTAAGGGAAACCATTACAGAATTTTTTGTTAACAACGACCCAGAGGATACCTCTACCTACATTACTTGGGATGCATTTAAGGCAGTCTTTCGGGGAAGATGCATTGCCCTTAATTCGGCCCTAAATGCGCAACGGGCGAAAGAAAGGGAAAAACTAGAGGAGGAGCTCTCCAAGCTTGAGCACATACACAAAACGAACCCCAGCAGGCAGACCCTTCGTAATCTCACAGCGATACGGGGGAAACTCCGAGCGATCTACGATAATAGGGCGGAGTTCACACTCCTTAAGCTACGTCACTTATCCTACTCGCAGGGCAACAAGGTAGGTAGACATCTGGCCCGCCAATTACGAGATAAAAGGGAGCGAGAGTATATAGGAGGCATCTGTAGTCCTGATGGGGAACTTAATCACAGCGAAGAAGCCAAAGCAGACCTCTTCGGCTCTTTTTACGCGAAACTCTACCAGGGTGACGCGGTGGACTCGGACGCACAGAGGGATTACCTTCAGTCCCTGACACTGCCCCAGGTATCAGATGACTGGAATGATCGGCTCACGGCTCCCATTACGCTTGACGAGGTCAACATCGCGATCATGGCTCTGAAGCCGCATAAAGTGCCGGGCCCAGACGGATATACTGCCCTTTTTTATAAGACGTTCGCCCCCAACATAGGGCCCCACCTGACTAACCTATTTAACAGCATGGCCACTGAGGGCATGACCTCTGGCACCATGTCCGAGGCAGTGATCTCCGTCATACCCAAAGCTGGGAAGGACCCCTAACACTGTGCTTCTTATCGGCCCATAGCCTTGCTCAACTTGGATGCGAAGCTTTACTCCTCCATTATAGCTAAACGCCTGAATGACCTTATGCCTGAATTGATTCACGCCGACCAATCGGGGTTCATTAAGGGCCAGCAAACACACGATAATACCCATAGAATTGTCCACCTGATAGAGAAGGCCTCCCGACGTAGGATTCCCGCAGTGCTGGTGGGGCTTGACGCGGAGAAGGCCTTTGATCGAGTGGATTGGGGGTTCCTTTTCCACACGCTCTCGACATTTGGGTTTACGGATAAATTCCTCACTATGATCCAGGCTAATAACTCCATCCCAGATCTAGGGTGGTGGTCAACGGGGTACTGTCGCCCACGTTCCCCCATTCTAGAGGCACCAGACAGGGTTGACCCTGTCTCCCCTTCTTTTTGCACTAAGTATCGAACCATTAGCGGCGGCGGTCAGGGCTAATCCTGCCATACAGGGCATACCATTTGCAGGGGAGTCGCATAAAATTTCTCTTTTTGCGGACGATGTCCTCCTGTCCCTCTCCGATCCGTCCACATCCCTCCCAAGCGTGCAAAATGAATTAGAGCGTTTTGAAGCGGTGGCCGGCTTCAAGGTTAATCTCAACAAATCATATATTCTCAACCTTACTCTCCCACGAGCAGAATTACCCACACTACAATCTCTTACCACATTGGCATGGGCCTCGTCCTCTATTCAATACCTGAGTGCAGTTGACCCCGAAGGTAGAGGGTCTCTACGCTGCCAACTTCCCCGCTCTTCTTGACAAAATTCAAAGGGATCTCACGAAATGGAAGCCACTTTTCCTATCATGGCTCGGTAGAATTCACGCAGTGAAGATGACACTTCTCCCCAAACTCCTCTACCTATTTCAGGCTTTGCCCATAGCACTCGAGGGGGACTTTTTCCGTCGAGTTAAATCCATGGTTCTTCGCTTCATCTGGCAGGGCGGACGGGCACGCTTCTCATTCCCTCTTCTTCGTCGCTCTCGTAAGGAGAGCGGCGTTGGCTTACCGGACTTTCAGCTATATTATAAGGCGGCAAAGCTCAGAGTACTGGTTGAATGGTCCAAGCCAGAGTCCGACAAACACTGGCTACATATGGACCGCAGTGTGACGGGGAGAACAATATGGGATCTAGTTTGGCTCCCAAGAGAGACAGACCTAAGAATGCGTATATTAGTACCCCTACTCGCACCACACTGAAAGTATGGGACACACTTACGGGTGATGATAGATGGGCCTCATTTCCATCACCATTTACGCCCCTCCACTTTAACCCGGCATTCCCTCCGGGCTTACAAGAGGGACCTTTTGACACTTGGAGGATGTCTGGCTCTGACACACCTGTTTCAACACACAGATCCCCTCACGTTTAGTGAATGTAAGCAGGACTTTGGACTGGCAGACACGGAGGGATACCACTATGCTCAATTAATGCACTGGGCGCTCGCCCCGCAGGTACGCAATGCATCCACACGCCCCCTCACACAGTTTGAACGCTTTCTCACCAAGGCCACATCCATGAAGGGGACGATTTCATTCATATATAATTTCCTACTTACTACTGTTAACTCCCCAAGGCCCCGATATATGTCCATGTGGGAGGGCATGCTACAGCGGGGGATTTCGGAGGAGGAGTGGGCCCACCTGTGGACCGACCTCGGTCGATTTAACCGCTCCACGGAGCTTCGTGAGGCACATCTGAAGACGATGATGGACTGGTACTTGCATCCGTCCAAACTCAAACAAATTTTTCCTGCAACTTCCGATAGATGCTGGAGGGGATGTGGTCTGCTTGGGGACTTTCAACACATATGGTGGGACTGCCCATCCATTCGCCCATACTGGGAGTAAATTCTGACCCATATTAAAGATATACTGGGATACCCTGTTCCTTCCACTATGGCAGAGGTCCTCCTGGGGTTACGTGATCCTTCCCTAGAACACCAGACCCGTGCTGACAAAACAATCATGTGGCTATGTCTTGGCGCGGCCAAGATCACCCTGGCGGCCGCCTGGAAAGGGAAGGAGGCGCCATCTATCTCTCTCTGGCATTCAAGACTCTGGAGACTGCTCAGTCTGGAGCGCATGTCTGAAATATTCAGAGAGGACTATAACATTTTTGAATTCCGTTGGGGACCCCTGGTTCAGTTCCTCTCGCAGGGTCTCCCATCAGCCGTGTGCCCCCCTAGCGTCAGAGCTCTCCATCTCTTTCAATACTGAGCCAAGTGTCATCACTACTAGTTGCATCTAGGAAGCGAGTTTAGCCGCCGCCACCATTGGGGGGGGGGAGAAAGGGGGAGGGGGGTGGGTTTATTTATCCTTGGTTTTCCTCCATTGGGAAATGTTTGATGTTATGTACCTTTCATACCTATTAGTAACACCCTATGTAGGAAGAGTGCGGGGCAAATGTCCCCATGGAGGGCTGCCGAAACAAGAGTGGCAACACGAGCCTACACTGTTTGCATTGTAGACTGAGGCTCCAACTCCAGAATTGTTAGAAACTGTAACCTATCTTAGCGTTTTATCCCTCCAGCTAGGAGTTGGACCAGACGCCAGAGGGCTGTCTTTCTACCCAGATGTAATTCAGCTTCAATTTGATACCCTCCTGCGAGAGGTACTGTGTTGATGTTATTTTTCATAATGGTTCGAAAAATCTCAATAAACATAACTTTGAAAAAAAAAGCACCTGGTTTTCAGCCACTTACTACCACATGTACCTTTTCTTAATGGAACGTGCGGATGTGTGTGCACAGGGTATTACCATATGAAAAATGGGGAGGCACAATTGCCATTTGCCCAGGTGATTCTTCATCTGTTTATGTGCAGTTATTAATCAAGTGCCAAAATAATTGTGTGCCAGTGAAAAATATTTTGGTGCCAAGGTGATTTTACATCCTTGTTCTAAGTGACGCTGTACCTATTTTAACATACAATATTTTTAATTCTTGATTTATTAGGTACGTAGCAGGGTCAGGGAAAAATAAAAAAAATAAGGCAGGTGCCGATGTCGTTGGTGAAAAAGTGATTGTGTCACACACTTACTGGCTCAGCTGGCTGCATGCATTCACTCAGCTGCTGTTGACGGGCTGTCTCAAATCAGGAGGCATGCTGGACTGTGAGAGGAGCGCTCAGAACTGGTGGCTACTGGCTGCACTGTGTGGCAGTTTGGAGAGAGGCCTGCTTGCCCAGGCATTTGAAAATAAGCACCAGGCGACAGGAATTCCAGGGGGCCCGGGCAGGTAGGAAATTGAACAGGGGGACATGCTGCTACGTCCTCGGACACCTGTTAGTGGACAGGCCGGTGTTCTAAGAGCACAAAAAGACGGGAAGCTCAAAACAACGGAACACTGGCAGAAAAACAATCAGTCATGCCAGCTTTCACCAGCCTTAGTACGCCCACTGGGCCCCAGGCTTTTTGCTGGCAATCAATCGATGCAAAGTAGCATCAGTGGCCAGGCCGCTCTCTCTGTCCCACGTGGGACCGGGGTCCACTCTTGTACGATGTGAGAGGCACCGACACAGATTCCAGCTGCCTCATCACGCTTCATAATTAGCCGCACGGGGGTCGGCGGCCACACTGGCACAGCACTGCAGCATGCAGCAGTGAGTCTCCCCGCACGCAGCGCCCGATGCAGCCAGGCCTCTCATGCCGCGCTGCCATGTGAATGTGAGACTGAGTCTCACGTCGATGCACAGTGCCGTCCCGGCCGCGCAACGCCGGCCGGGTAATTATACCGCGCTGCGCACGAGTCAGCAGGCAGCGCGTGACTTAGTTAGCTCTCAGACTGTCACACTGTCTGGGACGGCCGGCGTCAGCGACTGGACATCGACACCACCACTGCAGCAAGCAGCACAACTCCAGAGTCGGTCTCGAGACGACTCCCCGCCGCTTCTCAGTCCGAGACCGGCGACCTCACTAACTTACAGGACGTGAGGTCATAACGGGCGCTGGCGCCACAGCCAGTAACGCACGACTCTGAGGGCTGCATGGCCCCGCCCGGGTCTCGGTAATTGGGCAGGTGAGTCAGTGACTCACTAGTGTGGTCAGCGCCGCCGCGGGCGGCAATTTTCAATGCAGGCAAAGCCAGCACTGCAGCAGCCTGCCTGGCAGATTGTAACATTGTAGCAAGCAAGCACTCTCAGTCTCACCCAGAGCACGATCATGTCAATTACAGTAACTGTCTCCTGAGAGTCCTGCTGGCAAGTCTGCGGGGAGCGAGCAGCAGCCAGCGCACACAGTCTGGTATCAGAGGCGCCGGCACGCACGCTAGCACCCTGGCGTTACGGTAGCCAGTTTCAGCGCTGTCAGCAGAGTGCAGTCTCAGTGGGCAAAATGCGTGACAATGCATTTCAGTGCGGTGATGCGGAACACCACACTGAAATGCGTTAGAGTCACGCCTGATGCGTGATACTTGGCAGGACTGGCGATGGAGCACGCACACTTTTCACAGTGGAGGTGTTTTTTTACAGCAATACAAATGGTACGTTGTCATTCCTTTAAATAAGATGTCAAGTGGCGGTGGCATCTCTATAAGATTCCGGGCGATGGAAATTGAACTAAGAATCCTTGCTCATAATAGGCACGGACAGGGCTTTAAGTGGGATTAAAAAACAGGGGGGAGGGGGGGTGTCTCTCAAAAGGGCGTGGCCAATGTAATTAAGGGCGTGGCTTAAAATCACATAAGCCAAAAATCTGTGCTTAGCATAATGTGCCGCCCGTCTTGTATTTTGCTGTTTGTCATTACATCCAGATATATTATACAAGTAACATTATACCTACAACCAGTCAGGTCTATTGGCTTGGTCAATGGTTGTTAGTTGTATGAGATAAATAAGCAGCAACTATGGCTTGTATATAATATTGAAAAAGCTTCCACTTAAAGCCCTGGTGACACCACGACAATGTTGCTGCTCCTGAGTTTCAAAAAGAGAAGGGAAATCCAGAGAGAAAATGACTCTCTTTAAAGGATTTCCCTTCCCCTACAACGCTCACGCTCACCTGGCATGACGTCACTCATGCTGTAACTTCTCCACTAGTGAGCAGTGTGAGCACGCGCACATCGACGTGCCTGCGTCACTGCAGTCTGGAAAAATTATGGGCCGCCTGTGCCAAGGCTCAAAACAGAGCCCGATAGAGACCCGTTTCGAGGCCCCCTTTAAAAAACTGCCGGTGCTCAGCACCGGTGAGACCCGGCCCACTTAAAGCCCTGGGCACGGAATATATAAGTAAGGGCAAAGCTTAAAACCAGAGCTAGAATCCTGTGGTTCTCTCAGGGTGCTTGATAACTGACCAATATTATGGTGCCTTTTTGTGGGTCTTCTGTTAGTGCACACAGACATCTCAAAACAAGAAACGCAATAAACATAAAACAAACCAGACCTATTGACTTCATCAACGCTTGTTAACTGGATCAAATAAATGAACAACAATGATTTTGTTACAAATAAATAGAATGTAAAATGTTTTATTTCTGAAAATATGAGACTGTAAATTAAACAGTACTGAGGTTTGTGAAACAGGCAATGACGTTCATGCACTCGTGTTCCCCTCCTTCACACAACTTTCTCACTGTTAGGCACTCATGCAGAAAAAAATGAGATGTTTTCTTAAATCATCAGCACATCAAATACCTCATCTCTTTTCCTCTTCAGTACCATTTCCAAAAACTCTTTCAGAGGGCCACAGGACATGAAGGAGTTTAAGGGGCTGTGGTTTATGCGGTGTGCCAACATTACAGCGCCCAATTGTGTGTTTTGTGGTCTTTTACTCCTGATGTCACAGGGCCTGACCTACGACAGGTCTGGAATAACAGGGCCATGTACTACCCCTTCAGCACTGGACTCAGAGATAGTGCGGGTCGATATACATACCTGTAATGATCAGAGTCCCGCGAGAGCGGAACCCGGAGCCAGGCCCGGAAGGGTTTACACACATTGTATCACTCTCTGGCCAGAGGGATTAAATAAACGGGCAAGGATCGCTCGGGGTCCTTCCGCCCACAATCACCAAGCGGTGTGTGTGTGTCAGTTTGTGCAGTTTCACTACTAGGCCTGAGTGGGCAACTCACCCCGCAACACTGGCGCGAGGGCGGTTGCCATTCAACACCCCCATTCACCCTGACACAGCCTCCGCAACTACCGATCTGCATTTCGGAGTCCCAGGGCGCATACGATGCGAGCCGGCACTCCTGGCCCTGCCGTGCCGCCAGGCGACTCACTGTCTCTGCAGCGCCTGGAGGCAGCCCTGCTCTTGCCAGCCGTGTCCTGCACTGATCGCCCGGGTGCAGCGACGACGAGACCTGTGGAAAGCAACAACACGGCTGGAGCGCGTCTAGAAGGTACAGCGACTGCCAGCACCGCCTCACGCACATAGGCGCGCATCGCTCCCCGCAGGCCGCAACCAAAGCGCATCAAAGGAGCATGGCGGCCCCGCCTGAAGAGCCTCGCAGCCACACGCTCACGTGCGCACCGCTCCCTGCACCATCCAAGAGCCCTAACAGCCTCTCAGCACGCTGACACACAGCACCCACGACAGAGGCAGAAGAAGTGCCTCATTACCACGTGCCACCACGTTATCTGCCAAGCCACAACAGGCCCCACATCTGTGTGTGCGTCACAGAAAGAGAGAGAAAAAGAAAAGAGTGCAAACAAGAGCACTGAACGCAGGAGTGGTAGAAAGAAGCAGAAGCAATTATGACAGAAGCAGCAGCGAAAGCAGGCCCACAGCAACCACCACAGCTGGCGCAGCACGCAGGTCACCAACACATCCAACCTACCACGCAACACACCCAAATCAACGCGCTACCTCCATTCAGCGAGCTGGTGGACCCAGGTGGAAAGTATGGATCAGCCGCCTAGACAACTACTTCACCGCGACGCGGGAGACAGACAACACAGTCAAAAGGTCGCTACTACTACATTTTGCGGGGGAGGAGATATACAAACTATTCGCACATTTGCCAAACACCGGAGCTGCGAATGACTAAGATACCGCAGTTAGGGCACTAAACGCGCATTTCGACTCTCAGCTGAATCCGGATTACGAGAGATTCAAGCTCCAACAAGCACGCCAGAGGGAAGGAGAATCAATAGATGCGTTTCACGCACAACTGAGGGAGCTAGCCAGTACGTGCACAGCTGATGATCAAATCAAGGAAGTGAGGGCGCAAGCCATACACGGGTGCCTCAACAAGACCCTTCGGATCCTCATCCTCTGCCAGCCCGGAATTCCGCTAGAAGACATCCTAATCATGGCAAGATCCCACGACCTGGCGGACGCAAGAGCAACAGAGATGGACATTGCCATCACCCAAAAACCAGAAAAACCCACAACCATCAAAACAGAACAAGCAGATGCGCTCCGCACACCAAGCAAAGGGAACAGAGGGAAATGGCCGGCAAAGAACACACCCAGATCGCGGTGTGGATACTGCGGGCGAGAAGAACATCCCCAGGAAGAAAGCCCAGCATAAGGGCGGACATGCTCAAAATGTGGCACCCCAAACCACTTCGCCCTAGCGTGCAGAGGTGGTCCGAGAAACAGAAGTGCACGTGGAAGAACACCGCCGAAGGCAGTAAGGCAACTGTCCCTCGAGGAACCTGAAAGCTCGAAAACGGCCACAGCATCGCTACGACAGTGACACCGCCTGGAAGACTCGTCCAAGGAGGATGAAGGAGAGTGTTACCTCATCTCATTTGCCAGCGATTTCAAACGTAGGAGGCGCCCGCAACCCACGTGCGTCATAAAAATCGCCGGGTCCCAGCATTGATCGACACTGGGGCATCCGTGAAAGTGATGGGGAGCCAACAATACAGGCAACTACAACCAAGACCCCTGATGACCCCATCGCAAGTCAAAATACTTACCTATGGAAGCCAGACACCCCTGCCTCTAAAAGGCAAGATGACCGTGCAAGTAAAGTCAGAAGGCCAAGAGATTACAACGACGTTCCACGTGGTGGATAGAGAAGCGGACATCCTGGTAGGGCGCCACACGGCAGAAGATCTATGCCTCGTCACATTCGCCCATGCAGTCAAAGCCCTACAAACAGACAAAATACTGGAGCTGTTCCCACAACTTTTCAAGGGGCTAGGGTGCATGAAATGGCCACCCGTCAAGCTGCACAACAACAAAGCCATAAAACCAGTAGCGCTACGTCACAGACGCATACCGTTTCACCTATGGTCGCTAGTCGAACACGAGCTCCACGATCTAGAGCAGCAAGGAGTGATCGAAAAGGTCACCGGCCCGACACCCTGGGTTTTGCCCATGGTAATGGCTGAAAAGCTGAAGCAACCAGAGAAAATAAGACTGTGCATCGACATGCGCCTGCCCAACCAGGAAATCAAAAAAGAAAGGCATATAACACCAACGGTTGACGACATCACAGCTGACTTGAATGGATCCTGGTGGTTCTATAAGCTAGACCTCAACGCAGAATACCACCAGCTGAAGCTAGCAGAGGAGAGCCGGTACATCACAACCTTCTTGACACACATAGGGCTGCGCCGCTATAAGCGGCTGTACGTCGGAATTTTGTCTGCTTCCAAAATATTCCAAAACGCTGTTCGAGAAATCCGCTCAGGCCTCCAAGGGGTATTAAACGTCCGCGACATCTTAATACACTCGTCAACCATTGAGGAACACCACCGCCACCTTTGAGCAACTTTGCAACGGCTCTCTGATCACGGAGTAACCCTCCACAAAGACAAATGTTAATTCTTCCAGAATTCAATCAAATTCTTTGGGTATGTCTTCAGCCAGGACGGAGTACAAGTGGACCCACGTAAGTCGCATCCCATACAGCAAGCCCCAGCGCCAACCACAGTGTCAGAAGTATGGAGCTCTCTCGGGATGACCACGTACTGTGGGCGGTTCATTCCCAACTTAGCCACGATAGCTGAGCCCCTGTGAGCCCTCACAAAGACGCTGAGTGGAAATGGGAAAAAGAAGAGGACTAAGCATTTCGAAAGGTCAAAGAAGCATTACTTGGGAAGACCACCATGGCGTACTTCGACGCCACCCGAACTACCGAACTACTGGTAGACGCCAGCCCCGTGGGTCTCGGGGCAGTCCTCACACAAGAGAGAACCAAGCAAATGGGCACCCCTCGCATTCGCGAGCAAAGCTCTCACACCAACCGAAGCACACTACTCCCAAATCGAACGGGAAGCGTTGGCGATTAAATGGGCCTGCAACTATTTTCACTTGAACGTCAGCGGGCACCCGTTTAGAGTCCTGACCGATCAACAACCGCTGGTCCCGTTATTTAGAGGCACAGCCCCACATCCTCCGCCGAGGATTGAGCGATGGGCGATACAGTTGCAACACTTCCAGATGGAACTCGTGTATCGACCCGGGGCGAAGAACCCCCGTACTTTCTCTCACGACACCCACCTGATCCGCAGGGAGAAGACAGCGACCATGAAGCAAAGACAGAGGAAGAAGTCACGCATGAGGGAGGAGGTGTGGTTCCCAGGGCTAGAGGCAGCCATGGACACCCTGGTACGAAACTGTCGACCCTGCCAACTCACAAGCAGCCAATAATCACCCGCCCCGGTAATAACCGAGGCACCTGCCACAACCCTGTGGTCGCGGGTAAGCCTCGACTTTGGAAGCTTCCCTGACGGAAGAGTGACTGCCGTACTCATCGATAGCTACTCCAAATATCCAATAGTCTAAGTGCTTGCATCTACATCGTTCGCACACCTACTACCCATTCTAAAAAGAACATTTGCACTGTTCGGTTTGCCACATGAACTCAAAACAGACAACAGACCTTTTCAACGAGGAGAGTTCAAAGACTTGCTCACGTCACTAGGAGTGCGCCATCATCGAATCACTCCACAATGGCCGCAAGCCAATGGCGAAGCCGAGCGCTTTATGCGCGCGTTGAATAAGATCCTACATATCACAGTGGCGGAACAAGCTGACCCAGAAACAGCGTTACTACAATTCCTGCGCAGCACCCCTCTCACTGCACAACCCAGAGGTCCCCCTGGTCCCTGATGCTTGCCGGACACCGGTGAGACACCATCCCTGTGGCTGAAATCTGGGCCCCGGAACCGTACGAGCGGGCTAGCACTCAAGCTCGGCGGACTAGGAACAATGATCGGGCCAGTCAACGACAAAGGGCAAGAATCCAGATCATCGCGCCAGGGAGCTCAGTTCTGATTCGAAACTGATGCACTGGAGGAAAGTTTAGAACGGCCTATGAACCAGGGTCCTGGACTGTCCTGAGAGCGAATGGAACTGCCATCACTGCCCAACGTGGCACTGAAGTAGTCACCAGGAATATCTCCTGGTTCCGGAAAGTTCAGCGGTCAGACCAGGAGGAAGTCAACCCCGGCGACACAAAGTAGAGATGCGTCAGCCGGAGAAACACCCTCTCTCCCCACAGGAGAGCGACGCTTGGCAGACCCCCTCAGACCACTGACAGCTGTCACTGAAATAGATGAAAGCGTGATCACCTCATCACCACAAAGTCCGCACTCAAGCCATCGATCCAGCCTACGGCGTTACAATCTGAGGCCGAACCCAACTCCCAGTCAGAGGTTCAAAGACTTTATTTGTTCATTCACTGTTGTCCTATTTTGAATACCAACTTGGGAAGGGATGTAATGATCCGAGTCCCGCAAGAGCGGAACCGGGAACCTGGCCCGGAAGGGCTTACACACATTGTATCACTCACTGGCCTGGCCAGAGGGATGAACTAAACGGGCAAGGGTCGCTCGGGGTCCTTCCGCCCACAATCACCAAGCGGTGTGTGTGTGTCCGTTTGTGCAGTTGCACTACTAGGCCTGAGTGGGCAACTCACCCCGCAACCATACCAACACTTCAAAACAAAAAAGAGGGAGCTCCTGGAGGAAAAACAAATTGGGGAAATGTATATTCCCCATTGATTAACAATGACACGGAAGCATTATTAGGCAGAAGACAGATAAAATAAAGCAATTTTTTACTTAAAAAATCTGGAGTAGCCACCCTGAATCGGTTCTGTTGGCATGTATGGGTCGAGCAGCAAGCTATCCAAGGCTTTTCAGGTGGTGGAAGGTGCAAGATATGAGAGGTCTCATAACTTAAAATATGTCCAAGTGACTCCAATAAGAGGACTGTCCAGACCAATACTGCTCTCTAGTGTTAAAGGCAGTATTTAAGATGCACGCTAAACACAGCACAGTAATCAGGTCTGATCCACCATGCGACAGCCAAAATAGTCTCAGTGCCCTCCCTCCTGACACACCAGGGGAGGGGTGGGATAACTTACAGACATGGGTGATGGCCCACAGTCTCAGCTGCACGGGCAATGACCCAACACTCCCAGTGGCCCTCCTCCTGGAACACAGGGGGATCACGGGCAATAGCCCAGAGATCAGTGCTGCCAGCCAACGATCCACAACTTCACTGCAGCCTTCCACAATTGAGCGGACGGCTCTCTCGCAACACCTGTCCTGACTGGGCAATCTGCTTACCGGGATCCACACGCCAGGATTCTTGCTGAGCCTCGCTCCCTCCATCCTTTCTTTTCCTCCTCCCAGGTCTCAGCAGGCAGAGGGCTGTGGTTCCATGAACAGGTCAAGTGTTTTTGGCTCCTGGGTAATGGCACCTCACTGCATTTTTGATTCCTTAGGTGCTGTCCATATATAGCTTTGTACCTCCTTCACATATTTTCCCCCAATTACAACTGGCACATATGTGACAATCACTCTGCAGAGAGGCAAGGATTGAATGTGTATGTAGTCTGCACACATTTAAGACCCACTGACAGGCACAGGGAGGAACTCGCAAGCGTTTAGCCTCAGCTTCTGAGCCCTCAATCGTGCACCCTCAAACATCCACCCACAACTGAACTCACCCAGACACCTGGCGACGACGCAGTTGAAAGTATGCATTATACTAGAGTCATATGTTGCATGAAAAAACTACAGAAACTGGAAAAAGGTAATAACTCTAGGGATGCAAGATGAAGTAAAATGTTAAACGTAAACAGGGATCCCATCACTGGTATGGAATACCTTAAACGTTTTTGAAGTCATTGAGAAAGTGATTAGTATTTTAGACCCCGATAGGGACATGTTTCACTTGTTTTTTAGCCCCATTTAAAGCCCTGTGCTGCCTGTACAGGATCACCAGGGTGTGCTGGTAGAAATTCGCGAGAGTACTAGTGCTGAAGGGGCTATGCAAGGTAGAGTAGAAACAATACTCACTTGCAGGATCTTGCAATGGATTTGGTACAGGACTAATAGCTGCTCATCTGGTTTGAGAAGCATTGAAAGATCCATCAGATATGTGACTGAAATTGATGAATACTGGCATTTCCGATCATCCATCTGCACAGAAAGTAACATCACTACTTTCCTGCCAAACTAGTCTTTCAAAATAGAAGTCAAGCAAGAGGAATTTCCCATAATCAATCTGCACAGGAAGTAACTGGATTTCCCATCATTCATCTGTACAGGAAGTGACATAACTCCCAGCCCTTTCCCTACTTTAATCAACCTTCCTGGGTGTTCCCCAGACAAAGGCACTGCCTCTTTGGGCTTGTTTAAAGTGGGCATAGACAAGGGTACTGTCTGTTTACGCCTGTGCAAGAAACTGAGCTATTGGTTGAAGGGGCTGGAAGCCACACTAGCAAAAAATACAACCTCTGTTAGGGTGAACCACAAAAAGTCACTACATTAACCTGGATTAGCCCTCGTGTAGCTTGGCACAAAGCACTCTGGCATTACTTAGGAGCAATGTGTAAAGTATTTATGCAGCAACCAAACAGTAATAAAAAGTAGTAAACACATATAACCCCTGTCCATCTCCTCTCACACACCACAAACACTCTACCCCAACACACATCGCCACCCTTTTACCATTCAACTTGCACTCACCAACAGTACTTTACATCCAGATCCTTCACAGTAACTCACTACATCACTATCTCATCTCACTATTCCACAAAAAGAAAACATAACACACACCAGTACATCAAACTCACACACACACATTTCATACTACATTCAGTCACAAAATAGAAACACTCAGTCCCACCCTCACGAATACACAAATACAGATCTTAAACCAACTTTACACCCAAATTTTCTATCTTCACCAGCACCTCCACAAACACCCCAACAACACTCATTGCTCAATTTAGAGTCTTAAAACATGACCCACATGCTCCACCACCAGCCCTGACCCATACACCTTCCAACCTAAACATACACAGATGAAATAAACACCATAGCACTGTTCACAACTTTGCATATCCATGTCTATTACACAGGACTACTCTACAAAAACACAGCCCACCAACTCACTTTCAATCACTATCTCCATCATCCGCACACAAAGACCGAACAAAATGCCTTCTAAGCCGGCTAAACGAGATTACGCTTTAGACAAATACAACTATTGCTAACCTGATACAGTTAGTACCAACACTAATAATACACCTGATACAAGTTCAAAGATTAGTACTCACTCTTCTAGAATACAAAGTCTCCCCACCAACAAAACACAATCTCTAGACTGCCTACTAATAAATGCTTGATCACTTAAAAAAACAAGCAGCCCATCTACGACCTACTCACTGGAACACAACCGGACTTACTCTTCAAAACTGAATCATGGTTGGGAGATGACATGGCTCCAGTATTCCATGAAGCTGTTCCTCCAGGCAATCAAACTGTCACCCAAAATTGCATTGCATAGGCAAAAGAGGAGGAAGACTAGCTGTTATATTCAAGGAAACAAATTTCACCAAAGCTGAAGACATTTCCACACAAAGTTGTGAAGCCCTCATCACCAGATGCAACCCTACACCACCTTCTTCCTGTAACTTCCTCCTCCTTAACAGGCCACCACATAGCAATGCAAGATTCCCAGACCTCAAGTGGATACAACTTTTCAGAAGTGACCTTCTTGGTGATGGCAAATTGAGGATCTCTGGGACAGGGTTATGCCCACTTACCCCAGGAATTGGTCATATAGGGGGGCATAGTGACCCCAGTGGTAAGTAGCCCATTGGCTACTCTTCACTCCCTTAATGTCCCTAAATTCAGTATTTTGGGGAGCCCTGGCACCAGGAAATGAGATCCTGCAGACCAAAAGAAGAAGGGCCGAACAGCAGCGAAAGCAAAAAACTGCAGAAGAAGCAACTGACTTGGCGCCAGCCCTGCCAGGCCGCCTATTCAACAATTGCGCCAAAGTAGTCTCGCCCCACAAGCTGCTGATTCTCCAAAGCCTGGTAGGACTGCCAGCACTTCTCTAAAGACTCAGGTACTCCTGTGGAACAGCTGAGCTGTTCCCCTGCATGTTGCAGGTACCAAAGACTGAGCTGCAAGGCTCCAAGACCACGAAAACCAGACACCGAAAAGCACCACTGCATCAGAGCCACCTAGCCCAAGCTGAAGTGGGCCAACATGGTCCCGAGATCCTGATGACCTATGAACAAGGACACTGAAGAGCTGCAAAAACAGAAGACTAAGGGACAGCAAATGACTAAGCCCTAGCCCTGTCGGCCTGTCTGCTGTTCCCTATTGAAACTGCACCAAAGTCGTCTCGTCCTGCAGCTGTTGGGTCTCCAAAACCTGGGAACACTGTCTGCCTTCCTCAAAGACTCAAGAACTCCTGAGGAGCAGCGGAGCTGCTTCCCTGCATCGAGCAGAT
The DNA here is from genome assembly GCA_963921515.1 of Calotriton arnoldi. Taxonomy (NCBI): domain Eukaryota; kingdom Metazoa; phylum Chordata; class Amphibia; order Caudata; family Salamandridae; genus Calotriton; species Calotriton arnoldi. The sequence continues at coordinate 389,821 of CAWUFW010001841.1, read as the reverse complement.
ACCCCAAAGACTGAGGGCTGCGGACCGCAAAAATCCAACACCGCAAAACACCACTGCACCCGTGCTTCCGAGCCAGAGCTGAAGTGGGCCAACAGTGCCAGCATGGTCCCCCGGCTCTTCAGAGACAAATCCCACCTTGGACTTGCCCACTGTGGACTTTACGATGCCGCCTGCAGCCCCTGTTTGCAGGCCCCCTCTACCGGGAGTGCTCCCGGTGCTGAAAATCCGATGCCTAAAAATACCTCTGCACCAGTCACCCCTGGCAGAGAGGCACAAAGGTGTCCCCGAGCATTTCAACAGTTGAGCCCCTTTGCTGGTTCAGTCCGGCTGGTCCTGCAGTCCGAGCCAGCAGCCTCTTTACCGAAGGACCGATCGCAATAGACTTGAATGAGGCACCAGACACTGTAAGGCACCTCTGCACCCGGCCGCCTTAGCGCTGCCTGAAGTGTTGGTGCTGCCTTGGACCCTGCCCCAGACCCACCTTACGTCCAGAGAATGGGTCCTGTAGGTTGCTGTTGAGTGCCCAAATGCTGTATTATTTTCTGTCTAAGTTAACATTGCCGCAAAGTGCTTCAATTACGATTTAAAGTATCAAAAACCTGTTTTCTTCAAACCTGCCATTTTAAAAAGTACTAACCTGATCGTGATGATCTTGGCGCTTTAATTCATATAAAGATGTGCTATTTTTATAAATTGGTGTAGATCTTGAGTCGTGGGCCTCATTTATCGACTATTGTGTGTATTTGCAGATGTTTAACATTCCTCTCTGATAAGCCTAAGGCTGCTCAACTACACTACCCTCTAGAAGAGCGACTTGGGATTGCTAGAGCAAGCCCCTGTCCACTAGTAGAGTGGACAGGGGCTTGCCAGGTAGGTCGCTCCCCCACCACACAGCTCCGCCTGTGCTGTCTGCCCGCTGCTCCTGTAGGTAAGATCGCCCTCCGCTTGTGGCCCCGGTGCCAGTTTTGTCTGCTTGTCTCCCCTTTTCCTTTCTGTGCCCCTCGCTGCCCCACTGTTGTTGTGCCCGTGATTTGCCTGCTCTCCCCCCCGTTTTTCCTTCTGTGCCCCTCGCTGCCCCACTGTTGTTGTGCCCGTGATTTGCCTGCTCTCCCCCCCGTTTTTCCTTCTGTGCCCCTCGCTGCCCCACTGCTGTTGTGCCCGTGATTTACCTGCTCTCCCCCCCGTTTTTCCTTCTGTGCCCTCGCTGCCCCACTGTTGTTGTGCCCGTGATTTACCTGCTCTCCCCCCGTTTTTCCTTCTGTGCCCCTCGCTGCCCCACTGTTGTTGTGCCCGTGATTTACCTGCTCTCCCCCCCGTTTTTCCTTCTGGGCCCCTCGCTGCCCCACTGTTGTTGTGCCCGTGATTTACCTGCTCTCCCCCCGTTTTTCCTTCTGTGCCCCTCGCTGCCCCACTGTTGTTGTGCCCGTGATTTACCTGCTCTCCCCCCGTTTTTCCTTCTGTGCCCCTCGCTGCCCCACTGTTGTTGTGCCCGTGATTTACCTGCTCTCCCCCCGTTTTTCCTTCTGTGCCCCTCGCTGCCCCACTGTTGTTGTGCCCGTGATTTACCTGCTCTCCCCCCGGTTTTCCTTCTGTGCCCCTCGCTGCCTATCGCCATTCCCGCCGCTGCGTCCCCTGCGGCCCCGCCCCCTGACTGCCCATTCGCTGCCCCTGCCTCCCGCCTCCCAGCTGCTCCTCCCTCCCACCTCCCCATAAATGGCGGCCGCTGCACGGTGAGGAGAGCGACCCTTGACCTTGCCAGGTAGGTCGCTCCCCCACCACACAGCTCCGCCTGTGCTGTCTGCCCGCTGCTCCTGTAGGTAAGATCGCCCTCCGCTTGTGGCCCCGGTGCCAGTTTTGTCTGCTTGTCTCCCCTTTTCCTTTCTGTGCCCCTCGCTGCCCCACTGTTGTTGTGCCCGTGATTTGCCTGCTCTCCCCCCGTTTTTCCTTCTGTGCCCCTCGCTGCCCCACTGTTGTTGTGCCCGTGATTTGCCTGCTCTCCCCCCGTTTTTCCTTCTGTGCCCCTCGCTGCCCCACTGCTGTTGTGCCCGTGATTTACCTGCTCTCCCCCCGTTTTTCCTTCTGTGCCCCTCGCTGCCCCACTGTTGTTGTGCCCGTGATTTACCTGCTCTCCCCCCCGTTTTTCCTTCTGTGCCCCTCGCTGCCCCACTGTTGTTGTGCCCGTGATTTACCTGCTCTCCCCCCGTTTTTCCTTCTGTGCCCCTCGCTGCCCCACTGTTGTTGTGCCCGTGATTTACCTGCTCTCCCCCGTTTTTCCTTCTGTGCCCCTCGCTGCCCCACTGTTGTTGTGCCCGTGATTTACCTGCTCTCCCCCCGTTTTTCCTTCTGTGCCCCTCGCTGCCCCACTGTTGTTGTGCCCGTGATTTACCTGCTCTCCCCCCGTTTTTCCTTCTGTGCCCCTCGCTGCCCCACTGTTGTTGTGCCCGTGATTTACCTGCTCTCCCCCCGGTTTTCCTTCTGTGCCCCTCGCTGCCTATCGCCATTCCCGCCGCTGCGTCCCTGCGGCCCCGCCCCCTGACTGCCCATTCGCTGCCCCTGCCTCCCGCCTCCCAGCTGCTCCTCCCTCCCACCTCCCCATAAATGGCGGCCGCTGCACGCGCCGCGCCGCTGGCGCGCCGAAGGCGCGCCTAAGGCAAGCCCGTCTGCGCCCGTCCGCGACTGGACCGCGCCCAGCGCCAGAACCCCTGGATCCCACCGATGCAACACCACTCGACGGACCTACGACGCCGCCACACTCACCGCACTCAATGCCGGCCGGAACCCTGCCTGCTACCGAGCCTCACCGAGACGCACCCACGGACCCTTCACCTGCCAAACCTGCCGGTTCACCTGCCCCCTGACGTGCACCACCTCCGCCAAGTCGAGCAACAGCAGCAACCACCTGAAATGCATCCTGCTGAACACCCGCTCCGTCCACAGGCACGCCGTGGAACTCTGGGACCTGCTCGACGCAACAGCACCGGACATCGCCTTCCTCACCGAAACCTGGATGAACGCCTCCTCAGCACCTGACATCGCCATAGCCATCCCGGATGGATACAAGATCACCCGGAGGGACCGCGTCAACCAGACGGGAGGAGGCATCGCCATCGTACACAAGAACACCATCCGCATCTCGACTAACTCCGACGAGACCTTCACCGCCGCCGAACACCTACACTTCCAGATACACACGGACCCCAAGACCACCCTCCGAGGCACCCTCATCTACAGACCCCCGGGACCACGCACACTATTCAGCGAAGACATCGCAGACTTCATCAGCCCGCACGCCATGCCCTCCGCCGACTACATCCTCCTAGGGGACCTCAACTTCCACCTGGAGAACAACAACGACAGAAACACCACCGCCCTGCTGGACAACCTCGCCAACCTCGGACTCAAGCAACTGGTGAACACGCCCACCCACTACGCCGGCCACACGCTTGACCCCGTCTTCTCGTCCAGCAAGCACATCTCCTTCAGCCACGCCACCGGACTCCACTGGACCGACCACAGCTGCGTCCACTTCAGCTTCAGAAAGACTGCGACCCACCACCACCCGCAACAGGCTCCCCGCCGGAGCTGGAGCAAGATCACCGCCGAGCAGCTCACCGCCTCCCTCAGCCAGAACACACCCACCGACACAACGGACCCAAACGAAGCAGCCAGCAACCTCGCCAAGTGGCTGACCGCCTGCGCCCGACGACCTCGCACCACTAAAAACCCTCCCAGCAGACCCGGAAGCAAGAAAACCCCTTGGTTCACCAACGAACTCAAGGAATCCAAGAAGAACTGCCGCACTCTCGAGAAAACCTGGCGACTCGTCCAGACCACAGACAACAGGACCGCCCTCAAGCACGCCACCCGCAAACACCACCAGCTGATCCGTGCCACCAAGAAGTCGGCACTCAAAGAACGACTGGACAACAACGCCCATGACAGCAAGGAACTTTTCAGCATCGTCAAAGAGTTCTCCAACCCCAGCGCCGGAAACAACGACATCACCCCCTCGCAAGACCTCTGCAACTCACTCTCCGCGTTCTTCCACCGCAAGATCACCGACATACACAACAGCTTCGACGCACAAACAACGCACCCTACCGCCGAACCAATGCCCGCCACCACCACCCTCTGCAACTGGACCCCGATCAACACCGAAGACACCACCCGCACGATGAACTCCATCCACTCCGGATCACCAACCGACCCCTGCCCACACCACGTCTTCAACAAAGCCGACGCCACCATCGCACCCCATCTCCGGGACATCATCAACTCCTCCTTCCACACCGCCACCTTCCCGGAGAGCTGGAAGCACGCCGAGCTTACCGCCCTCCTGAAGAAACCAACGGCGGACCCCACCGACCTCAAGAACTACCGCCCCATCTCGCTCCTTCCGTTTCCGGCCAAAGTCATCGAGAAGACCGTCAACAGACAGCTTGCCGCCTTCCTCGAGACGAATGGATCCCTCGACCCCTCGCAGTCCGGGTTTCGGGCCAACCACAGCACCGAGACCGCCCTTATCGCAGCCACCGACGACATCAGAACCCTAACCGACAACGGGGAAACAGCTGCCCTCATCCTCCTGGACCTCTCCGCGGCGTTCGACACCGTCTGCCACCGCACCCTAGTGAAGCGCCTCAGCAACATCGGAATCCGAGAGAAAGCACTGGAATGGATCATCTCGTTCCTCGCCGGAAGAACCCAGAGAGTCCGCCTCTCCCCGTTCAGATCCGAAGCCACCGAAGTCATCTGCGGCGTTCCACAAGGATCCTCACTCAGCCCGACCCTCTTCAACGTCTACATGAGCCCCCTCGCAGCCATCGCACGCCGACACAACCTCAACATCATCTCCTACGCCGACGACACCCAGCTGATCCTCTCCCTCACCAACGACCCCACCACCGCCAGAGCCAACCTGCACGACGGGATGAGAGACGTCGCCGACTGGATGAGGAACAGCCGCCTTAAACTGAACTCAGACAAGACGGAAGTCCTCATCCTGGGCTCATCACCCTCCGCCTGGGACGACTCCTGGTGGCCCCCGGCCCTGGGCACCGCACCCAAGCCAACGGACCACGCACGCAACCTGGGCTTCATCCTGGACTCCTCCCTATCGATGACCAGACAAGTCAACGCCGTCTCATCTTCATGCTTCAACACCCTGCGCATGCTCCGCAAGATCTTCAGATGGATCCCCACTGAAACCAGGAAGACCGTCACCCAGGCACTCGTCACCAGCCGACTGGACTATGGGAACACCCTCTACACCGGAACCACAGCCAAACTTCAAAAGAGACTCCAGCGCATCCAGAACGCCTCCGCACGACTCATCCTGGACATCCCCCGACACAGCCACATCACCGTACACCTGAAAGACCTGCACTGGCTCCCCGTCAGCAAGAGAATCACGTTCAGACTCCTCACCCACGCACACAAGGCCCTCCACGACCTGGGCCCAAAGTACCTCAACGACCGCATGTCCTTCTACACGCCCACACGCCAGCTACGATCAACCAGCCACGCCCTCGCCACCGTACCACGCATCCGCAGAACCACCGCCGGAGGAAGATCCTTCTCCTACCTGGCGGCCAAGACCTGGAACTCCCTCCCCACTCACCTTCGGCGAACCCAGGACCATCTCGCCTTCAGGAAGCAGCTCAAGACCTGGCTGTTCGAGCAGTAACTTACCCCCTCCCCCAGCGCCTTGAGACCCTCCCGGGTGAGTAGCGCGCTCTATAAATGCCGTGATTGATTGATTGAGTAGAGGAATACCTGGGGACACTGCACGGTATACCTCTTTTTGGCATACCATATCAGGAGCCGGCTTCCTACAGTGGGCATTTGATGTCTGTCTTGCAATGCAATCAATTGTTCCTATGGACATGGACCGATTGATGAGTCCAATGAAGACCCTTTTTCGGAATTGTTGCATGAAGTTGCAGTTGATTCAAAACGTCTGGTATGAACTACTCTCTTCATGGGAGATGGGTGCTTCAGCCCCTGGACTTCCGAACTTTGCCTCGAATAGCATGGATGCAGGACAAGCAACTACTTCATCAGGATTGGCTGATAACAAGGTTCATATGTGTTCTTTGGAGCTTTTGAATGGGGCTATTCTGTAATCGACCTCAGAGACGGAATCCATTTTGGATTCAATAAACATCAACCTTGTGGAAGAAATCTTGGGTGCTCCCAATTCGAGTTAATTCTGCCAGATTCCAATTTTAATTTCGTTTTCATTGTCTCTACAGATTTTGCTATTAAATATAATAGCAATGCGTTGAAATTGCTTAGCTTGTGATTATTATTATTATTATTATTATTATATTAGTAGCTTTCACGACCAAGGAGGGGGTGTAGTGATTTCCGTTCTGGGCCCACTTTGGTTCGCCCTTAGTTTTGCATCTTAGACGTTTTAGGCTGCCTCTGCCCTAAAAAGCCACATATTATACATTTATTTTACTGACATTGTTCTAGAAACACGCAGTACATGTTTGTTATTCAGAGACTCTTCTTGGGATTTTATCTGCACATCTCGAACAAGGTTGCTATGAATACATAACAGTGTACTATTTTCTTTGCTCGTTCAGCAACAGCTCCTAACGTCTAGACATTACACTATCACAAAGCTGCATCTTCTAACACAATAGTTTTATCATCTAAACAGTGTTCCGTACTTAGGGGGACAGAGAGGAGAATTCTGGCAGAGAGGACTGTTCTGAAATGACCGCAGTGCCTGACATGCAGCCCTGCGTAAACTAAGTTTACACCCATGATGTGGACCACCTAACTACATACACCAGGTATGGCGTCTAAGGCCATTCCTAGAGATCACGTATATATCTGTGTTCATACAGTAAGGGTAGACCTAGACAAATATATTTTGCCATGGTTGGGATATTCATTCTTTAGACCATGTTAGTATTGCTAAATACGTTTAGTTGCATCTGCCTAATGATTGCAGCACATTTGCTTCATAATAGACAACAATAGTTTCAATAAAAGGTATGTAAACTTTCTTCATGCCTTATGTTACTAAGGGCATGCATGAGTAAGTGAGTAATAAAAGGAAAGGATCTGTTTCCACAGTTCCCTTGGCGACGAGAGGGTCATGTTTGAGGTTGCCAACATCACCAGTTACTCTGGGAAGGTTAGGAGTTCAGGTGAGGCCCTGTGAGCTAGCCGGAATTGGGCCGGCAGGTACTAACATTGTAGAAAGATTGTCCTTACACTCTGAAGTTCCATCGTCCTTACACACCGCTATGCTTTCACAGCAGAATCTGTGCAACAAATAAGGTTAACAATGGATTAAATAGTGCCATTTACAAAATAAAGTCTAAAGGCAAGAAATGCAACAGTTAACCTAAACGCCCATGCCCACCATCATGTGTGAAAGGTGACAAGCACATTTTGCTCGAAAACAAAGAGGGTCCCTGACTGAACTGAATAAGTTTGGAGAAGAAAGCAGGGAAATCACAAGGCAAAAATAAACAAACTTCTCCAAAAACAATTTCATATAATGCATTGCAGTATGTCCATGATATATAAACTGTTCTACACCAGACCAGTGGTTTTTGAAGTTTTATCTAAAGTACAAAAATATATTCAATGATTCTTTTGCTTTTTTTTTTATATATAGTATTTATGTATTAACCCCTTCGCTGCTAGGCCTTTTCCCCCCCTGTGCTAAGCCTTTTTTTGGCTATTTGGGGTAGTTCGCACTTAGGCCCCTGTAACTTTTTGACCACATAAGGTATCCACGCCAAATTTACGTCCTTTTTATCCAACATCATGGGGATTCTAAAGGTACCCAGGGTTTGTGGATTCCCCTAGAGGGGACCCAGAAATTAGCCAAAATACAGCTAAATTGTTTTTTTGGGGAAAAATGTGAAAAAAGGGATACAGATGAAAGCGTCTTGATTTTTCCCTGCAAATGGCATCAAAAAAGGGGTTGTGGGGATGAAATCACCATCTTCCCAGCTTTCAGGGACAAGCAGACTTTTGTCAGAAAACCAACTTTTTTTACACAGTTTTGGCATTTTTCTGGGACATAGCCTATTTTTGCTATTTTTTGTGCTTTCAGCCTCCTTCCAGTTAATGGTAGAAATGGGTATGAAATCAATATTGGATCCTGGAAAGCTATACATTTCTGAAAAGTAGACAAAATTCTGAATTCAGCAAGGGGTCATTTGTGTAGATCCTTCAAGTTTTCTTTATAGAAACAAACAGTTAAATATAGGAAAAATTGAAAATTAGTTGAAAAAAACAGCCATTTGTGTCAACGTTTTCACCTGTAACTTCTTCTAATTATGACAGCTATTTGAAAGCAATATACCGTTACATCCGCTGGACCTTTCTGGTTGTGGCGATATATAGGACTTGTAGGTTTACCAAGAACCCGACGAACCCAGAGCCAATAACTGAGCAGCGTCTTGCAATGTTTTTTTATTATGTACCGGGTATATAGCAATTATTCTGGGAAAAGTTATACATGGAAAAATCGGTATGAAAGACACCTATGTATTTCTGAAATGGGAACAAAATATAGAGTTTAGAAACAGTAGATATTTGCACATTTCCGAAATTGGGAGTACCCATACTAGCATGAGTATTATAGGTCATTTTTCAAAATGACCTTTTTTACACAGTGTCTTTCATTTGGAAGGCAGAAATGCATCAAAAGTCAATAGGTAATAACAGTTGCTCTACAATTCTGTTACCCTAAGTCTCCCGATAAAAATGGTACCTCACTTGTGTGGGTAGGCCTAGTCCCCGCGACAGGAAACAGCACAAAATGGAACGTGGACACACCACATTTTCAAAGTGAAAAATGACCCTTTTTTTGCAAAGTGCCTAGCTGTAGTTTTTGAACCCTAGCTCTGCCGGCACCTAGGGAAACCTAGCAAACCTATACATTTTTTAAAACTAGACACCCAGGGGAATCCAGAATGGGGTGACTTGACTGGCTCTCACCAGGTTACCCAGAATCCCTTGCAAACCTAAAAAATTGTAAAAAAAAGAAACACATTTTCCTCACATTTCTGTGGTGTAAAGTTCTGGAATCTGCGTGGATTCACAAAATTCCACCCACCCCTCGTTCCCCAAAGTCTTTCGAGAAAAATGGTACCTTACTTGCGTGGGTGGGTCAAGTACCCGCGACAGGCAAGGGCCAAAAACCTATTGAGGCGACATCAAAATTGCCTATCACAAACCAACCTGGTTTTGCAAGGGGGCGAGGTATGGCTTGCGTGGGTCCCCCAACATTCTCCTACCCAGAATCCCCTGCAAACCTCAAATTTAGCTGAAAAAAAAAAAATCACTTTTTTCACACATTTGTGTGTGGGAAAGTTGTAGCATCACGGGGTTGACACAAATTTCCTACCACCCAGCGTTCCCCCAGGTCTCCCGATAAAAATGGTGTCTCACTCGTGTGGGAGGCCCAAGTACCGGCGACAGGCAAGGGCCCAAAACGTATTGAGGCGACATCAAAATTGCCTATCACAAAATGTTTTGGGCCTTTGCCTGTCGCAGGTACTTGGGCCTCCCACACGAGTGAGGCACCATTTTTAATCGGGAGACCTGGGGGAACGCTGGGTGGTAGGAAATGTGTGTCAACCAGGTCGTTTTGTGATAGGCAATTTTGATGTCGCCTCAATACGTGTGAGGCACCATTTTTCTCGGAAGACTTTGGGGAATGCGGGCTTTGTGGAATTTTGGATCCACACAGATTTTAGAACTTTCCACCACAGAAATGTGAGGAAAATGTGTTTTTTTTGGACAAATTTTTAGGTTTGCAAGGGATTCAGGGTAACAGAACCTGGTGAGAGCCAGACAAGTCACCCCATTCTGTATTCCCCTGGGTGTCTAGATTTCAAAAATGTACAGGTTTGCTAGGTTTCCCTATGTTCCGGCTTCGCTAGGGCCCAAAATCCACAGGTGGACACATTGCTAAAAATATGTCTGTGCCTTGTGGGCTTTCTGCCGCCTTCGGGGGGGCATGGGCGGGGGGGGGGCGGTGTTTGCCCCGATATGGCCCCAAGGGGGGCAGAAAGACTGTGGCTATTTTTTTGAGGGGTGGGGGCATTGGTATGCCCATTCTGGGCAACCCCCATGCATAAAAAAAGCCAGCGTAATCGCCTAGTGGGCTTTCTGCCCCCGGGGGGCAGATCAGGGGCCACTGCCCCCCACCGGGGGGGGGCAGAAAGACTGGAATTTCTCTGGGGGGGTGGGGGTATTGTCCTGCCCATTTTAGGAAGCCCCCACCCCTACATGAATACAAAAAAAAATCCCTGGTTTCTAGTGGGCTTTCTGCCCCCCGGGGGGGGGGGGTCATAAAGACAAATTTTTTTGGGGGGGGGGGCATTGACATGCCCGTTTTGGGCAGCCCCCACCCTAAGTAAAATTGCCCCAAAAAAATCCCTGGCATCTAGTGGGCTTTCTGCCCCCCCCCCGGCGAGGCAGATTGGGGGCTACTGCCCCCATCTGCACCCAGGGGGGGCAGAAAGGCTGTAATTTTGGTGGGGTGGGGGTGGAGGCATTGGCATGCCCGTTTTGGGCAGCCCCCACCCTAAGTAAAATTGTGGGGGGAAAAATCCCTGGCGCTAGTGGGCTTTCTGTCCCTCCGGGGGGCAGAAAGACTAATTTTTTTTGGGGGGTGGGGCATTGGCATGCCCATTTTGGGCATCCCCCACCCTAATTTCATTTGCCAAAAAAAAATCTCTGGCGTCTAGTGGGCTTTTTGCCCCCCCCCCCGGGGGGACAGATTGGGGGCTGCTGTCCCCATCTGCCCCCCAGGGGGGGGGGCAGAAAGGCTGTAATTTTGGTGAGGGGGGTGGGGGCATTGGCATGCCCGTTTTGGGCAGCCCCCACCCCAAGTAAATTTTTTAGAAAAAAATCCCTAGCGCTAGTGGGCTTTCTGCCCCCCAGGGGGGGCAGAAAGACTGGTATGCCCAAAACAGAAGGGGGGGGGGGGAGCAAAGGCCCTTGCCCAAGGGGCCGCTTCCCCCCTCCCTGGCGCAAGTGTTTTGGTGCAGTATTTTGGTGCAGCATCCAGAACGCAATCTCGATACTTAGCTTCTTTACTAATAGTGCTTACATCATGACTTGTTCATATACTGGTGAGACAGGCACCTCACTGGCTACCGAAAAGAAGGCAAAGACAAAAGATCTGGGTTTAATGTGCTTTCGCCTGCAGCGCTAGCACATTACAGAGGATGGAGCCAGTAGGGATGGACAAAGAGGACTATAACTCAAAATAGTCCCTCATGCAGGTCACTGCAAGCACCTGTGCGGTGGCAGAATCGCCCGCTCAACCAGCTTATAGCATAAGGTGAGAGATGAACACTCCACTGGGCTGAGCGAAGACGTGATTGACAAAGTCTCAAGCCAACAGTGGAAAGAGGCTGGTTGAAACAAGCATTGGCATAGCCAATAGGTCTCGCCTTTGGGACCTTATAAGTATTTAGTTATGCAGCACAATATCCCTGGTGCAACAACATCAACTGTTGCATGGCTAAACACTTATAAGGTCCTAAAGGCGAGACCTATTGGCTATGCCAATGCTTGTTCTGACATGGTGTTGGTGGATTTATGACTCTGGGCACTTTTTCACTGCTGATCAGTGCTAAAGTGCATATGCTCTCTATGATCAAATAATGTATGGATTAGTGACTCCATGATTGGCTGGATTGGTTTACTTGTCAGACCCTAGTACAGTGCACTGAGTGTGCCCAGGGCTTGTAAATCCAATGCTGCTGGTGGGCTTGCAGCACTGGTTGTGCCACCCACAGAAGCAGCCTGTAAAAGTGTGTCTCAGGTCTGCCATTGCAGAGCCTGTGGGCAGTCTGTGACTGCCATGTCGACTTGGCAAGTGCACCCACTTGCCAGTCCCTAAACCTTCCCTTATCTTCATATCAGACACCCCTAAGGTAGGCCCAAGGGCAGGGTGCATTGTAAGTATAAGGTAGGACATGCCCTGGTGTGTGTGTGTGTGGCATGTCCAAATAGTGAATTGCAGCCATTTTCGTTTTCACTATTGCAAGGTTACCTGTTCCCCATAGGCCAGAATGGGCAGTTTGATTATAACATCTTATAATCCTAACTGACCCAGGGAACATGGTAGAAAAACGAATTTAGTATGCCTGAACTCAGAATGATAAAATACATCTTTTAGTAAAGTTGGTTTTAACATTCTGTGTTTGAAAATACCACTTTTAGAAAGTAGGTATTTGCTTGCCTAACTGTCCAAGCCCGCCTCAGCCTGGTTGTGTTTTGTGTGTCTGGCTTTGTGAGTGACAGGGGCTGGGGGATTCCAGGAGACCGGGTGAGTCAGCACAGAGCTGAATAGAGAGATCTGCATCCAGAGTGGAGGGAGGAGTTGCACCTGGGTCTGAATAGGGCTCTGCCTGCCTTCCACAATGCTGGCTCCACCTCCTGCCGGGCGGCTGATGACTCTGCCCCTCACTCACAAAGGGAGAAGGTGTCTCCTGACAGAATGCACCCAGAACTGGTTTGGACCAGGTACAGGACCCTCTGCCTTCAGAGGACAAAGGATTTTTGACCATAAATACTGGGGCCCAGACCCCATGAAATTAGATCACTTCTGGGAAATCAAGAAACCTGTTGCCAAGGAGAAGAACCGGAGAAGCTGAAGGAGGAGTACTGCCCCTGTGCTGTTTTGCCGATTGGGGTTGGCCTGCAGTGGTTGCTTTCTGCCAAGGACAGGAGAAAAGACTTTGCTGTGCTTTATCATCTTGAAGAAGAGAATCTCCAAGGGCTTGAACTGAGCTTGCCTCCTGCCTGAAGTCACAGGGACACGACTTCTTCACCCCTTCCGTTTGCCTGCATCTAGAACTGCTGTTTTAGCTGCTAACAGAAGGAAATTGCAACACCGACGCCGGCGAGCGACGCCGTAACCTGCACTGAAGCCGTGGGCACCGCTCGTGAAGAGCACGACACACCGCCCCGACTTGCACCGTAGGCCCGACGCCTGCTGACGCCGTGCGACATCGACTCCGAAGCAGTCACCGAGGCCGCTGCCTGCACCGGAGCCGAGGACACCGCTCGTGACGCTCACGACACACCGTCCCGACTCGCACCGCAGCCCCGACTTCGACGCCCGGGCTTCATCACAGCGGAGCCGATCCTCGACGTGGGTGACCCCCGAATCCATTGACACTGCACCATCGTAAGGAACCGACGCCTCGCCGCCACCCGTGACGTCACCTCCCCGACACAGTAAGGAACCGACGCCTCACCTCCCCTGCGCTGCAGTAAGGAACCGAGACATCACCTCCCCTGGGGTCGTAAGGAACAGACGCCGCCGGCGCCAACGAAGCATCACCTCCCCGACTCCGTGCACCGTCTTTGTTTTAATCGAATTCCAGGTACTGTTCTTTGTGGGTCTGCTTGACTCCGGGCCCGAGCCCGCGCACCTCGCGGTCGGCGCCGTACTTTGGGATTTCCACCGGTCACGACGTCGTGATAACTCCAAGTGGAGTTATTGGTTGCTACAAGCTTTATTGGATTGACTATCCTATTTTTGAAGATAATGTGAACTGTCTATCATTTTAAGTCTATTTTTGGATTACAGTATTGTGGATTTTTGCTATGGGGTCTTGTGTTAAGTCTATATAAAGATTACTTATTTTTACATACAACCTGTGTGGTGTCCCTCTGTAGTGTTTTCACTGTATTACTGTATGTGTTCACAAATGCTTTACACACTGCCTCTGAGATAAGCCTGTCTGCTCGTGCCAAGCTACCAGGGGGTGAAGCAGGGGTTATTTTAGGAGTGTATCCCCCTTACCCTGACTAGAAGCAAGGGTCCCTATTTGGACAAAGGTGCAAACCATTGCCAACTAGAGACCCCCAGTTCTAACACATACAATAAAATATTCCTATATGTTTTACTCTAGGAGCAACCACAAAAATACTATAATTGAACAAGTACATACAAAACACAATTTTTCACAGTACAAATAACGAGACCTGAGACTAAGCAAGATAGTACAAAACAAGAAAACAGTTAACATGCAGAGAAAAACATTCACAAAAAAAGGCAAACTCAATAATTCATGAAATAGGTGCATTTGTGTTAGTAAATACTATACAAGAAAAATATTTTCATAAACAGAAATGCGCCGACGCGCGTTTCGGAAGTAGACAGTAGATGAGCAAATCCTTCATCAGGGCGCTGTCTGTATTGGCATGTTCAGTGGCCAAAAGCCATCTGTTCAATTTGAAAGCTCACTGGTTACCTGACTGCACAGGGTGCTCAAAAGGCTGACAACCAACGGTTGAAAAACAAGATTCAAGAAATTGAAAAATCAACGGCACGCTGGATTGGAGACCTCCACATCTCTACAGGGTATGTATCAAATGCCACTCAACCACTGTAATATCTAGAGTGGCTCGAAAGTATTACAAAAGTAGACATGGGCCTGGGGTCCCAATGAAAGAGTCCTGTAAGTATAGAACCCAGTAAGAAGCATCGAAAATGCGCAGGTCTACAAATCTTAGCGGGTCATCTACAGATGGACTCCTAAGGCACCAAGGATATAGGAAATTCCAGAACAGATAAAATCTGCATGCCTCAATAAGGCACGGAACCTGGGTCAGCCTCCGGTCGTGATATGAGCCGGTCTCGACCGGAGGCTGACCCCCGCATTTTCTACGCTTCTTGCTGGGGTCTATATTTACAGGACTCTTTTATTGGACCCCAGGCCCATGTCTACTTTTATAATACTTTCGAGCCACTCTAGATATTACAGTGGTTGAGTGGCACTTGATACATACCCAGTAGAGATGTGGAGGTCTCCATTCCAGCGTGCCGTTGATTTTTCAATTTCTTGAATCTTGTTTTTCAGCCATTGGTTGTGAGCCTTTTGAGCACCCTGCGCAGTCAGGTAACCAGTGAGCTTTCAAATTGAACAGATGGCTTTCGGCCACTGAACATGGCAATACAGACAGCGCCCTGATGAAGGATTTGCTCATCTACGGTATATTTCCGAAACGTGCGTCAGCGCATTTCTGTTTATGAAAATATTTTTCTTGTATAGTATTTACTAACACAAATGCACCTATATTATGAATTATTGTGTTTGCCTTTTTTTGTGAATGTTTTTCTCTGCATGTTAACTGTTTACTTGTATTGTACGGTCTTGCTTAGTCTCAGGTCTCGTTATTTGTACTGTGAAAAATGTGTTTTGTATGTACTTGTTCAATTATAGTATTTTTGTGGGTGCTCCTAGAGTAAAACATATAGGAATATTTTATTGTATGTATTTTCCTTTCTGTTTTTATGTATAAAGCACATTAATACATATATACTATATATAAAAAAAAAGAAAAAGAATCATTGAATATATTTTTGTACTTTAGATAAATAAAACTTCAAAAACCACTGGTCTGGTGTAGAACAGTTTATATATCCTGGACATACTGCAATGCATTATATGAAATTGTTTTTGGAGAAGTTTCTGTTTACTTTTGCCTTCACAAGCACATTTTTTTCAGTGGATGACACTTCCAAGCATTTAGTTAAGTTGGTGGATTGATGAATGTAATTATTAATATTACAATAGGCTTTATGCATGGTAAGCATTGTTATTTGCTCAAGGAGTCTCATAGTCCCAAGATGATACATAGGTTTCTTCTCATGCTGAGGATGTGTCATCCTACGTATTAATTACCACCTATGTGGCAGCAGAGGATTATATCTTGGGCAAAGTACGCTGGTGTTTCAGCATTCGCCCATTTCTAAGTCTCATTCTGTTCATTTTTAAAGATTAGTAAATATATATATATATATATATATTTTTTTTTTTTTTTAATGTATTTACATTTACATTTATAGATTGTGTTTGTTAGGTTATAAAAAGGGCATTGTATCTACCTTAAGATCTGTCCAGTGGGAATAAATATATCTTGCACATTGAAAGTCGCCACTGTTTGGTATGGTTTAGTTGCACATTCGATTGAAAAAGCCTTTACTGATTTGCCTATAACTTTGGACTTGCTGAATGGATCTGCACCTACTTTGGCACTTGCTTAGCATAGACAGCTTAGGTTGGGCATGCCAAACACATGGATTTTCGTGCAGGGGAAAAAAATTAAAAGAGGGGGCAAAAAGGCGAAGTTTACCAATTTTAGATCCAATAAGAAATTGTACTCAAAGCTACAGAATAAAAAACTCTGAATAGTTTTTTTCTAAACTTAGCATTAAAGCAGTATTTTACCCAGAAAGCTTGCTTTGTCATTTAATGTAATTTCATTCCGTAGTTTATGAGATATTAGTGTCTGAAAAAGGTGCCACATGGGCTTGAAGGAGTTAAGACTTTGGAAATTGTGATTTTGATAATTGTGATTTTAAATTCTAAGATATGCAATCAAATTTACATTTTTTGACAAATACGATTTGCAGATTTAAGTGTTTTAAATGCTTTTCCCCACCATATATTCAAAATCACATCCGTGTACAAATTCGAGTTTTTTGTGCTGTAGGGGTAAAAAATTCTTAGTAAGGAATGGGGTCATTGTGAGAGGTGCCTGGCCCAAAGGGAGTGCTGAGGGCACTCAGACGTGGAAAATGGGGACACCACCCACCCCCAAAAAAATAGAAAAAAAATTAATTTGAAACAATATAATTGGGATTACGCGCCCGCCATTTTTATCAATAAAAAAGTCACCATTTTGTAAAAAAAAACGTGCCTTTCATAAAAATGTCAATTTATACACAAAAGAAGTTATGAATGGGAAAAGACCCCAGAAGAGTGCATAGGTAGGTACGGCTGATCTTGCTGAAGGTCAGGTCCCGTGGCCAATATCTGCTGCCTATGACCAAAGGCTGTTTGAAGCAAGGGTTGGCTGAATAAGGTTGGACACAGGACAAGATTAAAGGCCATAACCAGTAGCCAGCCCCTCCTGTGCATGGCAAAAAAAAAAAAAACACACACTTCGCTGAATGAGTACAGGGCGGGTGAAGTACATTAAATAAAGAAAAAAGAAGTGTACAGAAAAAAAGTAGTTAAAGGTTATTTATGGTTCTGTGAGTAGAAACTTGGAAACCCCCTGAAATTCAGTGTTTAAAATATGCAAGGTACACCAAAGCTCACATCATTTGCCATGCTCAATAGACCACTTTGCCATCAGGGTTTTTTTTCCAATTGAATAAATATTATAAATGGCTATGCGGATAAGTGTAATAAGTTAGCTATTACCATTGTTGAGTGTGGTGAAGAGCCAAGAATGAGAGGCGAAGCTTCTAGGGAGTCAAGAAGTTCCTCGCCTCCCCCAACTATGGTAATAATAGCATAAAAGACGCTGTGCATATTCATATACGGTTTATGCCATGACATTTTATTTGTTTTTTCTAAAAAGGTATTTAACCAAAGCCAGTAGGTAAGGTGTTTTGATGCAGTACGATAAAAAAAATATTACGTGAGTTGTTCCACTCTGTAGAGTATTCATACCTACTAATCACGGAGAGAATAAACAGTGTTTTTTCACATCTTAATTTTGCTGTGCTGAGGAAATAAACTGGAAATTGACCGTTGCACTGTAGTAATAAATGTGTGAACAGGTGTTTATTGGTAAAGTTGCTCCAGGTAACTTAATGGGCCAAATTTATTTTCACTGACACGGCATAAACATACACACAAACTTCTGTAAAGTAAAAAAAAAGAAAAAAAAGTACTACTTACAACTTGTACAATGATGATTCAGAACTGTGTTGTCAAGCTTAAACTGTGGGGTCACCAGAACCCTTGCAAAGTCTTATGGGATCCCGTGTTCGGAAGGGGTCAGGGCCGGATGGGGAGGAGGAATATGTGGAATAGGTTAGCAGGCACATTTGCAGAGAGCTTTAACTATCAGAGAGAGTTAGAATCCATGCCAGAGCCACACATTTGCACGTTTCTTCACCTTTGTTGATAATGCTTGAACTTTTGACCACAATAGATTTGTCCAGGAAACACCCTCCGAGATTCTAATGGTGTGAGTCAGGTATTATCATCACACTTAATGACTCATGTAGCCTAATGATCAAAGCTGCAGAAACAGGTTTAATTAGAGGACAGTAAACCAGTTCTACCAGTCGCTCTGAGAAAATACCGAATGAATTACGTTGGCGTTATGCCATATGTGTTTTGCTTATTTATTTGGCAGTTTTATAAAGCAGAATGTGTAATGTGTTTTTACTTCAGAGCGCTAAGGATGCTACAGGGCAAACATGAAGAGGGGAAAGATGACGGGAGGTCGGGTGGGCGGGATCCTGGGTCGGATATTTCTGAATAGCTGCTTCCGAGACAGAGTATGGTTCAGTTGAAGGAGGCACTCACTAACTAGCGCAGTGTCCTGAACCGCCTGTGATTGGGTTCAGACCGTAGTTAAGGAGAAGGGTGTTCCAAAGTTAAGGTGGTTGTGGGCAGGTTGTTCCAGGAACATTAATAGCTGCAGAACATTACAGGGACATTAATGTCACCGAGTTCACTAAACAGCACTAAGGTAGCCAATCGTCTCGACTTTACATGCACACATTTTTTCTGGGTTACGCACAACAACGAATCTCGTGGATGTGCGTTTATAGCTTTGCAAGATTGTAAATGTGTCCAGAGTACTGGCACTTGTTGACAAAAGTGGAGTAATTAATTGGTTTACAATCTTAACTCGTGAGCAGTTAAGACATAGCACCAAAGTGCAGTCCGGAAGGACTGCATTGCTAATTGACACTGAGTACTAGCACTTTTAAGCAATACTACAAAAAGGCTGACTTCATTTCAAAGCTGCATCTTAATGGTTTTAAAATGGGGCTCTACGAGCACGTCTGTGCTCCCGCTAAAGAATTCAAAAATATATTGGCCCCGATTACAAGTGAGGAAGTAAACACGATACAGGCCCCAATCAGGATACATGTAGTAGGCTATAAGTGGTGCACACAGCTCGCATAGACCCAAGAGTAAAACCTGAAAAGTTTGTGCAAGGGAAAAAAAACACAATATTTTGGTTTTGCAGCTCAGGACAGGAGGGAAAAACTGGCATTACCACATTGTCCCCCTATTCTGATATGCAGGACTCAGAGGAGGAAATACTGCACCTATGGCAACCCGAAATAGGGACGTTGTGAACACCCCGCTTTAGCAGCAACAACAGGAGAGGAGTTCTTGATAGGCCTCTTCTGTCTGCAACTCGACAGACAAAGGCTCATAAATAAGGTGAAAGGGTGGGTGGGTAAGTGAGTGAAAGGATTGATTGATGGATGTGTGAGTGAAAGGGTGAATGGAGACTTTGGATGTATGAGTAAGTGAGAGGATGGATGTAGGATGGATGAGTGAAAGAATGGGTGGGTGGACGAGTGGAGGGAGGATGGCTGAGTGAAAGGATGGTTGGCTGAGTAAAAGGGTGGATGGATAACTGGGTGGATGGATGAGTGCAAGGGTGAATGGATGGATTAATGAGTGGGTGGATGGAAAGGTGAAAAAGCGAATAGATGAGTGAAAGGGTGGATGGGTGGGTAGGTATGGGAAGGGACTTATGGAAGGATGTATGGGCGGGTGAATGGTTGAGCAAAAGGGTGGATGGATGAGTGAAGGGGAGGATGGATGGAGGAGTGAAAGCATAGGTGAATGGATGAGTGAAAGTGTGGATGAATGGTTGAAAGGGTGGATGGATAGGTTTGATGTATAGGTTTGGAGATGGATGGATAGGTTTTGACAGGGGCGTTGTGAAGCTCCCACCTTAGAAGCTTCAGTGGGGGTGGAGTTCTTGATGGACCTATTCTGTCTACAACTCAACAGATAAAGGCTCAATTATAGTGAAAGGTTTGGGTGGGTGGATGAGTGAAAGGGTGCTTGGATGAGTGAAAGGGTGCTTGGATGAGTGAAAGGGTGCTTGGATGAGTGAAAGGGTGCTTGGATGGGTGAAAGGGTGCTTGGATGGGTGAAAGGGTGCTTGGATGGGTGAAAGGGTGGGTGAAAGGGTGGGTGAAAGGGTGGGTGAAAGGGTGGGTGAAAGGGTGGGTGAAAGGGTGGGTGAAAGGGTGGGTGAAAGGGTGGGTGAAAGGGTGGGTGAAAGGGTGAAAGGGTGGGTGAAAGGGTGAAAGGGTGGGTGAAAGGGTGAAAGGGTGGGTGAAAGGGTGGGTGAAAGGGTGAAAGGGTGGGTGAAAGGGTGGGTGAAAGGGTGAAAGGGTGGGTGAAAGAGTGAAAGGGTGGGTGAAAGAGTGAAAGGGTGGGTGAAAGAGTGAAAGGGTGGGTGAAAGAGTGAAAGGGTGGGTGAAAGAGTGAAAGGGTGGGTGAAAGAGTGAAAGGGTGGGTGAAAGAGTGAAAGGGTGGGTGAAAGAGTGAAAGGGTGGGTGAAAGAGTGAAAGGGTGGGTGAAAGAGTGAAAGGGTGGGTGAAAGTGAAAGGGTGGGTGAAAGATTGAAAGGGTGGGTGAAAGAGTGAAAGGGTGGGTGAAAGAGTGAAAGGGTAGAGGATGGATGAATGTAAAGATGGAAGAGTGAAAAAATGCATGGATCGGTGAAAGGGGTGGTGGAAGGATTGATGAGTGAAAGGATGGATGAGTGTGATGATGGATGAGTGAAAGGATGGATGGATGAGTGTGATGATGGATGAGCCAAAGGTTGGATGAATGAGTGAAATTGTGGATGGATGTCTGAAAGGTTGGACGGTGGGATGGATGACTAAAAGAATAGATTGATGAGTTTGATGGATAGGTTTAGAGATGGATGGGCGGATGGATGGACAGAATGGGGAAGACTGAATAATGGATGAAAGAATAAATGGATGACAGAATGTAAAGGTGAAATGGCGGATAACAATGGGTGGATGGAAGGATAACTGGAAAGATGCTGGAATGGAAGAGACAAGAGAGGTCTTCTGGGGATGGTTGCGATGACTTGCTTCACTTGCTTGGTGCCATAAGAGCTTTGCTTCAAAGTGGGGGGTATTTTAATTTTCTGGCTACTCCCTTGACCCGAAATGGATGGTATGGACATGTCCTCAGGCTGTTTTACCTCCTGGGATTAATACGGTACTAGCAATGCAGGCAAGAGCAAAATCTAATATGTACATTTATCTTGAGCATGTATTACTGTAAAACGTTTACAACTTAAGCCTACTTCCTGAAATAAATCTGCATCAACAGGGAGAGGAGATGTATAGAATAAACAACTCTGCACGTTTGACAGCCTCAATTAAAATGTTATTATTTCCATTTAATAAATATGCGCTGTATTTACAACTCCAAAACATAACACACTTTCAATAAAGTGTTAGGTTTTAGATTGCCATTCACATTTCAGTTTAATTAATCCCTTACACCATCCTCCGCATTGTATGAGAACTGATACTAAGCTGTGGAAGGCTTTCTTTAAAACTCTTACATCGATGTTGATTAAAAGCAGTGCCACACAGAGTCATTACCCTCACTTAGCTGTAAACGCCCCTAGGGTGCATCCCCATCATTTCTTACCTGATTGTTTCCCCGGAACTGATGCCCGCTTTACAGTCTTTAACGAGTACCTTTTTTATGCCTGGGGTCCATCAACTCAAGCATCTTTCATTATTTTTTTTCTTATTGCTACAACACAGCTAATGACCTCAATTGTACACTAGATTTATATACACCAAACTGTTCTGGTAAGGAATGTTATGGGTTCCTTGCCAAGAGGTGGTCCGTGGACATTTTATCACTGCGAGGCAGCACTAACGGCTCCCCAGTTAATAACATTTATGGCTAGTCATGGGGCTACGACAAGTGTATTCTGGACAAGGGACCAAGGTGCAAGATCACAGGCAACGGAGACGGGTGCGGGCCGGATCGATCAAGGGCAGTGGCTGGAGGTTGCCACGTTTTGAATTTTGAGGTCCCTCACAGTGAGCAACCATTGGTTGCCACATGATCGGCGGGGTCGTCTGGGCAATAGTCAGGGGCAGCAGGACAAATTAAATAATGGTCAAGGTGCCCAGATCGCACTTCGCTGCCTGATTGCTCCTGCCGACGCGACCCTTGCCTTTTTAACACCGGAGTTCTTTACAAACATCGCTTTCTAGGGACCCTAGCGAGTCTGTCTTGGCTGTTCTTTGTAGCCTAGTGACTTGAAGCCTGGATTGTGCTATTGCTTCACTACCTCTGTAAGTGTACCACAATATGGAATTTTTAGGTCGAGCCTAGTATTCGAGACATGATGGATTCACTCTGTGGGCTTACAGCCTGCCTCCAGCTTTTGATTGTTTTTTGTCAGCGTCCTTTAAAAAAAAAAAAAGTTGCTTCAAAGTGGATAATGGTTCCTGCTTGTCCCACTTTTTTCTAAATTGCTACCTCCCATGGAGTATCGCCGCAGGACTTGTCCTCTTCCACTTGTGCCATTGTATTTTGTCTCTTTGGAACTTTTTTTTTTTTTACATTCAGACCGAGCACTTAGCACGGCACCCGATTTACGGCCACCGCGCTTTATTGTAATCAAGCGCTGCCCTCAAGTGTTTGTTGTGGCACACACTCCACAGATGCCGTGCTTTGTGCAATGTGTAGGAGAGTAGGATCTGCTTCTTATAGTAACCCCCACTTTTTGCTGATGTCTCACTGTTTTTGGCCTAGTCTGATTGGGATCCTGCTATTCAGGACCTCAGTCTATCTGCTTTCTCCTGTAAATTGCATACCTGTACTTTAGGTACACCTCAGATTGGATACTGGAGTACCCTTATAAGTCCCTAGTATATGGTACACCATGTACCCAGGGCATAGGTACCCCAGAGGCCTCCCAAGGGCTGAAGCATGTATTGTGCCACCCCCGAGAGGCCATTCAAAATGACACCACAGGTCTGCTACTGCAGCCTGTGTAAGGTGGTGCATGCACCCCTTACTGGAGATATAGGTTCACTATATCCCTTCTAAATCACTACACATATAAACCCATCAGTCACCCCTATGGCAGGCCTTATCAATCCTGAAGGCAGGGTGCTGGGTTTTATGTGAGAGGGTGCCCCTGCATGAGTAGGGCCCCTCTGCGCCTTCGGAATCCATTCCCCGGGGTTGTCTGTGATGCAGCCAAACCATATATACTTAAGTGCATTATAACCTCACGGTAAATGCTAACTTTAAAACGGCTGCTTAGAGACATGTTGTGTTTGGTGTCAAACACCTTGGAATCATACCTCCACACCAGTAACTGGTGTGGGAGGTTTGATTCCTCCCTTGTAGAACCACTACTATGGGTCACCGGTCTACCCGGTACCAGCTTTCTCGACCTGGGCAGCACAAAATGGATGCTGCCAGCCACAGACACGAGTCTGCCCTCCTGCTGCTGAGCCAAGCTCGAGCAGGGGAAGGCCTGACAATAGGTTTCCTGTCGCAGGGAGGTGTGACCACCTCCCAGACAGGGTTTAGTGTATTGGGGCTGGGTGGGTGCACTCTTAGTGTGCCAGAAAGTCTGCACTGGGGGGCACATTTGGTGGCCCCGTGCATAGTCCAGCTCAAACCAGTTCTGGGAGCCACTTGGCTCCTGCTCTGGCGCGAAACTGGACAAAGGACATGGGTGTAGCCACCCCTCTGTCCTGCCCCTCCCTTAGGAGGGTCCCCAGAGTCAGTCCAACCCTTCCCTGGTAATAAGTGGGAAACCTGATCACAGGACTTTAGATTATACCTGGACAAGACTCTGCAAAGAAACCAAGTACTTCGACGGTCTACACTTCGCTGGACGACAGGAGAATCTCCCTTGGAGTAAAGGCGTTACTACCCTGCAGCAGCAGGCACCTAAGCGCACCTGACCGGTTTGCATCTCCCGAGCTCCTGCGTACTCCGAAGATTTCTGCAACACAGGAGGTGGGTTCCCTAATGTCCCTGAGGTTGATCTGACCTCTCAGCAACTCTGAGACCAGTATCCCTCGTGGGGACAGTGCAAACCGAACCCCTGTGCACCGTGTACATTTGCAGCAGCATATGCTTTTTGGCGATCCCTGAGGCTGTGCTTTGGACTACGTGTAGTCCCGACCCCGAGCATCATTTGCACCAAAGATCTCCGGCCTCCACTCCACGAGTGCTCTGTGGGCTGGCACTTTGTACATTCGCTCGAGGTCACCTCGCGATCCCTGGTCCGTTGACTGGTGGGTCCTGGCGAGGGTCACCTTGATTGTTCTTGGGCTTCCCTGGTTGCTCCAGACGTGCCCTGACTCTCCATTGCTTGGGGAGTCCCCTGGACCTTGCTGGTCCACACCGTAACCTGTTTCCTCTGTCTACATGGGTTGCCGTTGCAAAGGCTTGTTGGTGCTCCAGCCGGACACTGACCCCTCAGCTCTCGACATCCTTCGTGGGACAACTCACCTCCGGACCCTGGTCGTCGTCGTCTCCTGGTCCCCGTGGCTGCAGAGACAAACACCCTTTCTCTTCACCTGAAGCACCAGACATCGGTGGGCATTCGACTACCGAGCCCCTGGTCACCTGAAGTGACCCAGACTCTGTCCCCTCTGCTTTCAGGTTCTTCTCACCTAGAATCCAGGCTTGGATTCCACCGGACACTCTTCGCCTTCCCGGCAGCAGTACTTTCTTGCAGCTCTCCATTGAAAACGACGGAGGTTTCCGACACCACTTGACCCCTATGCACCCGGCTCCTCTGGGATAGCTAACACGGGTACCTCAGTACTCACAAGGGTGCTGGCCTTAGAACCTCTTATGTTCCAAAGGGTTTGCTTGAAGTCCTCCTAGACGTGTCCTTAAACTGTAATTTTCCAACCGCGACTTTCCCATAAAGTTGCACGGAGCACGCAGTCATGTTTCCTCACTGCACCCGTCCTCCGTGGGCACCCTGTGTCACTGCCTTGGTTGGTTCCTTGGGGTCCCAGTGATTCTACGTGCTCTAGGCCCTGTGTCTATTGAAGTCGTTGTTGTTATACCATTTTTTTAGTATATGGTTCTGTCTCCCCCTGGAGCCCAATGTACATTTTGCTACTTACGTATGTTCTATTGATTAAGTATTGTGTGCTTAGTGTTCTAATCTCGTGTAGAGGTTAGTAGAGAGTGTTTTAGTAATAAATACATATTTTTACATAACACTTGTGTGGTTCTCCTTTAATTTAGTCATTCAGGAGGTGATATTCTGGTAAAACAAGCTGCTTTACATTCCTTCAAGATTAAGCCTGAAGGCTGCTCTCCACAGCTACCACTAGGATAGCTTTCTAAAGGTTATCTTTGACCTCCTACATCACAAGGGTCGTTTGGACTGGTGCAAGGTCCCCACTTTAATTAGTGGACAGCATATACCAGGCCAACTTCTCACACAATGGTCTTAATTTATGCCTTTTGGGGCACAAGCACTTCCAACTCAGTGCAGCACCAGAGTCATTTTAATTATTTACATCGAGCTCTTCTTAGAAGTGCCTGCACCTTTAAATCCTGGCTTCAGCACTATGCCCGCTTTGAACGAAGCACCTTTAATTTACAGCCAAGTAATCCGACTGGAGCTGAGCAGGGATAATTCTTCGTTGAGTGCCCTCACTGCTCGTGTTGACTTTGACAGTGCTTGTTCTTAGTTGTCATGGATTACATTTTGTAGTTCCTATGTGACTGGGTTGTGTGGTTTAGTGGCTGCTCCGGCATTGCTTTCCCACTTTGAAGAGCGCCATCCACTTGTATTTTGTCTAGCACTATGCGTGGATCGCAGGATTATTGCTAACTTTGCAGTTGCCATGGCCTGCATACTACATTAGGAGCGG
Source organism: Calotriton arnoldi (assembly GCA_963921515.1). Lineage (NCBI taxonomy): Eukaryota > Metazoa > Chordata > Amphibia > Caudata > Salamandridae > Calotriton > Calotriton arnoldi. Next base: position 364,116 of record CAWUFW010001841.1, on the reverse strand, counting down.
CTTCAGGAGCACTGTATGTTTCTTATTAGTGCAGCTCCAGGAGCTCCGCATTTTTGTTTAGTACAGTGGCTGTAGGAGCGTTGTGTATTTTCTGCTTGGAGCGGCTGCAGCAGCACTGCAGATTTGCTCTAACAATGGCTTTGAGAGCACCGTACTTTATGGGGTTGGGCAACTGCGAGGGTGCCGTTCCTGTATAAATTAGCAGCTGCAAGTGCGCTGCCTTTTTAGTTAAGTAGGCAGCTGCAATGTCACAGCATATTTTTGAACTGCATCAGTGGCCAATGTATTTATCCCTCACTATCTTAGTGCTAGGCGGAAACTTTTCCTGGTGTGTAGCTGGGGGTAAATTATAAACTGGTTTGGAATATTTCTTACCAGCATTAAATTCTGCACATCAGCCTCATAGAATGCTGCCTTTACAGAGTTCATCCTAGGTCCTCCTTTTAAAGAAGGCGTGGGTTGTCCTTTCACTACCTGTACTTTTAGACCTTCTTTCAAATGGTATTAAGAAGTAATTCAAAATCTACTGTTCAATAGCTTAGCCTAGTTTTAGTGCTTTGTCCTGGGAGGCTGTTGTCTCCTTTCTGCCAAGCAGATTAGTGATCTACAATGTAAGTTTCCAAAGTCTATATAGGGAGATTCTAGATCACAACCTAACTTGTCTATTTGAGACTTGCGTTGTAGCCATTGGAATACATTCATATAAAATTTACCATGGATCCCCAGAAAGATTCTTTCACAGTGTTCGTGATGGAGGTCATAGACACCGTTAGCCTCCTGTGACAGAAAGAAATCAGACTACTTTTTAAGAATGCAGTGCTGTAATGTTCCTATTAGTGTCAAAGCTTCTTTGTTAAAGAAATAAAGTCTCTTCAAAATTCAAAAAAGTTTATCATATTTTCATTAAGTAGCACAGAAGCCCATCATTGGATGTGTGGCTGTTACCAGTGGGATGTGAAGTAACAGTAGACGTTGTAGCACCCAGGATAATGTGCTGCATGGCTAAATACGTATAAGGTCCCAAAGGCGAGACCTATTGGCTATGACAAGGCTTATGTCACCTTAAGCTGTTTGCCAGAATTCATGCAATAAAAAAAGAAAGAAAAACAACTAGACAAAAGGACTATACAGAAAGGAGTTTGGTTTCCCCTTTTTGTTGATCAGCCTCTTTATGGTACCTTAGCATTTGACTGACAAGCACGTTAGTCTACACAAGAAGTGCTTCTACTAAAGCGCATAGATGGTAAAATGTTGATGCATAGCAATGGAGGCATATTGTTGTTATTTTGTTCCACATCCCCCAGTCTAGAAGAAACACACTGCTTCCTCCAATGCCAAGTAGCAGCAAATTTCACCATGGACTGTGTGCCAGCAACAGCAGGGCTGGTTTGAGGAGGAATGACGCACTGTGTGTTGTTCTGGCTGCTACTCTTAATAGGAAGACTATAGTGATAAACTTTAAATGTGGTAATCCTATTGGCTCAATAGGTATTTTCCCTTCTCTATAATGGCTTATCCTGCGACCGTTGCTATGGGTAGGAGGGCTCCATAGGCATGAAAACTTTGGTGCACATAGTTTGGTGGGTGGCATAGAGCTATACTTGCTGTGAAACGTAGGTGCGTTATTCTGCTGAAATCTGCTCAGCTACATTTATTTGAAGTAACTGATAAGTAATGCTCATCAGCATCTGCCCGTCCATAAAGGAGGAGGGGCCCCACTCCCCCACCTTTCTGCAGACATGAAGTGTGTCTGTCAGGGTGAGCAAAGGCCAGCCTGACAGACAATCTTTATGTTCAGGTCAGACAGCCAGGCGCTATACATGTGCTAAATGCGAAGGTGCCTGCCTCCCTGAGCAGAAATTTGCCAAGCTAAAGATTTCACAGCCCTGTGGGAGTGAGGCTCTTCCCTTTTATGATAAGGGAGAGTGTCACTGATAAAACTCAAGTGCCCAGGTTCGAGTCGAAGTCCTGAATTGCTGAGGTCCTATCACTGATACCTCGTCACAGAGTGGGGTCAGCAGTCTCACCAACCCCCATCCCACTTTGTGGCGAGTATGGGACTGCCACTTCCTTTCGGGTCTGCCAATGAGAGGAGAAGGTAATCCCATCCATCCAGAAACTACCAAGGCTAACTTCCCGAGATAGTGCAGCCAGTAAGGTTTATGATTTCAAATGTTTCGTGCCTATGGGTGCGCGCACGCATGGGAGTGTATATATGTATGTGTATTTGTGAGTGTGTTTTGAGAATGTGTGTGCGTGCACTTGTGAATGCATGGGTGCGACTCAGTGTGCATATGTGGCCCGCACGCCACAACCCTGCACAAATAACCATCCGCCACTGATGCTCATGATCAAATTTATATTGCACGCTTAAGCATAGACACAGGTCCAATAAAAGCAGTGGTTTAAAACCCAAATTTTGTTTATCATGGTAGGAGCATTTCATACATAAAATGGTGTCTCAGGGCTTTGGAGACATGATTAAAGAAACCAGTAGTGATGGGGTACATAGGAGCAGGTCACTGGGAACGGTACCCAACATACTGTACAGTTTTTTAACATTGATATTAGGATTTGTAATCCTTTATCAAGTTTATTTGTTTTTGCACAGCTAATAAAAGCCATTACAAAATTTGATAAGACCTTATAAAACAAATAGATTAGTTGTGAATACAAAACCCATGATAAAAAACATGATTCAGAACAATTTTAAAACTATTGTTATAGATTCAGAACACATATAAGCATGTTTGCATACGATAAAAAGCGATGTAGAAAAATGGTTTGTAAACAATTATGAAATCCATTACAAAAGCTGTCGTTGACTTTTAAATGAATTAATAGTAATACATATTTGATAGAATTTTTTTTATAAAAAGACTGTTTCAATCAATCAGGGAATTTTAAAGCGCGCCACTCACCCGTGAGTGTCTCAAGGCACTGGTGGGGGGGATGCAGCTCCGAGTTAGCCGAAGAGCCAGGTCTTGAGGCTTTTCCTGAAGGTGTGCAGGGTAGGGGAGCGTCTGATGTTGACTGGGAGCTTGTTCCAGGCCTTAGCCTCGATGTAGGAGAAGGCTCTTACCCCCGCTCTGGTTCTGTGGATGCGCGGGGTTTCTGCTAGGGTGAGGTCGGCGGAGCGGAGGTTTCTTTTGGGTACGTGGAAGGAGACTCTTTCGTTGACGTATTTGGGTCCGGTGTTGTGGAGAGATTTGTAGGCGTGAGTAGCTTGAAGGTTACTCTCTTCTCAACCGGGAGACAGTGGAGGTCTCGCAGGTGTTGGGTGATGTGCTCATGTCGTGGGATGCCGAGGACGAGTCTGGCCATGGTGTTCTGGATAGTTTGGAGTTTGCATAGCAGGGAATTGTTGATTCCAGCGTAGAGAGCGTTTCCGTAGTCCAGTCTGCTTGTTTTGAGTGCATGGGTGACTGTTCTTCTGGCTTCGGGGAGGATCCACTTGAAGATCTTGCGAAGGATGACGAGGGTGTTGAAGCAGGTGACGGCGTTGATCTGGCGGGTCATGGTGAGGGAGGAGTCTAGGATGATGCCGAGGTTCCGGGCGTGGTCCGGGTGGGTGGGTTGCCGAGGGCGGTGGGCCACCAGGTGTTGTCCCAGGCTGAGGGGGTGGGTCAGAGGACGAGGACTTCTGTCTTCTCCGAGTTGAGCTTCAGGCAGCTGCTGCTCATCCAAGCTGCAACGTTGTTCATTCCTTCCTGGAAGCGGAGTCTGGTGGTTTTGGAGGTGAGATGGGGGAGAGGATGAGCTGGGTGTCGTCGGCGTAGGATACTATGCGGAGTCCATGCTGTCTGACGATGGCGGCGAGGGGGGCCGTGTAGCTGTTGAAGAGCGTGGGACTGAGCGACGATCCTTGGGGTACTCCGCAGTTAATCTCTGTGGGTTCGGAAAGGAAAGGCGGGAATCTGATCCTTTGGGTTCTGCCGGCGAGGAAGGAGCGGAACCAGTTGAGGGCGGTTCCCAGTATGCTGGCATCGTGGAGTCTGGCTGCAAGAGTGCAGTGGGAAAATGTGTCGAAGGCTGCAGAGAGGTCTAGAAGGATGAGGGCCGCGGTGTGGCCTTGGTTGAGGAGCGTGCAGATGTAGGTTGTGGCGGCGAGGAGGGCGGCCTTGGTGCTGTGGTTACTGCGGAATCCGGATTGGGAAGAGTCGACGATGGTGTTCTCTGTGATTAATTTTGTCATTTGGGCGTTGACGATCTTCTCAGTGACTTTGGCTGCGAAGGGAAGGAGAGAGATGGGTCGGTAGTTTTTCAGGTCCGTCGGGTCTGCAGAGGGTTTCTTGAGGAGGGGCTTGACTTCTGCGCGTTTTCAGTCGTCAGGGAAAGTGCCGGATTCGAAGGTGCCGTTGGTGGTGCGTTGTAGCTTGGGCGCTATGGTGGCGGCAGCTCTGTGAAAGATGTGCGGCGGGTAGGGGTCCATGGGGGCTCCTGAGTGAGTGCTCTTCGTGGTCGTGGTGGTATCTTGGGTGGTGACTGGGGTCCAGGCGGTGATGGTGGGCTGGCTGTCGTCGCTGGGGGGGGGGGGAGAGAGGGTGGTTTCTGGAGTCGGTTCTCTGAAGTGGTCATAGAGGGCCTTGATTTTCAGGTGGAAGTAGGAGCCGAGCTTGTTGCAGAGGTCCTGGGAGAGTGCGATGTCCGTGGCTTCACAGGGGGGTTTGGTGAATTGCTGGATGATGCTGAAGAGTTCCTTCAAGTTGCTGGAGTTGGTGAGGATTTTGTTCCGGATGAAGGTTCTTTCGTGGATCTTATGAGTTGGTGGTACTCTGTCATGGCGTTCTTGTAGGAGGTCTGGTCTTAGGTGGTTTTGCTGTTTCTCCATCATTTTTCGAAACGTCCGCAGGTGCATCTGGCTTCTTGGAGGTCGGTGGTGAACCAGGTGGCCTTCAAGGGGCGTTGTCTGTCGGGGTTGCGGAGGGGTGCGAGCTTGTCTGCGCAGTTGGTGATCCAGCAGTGTAGTTCCTTGGCTGCAAAGTTGCCGTCGGTCGAGGTGGGGGGGGTCGTGGAGGAGGGTGGAGTTGAGGTGCTCCTCTGTGACCTTGCTCCAGTTCCTTCGCGGTGGGCGTGGAGTGGGTTTGTGAACGGTGGCTGTGTTGAAAGAGAAGTGTACGCAGTGGTGGTCCATCCAGAGGGGCTGCGTGGTGTGGGTGCTTTCATATGGCTTCTGCCTGCACTCATGACCAAAGAATTAAAGGCAGAGCATTGACCTTTGATGTAAAAAGGACAGAGGTATCCATTTAGTGGCTGAATTGCCCAATATGAGACCAGAAAACCTGGGATCAATCCCTGCTTGCAAAACACACAAGATGATGGACGGAATGCTGCACATTGGCAAACATTCACCCCCAGTCACAGATATGGGTTTAATCCATCGTTATTTTGCTTCACCACGCCACCCCAGTTCAGACATAGCCATATGCAAATCAGTCTTGACCCTGTGCCTCATGGGAACAGTCCAGACCGAACTGCCAAGCTATGTCTTCCCTGGACTGGAATCAAGCATCCTAGGACCGGTTTCAGGCTATCAGCCTTCATCAGTCAGGATAGCTTGACTCCAGTGGCGCGGTGAGCACGGGACCCACGTCTGGGCATACCCTTCCCACATAGGGCGAAATGCAAAACACACAAGATGATGGACGGAATGCTGCACATCAATCCCTGCTTCTCTGCTTAACCAAAGTGTGTCAGATAGTCATTTCACAGAGTCTCCTTTTTCTTCATTAGCATCACATATATTTCCCTATACTAACCCACCACTAATCCTTTTTGGTTTCTAGAGTAGCTGGCTACTCGCCAAAAAGCGCTTCGACACCTTGTCTAGGGTAGTAAGCAATATATAAATACAATATATATGAGAGCATCTTCAAAGCTGTGAGGTCAGGATGTGCGCTATACAAAAATCATGTGTTTGATTTAATAGACTATAATACTGCTCCGTGTATAATAAGAATCTAGGCCACATATATGGTACAAGTGACAACCGACTTGCCTCTTACTTCACCAATGGCACTGTTATCATAGTTAAAGGTTGCTCTTAAGAACATGTATAACACTATCACTATGAAATTTAATAAGAGCCTCTCAATGCAATAATAGATCATGAGCTAAGGTGAAACACTTCTGCAAGGTAAAGAAATACACTTATTTGAATTCTGAAGACACGTTATCATAATAATTGTATACGACTTGCATACCAAATGTTTTCAGTGCTCGGCTCATGCAGGCTATTAGAGCTAAGCCAGACCCCTGGCTCAGCCCTCCTTGTTACTTTGCTGGCTCGCTCACCTCTATGTAAATGCAATATTATACTTGCCGCATCTAATTTTTCAAGAAAACTTTTTTATGTGCAAACAAACTAAATCAAAATATTAAAGAAACTATTTTAAATGAGACCTAAAAAGTGTAGCACTGTGTTTGAATACTTTTCTTGCCCTTAATTCAAGTGAACATGTGTTTCTTTTGCTAATATTGCTTTTAATGATAAAATCCACCATTACGAGATGAATTCTGAATTTATTTCATTTATTATTTTAACTTTACTTCGAAACACTTCAGGATGGATTGCATTGCTGTCAAGCAGGTTGCAGTGTGCCTGTTCAAAGATGGCTGCTTCAGTGGCTTTGGATTGTTCTACATCAAACCGTATATCCATTCATCAATTGACCCATTAATGCACTCACCTATTCAACCATTCAGTGACCCATTTGTACGTACATCAATCACTGCCTCAGCCACCCATCCATGGACTCACTCACATTCACCCACTGCCTCACAAATTTCACAGTCATGTGTCATCTTCAAAATCACATACACTCGACCCCTTCAGGAGTACGAACAGCATGCAGTCGCCTCACATGAACTTGCCAGGAAGTGGAAGATAAAGCTGCCTCGCAAGACTTTGCCAGGTCGTCGTGGGTGAGGCACTCAGGCTCCGAAGGTAAAAACTAATTTACGGCTGGTGGGTGCATAGTGTAGAAATCTGCTTGTCACCAAATTGTAATGACGAGTACCGGACCCAAGTAAGTATTCACACAAGTTTTTTCAAGGACAATACACCCACAACCAGGAACGTCCTGGCAAAATCTTGTGAGGCAGCTTCATATTTAACTTCCTGGCAAGTTCATGTGAGGCGACTGCATACTGTGCGTACTCCTGAAGGGGTTGAGTGCGTGTTTTTGAAGGTGACGCCTGTATCCCAAGCGTATGCGATGTTATTTTTCACAAACTCTTCAACATCCAGACCAGAGGACAATGCTGTCTGAATTCCTTTCTTTACTATTCTGTTTTACCTCTCCATTAAACCATTCGAGTTCAGAGAGTACAAGGCGACTTTGAGATGACAAACATCATTAAGTTCCAAAAACGTACGAATCTTGTGAGACAAGAAGTGCGTTCCGTTGTCTGTGACTATAGTTCTGGGCGAGCCCTCGACTACAAATAGCTGCTCCAGAAACCTGACGACATTCCCAGTGTTCTGAGCATCACAAAACACGTGATATAACCATTTTGACTGGTAATCTATTAGCAAAATAAAATACCTAACGTTACTAGGTATAACTTCGTATGGACCTGAGAAATACATCCCAAGTTTATTCCATGGTCCCTCTGGAAATGGAACAGGATGAAGAGGTGTCCCCATAACCTTCCATTTTTTGGCAGACAACAGACATTATTTGCATGCATCCAGAAATAAAACAACTTGTGACTCCAAAGAGAGCCACCAATAGTGTAACCTAATCAGTGCCCATGGTGTGCTGCCATAATAATATCCTTCCTTATGCCTTCCGGTGTGTGAACAAGTCATGACACATGATAAAATCACTAACCACAGATAATTCATCTGCCACCTGAAAGAAGCACTTAAATTCCCCAGACAATTTCCTTTCTTAAGGCCATCCTTACACCAGAAAATTCTTGACTTGGCTAAGCGTAGAGTCCATCACAAAAGCATTCTGCCACACTAGCTCTGTGATAGGAGCACACTCCGCCGCACCATCCACCACAGCCACTACGCACTCCGTGTCTTCCATCTCACCTGAATCCTCTTCACACACCGCCATAGGTGACAGGCAATCTGCCCTGAAGTTATTTCTCCCAGGCAAATGCTTGATGCTCAAATGATATTCCTGCAACTTAGATAACAGGCGTACCAGTCTAGCGGAGGCTTTGCCTAGACCGCTGCCGGTCAAGATATGTACAGGAGGTTTGTGATTGGTGAAGACTTCAAACTCGCAACACCAGAGATAAGTTTTAAACGTATCGATGGTCCAGAAGCAACACAAAGCCTTCCTCTCAATAGTACTGTAGTGTGGTTTTGCATACCTCAGCACTCTTTAAGTGAAAGCTATAGTGTGTTCCTTGCCTGACACCCACTGCCCTAGCACAGCTCCTAATTCAGTCAAATTTGCATCCAAATTAATGAAACATTTATAATGATCCTGAAAAGGACATAGTGTAGGAAGCATGCAGTCTCCGTACATGAACTTGCCAGGAAGTTGAAGATGAAGCTGCCTCACAAGAGTTTGCCAGGACGTCGATGGTAAGGCACTCAGGTTCCGACGGTAAGAATGAATTTACAGCTGGTGGGTGTATAGTGTGGAAACCCGCTTGTCCACAAGTTGTACTGATGAGGACCGGATCCAAGTAAGTGTTCACGCAAGTTTATTCAAGGGCAATACACCCACAACCAGGAGCGTCTGGCATCTGTGAGGTCTGTCAGCAACTGACTAAACGTTGCAATCAACCTCGCAAATCTCATTCCATCCCAGAACTTAGAATACACATTAAGCATAAACAAGATGCCCTCATACACACCGTGCACGAGGGCATGTGTCACAACACCTCGTTAGGACGCTCCCGTTCCCTGCAGCCTTTGCCTGACGGCAGAGGCTGGTGCCTCTTCCTACCACTAGTCCAGAGACCTCAGGTTCGGTCCCGCGGTCACCCCCGGGTGCTCGCTTCATTCTTTGCTAATTTCACTTTGGTATTTGTGTTCAGTACTGTTAGTGTTTATTTAGTATCGTATTGCATTTCGTTCAGTATTGTTAATATTTGTTTAGTGTGGTCAGCTTTGATTTGTTTTGGAACTTAGTTCCTTTGGCCACTTGTTGCACTCGTCCCCGCATTCCTGCTGTTGCTCCCTGCTCCCAGCCTCCCTCCTCCCCGTCAGCCCCACCCAGGACTTCTTATGCAGACCACTGCACGGAAGGGTAGCGGACCACACAGCGGGAGCGCCGCTGGCAAGCCCGTCACCGCCCGGACCGCACCCAGCGCCAGGAACCCTGGCTGCACTGCCATCCTGCTTCCACACCCTCCGCCTCCTTCGTAAGACCTTCAAATGGATCCCCCTCGAACACCGAAAGACCGTCACTCACGCCCTGGTCACCAGCAGACTCAACTACGGCAACGCACTCTACGCCGGAATAAACAAAAACCTCACCCGCAAGCTACAGAACATCCAGAACGCCGCCGCAAGACTGGTCCTCAACCTGCCAAAACACTGCCACATCTCCCAGCACCTGCGCACACTCCACTGGCTCCCTGTCGAGGCGAGAATCACCTTCAAGATGCTCACCCACGCACACAAGGCCCTCCACGGCACCGGACCAGCATACCTGAACAGCTGAATCAAATTCCACGCACCCCAAAGGACCCTACGATCAGCCCAGCTCTCCTACGCCGTGGTCCCCGCACCAGAAAGACCAGATCGGGAGGCCGCTCCTTCTCCTTCCTCGCGGCCAAAGCATGGAACACCCTTCCGCTCCACCTCAGACAGACAACATCGCTCCCCATCTTCGCAAGAAACCTCAAAACCTGGCTCTTCGACAGACCCCCTCCTTGATGGATGGAACCTGCACCCCCCCCCCCTAGCGCCTTGAGACCCTTACGGGTGAGTAGTCGCGCTTTAACAAACCCCTGATTGATTGATTGATCTGTCGCTACATCACAGTCGAGCTCCAGGCCCTAGCCCCGAGAGGCCGAATCAATCACTGCCGCATCTCCTACCCCAGCCACAAGAAAGGACCCTTCAACTGCCAACGCTGCCAGTTCACACGCAACATGACACCACCGCCGCTCCTACACAGCCAACCTCCAACCCTGCGGAACAGCTCCAGTGCATGTTGTTCAACATCAGATCCCTCTGCAAGCACGCCACAGAAATCCGAGACATCATCACCACTTCCACCACAGACGTGCTATTCATCACTGAGACCTGGCTCACGCCGTCCTCAACCCTGACATCACGACCTCAACACCCCACGGCTACAAGATGATACACAGGGACCACGCCAACAAACATGGAGGAGGCATCACCATCATCTGCAAGGAGACCCTCAAATGCACCACCACCTTAGACAACATCTCATCCATCATGGAACACCTCAACTTCCAAATCTGGATCAACGCATACACAACAGTCAGCGAAACCTTGGCCTACAGACCCCAAGGCCCCCGCCCAGCTTCTGTGATGCCCTCTCTGAACTCATCACCCCATGGCAATCAACTCTAGGAACTAAATCTTCCTTGGTGACCTCAAATTCCACCGACGACCCCAGCTCCACTAACTTCCTGGAAAGCATGAGGAACATCGGACTAACGCAAATGGTCACCAGCCACACACACTGCGCAGGACACACCCTGGACCCCATCTTTACAGCCTGCGACAGAATCAAATTCAGCCACACCACCGAATTCACCTGGACAGACCACAGCATTGTCCACTTCACCATTGCATACTCATCACAACACACTGCCACTCCCCCCACCCCTGCTCGCTGCAGTTGAAACAGAATCACTGAGTCCCAATGGACTGCTGCCCAACAGACCCCACACCTCCAGCAACCTTGAGATAGCCATTCAAGACTTCTCTGACTGGATCTCCAACTGTGCCGACACTCGCCTCCATGAAAATGGCCAGCATCAGAAGATCCACCAAACACGCCAACTGGTTCACCCCCGAACTCCGGGCCTTCAAACATGACTGCAAATGACTGGAGAGACAATGGCGCTCCAGCAAAAAAACATCAGACCTCACCACCTTCAAAGCGGCCTTGAACAAATACCACCACCACCTCAAGGAAGCCAAAAAGACCGTCCTGACCATCCACATTGAGGCAAGCATCAATCACAGGAAAGAACTCTTCAGCATCGTCAGAGAATTCTCATGCCCTTCAGCCACCGAGACCTCGATCCACCCTTCCCAAGCCCTCTGCAACTCCTTGGCGGACTACCTCCACAACAAGATAGCAGACATCTACAGCAACTTCGACCTGCAGCCAACCTCCTGGCACACACCAACACCTCCCACAAGCACCTCACCGGATGGACCCCAATCACCACATCCATTATCACATTGGCCATGACCGCCATTCACTCCAGAGTACAGACAGACTTCTGCCCTCACCACATCTTCAACCTGGGACAGAAGGAAATTAGCATCACACTCACCATCCTCAACTCTTCCATCACCACTGCCACGTTCCCAGATGCCTGGAAACACACAGAGGTGAAACCCCTCCTGAAGAAGCTGACATCAGAGCCACCCTCGACCATGGCGAGTCAGCAGCCCTGATCCGCCTCAACCCGTCTGCAGCCTTCGACAACGTATCCCACCACACCCTCATCGCCAGACTCCACCACATTGGCATCAGAGGAAACGCCCTCAAGTGGATCTCCTCCTTCCTCACAGGACGCGCACAAAAAATCCACCATTCACCTCGGCTACATTACCCCACTGGACAACATCGTCTGCACACATGTAATCAACATCATCTCATACGCGGACGAAACCCAACTCATCCTCTCCCTCACAGAAGACACTACCACCACCAGACGCAACTTACAGAATGCCATGACAAACGTTGCCGACTGAATGAGATCCAACTGCCTGAAACTGAACAAAACAAGACCAAAGTTCCCATCTTTGGAAAGAACACCTCCCCATGGGACAACGCATGATGGCCCTCTGCACTTGGACCCTCATCTACTCCCATTAACAAGGCCAGCAACCTCTGCATCATCCTGGACAGTGGTCTCTCCATGAAGCACCAGGTCAACGCAGTTGCCTCCTCCTGCTGCTTCCACATCCTCTGCATGAGGCTAAAGATTTTCAGGTGGATTCCCATCAGCAACAGTGTGGAAATGTCAGAGTGTAGAACTGACAATGAGGTAGGGGATGATGCTGTGGAATGGAGTGGTGAGGGGAGTGGTGTGAGTCATTCCTTGGAATCTGCTGGATGTTACTGTTCATGATTTCAAATGAGAATAAACTTAACAGGAAAACCCACCAGGATTGTGTTTATTTACTACAATTTATGGCGACGAGTTGGTTATGCGCAGAGGGCAGAAAGAGCAACCTAACCACCTCTGGAATGCTGCTATTTAAATTTAAATAGCACTACAAAGACTTATGAACAGACCTATATTATTTGGCATCGTGAACGTCAAACTAAGGGCCCAATTCCGATCTCAAGGGCTCCGAATCGGATTTGGTTTTACCTAAACCAATCCGGAGCCCTTGTTTCTGACCGACTCGTTCCCAGTTCCAACAACCTTGTACGATGCCTGAAAACCCTTAGAGCTGACCGAATCGGTTCCGGAAGGCATTCGGAGAGATCGAGCCTTTCTGGAGCCGATTCGTACAGCTCTATGGACTCCGTTTCGAGCGAGCAAGTACAATGAACGATTCGGACAGACTTTTCGATTCGGTTTGCCCCGATCAAAAAGGCTGCCGGAATCGGTCTTTGGGGGCCCGTAGCAGGCCCCCCTTCACCCGGGGCCCTCCGAATCATGCCCGTGGGGGTACCCATGGGTCCCCCCCTTTCAGAACATGCACAATGTGGCAGGCACCAAAGGGGGCCCCGCCGCAGGGTGCACGATTATCCCCAACCACCCCTTTTGTCAATGCGAGCCTGGGTTTGCGTGCGGAACACAGGCTCCCATTGAAGCCAATGGGAGTCTGACCGAATCGTATCCGGATGCATTCAAATGCATCACCCTTGTTCAGTCAGACTCCCCCGATCCGAGTCGTCCGGAAAGCATTCCGGACCAGAGTCGTTCGGTATGCTTTCCGAGTTGAAACATCCTTCTTCGATTTCAAACGGAGGTCGATTTTAAACAGGGGGATATCAGGCAGTAAACAAAAGTAAACGCAGTTTTTAAACAACCGCATTACTAGGCAACAGCTGAGAGCCAAGAACCATTCCTAGCCAAGAGCTGTACTTAGACTTAGTGTGCGGCTTCCCGCGCACACTCTTTCAGATACGCTTGGAGGCTCGCGTGCAATAGCTTGCTTCACGTGCGGTTGCCTACGCACGTTCGTGCCTTTAATTTACAAGCGCGCTCTAAGACTCCGTGCAACAATTTTCCAACCGTTAGTTGGCAAAAAATTTTAAGCCACGCTTCAAGCCTCCCCAGCAGCAGCTACACATGTTACAAAATGCAGTGAAAACGGCTGATAAATAACACGCATTGATTGCCGATTACAATAACAACGTGTACTTACCGGATATAAATCCTATTCATGTGGTATACTCGACTGGTGATGTAAGAAGATGGATGCCTGGAGGATATAAAAATAGAAAAGGGACTCTCAAGTCAAATAAACCGGAATGGAAGACAGACCTTTCCAAATAGAAGACACATTGTAACTGCTTCGCAACAACCGGGCTACACCCAAGTGCAGATAACGTCTCTATTTCACCCGGGTAGAAGAGGGGTGGGTCCCACCCAACAGTTGGTGAAGGTGGCATACGCCTGCTTTCGGCGCGATATGCGTCTCACCAAAGCGGTCACCACACATGCACCCTCTCTCCCGCTACTGGGCACACCGTGGCAGCAACAAGTCACTACAGCAATGGAACTTCGTGTATGGGACGACGCAGGAATCCAGACAGTAGGGGACTTATACCAAGATGGACAGTTGCTTCCATTTGACACTCTTGTGAACGAATACGATCTACCGCAGGGCCAATTTCTGCTCCATGCTGCGCTAATGGGTTCGTTGAGGTCACTCTGGGGAGAAATAGCAGAAGAACCAAAAACACACCTAACGCTACAGTATCTGCACATAATGGGCACAGGCCGGCATCTCACTAGGTGGATGGCAGACTCACTACGTATACACGTGGCAGCACCACTAGCAAAACTCAAAGAGCGCTGGGACACAGACCTACAGAGACAAAGTACGGACCAGGAGTGGGCAAAAATACTAGAAGGTCCTACTTACATACCAAGGAATGCCAGATTTCGGCTTATACAATAATACATAACGCAAAGAGCTTATATGACACCAGGCATAATAAATAGAATTTTTAAGCGTAAGGGTGCCCAGTGCCCTAGAAGTGGATTGGTGGGAGGAGACCTCATACACATGCTGTGGGCCTGTACCAAGCTGGCTACGTATTGGGAGACCATCACAACGCATTTAACACACTGCACTGAACGAAACGTTGGACTGGAACTGGGAGGTGTGCCTGCTGGGGCTATACCAGAGGACCAAGAAACACAGGGTGACAACCCGCTTTATAGACCTGGGGCTTATAATAGCAAAGTGCCTCATTACTAAGCGCTGGAAGTCCCCTGACCCCCGTCAGTAAAGGCATGGTTTCACTCCATTGTATGCTGGGCGCAGGCGGAAAGCGTGGCGCTCCGGCGAGAAGATGCCACTGGCATGCGTAAGATACCTATAGCGGCAGCATGGGACGCAATACTCACAGACCTCCGAGAAGCTTGGCAGGAACACTTGGAGACACAGGAAAGTTCCCAAGCGACGAACACGACACGAGAACACACTGATAACACCAAATAGGAGCTGGCGCCCCCCCCCCCCCTCTAGAAGGCACCATCTCAAAAGTAGGGCATGGGCATAATGCGCGCAGCAACCCTGACAAATATCCAAGATAAAACTCACTAAAGTATACCAGGTCGAAGGTTGGCGGAGCGTAGAGCCACTAAAGTACAGGATGGCATAGAATGTAACGATATAAACAGAAAAATATGAGGTGCAAACAGGAAGTATGCAGATTGCACAGACGGACGGTGATACATACGGCAAACACTGCATTGGTAAAGACATTTGCGCCTAAATGTATCAAAACTGTGAGATGTGATTCCCCCATTCCTATTCCCTCCCAACCTATTGTTCACCCCCAAAGAGTTAGCATGTTATCATAAAAGGTACTGAGTGCACTTCTCGTTGGACATTAGTTGAAGTGCTGATATACTGATTTAGCAACTGTTGTACACACTTCTCGCTACCAGGTAACCAATATGCTGTAAAGTAGTTCACCACTTATTATAAGATGTAACTGAGCGAGATGCAAGTACGCAATTTCAATTGTTTGCAAACGCTGTAATGCATGGACAATAAAACTAATATAGAAATAAAAAAATTTTTTTTAAAAAGACACGTTGTAGAATCTACCAGTAGATGGACAACCAACAAACTTTAAACAAATGATTGGAATACTGAATCAACCATTATTATTTTAGCCAATTGTTTTCAATAATTATTTTAATTAATTATTTTAAATAATTATTTCAGCCCGTTATATTGGATTGTTCTGCTTGTTAATTTACTATTTTTACAGTTATGTCTGTACAAAGCATGGCGGCACTTCCAAGTTTCCTACCAGTCCCCGGTGAACCTACAATTCCTTGGAAGCGATGGAAAAATACGTTCTTCGCCTATTTGTTGGCAATTGGAGGGGATAAATATGGTCCCATACGCAAACAGGCTATTCTTTTGCACCATCTAGGTGTAGACGGCAGAATGATTTATGAGGATTTGCCTGAAATTTCGTTAGGCATGAGAAATGGTCAACCAATGAATTTGTATGACATGTCACTGCAAATGTTGGAAAAACACTTCACACCCAAGGTGAATGTAGTTCGAGAGGCATAGGTTTTTTTGTAGAGTATAAGGGCAAGGTGAAGATATTATGACCTATGTTGCCTTGTTGTGTGGTTTAGCGGTGACCTGTGACTTTCAAAATATAGTTGATTCTTTAATAAGGGACCAAATAGTAAGATGCACAAACAACAAAAAGGCGAAAGAAAAGTTATTTTCAAAAGATCCCAATCTAGAAGAATCCATACAATTTGCAAGGAGTATGGAGCACACAGCTGTGTGGATGAAGGAGACGGATATGGGGAAAAGTAGTACAAAAATGATGGAAAAGGAACTATCTATAGAAGTAAAAAGTCAAGAAGGAAAACTTTAAAATACCTGTTAAGAGTGGAGATTCTACAGTTCCAAGATTCGAAGGACGGAGTACCGTAACCTGGTATATGTGTCGGTGTCCAGGACACATTAGTTCAAGTTTTGCTTGTGGGGCGAGAAATGTGACATGTAGATCTTGTGGAAACAGGGGGCATTAGGCAAAAGTTTGTAGATCAAAGGGGAAAACACAAAACATGAGTGTCAAAATGGTCGAAGATCAGAGTGTGGACCAAGAGGAAATAATCTTGACCATAAATGAAATAGAGAGCACTACTCTTCAAGGGAACAGTTGTACAAATGAAGGAAATAGAAGAAAAGAAAGTACAGGAAAATTGGAAAAACCACATTGTGAGATCATTTTGGGAACTGTGAAAGTCAAAGTATTAGCTGATTCTGGGAGTTTTTTTACCCCGATATCTAAGGAGACATATCAAAAGGAATTGGGTGCAGAAATTAAAGATTTGCAACAATCTGATGTGAGAGCTGTTGGATATCGTGGCAAGAAGATTAATTTATTAGGAATGCAGTGGATGTATATACTTTTTAAGCAGAATGGGGTGCAAGGGACAATCTATGTAACCAATGAAGGTTCAGATCTTTTGGGCTGGCGCCACCAGAGGTACTTAAACATAGTGCTTGATCCTAATGCCAAAGAACCGGTCATGGTAGTAGAACCGGTGAATGAGAGGGCAATGGTGAAAGGCGATGTAGACAGTGAGTGGGGGGAGAGAGCTCATAGAAAAGTTCCCTCAAGTATTTCCTGAGAATTTGGGTATGTTGAAGTTTACGCACCAGATTATTCTCAAGAAGCATGCTAAACCTGTAGTGCACAAAGTGAGAACCATACCATATATGATGGGAGAACCACTTCAACAAGAATTAAACAAGTAATTGGGGGAAAACATCATTGAGCCGATTGAATCATCTGAGTGGTTGTTCCCCATTGTGGTTGCTGCAAAGGAAGGAAATAAGATCAGTCTATGTATTGATCTCAATAAAAATATATGGGTGGACAGGCAATCGTTACCTAATATTGGTGAAATGCTGAGCACGATAGGGGGCGGTAGTGTGTTTAGTGTTGTGGACCTGTCGGCAGCATACCATCAAGTAAACTTACATCCCGAGTCGCGCCCATTGACTTCTTTTGTTACGCCGCTAGGAGCGTTCCGATATTGCAGAATGCCGTTCAGATTGGCGTCAGCTTCTGCTGTTTTTCAGAGGATAATGCAAAGCATTTTTTGAGGGGGATGCAAAGGGTGCTATGCTTCCAGAAAGACATCATGGTGGTGGGAAAATCTTTTGAAGATCATGATATGTTGTTGGAAGAGATTTTAAGAAGGATAGCAAGTCATGGGCTAACCATAAAGAAGGAAAAAAGCCAGTTGAGGCTGCAATAAGTTAACTATTTGAGACATGAAATATCTGTGAGTGGTATAAGATCGAAGAAAAGCATCATAAGGACAATAGAGGATTCTCCTCGGCCCAAGAACAGTTGAAATCTTTTTAGGGATTTGCTGAATACTGTTTGAAATTTGTGTCAAATTTTGCAGAGGTGGTAGAACCTATGAGGGTGCTGCTAAAGAAGTGTATTTGAATGGGTTCCTGAGTGTGAAGATGCATTTGCTAGAGTAAAACAACCCCTTGCTCATGCACCGCATTGGGTCATTTTGAAACTAGCTGGAAAACTATTGTGACAACTGATGCTAGCAATGTTGGTCTTGGGGTAGTTTTGATGCAAGTGGCTGAGGAAGGGGAAAGGATTATTGTCACGACGGCTACAAGATGCAGAACGATCGTATTCTGCCATTGAAAAAGAGGCTTTAGCATGTTGTTTGGGAATGAACCATTTCAGGTATTACTTGCGGGGTTTGCTGTTTGTGGTCAAAACCGATCATAAGCTTCTTGTACATATTTTTAAGTGTGGTTGTGGTTTGGAAGGAAGTGTGCGCCTCGTATTTCGAGGTGGTTGTTGTCTGTAATGGACTACAGCGTTGTTGTGGAGTATGTGCGGGGCAAAAGAAATGTGATTGCTGACTGTTTGTCAAGAATGACCGTGGAGGATATTTCCTGTATGCAAATAGTGGAAGATCAAGAAGGTTATTGAGGATGACAGAGTATGAGGGATTGGTGAAACTTATAGTAGGCGACTGGAAAGATCTTGATCAATTAAATGAGGATGTAAAACCTTATTTGATGGTGAAGGATGAGCTTAGTATTCAAGGTGATAAGATAGAGAAATCGCATTGTTCCGCCCAGTGAGTTGTGAGCGAGGTTGATTAGGATTGTCCATGAGGGGCATTTGGGAAGGAGTTTGACAAAAAGGAAGTTGAGGAAGTTTTTCTGGTGGCCAGGAATGGATGGAGCCGTGGAGGATGCAGTTCGGGATTGCCATGCCTGCAGCAACAGCGATAAAGTTAAAGTAGTTAGACAGCCACCTTTGGGATGTATGGAACTACCAGCACGGCCATAGGAAAAATTGCCTATGGATTTCTTGGGACCTATAGAGAAACTTGGAAGGAGTGATCGCTTTGTGGTTGTGTTAGTAGATTACCATAGCAAATGTTCTGTCTGTAAATCCATGGGACAGATTACTCCTAGCAATGTTGTGAAGTTTTTGAAAGAGGTGTTCTTAGAAGAAAGTATACCTAGAGTGTTGGCTACAGATAATGGGGTTCAGTTAGTTTCCACTGAAATGGCAGACTTTCTTGCAAAGCTAGGTATCAGGCATGACAGGGTGGCATTATTCCGACCCCAGGCCAATGGACTAGTGGAAAGAGTAAATCGTGTTGTTATGGAAAATATCCAATTGTCCTTGGCTAATGGCTTGATATGGAAGGAGGAATTGCAGAAGATGGTGCGGGCCCATAGGGTGACACCTCATTCGGTTACGGGTGTGTCTCCCTCCATTTATAGCCTTGAAGGGTAGGGAACCTGCAACTAAGGAATCTCCAATGTGGCTATAAGGGAAAAATCAAGTGTGGGTCGACCGTGAGGAAATAAGGTTTAAGGTTTCTGATTCTCAGAGCCATAACAAGCTAAATTATGACAATCGGAAAGGTGTGAAGAATTTGGATGTGAAAAGTGGAGATTGGGTGGTAGTAAAGAAGACTGGTTTTGTGAGGAAGGGTGAGAGCAAGTTTTTTCAACCACAGAAGGTGATACAAGTGAAGGGGTCGAATGCAAAGCTGGATGATGGAGAGAATGGAGTTTTGGAAATGTGTGCAAGGTCAGCAGCCAAGGAGGAGTACGGTGAAAGGTTGCTTATCTTACTGTTATTTAGGTGAGGTTTTATGTTTGTTTCGTGGTGGTGTTCACATTTTCTTGCAAATTTTACCTAAACCCTACAAAATAACGGTGAGAGGTTATTTATCACTGCTATTTTTGTTTATGTTGTTGTTTGCAATTTCTTAAGAAATTTTTCCTGTACCTGTGGTGAGGGTAGTTCATTCCTTGGAATCTGCTGAAGGTTACTGCTCATGATTTGAACTGAGAATTAACTTATCAGGATTGTGCTTATTTACTACAAACAGGAAAACAGTAACCCAAGCCCTCATCACCAGACGACTAGACTACGGAAATGCACTCTACACTGGATCCGCTGCCCACCTCCTCAAACTACAGACCATCCAGGCTCATCCTCCCCAAACGGACCAGCATCACACCCCACCTAAGAAACCGCCACTGGCTCCCCGTTCTAAAGAGATGCCAGTTCATGCTGCTGACCATCGCCTACAAGGCACTCCATAACGCCAGACCCTCCTACATCAACTGCCGCCGGACCTTCCACCAACCGACCAGACAACTCCAATCTGCCTCCCTCGCCCACATCCCACACATAAGATGGAGCGGCAATAGAGGCTGCTCTTTCTCCTACCTCGGCGCCAAGTCCTGGAATGACCACCCACTCCACCTACACACCTCCCCGTCATTTGCCAACTTCAGGAAGAGACTCAAGACCTGGCTCTTTGACGGAGGCTCACCGTACCCCAGTGCCTGGATAACCCCCGGGGTGATAAACCGCCTGTACAAATACGAACTGACTGAAGGTCATAGACCTCCTCTTTTACATAAGAAGAGGTTGAACTTGTTTCTCCACTGAACTCTAGTTTTATGTAAAATACATACACGTTTTGTGGTTGTTGTGTAGTAACAATGACAGTCCCTGCATTTTTGACATCACTGATTCTGCATAGAGATGCAGTACAGGTGTTAACCCCTTCGGTGCGTCGGACGGCCGGGGGCCGTCTGACGCACCAGTGCTCATGTGCGTAGGACGGCCCCCGGCCGTCCGCGCACATGGCACAGGGAATCCCTCTGGTGCAGGCACCAGAGGGATTCCCTTCACCGCCCCCCCCCCTCCTCCCCCAACAGCCTCGGGAGCTGGGGAAGAGCTTCCCCAGCTCCTGAGGCTGTCTCTGTGGTTTCACTAAAATGACGATCAGCGCGCACGTCACGCTGACGTCATTTCAGTGAAACCGAAACTGAAATGAGCCAAGAGGCTCATTTCAGTTTCACTTTCCACGTGCTTAGGGGGCTATCTCAGCCCCCCGAGCACGTAGAACGACAGGAGAGGTATCATTGGAAAGGGGAGAATCTCCCCTTTCCAATGGTACCCCTCCCTAGTGGATCCCTGCTTGCGGATCGCCCCAGGAGGGCGATCCACAAGCAGGGATCCACCCACTAGACACCAGGGAGGGGGGAGCGGCCCCTTGGGCAAGGGCCTTTGCTCCCCCCATATTTTTTTGGCATTAACAGTCTTTCTGCCCCTCCTGGGGGGCAGAAAGCCCACTAGAAACCAGGGATTTTTTTTATTGATGTTGGGGTGGGGGCTGCCGAAAAAGGGCATGATAATGCTCCCCGCCCCCGAGAAATGTCAGTCTTTCTGCCCCCCCCCCCCCGGGGGCAGACGGGGGCAGTAGCCCCCAATCTGCCCCCGGGGGGCAGAAAGCCCACTACAAACCAGGGATTTTTTTTTAATTGATATTGGGGTGGGGGCTGCCCAAAATGGGCATGACATTGCCCCCACCCCCAGTGAAATTCCAGTCTTTCTGCCCCCCGGGGGGGGGCAGAAAGCCCACTAGAAACCAGAATGGGCATGATAATGCTCCCACCCCAAAAATAATTACCAGTCTTTCTGCCCCCCCCCCCCCCGGAGGCATATTGGGTCAATAGCCCCTTATCTGCCCCCCCCCCCCCGAGGGGGCAGAAAGCCCACTAGGCCTCAGGAAATATATTTTTTTTTAATTCAGGGGTGAGGTCAGCCCACAATGGGCATGCCAATGCCCACACCTCCCCAAAAAAATGCCAGTCTTTCTGCCCCCCCCCGGGGGGCGGATGGGGGCAGTGGCCCACTAGACGCCAAAGATTACGCTGGCTTTTTATGCGTAGGGATAGGGCTGCCCAGAATCGGCATACCAATGCCCCATCCCCCCAAAAAATAGCCACAGTCTTTCTTGCGTGGATCCCCCAACGTTTCTCTACCCAGAATCCCCTGCAGACCTCAAATTTAGCTTAAACAATCACTTTTTCCCTTACATTTTTGGGTGGGAGCACCGTGGCAGCACAAATGTCCTACCCCACAGCGTTCCCCTCAGTCTCCCGAGTATAATGATACCTCACTTGTGTGGGTGTCCACTGCAGAATTGGCTAAAAACGTATTTTTAAAAAAATGTAGCGCTTAGAATTCTCGGTGCTATATCCTTAATCCCTATGTTTTGGACTCTTCCCAGTCACAGGCCTTTGGCCCACCCACACAAGTGAGGTATCACTTTACTCGGGAGAACAAGGGGAATGCTGGGTGGTAGGACATTTGTGCCGGCACGGTGATCCCACGCAAAAATGTAAGGAAACAGTGATTTTTTTCAGCTAAATTTGAGGTTTGCAGGGGATTCTGGGGGCAGGGAAACGTTGGGGTATCCACGCAAGCCATACCTCATTGGACTCGCCAGGGCGTCTAGTTTTCAGAAATGTGTGGGTTTGGTAGATTTCCCAAGATGGCCGCCGAGCCTGGGGCCAAAAACCCAGGTGACTCCGCTTGCAAAACCAGGTTGTTTTGTGATAGGTCATTTTGATGTCTCCTCAATATGTTTTGGGCCCTTGCCTATCGTGGGTACTTGGGGCACCCACATGAGTGAGGTACCATTTTTATCGGGAGACCTGGGGAAACGCTGGGTGGTAGGAAATTTGTGGAACCACGGAGATTCCAGAACTTTCCACCACAGAAATGTGAGGAAAATGTGTTTTTTAGTTTACAAAGTTTGAGGTTTGCAAGGGATTCTGGGTAACAGAACCTGGTGAGAGCCAGTCAAGTCACCCCATCCTGGATTCCCCTGGGTGTCTAGTTTTCAAAAATGTATAGGTTTGCTAGGTTTCCCTAGGTGCCGGCAGAGCTAGGGTTCAAAATCTACAGCTCGGCACTTTGCAAAAAAAGGGTCCGTTTTCACTATGAAAATGTGGTGTGTCCACGTTGCGTTTTGGGCCGTTTCCTGTTGCTGGCACTAGGCCTACCCACACAAGTGAGGTACCATTTTTCTCAGAAGACTTTGGGGAATGCGGGGTGGGTGGAATTTTGTGGATCCACGCAGATTCCAGAACTTTCCACCACAGAAATGTGAGGAAAACGTGTTTTTTGTTTTTTACAAATTGAGGTTTGCAAGGGATTCTGGGTAACAGAACCTGGTGAGAGCCAGACAAGTCACCCCATCCTTGATTCCCCTGGCTGTCTAGTTTTCAAAAATGTATAGGTTTGCTAGGTTTCCCTAGGTGCCGGATGGCTAGGGTTCAAAATCTACAGCTAGGCACTTTGCAAAAAAAGGGTCCGTTTTCACTGTGAAAATGTGGTGTGTCCTTGTTGCGTTTTGGGCCGTTTCCTGTCGCGGCCACTACACCTACCCACACAAGTGAGGTATCATTTCTATCGGGAGACTTAAGAGAACACAAAATTGTGGAGCAACTGTTATTACCTATTGACTTTCAATGCATTTCTGACTCCAAATGTAAGACAATGTGTAAAAAAGAAGTCACTTTGAAAAATGACCTATAATTCACATGCGGGTATGGGTACCCACAATTTCGGAGATGTGCAAATAGCTACTGTTTCTAAACTCTATATTATGTTCCCATTTCAGAAATACATAGGTGACTTTCATACCGATTTTTCCCTGTTTATATTTTTCCAAATTAATTGCTATATACCCGGTACAAAATAAAAAACCATTGCAAGACGCTGCTCCGTTATTGGCTCTGGGTTCGTCGGGTTCTTGGTGAACCTACAAGTCCTATATATATTCCCACAACCAGAAGGGTCCAGCCGATGCAACGGTATATTGCTTTCAAACATCTGTCATACTTACTAGAAGTTACAGGTGAAAACGTTGGCACAAATGGCTGTTTTTTTTTTGTTTTTTTTTTAACTCATTTTCAATTTTTTCTATTTTCAACTGTTAGTTTCTATACAAAAACCTTGAAGGATCTACACAAATGACCCCTTGCTGAATTTAAAATGTTGTCTACTTTTCAGAAATGTATAGCTTTCCAGGATCCATCATTGCTTTCATACCCATTTTTACCATTAACTGGAAGGAGGTTGAAAGCACAAAAAAATAGCAAAAATAGGCTATGTCCCAGAAAAATGCCAGAACTGTGTAACAAATGTTGGTTTTCTGACAAAAGTCAGCTTGTCCCTGAAAGCTGGGAAGATGGTGATTTCAGCACCATAACCCCTTTGTTGATACCATTTGCAGGGAACAAACCAGATGCTTTCATCTGTAGCCCTTTTTTCCCCATTTGCCCCCCCCCCAAAAAACAAATTAGCTATATTTTGGCTAATTTCTGGGTCTCCTCCAGGGGGGTCCACAAACCCTGGGTACCATTAGAATCCCTGTGATGTTGGAAGAAAAGGACGCAAATTTGGCGTGGATACCTTATGTGGTCAAAAAGTTAGAGGGGCCAAAGTGCGAACTACCCCAAATAGCCAAAAAAAGGCTTAGCACAGGGGGGGAAAAGGCCTAGCAGCGAAGGGGTTAAGGTCACATTACAGCTATTTATAAAACAGCTTAACAACATAAAAAGTTTTAAATTGTTAAAGGTCATTGTCCAATAAAGTATTTTACAAATTCAGTGTTCGGTCTTCTTTTGACTAATCAGTTTGCTGATCAGAGTCAGTAATTGTCCACCTAGCTCTTCTCATATCTTGACTAGGACCATGTTGTCCACTTAAGTGCCTTGACATAGCAAGGTTGTCTATTGTGTGTCTTACATTGGGTGTGTGTGCAGTAAGTGAAGGACTGTTCCCATGAGGCACAGGGTCAGACTGATTTGCATATGGCCATGTCTGAACTAGGGTGGCGGAGTGAGCTAAAGAATGATGATGGATTAAACCCAGATCAGTTGACTGGGGGTGAGTGCTTGCAATGTTCAACACTCCGTCCATCATCCCCTTTGGTCTTGCAGTAAGTGAAGGGCCAGCAAGTTAGAACATAGAGTGATTTGGGGGTCTTTAAATGATGTGCTTCTCCAAAACTGGTTGGATATTTTTAAAGGGGCATGTTGAATTTTTTGGTTTAATGCTATATGCATGTCGTTCCTTGTGTTTTTTAAACGTTCTCCTCGCCTCAGCAACCAGAGTGGAGTCGGGAAATGGTGAGGCTGCAATAAAATGGAGCTCAACGCGGCCGCCCAAGATGTAGGAAGGTACAGAAGATGAGCGACCGAGTACTGATGGCCGCAGTGGCCAGAGCCCGCCATCAAGAGGAACGGAGGATGCAACTGCAATGCAGAGCATCCAGTGGGTACACAAAGGCCTGGGGAGAGGGGGGGGAATGAGCAAACGTGGCACACTCAGGGAATGTGCTGCAGCTAGAGGAGTATGGCTGGACTCAGGGGTAGAGAAGGGCCCAAGTGAACCCCTGATTTCCCACAACCCCCCGGAAGCAACACTACGTGGGAACCAACAGGGAGGCAGTAGCACGTCACCAAGACAGGCGGGCTAAGTGACCTGCATTAAACAGAAAAGCAATGATCATCCTCCTGATTTCAAACTGTACAAGGAGCAGGGCACACTTGAAGTGGGAGTGCTTCAAAACTGGAGGTAAACATGAGAGCTTTGCTTTCATTGGTCCGGAATGATAAAGGCTGATCCAAGTGAAAGTATTGTTTCATACATGGCAATCCAGTGATCGATGGACGGATAGAAACAAACAGTAAGGCACTGTTAGAAATGGGAGTCTCTAGTTGGCAAGGGTTTGCACCTTTGTCCAAGTAGGGACCCTTCTTCCTAGTCAGGGTAAGGGGGATACACTTCTAAAATAACCCCTGCTCACCCCCTTGGTAGCTTGGCACGACCAGACAGGCTTATCTCGGAGGCAGTGTAAAGCATTTGTGCATGAATACAGTAACACAGTTAAAACACTACAAATGGACACCACACCAGTTTAGACAAATAAGTAAAACTTTATCTAAACCAAAAAGACTAAAGACAACAAAAATCCAACATACAATACTGTAAAAATAGTTACTGTGCAAAATAAACCTTTAAATTGCAGGAATAACGTGAAAAACACAGTTCCTCCGACTCGTTAGCTCCTTTGGGGGCTACCGCGATACTGAACTCAACAGTCTCCAACAATTCCAGCCAACCACGTTGGTACGGGTTAGCAAAAGCGTCGTCAGACTCGGAGGCAGTACCTTTCTTGTTGCGGCCGACATGAGGGTACGAGCCGTTCAGGGGCAACCGTCGTGGTTACGATGTGAGATGGAAGCGCTGCAGTGGGCGGTGTCCTCAAGACTCGGTGCAGGCATCGGCTTGTTGACTGAGTCGGGGAGACCAAG
This sequence comes from Calotriton arnoldi, assembly GCA_963921515.1. Lineage (NCBI taxonomy): Eukaryota > Metazoa > Chordata > Amphibia > Caudata > Salamandridae > Calotriton > Calotriton arnoldi. The sequence goes on along the minus strand of CAWUFW010001841.1, from coordinate 338,057 downwards.
GCTTGCGTTGTAGGGCGAGGCAGTGCTCGATGCGGTGCTGGCAGGTCACGTTGCGGCGACGGAGCCAGTTGATGTTGAAGTCTGGCAGCGACGGAGTCGTGACATCGGTGCAGCGTGTAGCAGTGCGGAGTGCGATACCCACAGGATGCGGTGCAAGCAGCGGCTCGTTGACGAAGTCGGTGAGACCAGGGTTGCGTTGCGAAGCGAGGCGGTGCTCTCTGCGGTACCTTCAGGACACGGAGTCTGCGACGGAGCCAGTTGCCCTTTTCTTCTGCGGCAACTGGAACCAGCGGAACCAGAGACAGTTCCCAGAAGGAAGGTGAGGTCTTTGCTGTTCCCGACACCTCTTGAACAGGGGGCAAGCTCCACTTCAACCCCTTGGAGATACTCTCTAAAGCAGGATGCACACACAGTTCCTCTCCTTGGCAGAAATAGCCACTGCAGGCCAACTCCAGACAGCATACAGCAAAGGGGCAGTACTCCTCCTCCAGCTTCTCCAGCTCTTCTCCTTTGCAGAGGTTCCTCTTGAAGTCCAAAAGTGATCTCTGAAGTCTTTTCTATCCCTGAGACTTCCAACAGGAGGCAAGCTCTACTTCAAGCCCTTGGAGAAAACTCTAACAGCAGGATGAAGAAAGTACAGTCCAGTCCTTTCCCTACACAAGACAGAAGCAACCACTGCAGGCTAACCCAAACAGCACACAGCATAGGGGCAGTACTCCTCCTCCATCTTTCCCGGTCCTTCTACCTGGCAGGTTCCTTAGTTCAGCAGTGATCTAATAGTCTGGGCCCCTCTTTTTATACAGTAAATCTCTTTGTTCTCTCCTGGCCCAGGGCTCTGAGCCCAGTCCAAACCAGTTCTGGGGGGCACTTTGCAAGTGCACAACAACCTCCATTGTCAGTGTGAGCCCTGGTTCCAGACACACCACAGGGGGGCAGAGCCATCATTGTGGAAGGCAGGCACAGCCCTATTCAGGTGCAGGTGCTACTCCTCCCACCACTCCAAATGCGAACCAAGCCTATTCAGCCTAGCGCGGACTCATCCAGAGTCTCTGGAGCCACTGCACATCCCCAGCCCCCATCACTCCAAAGCCAGACAGTCAATACACATCCTAGCAGAGGCACACTGGATGGCTAAGCAAGAAAATACCTACTTTCTAAAAGTGGTATTTTCAAACACAGAATGTAAAAATCATCCTCACTAAAAGATACATTTTAACATTCTGAGTTCAGGCATATCAAACTTTATTTTCCCATCTTGTTCCCATGGGCAGTAATACTCATAAGATGTTATGAGCAAACTCCCCATTCTATCCTATGGGGACAGATAGCCTTACAATAGTGAAAACGAAATTGCCAGTATTTCACTATCAGGGCATGTCCTACCTTTCACATACACTGCACCCTGCCCACAGGGGTAGCTTGGGCCTACCTTAGGGGTGACTAACATGTAAGAAAAGGGAAGGTTCGGGCCTGGCAAGTGGGTGCACTTGCCAAGTCGACATGGCAGTATTAGACTGCACACAGGCACTGCAATGGCAGGCCCGAGTTACATTTAAAGGCTGCTTGTGTGGGTGGCACAACCAGTGCTGCAGGCCCACTAGCAGCATTTGATTTACAGGCCCTGGGCACACACAGTGCACTGTACTAGGGACTGACTAGTAAATCAAATCAGCCAATTATGGAAACATCAATCCATACATACAATTTACAGGGAGAGTATATGCACTTTAGCACTGATCAGCAGTGGTAAAGTGCCCAGAGTCATAAAACCAACAAAAACAGGTCAGAAACAGAAGGCCACAAAGCAAAAAATCTGGGGATAAACCCGCTGTGAAAGCCAGGTCTAAACGGCACTTATTAGGAGATACCACCAAAGATCCCGAAACGGTTCCTGCAGTGACTACAGGAACTTAACCTTACCCTCCTCCCCAGACTGACTGGCCCTGCTGGTCGAAAACAATGTACCACTGGATGACATAAGGGAGAGTCCCCTGAATATACATGGAACCAACATAAAAGGCAACACTACCATACCCAAATTAACACTAGGAGTTGCAACAAAGCACCTACAGACGTTGCCATACCGATATGCCCCTCAAAATCCACCCATAGCTGGAGACCGGGTGATTTTGCAGGAAAAGGAGTCATGGGAGCATCTGCAGGGCACGGAGACACATAAGCTGGGCATTATAGATAATCCTATCACGGCCTCCCATGTGGTCCTGGAAACAAAGTAAGAGGCTGTGGTGCTCCATCTGGGCCTACTGTGTGAAGATCAAAATAAGTTAGTGGCAGAGGTATGCAGTAACTAAGCCACAAAAGAGAGGTCTATAAATACTGGCAATTTTTTTGCTCTAGCTAGAGCTCACTGGGTGCCAGTGAATCTCACCCCCCACCCCAACCCTTCGACCTGTACTGGCTATGCTCCTTCATTATAAAAACTCAGAGGCATAATTCTACAAAAGGCAAGAGCAGCATAACTTCAAGATTGGGAATCATAAAGTAGCTATTTTCTCATACTACACGCTGGCTGTACAGCACAAGACAAACTTTTGTTGAAGTGAAGAAAGCCCTCAGGGAATCTGAAATACAGTATAGGTTATTGTTCCCACCAAAACTTAAAATCATGTTAGATGGCAAATCCATTTTTTTCCACAGAACCTACAGAAGCCTGGGCCTGGCTAGACACGAACAAGACAGGCCGAGGGGATGAACAGTAACAGATTAGCATTATAATAAATGGAAATAAATACCATGCAGCTGTTGTAAAGGAGAGAAAACCCTAGGAAAGCACAGGCGCAAGAAACAAGAGCGGCTGTGCCCTTGAAGACAACAGTAAAATTCTGACTGAAGGACATGACACCTGATGCCTCCGAGGGGGATTCTGATACAGACTTACTGGCACAAGAGGAAAATATCCTCCCTTTGATAACTCTCAGAATGGCAGATTTCTAGAGATTGTAGGTTACTAGTTTGCTCTGACATCATTCATAGTAAGAACACTATGGTCCAACGAGTCAGCAGAGCATAGGCATGTAAGGTCGGGGGAGGGGGGTGGGGAGCAAGAGGTGAGAAACTGGAGGGAAGAGATGACAATCACAAACATGCCTCTGCGAATGGGCAAAGGTAAATTTGGCTAATGTCACAATTATGAGACACTGTAACAAGGGACGACTGACCATGAGATGGGAAACATGAGAAAGATGGGCCTGCACTCAACTCCCAACTCTTCATCCTAAGAGATGAAGAGAAGCGAGATGCTACAAATTATTTGTTTATTTGGGCGATACTGGCCCTGGAAGACACGGAGTTGGGAATGGTTATTGGTTTTATAAGCTGCACATTATAGCTCATTGTTGAAATATCAGCTCCATTGTGATCCAGGCAGGAGTAGCCCACTCATCTGGATAGTCTGGCACGGGTGCCTCCCCAGCATTTCAAAGACACAGGGAGCTTCATGTGATACCAGACATGACTCACCCCAAAAGGTATGCATTGCTCATGTGGAATGTCAAAAGAATAGGGTCGGCTGTTAAGAGATACATGGTGTATGCTTATTTGCAGAGAAGAAGTATTCGGGTGGCATTTTTCAGGAGATCCTTTTGGTAAGCGGAGAGGTTGATAAATTACAACGCAGGTTAAGAGGGCACGTTTATGCCCCAGGATACTCTTCCTATGCCAGAGGGGTATTGTTTTAGATCCGGCCAGGAACTACCCATGCGGAGAGAGGCAAGGAGGGTAGATAAGTTTTGTTCTCAATGAAAAAGAGAGTAGGTAGTAGTGGTCCCTGTTCTCAAGCGAGCTCGATGAGGTAGACGTAATGCTAGGCTGTATATATGCACCCACTGTAGATCAGATAGGGTTCTTAATGTCACCCTCGCAAAAGCTGGTGATGAGAGCTAACCCTCAAAAGACAATGTGCTACTCCTAAAAATGACTCTGGTAAACACCATTCGTGAACCCTAGTTGTTGCCAGGTTGGACAGGATATTTGAAATTATCGGAGTAAATACCATTTGTCTACCCTAGTAGTAGATAACTAAAAAAATCCATCTAACCAGGTAACCACTAGGGTGCACGAATGGTGTTTACCAGAGTCATTTTTATAAACAGCACATTGTCTTTTGAGTATTAGAAGTCAGGAGTGTGTGTGTGCTGGACCTTGATTACTCCCGGTCCCTCTATTTTTGTTGATGTTAAGAACTAACACACCAACAATATTTGGTGGAAGACACCAATTGTGTACTTGAAGTAATTTTAGATTGCTCACTCACACAATTGGCAGGTACACCAGACGTTAAATAGCACAATCATGTACTAAATGGCTAGAAGATTGGCCTCTCACTCATAAATAGCAGCAGGTTCACTTGTGGAGCAGGAAAAACTCCTTTTATTCTGTAGAGCATGATTTGCATGTTTGCCTTGATAGGGTTTTGGCATCTAGGGATGGAAGTCTCACAGCAATACATCCAGAGTACTTAGGACGAACAATTTCAGACCATAATCCACTGCTGCTGCACATTAGGTGGAGTCAGCTTTGCCTCCAATACCCACCTGGAGGATACGAGGTCTAATGCTAGAGGATAACGTGTTTAGGAAAGGGCTCTGCCAGGTTATTAGCAATTATTTTGAGGAAATTCAAGGTACTGCCTAAGAGCCATTGGTTGAGTGGGAAGCTTTCAAAATGGTGGTGAGGGGATACTGCACAGGGGAAAAGATAATGGTATTATCGAGTGACCTGGAAAAGGCTTTTGATACACTTAGCTAGAGTTTTCTATGGACGGCCTTGCCACATGAATATGGGTGACAGTTGGGTAAAATGGATCCAATTATTGCATACGAAGCCGAAAGCAAGGGTAAGAACAATCAAATTGATTTCCACGGCCTATGACGGTCAGAGGAACAAAGCTGGGAAGCCCATTGTCTCCAATGTTGTTTGCACTGGCAGTGGAGCCCTTTGCAGATAAATTAGGGTTGAATAATGGAGACATGGGCATACTGCTAAGGCATGGGATACACTTTTTTTTTTTTAAACACTGAAGATATGTGGATTTTCTTTAAAGACAGATGTATGGATCTCAGACCTACATTATCCGTACTGGATGAATTTGGGTGGTTCTCTGGCCTCTGCACAAATTGGGAGAAGACATGTGCATATCCCATGGATTCAAAGGCGAAGACGGAACCCGCTGAACTGGGAGTCTGGCATATGGAACAATTACACCTTTAGAGACCTGGGAGTGAGGATATACCACACAGATGTACACTTAATGGACAGCAATCTAGGTCCAACACTAAGAACTCTGAAATGCAACACCGAGTTCAGGAAGACGTTGCAGATATCCGTAAAGGGTAGGATAGCGATATCCAGAATGATAATGCTCCGATATTACTTCATCAATTTGCCAATATGGATTAGTCCCCATTGCTCCAAAGATTTTGAATCGATATTACATGGCTTCAAATGGGGAACAGGGTGACATAACCATATTTGTCCAATCTTGAAGGCTCCCTTAATAGACCGTGGACTGGGAGCACCCGATTATGAATCTTACTATCTAGCTGTTATGTTAATCGAACTTATAAAGCGCTCTGTTACCCGAGGGTGTCCTGGCGCTAAGCACTGCCTGCTGAACCTGAGATAAGTTGACACAAGGAATTATTGGTCAAACAGCCAAGTTTTGAGACCCTTCCTGAAGGAGAGGAGGTCTGTGGCACTCCTCAGTTGAAAAGGAAGCTCGTTCCAAGATTTGGACGCACTGTTAATAAAGCTTCTACCTCCCCAACCTGCCTTCTTAACAGTGCTAATTGTGACTTTCTTCGCCCCCAATGATCGTAGCGCTCTCCTGGGAATGTACCACTGAATTTTTTGTCGTAGGTAGTCAGGACCTTTGCCATGAAGGGCTTTAAAAACGGTACACAGCGCTTTGAAGCGTATTCTGTGTCTGACAGGGAGCCAGTGCAACCGTTTGATCTCTTCCTTTACAGAAGCAAACTTAGAGGTCCCTGACAACAATCTGGCTGCCGCATTTTGGACCATCTGAAGCTTGTTAATAAGTTGTTTTTGAGCGTTCATATAAAGCCCATTACAGTAATCCAGCCGGGACTTAACAAGGGCCGAAATTACTGTTTTGAGGCCATTTATGTTGAGATAGGGCTTAACCTTGTTTATGATCTTTAGAACATAAAAGCAGGCCGAGGTAACTGAGCTAACTTGGTCATCTAGTGTCAACTTATTATCCATTAGCACTCCCAGGTTTCTGGCTTTCTCAGTAGGTGTGGGGCATGTGCCAAGGTCAGCCGGCCACCAGTCTGGGGTCCACAACAGCGGATTCTTCCCAAATTTTATTACCTCTGTTTTATTGGAGTTGAGCTTTAAACAATTTTCCGACATCCATCTGGAGATGGCAGCCATACAGTCATGGAAACGGGCACCAGTTTCCTTTTCAAAGCCCTCCCTTAGTGACAACACTATCTGGGTGTCGTCAGCATAGGAGGTCAGCTGACAGCCGAAAGACCTGATCACACCAGCAAGGGGAGCCACATAAACATTAAAAAGCGTCGGGCTAAGGGAGGAGCCCTGTGGGACCCCACATGGAAGGGTGAAAGGTTTGGAATGACAGTTATCCATGTCAACAGTTTGTATTCTACCGGAGAGAAACGACTGCAGAAGCTTCAGGTGTAGCTACAGTGTCTATCTCAGTGGTTAGACAGGTGCAACCTCCGGGATATAACTGAAGCACGGACCTCCTCAGGTAAACAGCCATTAGTACGCGACTTGTAGTTCGCATACCATTACAATGCAAGCGTAACAACGCATGCGCTGTAACAATGCGTAGCCTTTACTACGCATGTTATTACTTCGCATGTGCTGTTACAACGCATGCGTTGTATTGCGTGTATGGCTGCGCCCGGAATTGGAGTGACGACCCGGCGCCAAGATGGCAGAGCACACGAGGAGGCAGCGATGACGGCAGTCAAAGCGGCGCGGCTGGAGCAAGTAGGGGAGATGCGCTGGTGCCCGGGGCGGATCTGCAGGCTCCTGTGCGCTGGCTGGGGGCTTTTTGGGCAATTCTGCTGCACTCAGAATTGGAGTGACGACCCGGCGCCAAGATGGCAGAGCACATGAGGAGGCAGCGATGACGGCAGTCAAAGCGGCGCGGCTGGAGCAAGTAGGGGAGATGCGCTGGTGCCCGGGGTGGATCTGCAGGCTCCTGTGCGCTGGCTGGGGGCTTTTTGGGCAATTCTGCTGTCCTCACCGCCTTTGATTGACAACGCTAGCAGCCGAGGACAAGGGGTGTGCACCGAGGAGAGAGAGGTAAGAGGGGCTGTGTATTTTTAAAGGGTTTGTGTTGGAGTAGTGTTTTTGGGTTTAGGGTAGTGTTGTGGGTCGTGCAGGGTAGTGTTTGTGTGTAGGGACAGGAGTGGGGGAGGGTCGTGCAGGGGTTAGTGTTTTAGAGATTAGGGTAATGTTGTGGTGTTTGTGTAGTGTAGGGTAGTGTCAGGGGGGGTCGTGCAGGGTAGTGTTTCAGTGTAGGGACCGGACTAGGGAAGGGGCAGGGTCGTGCTGGGGGTAGTGTTTTAGGGTTTAGGGTAGTGTTGTGGTGTGGTGTTTGTGTAGGGTAGTGTTTTAGGGTAGTGTCGGGGGGGTTGTGCAGGGTAGTGTTTCAGTGTAGGGGACGGACTGGGGGTAGGGGTAGGGTCGTGCTCGGGGTAGTGTTGTAGTGTTTGTGTAGGGTAGTGTAGTGTAATTGCGAACTAAAAACAACGTTGTAAAAGTATGCGTTGTTTTAGTTTGCGAAGTATCGACATATATTCCCTCATCCTCTTACTAAAGCAAAAGAACACCCACTCACAATTGCCTAAATTTATTAGAGTAGCGTCAAAATGCTAGCATATAGCCACATATTGAACCAAAACTAAGCCACTCTATATGCCCCTAATATTCCACTGCATGGGCTGATACAGGTGTAGACTATTGATGAAGTTGGGATAAGCCTGGCTTAATGATAAAAGGGAACTGGTATAGAGAGGGACACTACTAACTATGGAGGAGGATGTGACAGAGATAGGGTTGCCCCACTCACAGTTTCTAACATATGGCAAGCTAAATAGCATCCTGAAAGATGTTTGGGGGGAGGGGTGTGGAGAGGAACCCCAAACACACAAATTGCTACAGTTCCATTATACCGTAGGGAACATCAGCAGGCTGATTTCAAGGTTCAACAAATCACCAATTCAAACGACTAAAACAGCAGAAGCAGAAATGGGAGACCAACATTAATAAATAAGTTACTAGCAAGGAGTGGAGCACAGCTTTGGAATATATTAAGATGGTCTCCCGGAATAAAAGGTTAAAGTAACAGAATTTAATTATCTCCACACTACTTAACACCCAGGTGACAGGATTTAATGTTAGGTGTAGACATTCAAAATTGTCCAAGGTGCAAACATAAAAACGCCAACTTCATACATATGGTCTGGAACTGTGAAGCACTGGTTGAATTTGGGAGGAAAGCGATAGAAACAGTGAACATTATGTTAAATAGGGGTGTTTTGTGTTAGCTGGAGGTGGACACTTTAGGATTCTTCCCCAAACCAGGGTAAAGAGAGCTAGTAATGGATTCATGGACTTTACTTTTACCTTAGATAAAAGAGGCATTGGTTTGGATTGGAAAGCGAGAGCGGCGACAACACTGGAGTATTAAAAATGAGACGTATGTAAACGTGAAAACAGAGTATTGAAAATTGGAGGAAACCAAGGGCGCAAGGACATACTCAATGGTGGGAATTTGGAGCAAATGATTAGTGGCTTTCAGACATCTGGAACAAAAGTCCCCTATGCCAACTCCAGATGCTGAACATATGCAGGGTATTGCCAAGTGTGACATAACCCAGGAAGGGGAACACAAATGAGAGTGGGGATGATGAGCATCACCGGTTATTGCCAGAGCTTAGAGAAAGCTCGTTGTTCAAAAGTCAAGCTTAGTTGCATCAAAAATCTGTGATGGCTAGCTTACCAGTCCCATTAGAAACATGGCAGCAGAGAAACGATAACGTGATCAAGTGGGTATAGGGAAATGATAATGTTATTACATTTGCTGATATAATTATACAAAATTTATTGTGAAGTAACAAACCACACACTTTCAGGATATTGTATCATGTGTACTTATTGTATAAAACGCTATAAACAGATTTAAAGAAAAAAAGTTCAAGAACGGAATGCCGTCATTCACAGTGGAGTTAGCCAATGGCGGAAGTGGGCTGACCCATTTCCCCATGCTGTGGTAGGTGGAAGAAAAATATGACTAATACAACAAAAGAAATGAATAAAGAAGGCTGGCAGAAAGCACCCAAACGAGTAGCTCATGAGCGCCTCGTAGCTCCACAGTTATCTGTATTTCTCATGTACGAAGCCCTGCCTAATAAATTAGAAGCTTTTACTTGGTTGAATTAATAGAAAAGTGTGTATTTGGGATGGAAAAGTGTGTATTTTCATATCTCAATTTCCAAAACACATTTAAAGCTGATATGAGCTATGGCTATTATGGATTACCCATTTAGATGTATTTCAAATTGAGAACGCCTTTTTACATTACTGCTGGCAATGTTGCACTGAGGGGGTCATTGTTAGTAATCTTGCAAAGGATGGCCCCCACGGTCACCTTGACTGATGTGGTCATTATTACAACAGTAAAAATATTAGTAGCTTGGGATGATTTTCATTGAACATATGAGGCTCTTATTACTGAAGAGGTTGGGGACCCCTGCCCTAAAAGATAGATATAGATATATAATTTTGGTACGATCAAAAGGTATTGAAAAACGCTAGACACAACAAGCACTGGCAAAGCCAATAGCTCTTGCCTATGCAGAGAGGCAGAGCAGAGCGGCAGGGCAGAGCGGCAGTGTGGCAGAGCAGAGCGGCAGTGTGGCAGAGCAGAGCGGCAGAGCGGCGCAGCAGAGCGGCGCGGCGCAGCAGAGCGGCGCAGCGCCACAGCAGAGCAGCGCCACAGCAGAGCAGCGCCACAGCAGAGCAGCGTAGATTGGAGTGGCATAGCATAGAGGGGAGTAGAGTGTTGTAGAGTGGACTGGAGTGCAGTAGAGTAGTCGTAGAATGGAGTATATATGTTGTGATAGCACACTGGCATTGCAGACAACACATTTTCAATTGAAATGACCATTACATTTGCACAGACAGAGTTTTACTGATAAACCTATACAGTGCACAAAGAATAATATGTGGAAATGGCATCGCCAAGTGTACTGATTAGATAATATTAAAATATTTTACTCAACATTACAGAATTACAAGAAAAGTGTGCTTTATTTGTGCTTCCCTAATTCTGAAATATTTGCACAGTTCGTTTACAGACATTTAAATGTTGTAGTGTGCTAGAAAGAAAATAACATCTTACAGCCTTTCCTCTAGCATGGTTAGCCAGCACGATTGTAACAAATCCACTCACTTTGATGTCAGAGAAAGAAAAGTAAACACCAAGCTCCCTTAGAAGACAGAGAATGACAATTGACCTCTGTCTTTCAATGCACAGCAAATGTGACAAGATAAAAACAAGATTTAAAGGCACGCTTACAGAAAGCGAGCACTCATGGAAGAATACAGTAAATAGGGTATACTCCACGGGAGAGACAAACTCAACTAAAACAAAGCCAGCAAACAGAAAGCAAGCAAATGTGGGTTATAAACCAAAAAGCCAATAGTAAGCAGTGGGCGGAATGCATTCTCAGGAAAGCTTCCAGAATGTCTTCAATAAGTCTTCAGCAAACTAGATAGTTGCGTGGACTGGTAGGCTTCGACCTAAAAAGGACAATATGTACCAATTGTGGTACCAAGTATTGTACAAAGACAGAACCCACCTGCATCATGAGCAACAGTCTCTACAGAGCTATATTTTGTGCTCTATGCTGATCCATGTCATGTAAAACATCCAAATTAGAAGACTGCCGTACTAACGGACTAAGATGACCATTTCCTACACAACCTTTGAACTCTCTGCGGCTTTGTATGTCATTTTTTTGTTTTTGGACTGCCTTGCCTCAGCAGGCATGATTTCGAAGGATGCCTTTTAGGGGTTTTCTTATTTCTTTTCGGAACTGCAGCAGTCTCAAGCCTATTCAAGAAAACTAGACAATGTAAAAAAGATATCATTAGAAACATGGTTCACTGTCCAAAACTTCAATGGGTCTGGTGACATTTATCAACCACGTGCCACTCAGCTCCAAGTATTTTTTTCATTATGTCACAATAAACCCTCAAATTTGTTAAAAGACCAGAAAATAAAACTTATCACAGAACATAAAAAATATGTCTCTACTGTCATCTCTATCAGGAACGTAAGTTGTTTTTTGTGCACTTAACCCAATGGGTGCTGACCGGTAATTCATCTAATACTACAATATGTACAGTAAGTAAGAGTCCGTATGATAAGAAGGGGGAAGAAAGGTAGGAAAGGGGAAGAAAGGTAGGAAGGGGGCGAAAATGTGGTCCAGAATAACTGAGTAAGTACCTAGGGAACATCCTCCTCATGATTATATATATTTATCACTGATGCAGTCCCATCCCCGAACTTAAAATGCTTTTCTACAATTTGTGTATAAACTGCTAGACGAAGTTATTGTGCTTCACGCAAGAAAGAGCTGAACAACCAAACGGGCGTATACTGACGAGCCACAGAAATACCACCCTGTTTTCCATATCGTATGTTCCTTCCCTGGAGGGCGGACTCATTTCAAACAGGCTCACTTGTAAAACCCGTTTTTCAACAAATCTTCTTTGAAAGTTGTCCCCTGCTTCATTATTTTGTTGTTAAATATGAGTGGCTATTTTTTTTTTAGAGCTCGGCAGCAAATCCACAGTCTCACTGTAGTTGAACTCTCCTGACTCCATTTATATAAACAATCCGTGTCACGCGGAGTAATACTCTGCCTAAATCACAGCCCTGCCACACGTTGTCCCCGATAACTCTGCGCCATAAAGACCCTTACCCCTCGACCTAAGGATTTCTGGTGCTCCAAATAAAGCGACATTTTGCAAACCCCTAAAGTGGCAAAGGTAACGACACTTTGATGGCTCTAAGCGCTATCCGACATCCCATGCCGATGGGGTTCTAGGCAGCCCCCTTATACATCACCTTTAGGTGGTGCCAAGCTAGGCCACATGCTACGCAGAGCCATAACGCAAAATAACTGGGCCCTTGGAGAATGTGAAGAGGGCCCCCGGCTCTCCCATCTCTCACATATATTCATGGTCATGGGCTGAATGGGGGCCCCTGGGGTTGGCGCGCCCCCTTCCACTGCAGGGCCCTCCTTATGCCCCTGGGGCAAGGGGCTGCTTGAAGCACTGCAACTGTCGCAATTCTTAACACGACCCATAAAAATCACAAATTATTTAACTAATTAGCCGCGTTCTGCTCAAATTTCTGAAAAAAAGTGAATTACATCTGCATCATATATAGATAAGATACCCGCACTTGTCGTTTAAGCTGAACACGGGTCCATGATAACTGGGTGTGAACGATTCAACTTTCTATTAGTGCTTCAAAATAGTGTTATGGTTTAGTGAGGACTTGATGTCGAGAATTTATATTTCCACTATTTTGTAAAATGTTTCCGTTCATTTCCTGTCTTGCGTTTCTTTTGTTCAACGCAAGACTGATCTCAATCTGTCTCAGTATCAAATGGTGATGAATAATTGATACATTTAACTTGTCCCAAAACAGAAACCTTAATCAACGTTTGGACTACTGAGCACTTTCTGCAGTATAGTCAGTCCTATCCTGCTGCTCAGATAAGGTGCGCATGGTATTTTCCCCCGGATTTGACATAACCAGCATTTCACCTATCAAAAAGGAACCAAGGGAAACTCAGTGAGCCATAGGAAAGAAACGAAACAAATAAATGATTTAAAATAATAGTGCCTACGCCTGCTACTCCTAAACCCAAACTTTTGGAATATATTCACTACTTGTGGTTTTTCTGCGGTCGTAAACTGCATCTGCAGGCATGAGTATCCACTGCTTGTGATGGAGCAAGGTTTCAAAAATGAAACTTGCTTGTATGCAATCCTCCTCATAGTATTAATTTATTAAACTTGTACTGTCAATACTAATCTTTGCATTCACAAACACAAAAGGGATAGACGCTTGCCTATGTGTTTTACTAATAAATAACGCTAGTCTATAAACCAAGATGGCCGCTAAAGCGTGGGAAACTCAATGCGCATGTCGCAACCTGATCACATGGTGTGACGTCTTTCTTTGCTTGGTGGGAAACTTCTGCTTCTGCGCAGTGTGCACTAAAATGGCCGCTAAATGTTTTCACATGCTTAAGCTTGCTCTCATGTCATTATTAAAGTGTCGTTTTCTTAACGCTACTAATGCAGGATAGTATTATGATTAAATGGGAATAGAGTAGGGAAAGTGGGTATACAGTGAAACTTTTTCTTTGTGATTTTAATATTTTCTTCTTGCACTTTTAGTAATTCGTAAACTTGGGCCTGGGTTGGTGTCTTGAAACTCGAGAAACAGATGGTTCTGCGCATGTGTCCTGTCTGCCTGCCAAGTGAAGTCAACTTGGACGTCTCCCAAGGCCACGACCTATTGGCCGAAGATGATGTACTCCATGTTTCCGGCGGACAAATTGTTACTTTTCTCCTGTAAAATCTATAACATTTGTCGTGAGACGGGTGGGAAATAAAGTGAATGTATTAATTTGAAGGGGCGGGAAGCTAAAAACAATAGGCTTAACAATTTAGGCCAAAATTGACATGGTGCGAGAATCCACCCCCTGTCCCTGTCCAATCAGAAGTAGTGGTCCCATAATTTTAGCAACATTAAGGGGAGGTACATGGGCGTAGAAGGGTATAATAGAATATAGCATTAGTAATTAGCTAGCACAGACTTTCAGAACATACAGAAGAGCTCCAGGCTGCCATGCTGATCGGTTGCTGACTGAATTCCTGTCCGGAAGAGGTCCTGAGGAGGGGGGGGGCGGAGTCCATTAGACGGGAGAAATCGAGGAGAAGTCGAGTATCGGAGAGGGGAACGGCGCAGGCGTCATTGTAGAGAGGTTACCGGTCCTGTCCTGATCCTGGAAGAGGTCTTTGCTCTTCATCCTTCCTGGGTCCCATCTTTTCCAACTCCTTGGCTAAGGGGCTTGGTTCTCGCATTTTAGGTAGCTATACTGCAACCTTTAGTTGCGCTGCTGTCTCTATTCTCTCCCTTTCTTTAAACACTGTCAGTGATTAGCAAAATCATTTTTATGCTTTTTCATAGGTATTACAATCAAGTACCGTGTTTTCTGTATTTTACTCTGCTAAAACTTTAGATAAACATTTTAAAACTTCCTGACTCAGTGATTATTTCAGGATTATGTATTATAGTGAATGTCACTCATTTTAAATTTCCCAATTAGCAAAGGATCCATTGGTAAGTTATTACTCTTCAATCAGAAGGTAATTGGTAGCAGGGATTTTTGATAAAAGAGTACATCTGACACCCAGCGTAAGTATTAGTGTAGTGTGAATGTATGGGCCCAAGTGAGTATATGGTGTATGAATGCTGTTGGCTAATATTGCGCTGGATCAGTTTTCTGGTAAGCAGAGGACGGTTTTTGTTACTCTTTGTTAATTGGGTAATGAGAATTTTATCTGTATTTTTTATGAACATCCGCTTATTTTTGAGTTTTGTTATATGTTGTCCAGAATACCCCGGGGTAGGTAAAAAGAATAGTGGGTGGCAAGTGGAAGCCATACTGCAGTGAGGTTATCTGTCAGGCAGAAATAGTACTGAGAAGTTAAGCAGGACTTCAAGTACTCGTTAGGGACTCTATGCGTGTGAGTAATAGCAAAAAGGGTACGCTGATAAAAATGTGATGTTATATCACCTAGTAAGGGTAACATTGAAGAAGTAACAGGTACTTCTGGAGCTTGTGTGAAGAGTAGACGGAAGTGTTTTACTCGTAGTGTATGTATTAGTAAACGGAAGGGTTTTACTAAAGTGTAGAAGAAACTATCTTTTTCGAAATTAGTGGAAACTGGCACGATAGCGAATGTTTTATGTTGTTACTTAAATTTAATTAAGATTTATAGAGAAAATAAGTTTGCGTAATTTTGTAAAGGGAGGGTCAGTTGCCGGAGAGGGAGCGGACGTCGCAAAACGCCGCGCTGTGATAGGTTGAATCAGCGGGTGTGGAAAGACCTTGTAAAGGAGGGGTCAGTAGTCAGGAGTAGTACTGACGTCACAGGTACCGCGCTGGGATTGGTTAAACCAGCGAGAACAGAAAAGAGCAGATTGTAAAGGAGGGGTTGACAGAGAAACGTCACCAAAAGGCCGCGCAAGGATTGGCTCGGAAATAAAAGGTAGCAGACATTTGATTGGACAAAATTTTAGAAGCGAAATTCTTAGTGGAGAAAGGATTGCATGTTAAAACGCGATCTGACTTTAACAGGAACTCGTCCGGATAGGAGATTTCTAGGTTTTGCAGAATATAATTTTGTACACCGAAGATTAGATAGAATGTACGGAGAAAGGAGAAAAATGTCATTCTTACAAAAGATTAAGAATTATTTTAAAAAGGACAAACCAATCAAAACTAGAGAAGGAATTATTATTCCACCAGCTAAAACGCCAGCATCGTTTATGATGATGGAGAGAGGTTGGCATGCGGCAATGCATGTCAATCCACATTTCTTTGCAAAAGAATTAAACAAAAATAAGTAGGTAAAACCCCAGAAGGAGTTTCATAACATCTGCTACTCCCAGTGGCTAAGTTCCAATAGCATCAAAAATTATTTAGGGGTTATTGTCATGGAGATAATTTGGGTTTGCCCAAAGATGTTGGGGAATCAGTAGCGATACTGAGGAAACAATTGTGTGGACAATACAACCTGGCACTGGGGGATGCAACAGAGATGTTGCTATCTATCACACCGAGACGTGATATCTTCAATAATGTCATAGGATTTGCACAGTGCTAGGAGAATGCACTTCCACTCTCATAATTGAAAAGTGTCAAATACATCCTGTGTGTAGGTATTTATGATTTCATATCAAATGTTTCTGCACTTCTATTGTATAAAACGCAGTGGTGTAGAAACCCAGATCTCCGAGTGAACCATGAAAAGAAAAAAAATATTTTGCAGTTTCCTGCAAAACATGAATTTCACCATCACAATGACAGCCATCAAACCACTCTGTAAAGCTTTAACACTGCTGGATCTCATGGGATTATGCAGCATGGAAGATTAAATTATGCAGTGTATTCCCTGGCAGTATTATTTTTATTAATTTCAGCTAGGAACAACATTTTTGTCAAATCTTCAAATTAAGTGGCAAATGCATTAATCCATAATTATGCTGGAAATGCTACAGAAACAGAATCGCAAAGTTCCATCGCCCTCACCACTTTCCATTGTTCTAATCAACCATTCGTGAAATGTGTATATCTGAATTTCAATGTGTGCCCTTTGTTACTTGCACTATGAATAAAACCGCTTTTCCAAGCCCAATACCCTAAAATAAGCATGTAATATAAAGATGTTTTAATTTGATTTTGGTTTGTTTTTATTGCTGTATAAAACTTTTAACCAACTCAAATATACAAAGGAGTCAAACAAGAAGGAACATTCTGAAACAAAAAGACTAAGGGCCTTATTACGACCTTGGCGGTCGGACCGCCAGGCTGCAGCGTTAGCGGTCGGGAGAACGCCGCCAATCTGGCAGCACCTCGACCGCTGCATTTGGAGTTTACCGCCGATCTGGCGGTGTGTTGAAAGTGGCCTTGCGGCGGCAGCATGCTTTGGCTCACAGAGAGAGCCTGAGGGCAATGCCGCCGCACTGCAACACCTGCACTGTCATGCGCGCACTGTTGCCATGCACCATATCGCGCATGGTACACAGTGCTCGTACGACAGTGCAGGCATAGGGGGGCACAACATGTGCCCTCAGCAACAATGCCCAATGGACTAAAACGCCCGAAGGCCCGGTTTGGGGCCCCTTCAATGCCTTTCCGCCGACCTTTTTATGGCAGGAACCCCGCCATGAAAAGGTCGGCAGAAATGCAGGTCGTTATTATCATGGTGGTGTCGGCATCAGCACCGCCTCCATTCCCCGCTGTGGGATCCAGGATGCTGGCGGTAGTCCAACCACCAGGGTCGTAATCGGGCTGTCAGACTGCCGAGGAAGTGGCGGTCGGACCGTCATCGCAGGTAAGCCGGGCTTGGGACCACCGTACTCGTAATCATGCCCTATATAAAACTGCCACCTTAAAAACATTCATCCTAGGGACAGCTGTCAATAGCAGAGTTTACTATTGTTTCAGTTTCTTCACTGGGAGGAACATTGTTGAGTTTGGGATATGCTGTAGAGATGCTGGGGTAAATGATGGGCTATTATGATATATGTTTTCTGTTGCCAGGTTGCAACGGGTAGTATTTATGTAGAAAAAGGAAAATGTTTATTTGGCTACTGAATTCAGGTGTTGTGTGTTTGGGTGATTTAAAACAAACAGAATACAAAAAAAAAAATGGATTGAATTTGAGGAGCCTGCTCACACAGTACAACTTAATGACTGTCAAGTGGCCAAGATGTAATGAGTGTGATATTTGTGCAGTTACACTCTCAGCTGACATGAACAAAAAAAAAACTTCAACTCCCTCCAATGCACTACTCTGTCTCCCATCCTAGGCCTCTCAATATATCCTCTACCTCCACTCTGACTCATCCCAAACATCATTTTACTACTATTATCTCCCTAATGGCCCTTTCTAGACTCCTCCCTCCTCTATCCCTCCACTGACTCATCCCAAACTTCACCTAATATGAGCTCCCAAATAACACTATCCACACTCTTCCTTCATCCTAGTCAATCAAACTAACAGACTCACATGTCCACCGCTCAAATTAATAATTTATATTTCCCTAACTAGTCCTTTGGGTTCCAAAGTAGCTTGTTACTCGCCGAAAAGCACTTCAACACTTCGTCTGGGGTAGTAAGCGCTATATAAATACAATTCCATATTGTACTCTAGGAGGTTCCAAGAGAGGCCATTTTGGATCCAGCAACGAATAACATTTGTCACACCTAGATAAAGGCAACTTTGTTACAGGGATTCCTTTGTTAATAGTTGGAAATTAATGTCTGTATATTGACTGGCCACTTCTAATCCAACGTACACATTCTTCATCCTGTACCTTCTGCAAGAGAAGTAAAGATGTAGCTTAGTGGCTATCAGGAGATGTAGTTTGAATCCCGGTGTCTCCACTTGACCTAAATGTGCTATCCTGAGCAAATAACCCTGTGTTTCGGATTCCTTAAATTTTTGGTACCTAGAAGAAGAACTATTTGTTCAACTTATGCCTCCTGCATGAGAAGCAAAGATGTAGTCTGGTGGCTGTCAGCACCAGGAGATGTGGTTTGAATCCCGGTGTCTCCACTCGACCTAAATTTGCCATCCTGGGAAAATCTCCCTGTGTTTCAGATCTCTTAAATTGTTGGTACCTAGAAGTAGTACGATTTGTTGTGTGTGCAAAATAATATTAATTTAGAGTCAAAAATCTTTTAGCCACAGAGCGCACATTAAGTTGAAAAAGCATGCTCAAGAAGGAATGCATAAGACTCACTAATGTATGGTTTGTAAAGATAACACTGAAAATCCAACCACCTGTGCTCTTCTCTGGTTGGGTGTAATTAAAAAACAAGGGAACCCTTACAGTCAGAAGGGACCAAGGGTCGAAGTAAATTATAAGAGACAACGGTCCCTTTCTAGGAGAGTACAGTTTCATAGCCACAATACTACAATGAGGATTGGGTCTTATATTTGCCCAATTGGGAATTTAGGATTTATTAACGAAGAATATCACACACACAGAAAATAATACATCATAAAGTGAGCAGAACGTGACGGGGTTTGGAAATCAGAAGATTTCCTTACCTCAGGCATGTAACTTGAAGTGACTTTTGAGTGCAATAAGAATAAACAGTAGTCACAGTAAAAACATCTTGTACTCCACAACAATGATAAGTGACATTTTAGAGTTTAAGATGTAGTGGTCGACGACGTTTCGATCCCCAACAGCAGTTATGGGATCATCATCAGGACTAATAAATCTGGAATGCCTGAGAAGTAGCTGAATTGAAAATCCACGTAGAAGTAGCAGCGAGGACTGCCTCGTTCCGGGTACGCTGTACCAATGAGGTCACTTAGAGAGGTCCCCGACCACATCTAGGGTTGTTGGCGCAACACAACGTGCAATAGCCAGGGGGAAGGGTCACTTAAGGATCCAGAGGGTCTATCGCACGGGGGGAGATCAGTGTCTCTAAATAATCCAGAAGTAGGGGAGTTAGGTGGGGCCGTGCAAGAGGCACGTGCAGGGTCTAAATAGATCCAAATTGCGGTAAATAAGGTTGTCGTCATGCTGGAGGCACGTCTGTGTTAGGCGAGGATCAGCCGGTGGCAATGAAGGACCCGGGTTGGGTGTCTGCACGATGGCAGCGAGCGGTCCGGTCAGGAGGCATTCGAAGAATGTCCACCCCCGGGCTGCTTCGGGCCGATGGTATGGCCCAGAGCGAGCACGTGCAGGCTAGGCGCCTGCTTTAGAACGCAGCAGATTCAAACTCCGCGTTCTACTCGGTAGGCAGTTGGGGTCCCCTGAGGCAGGTAGGCAGGAGCGCTTTGTTTTTTGTGCTGCCTGTGGTGTTTGGGCTTAGCGTTTTGGTCAAGGTATTTATTTTAAAGGATGGCAGAGTCCTCTGCTGAGGTTAGGGAAGCCTTGAGGATGTTGTGCCAGGCAGGGAGGGGGGATTTATTGGCCGCAGGGGCGCTGGGTCAGGCCTGGACAGGTTTAACTAATAGAAGAAGGGCTTCTTCTGATGGGGTGTCTGCCGCTATTTTAGCTTGTTCTATTTCTGACAGCTCCCCAGCGAAAGTTTGTTAATTTACGCAGTGGCACTGGTCAGGTTTTGAAGGGAGACTCCTCTCTCACCTCTTTTCAGCAGCCTGCTTCTTCAAGTTTGGGGAGAGGGAGGGGCAAGTCTCGCACACGCTCAGTCAGTGGCAGATTTCTCAAGAAAGCAACCTCTCTTAAAGGGGTTTGTGACAGTACAGATGATGTCCTCTTGGTCGATGGGGATGTGTTGGCACCATCTAGTGGGGGTGTGCATGTGACTAATTTTGATGGAAATCAGGAGGCTGAATGTCTAAGTGCAAATACAAAACGTGATGTTCCTATTTTTGGTAAGAAGTTTCATTTGTCCAATAGTGTGATTTCTGCGTCAGGTGAGAGGTCCCTCTCTCCGGTGGTTTCTTGTGAGAGCGGTGAGTCGTCTTTAGGTACTGCTTTTTTCTCCTCTGGCGTCACTGCCAGGGTTGGTGTTAAAATATATCCTGGTTTAAAAGCTGCAGAGAATACCCGGGCTTTTACTTCTAAGCAAATCGATGAGGTTCTTTCTTCAGGTCTTGAAGTTGGCAATGATGGTGATTTTTCAGTCAGGGCCAAAACGGCGCCAAAAGGTCAGGGTCAATGGGTGTGGGTTAGTGATGAGGGTAAGGGTAACACAACATCATCAGCTCCGGTTTTAGAGGATCCTATGTCAGCAGGTTCTAGCTGCTTGCAGGCCAACAATGGGAAAAGGCTGCATAAGGGCATCAGGTGCAGTGATAAATCTTCAGACAGGTACAAAGCGTCCTGTTCCTTTCCTCAGCAACAAAAGGAGAATCATGAGGCGATTTTCCCAACACCTTTGGCGAACCACAAAATTGCGCAGTTAAAAAAAGCAGTGAACTGGAGACATTTTGATGGTGGGTGTAGGACTTGGCCTTTTTGGTTAAAGTTCCCTAAACTTTTTGCTTTCCCCCAGACCGTTTTCCTGACCTAGAGATGCCAATTTAGATGCTTTGGGTACTTTGCCACTGCTGATCAGTGTCAAAGTACAGGAGTTCCTTGTGTAAAATGTATGGTGATTGGTTGGCCATGATTGGTATGTTTGCCTTACTAGTAAAAGTCCCTAGTGATCTGCACTGTGTGTGCAAGGGCTAGTAATGCAAGGGCGCGCAGAGAAGGGAACTCAGGCCTTCAGTGTAGGGTCTGCGCGCAGAATGCTAAGTTAGCATGTTGTCCTGACAAGTGCAACCACTTGTCAGGCCTGACTTTCCCTTTTACATACACATGGGGCACCGCTGTGGTAGGTCTCAGGTAACCCCTGGGCAGGGTGCAGTGTAGGTAAAAGGCAGAACATAAACTGAGGTGTGTGTTATGTTCTGGCAGTGAAAAACTCCATTTCATTTTTCACTGCTGAAAGGCCATTCTGCCCATAGGACAGAATGGGGGAGGCTAAGTGTTGTATTTGTTAGCCTAGTTTCCTGTCAGTTTATAATGGAGAGGTGAAGTTTGGTATGTGTGAACTCACAGTGTCATAATGCATCTTTCTGTAAAGGTGGTTTTGTCACTGTGTGTTTCTAAACCACTCTTTTAGAAGTGGCTGAGTATTGTGCTCTGAGCATTTGTGTGTCTCTGAAATGTGGATGGTCTGTCTGGAATTGAAAGGTGAGAGAAGCTGGGAGAGGTCTTGACCCAGGGAGGGGTTGAGATGGCACCAGGCTGCCCTGCATCTGGAGAGTAGGGGGGAGGAGAAGCCCGGGAGGTGAAAAGGCCTGGGCTGGTGCTATAAACTAATTGACCCATCTCCTGCTGAGTGATTAAGGATCCAGACCCCCAGTATCAAAGGGAGAGAGGTGACACTGGGAGGGAGACACCCAGAACTGATTTAGGGAGGGGTCAGGGACCCCTGAGCACATACAAACTTCAAAGACAGTCAGGGGTATAACTATGAGAGCTGTAACCCCTGAACGTTGGAATGAAACAGATATGGATTGAGACTGAAAAGGCTTGGACCCATTCTGTGGTCAAGAGGAACCTCTGTTAAAGAAGGAACAACTGAAGAGACTGTGGTGGATAGACCAAACCTTGCTTCGTGATCTGGGGCTGGTCTGCAGTTTGCTGTTCTAACTAAGGAAGAGGCTGTTGGGACTGTGCTTGGAGGCGCTGGGTCCCCCTGCTTGAAGAAGACTGTGCTTTGTGCTGTGTCTTGTAACCCCAAGGGCTCAAGGTGAGCTGGCTCCCTGTTTGGAAATACAGGATCATAAAACTTTCCGGAGAAGTCCCAAGCAACGCGGTGTGCGCGTGCTTTGTGCCACTTGAGACCCTCAGAAGTTGTGCCGTGTGATCGTGGGCACGCAGGAGTAAGCTAAGTCTAAGACGCGCAGAGTGCGTGTCGTGGTGCAGGCCAAGGCGTTGGTGAGGAGCGTCTGGTCGTGGAGTGCACAGGGAGACGAGGCTCGGACGCGCAAGTGTGCGTGTCGTGTTGCAGCCCGGGTGCTAGTGAAGAGCGCCTGGGCCTCGTGTGCACCAAAGGAAGCAGCAAGACTCGGACGCGCAGTGTGCGTGTCGTGGTGCAGCCCGGGTGTTGGTGAGGAGCGCCTGGACATCGTGTGCACCAGCGGAAGAAGTGAGTCTCGGACGCGCTGGGTGCGTGTCGTGGTGCAGCCCGGGTGTTGGTGAGGAGCGCCTGGGCCTCGTAGGCACCAAAAGAAGAAGTGAGTCTCCGATGTGCACGGGTGCGTGTCGTGGTGCAGCCAGGGCATGAGGAAGAGCGCCTGGACATCGTGTGCACCTGGAGAAGAGGCGAGGCTCGAACGCGCAGGGTGCGTGTTGAGGTGCAAGCGGAGCGTTGGTGAAGAGCGCCGGATCGTCGTGAGCACCAGAGAAGAGGCAAGTCTCGGACGCGCGGTGTGCGTGTTGAAGTACAACCTGAGGTGCTGGTGAGGAGTGCCAGGTTAGGTTGTGCACCAAACTGAAGTAAAGTCTCCACAGTGCTGAGGGCGGGTCTCGGTGTGGACCGAGTCCGCCGGAGTGAGGGCCAGTCATCGGGGCCCTCGGAGTCCATCAGTAGCGGCCCGGACTGGCAGCCACAGAAGAGCTGAGCCGCCAGCCCGAGTCCGCCAAAACCCGTGACGGAGTTCTGGATCAAGGCCTAAGTCGCTGACGTCGGGGAGGAGAGTGGGATCGCGCCCCCCCAGGTAACGTGGATCAACACCTGGGGTGGGGTGCGGGCCCGGAGGGACACTCTCTCGGCCTCCCGCTCAGTCAGCTGCGCGAGCCGTTGCTTCGGCTCGAATCCCGGCCCGAGCTGACCCAGGACGGGGCAGTACTGGGGCCGGAGTGGGAAGCAGTACTTTGTGTGTCATCATTTGATCCATAACGGGGGCACTGTTACTGGATCACGTAAAACTGTAGTGTTACACAATTGCATTATTGCTGCTAACGAACTATCAAACTGTCGTATGACGCCTGACCTCATTTGTGCCTAACGAACTTTATGCTTGGTGCACTACGCACTGCGTTATTTCTCCCATGCATATTATTTGATTGTAACGTAGCGCATTGTATGATTTAGTCAGTGCACCGTATCCGAGTATAACGTGGCGCAGTGTATTATTTCTTTATTGCACCGCAGAGGATTGTAGCGTGACGCATTGCTTAGTTTCTTCCTGGTACAGGGCATGCTGGTGGTGATACGCATTGCATTATTCCTTCAATTGCAAAGTACATGACTGTGGCGCTACGTATGGCATTATTTCTCTGTTGCACAGTATAAGAGAATATCGTTACGCATTGCAGTATTGTTTCCTAATGCAACTTGTGTGTTTCTAGCAATACGACTGGTCTAACCTATTGGGAAACGGTTAGAGAAGAGCTTAACTGTTGGTTAGACGCGGTGGTTGGGATTAGAACCTACCAACCCACCGGAAAGAATACTACCCGTTCTTATATGTTGATTTTATATCATGTGGTCGTATCGTATAATTTCTTATATAAAGATTATACTCTTTTTATCAATACTCGTGTGGAGTCTATTTGTGATGACATCATGGGGTTATTGTGAGCGTGGTTGCACATACTGAACACTCGTGCCTTGGAGATAAGCCTGGCTGCTCGTGCCAAGCTACTAAGGGGGAGAGCAGGGCTATCTCAGACGGTGTCCTTACTTAGCCTAACGAAGCGAGGGGTCGAGGGCGCACGCCTACAGCATTTGGTGGCGGCGGTAAGCAACAGGGACCTCCACTTCCAACAGTGGGGTAGGGGATGGGGCGCAGCCAACCTGCAGTGGGGATTTTCAAGGGGTTTGTGCTGATGGGATGATGATTTCTCTGAACCGGAAGATGGGGAGATTGAGTCTGGGGACGATGATGTCCTTACCAGTTTTCCCCAGTCCAGCAAGGGGGGGGGGGAATTACTAATAAGATGTCCAATGCTCTCATTTTACAGATGAAGGAGTCAGAAAAGAGCTGGAAGGACTTCGAAAGACAGACCGGCTGCAGAGAAGGTGTCAACAGGAGGAAATATTCGGCGCTGGAAAAGCCCTTTCAGGCAGGTGAGACGCAATTTAGTCATCTGTGCGGTCATGCAAGTACTGAAATACGCAAAGCTAACGAGATGTTAGAAACAGGAAAAGGCACTGATACTATGTTTTGCTGTCATTGCGAGAAACCTTTGGACTCTAAAAAACCGATACCTCCTAGTACCTCTAAGGACAAGGGCAATTTACCAGGGTCAGACGATCTTGATCAGAATGAGGATTCAGTGTCTAAAGTTAAAGAGGATAAAGCAAAAGTAGAGGGTTTAAAAAGGATTCCTTACATGGGTCTATCTATGCCCCTCGGTTCCCATTAAATAAGTCTACCAAAGAGAAAATTTGAAAGGTGAGTTTGTTGAGGTCTAAGCTGCTTCACAGGGAAATACAATCTAAAGAGGGTTCCAGGGAAGAAGCTTGGGAATTAGCTAAGAGATCTAGAGTTCCTACCAATATAGATTCCTGGACCTCAGCCTGCCTGATTTTCTCAAGTGTTTATTGCGAGAAATTTCCAGATCGATCAGTCTCTATTTTTAAATACTTGGATACAATCAGAAAGGCTCAGTCTGAATTTGGTGGTTTTGCATGGCTTCATTGTGATGAGGGATTTAGAGCCCGGCTAGTACTTATTCCCGATAAACCCTGAGGGGAGGTTGATAATGAATTGTGGGTTCAATGGATGTATCCACAGAGGCCTCCTCCTGCCATGCATACTGCCAGCGGCCTTGCTGTTACTCACCAGCCTTTTCTTAACAAACCCACCTCAAGAGTGGTGGGTAGTTGAGCAAAACCTCAATCATTCATTCCGGGAGCGTGCTGGAATTTTAACAGGGGGTACTGCCAAAAGAATCCCTGTAAATACAGACATGAGTGTTCCAAATGCGGTGGTGAGCACGCCATTTTGCAATGTCTCAGTGAACAAACCCACGGGAATCCTTTCGGTCAAGGCAGAGGGCGGGGTGCTCCATTCCAGCCTAACTACAAGGGCAGTTACCTCAATTGATATTCCAAAACTATGTTATTGGCTTCAGTTTTATCCTTTGAGGGACAAGGCTTAAAAATTGGAGTGGGGCTTCAAAGAGAGCTTCCGTTTGGGTTACCAGGGTCCTAGGTGCCGCAGGTTTGCTCAAAATTTATAATCTGCTAATCAATTCCCACACATTATTGCTAAGAAATTACATACAGAGACTACAGAGGGCAGAATGGCTGGTCCTTTTTCTACTTGGCCTCTTCCCGACCTTATCATTTCACCCTTGGGAGTCGTTCCAAAGAAAACCCACGGCGAATTTCGCATGATCCAGCATTTGTCACGGCCACAAGGTTTATCAGTAAATGATTTTATAGCTAAAGAAGATACTATGGTACAATTTGCTTCGGTAGATGTGGCCCTTGAACTGGTAAGGGAAGCAGGCTCACATGCGGAGTTAGCTAAATGCGACATTAAATCTGCGTTTAGATTACTCCCTGTACATCCACAGGATTTTGCCTTGCTTGGCATCCATTTTGAAGAACAGTTTTTTGTCGATAAAGTTTTGCCTATGGGTTGTGCAGTTTCTTGTCAACTTTTTGAAGATTTTAGCTCATTTCTTCAATGAGTTTTCTCCTTTAGGTCAGGTCATGTTCAAGTGTCGCATTATCTGGATGACTTTCTGTTTGTTGGTGTAGCAAAGACTCAACAGTGTAGCAGAGCTCTTCAGTTTTTTCAGTCTCTAACCAAGGAATTAGGCGTACCTCTGGCTGAAGAGAAAACAGAAGGCCCCGCGACATGTCTAATTTTTCTGGGCATTGAAATTAACACCATAAAAATGGAGGCCAGGTTACCTTTGGCAAAAGTAAAAGAGTTGTTGGTTTTATTGGAGCATGCTAAGTTATCTCAGAAACTTACCTTGTTTGAAATGCAACACTTATTAGGTCATTTGAATTTTGCTTGCAGAGTGGTAAAAGCTGGCCGTTCCTTTTGTCAATGGTTAGGTTTTGCAATGTCCGGGATTACCTTACCTCATCACAGAGTTCGCATGTCTGTCTCCATGAGAGCAGACTTTGAAGTATGCATTATGTTTCTTAAGGTCTTCAATGGAGTTACTATTTGGTCTTTATTTATTTAAGAGTTTTATAAAGCGCCTGAATCACTCCCGAAGGGGTATCTCTGCGCTAAGCGAACCTGCGGGCGGGTAAAAACAGATTAAAATAGGGAGGCTTTAAGCAGTTTCCTGAAATGTAGATAATCCGGGCATTGTCTGAGCTGTAGGGGGAGCTCATTCCAGTATAGTGGGGCGAGGAGGGAAAAAGATTTCCCACCGAGTCTAGCTTTCCTAACCCTTGGAACCTGTAAAAGAAGTTTACAGCTGGATCTCAGTGTCCTGTGCGGAGAGTATGCCTTCAGTTTGCCCGAGATGTAAGAAGGACCCTTGTTATGAATGGCTCTATAGACTATGCAGCCAGTCTTAAACTTTATCCGCTTCGGACTGGTAACCAATGAAGTCTACGGAGCAACGGCAAAGAAGGGGTTCCCGGAGTGGAATTCGTGAGGAGCCGGGCCGCAGTATTCTGGACCACCTGGAGTCTATTAAGGGAAGACTTGTTTGCGGAAAGCAAAAGAGCATTGCAATAATCAAGGCGGCCCAGAATCATGGTCTGAATAAGAGTTTTCCGTGTGTAATCCGGCAGAAATGGAAAGACTCGGCGTAGCATGCCCAGCACATGGAAGCAGTTGCTGACGGTTCGGGAGATATGCTCCTTCAGAGTAAG
This sequence comes from Calotriton arnoldi, assembly GCA_963921515.1. Taxonomy (NCBI): domain Eukaryota; kingdom Metazoa; phylum Chordata; class Amphibia; order Caudata; family Salamandridae; genus Calotriton; species Calotriton arnoldi. The sequence goes on along the minus strand of CAWUFW010001841.1, from coordinate 310,878 downwards.
AGCCTTGTGAGAAGTTGGCTTGGAATATGCTGTCAACTAATTATAGTGGGCACCTTGCACCAGTCCAAACAACCCCTTATTGGAGATAGGTTAAAGACAACCTTATTGAAAGCTATCCTAGTGGTAGCTATGGAGAGCAGCCTTCAGGCTAAGTCTTGCAGGAATGTAAAGCAGCTTGTTTTACCAGTCTATAATCTCTTGAGTGACCAAATGAAAGAGCACCACACCAGGTATATATTCAAAATATATGTATTTATTGCTAAACACACCCCTCTAGTCTCTTTATGAGGCTAGAGTTCGAAGTACATAAGTTAGAAGTTATTTAAACACAGTAATAGCACAAATACACGTTTGGGCCCTAGGGGCGTACCAAACCATATACCAATAAAGTGGTATAAGAACCAAGACTGAACTAGACACTAGGCCTAGAGCCTCTAGAAGTGCTTGGACCATAAGGAACCACCCAAGGTAGTGACACAGGGGACCCACGGGGGACGCGTGCAGTGTAAATACACAACCGCGATACGCCGTTGACTTCTAGGGAGAAAGTCGCGATCAGGAAATTAAAGAAAAGGGACACTTAAAGGAGGACTTGGAGCAAACCCTTTGAGAACTAGTTCTTTGAAGAGTCTCTACCCACGGGAGCACCGGAGTACTCGTGTTACCTCACCCAGGGAAGCCGGGTGCATAGGTGCCTTTCGGGGTCGGGTTTCGTCGTCGATTTGAATGGCGATCTGCTGCAAAGTGCTGCTGGCGACCAAGTGGAAAGTGTCCGGGTGGATCCAAGAGTGGATCGGAGATCTGAAGAACCTGAAAGCAGAGGGGACAGAGTCTGGGTCACTAGCCAGTGACCAGGAAGGCGATGGACAGATGCCCACCGATGTCGAGTGCTTCAGGTGCGTTGACGGTCGTCTTGACTCTTCAGCCACGAGGTCCAGGAGGCGTTGTCGGCGACCAGGAGCAGAATTCGGGCTGGTACACGATGTCTGTCGAGTGCTGAGGTGTCGGCGACCGGATTGGACCCAACAAGCCTTGGCAACGGCAAGTCTCGATGAAGATCGTCGATGGTGCAGACCAGCAAGGTCTGGGGAACTCACCCAGCGAGGGTAAGTGAGGGCAGGCCTGGAGCAACTAGGATGCCCAAGAAGAAAAAGATTGGCCTTCGTTAAGGGCTACTAGCCAACGGGCTAGCGACCGCGAAGGAGCCTCGAGACGTCGCACGTGGATCTGGCTCACAGGACACTCGTGGAGTGGAGGCCAGTGATCTTCGGTGCAGTTGGTGCTGGAGGCTAGGGCTACTCGGAGCCCAAAGCACGACCTCGTGGGAGACCCAGAAGAGGATGCACTTGCAAATGTGCTCGATGTCCAGGGGTCACGGTCTCACGTCACCCACGATAGCTACGGGCCTCAGCTTTGCTGGGGACTCAGGGTAGCCTCGGGGAAGTCTGAGAATCCACCTCTGGTGATGCGAAGACTTCGGCGTCCGACGGGAGCTTCAGAAATGCAGACCGGACAGATGCGTCTTTGGTGCCTGCCAAGCAGGGAGTCACTCCTTGACCCCAAGGGAGATTCTTCTGTCCTCTAATCTTGAGTAGAGCGTCGAAGGTCCAGGATTCTGTTTCAGAGTTTCGTCCAGGGATAATCTAAAGTCCTAAGGACTGGGTTCCTATACTTATACCAAGTTTAGGGGTTGGACTACTCTGTGGCCCCACCTATGGGTGGGTCAGGGCAGAGGGGTGGCTACACCCCTTTCCTTTGTCCAGTTCGCGCCAAAGCAGGGGCTGCAAGCCCCTGATCCGGTTTGAACTGGGGTATGCACAGGGACACCAAGTGTGCCCCAGTGCAGGACTTCAAAGCACCCGAAAGTGCTCCCGCCCAGCCCCAATACACATTATCCTGTCTGGGGAGGTGGTCACACCTCCCTGGGACAGGAAACCTATTGTCCAGGCCTCCCTGCCGGAGTTTCGTCCAGCAGCAGGAGGCCAGACTCGTGTCTGTGGCAGCAGCATCCATTTTGTGATGCCAGGGCTTTGGAAAGAAGTTACTGGGCTAGCCAGAGTTAACATGTCTTTCCCTCTAGAAGGGTGGAATGCTACCCCCGCCGCCAGAATTGGCGGGGGGGTAGTATTCCAAGATGTTTGACACCAAACATGACATGTTTAGGTGCAGCCATTCCAAAGTTAGCATTTAACGCGAGGTTATAATGTGCTTAAGAGTATATGGTCAGGTTGCACTACAAACAGCATCAGAGAAGGGTCTCCGAACGCTGCAGAGGGGCCCTGCTCATGCAGGGTCACCCTCTCACATAGGAACCATGCACTCTGCCTTTAGGATTGATAAGGCCTGCCTTAGGAGTGACTTATAGGTTTATATGTGTGTATGTATTTAGTGATATAGGTAACCTATATCACAGTAAGGGGTGCATGCTCCACCTTACCCAGGCTGCAGTAGCAGACCTGTGGTGTCAGTTTGGATGGCCTTCCAGGGGTGGCATAATACATGCTGCAGCCCCTGGTAGGCCTCTGAGGTACCTATGCCCTTGGTACATAGTATACCATATACTAGGGACTTATAAGGGCACTCCAGATTCCAATCAGTGATGTGCCTAAGGCACATGGAAACCTTTTTACAGAGAAAGCAGATAGACTGGGGCCCTGAATAGCAGGATCCCAGTCCAACTAAGTCATAAACCACTCGGCAACACGAGGAGCGACGTCCGTGTGTGGGATCAAACTACTAAGAAATAAGATTCTGGACTTCTGGGACATACAGGGATCCCTTGGATTTAACATTGAGAAGTGAGACGTCGCGAGATATTGAATCCCAGTGTGGGTTGGAATTAACACCACTAATAAAGGTTATACACAGGAAGACAATAGCCTTGATAAAGTCGCAGGATTAATTCCCATGTAGCTACTGAAACACGTGTCGGCTGTCTGAACATCGGAAAATAAAAAGGAAAAAGAAATAAGAACTTACCTACTTGTATTTTACTTATGCTCACATCAAGCATGTTTATGTATATTGTGACATAACACACGTGTGCTGAGGAATTCCTTTGTATATAAGTCATAAACCAGCAAAACACCATAAGAAAAGTGGGGGCAACCATATAGTCAGATTCCACCTTCCTACAAGCCTGATCAAGATGAATGCCCAGGTTCTTAACTGAAGTTTTGGGAGTAGGGGTGGACCAAGAGCGGGCGGCCACCAGTCCGGAGACCAGAGTAAAGGGGCTTCTCCAAATAGCATTATCTCGGTTTTCCCTGCATTCAATTGGAGGAAATTTCTCCTCATCCAAACTGATATGGCAGTCATACCTTCGACGAATGATGACAGGGCATGTGTTGTGGTTTTATCAAAGGTGAAGAGAAGCTGAGTGTCATCCGCGTAGGAGATGGGCAGAAAACCATGACTCCTGAGTAAGTGGGCCAAGGGGGCAATATAGATGTTAAAAAGCGTGGGGCTTAAGCACGAGCCCTGCGGAACACCCTTGGTCAGTTCCGTGGTCTTGGATGAAAGTTTTTTATGGTCAATTCAGATTTTCTCCGATGCATCAGGGGCCAATGGCTTTGGGCTCTTCTGGGATGGTAAATGGTGTGCTGAAACCTGGCCAGCGACATGGATTTCAGAAAAACGTAGTATATTATTTTTTGAATTCTTTCCTCTGATTGTAGCTTTGGCCGTTTGGGGCACAAGTTTGGCAAACAAAACCGTTCTTTTTCATTTTGACAACAAAACTGTGGTTGACCTGGTAAATGGTCAAAAGGCCAAAGATAGGCGTCTGCTAAAATTATTACAGAGATTCATGCTTGGTTGCCTGATGTTCAATATAACGTTTAAAGTAAAGCATGTGCCAGGTTTGGATAATATAGCAGATGTGTTTTCGTTCCCAGTGGCAGAGATTCCGTGGTTTGGCACCCGGAGCAGACCCAGAGAAAACTCAGATTCCTCGAGAGGTATGGGAGCTAGCAGATTAAAGATACGGCACTTAGTTGAAAACTCTCTTGCTTACAGTACACGTTTAGCTTACAGAAGAGCTTGGGCTGAATTCATACATCTAGGTGCTGCTTGTCACAACAATGATGAGATGGGTTCCATAAATCGTAAGAATGATATTTTACGTTTTGTAATGGAAAATATTGAGCGAAATATCTCAGCAACTACAATTGCTGGTAAACTGGCAGGTATTTCTTTTTATGGTAAGTGTTTTTGGGGTTACGAACCATCTTTAGGAGAACTGGGTAGGAGAATTTTACAGGGTTGGTCTAAAATAAAGAAACAGTACTGTGTTGAGGAAGCCTATATCTCTTCAATTACTGGCCAGCATTATAAAAATTTTACCTCAAATTTGCTATTCCCATTTTGAAGTTTTGTTATTCAAACTTTGCATGGTCTGGTTATTTTTTGGAGCTTTTAGGATTTCAGAGTTATTAGGTAAGTCAAATGTACAAGGGCTAAAAGTCTCCAATGTTGCAACCACGAAACGGTATCTACGTATTTTAGTGGAATCCTCAAAAACGGATCAAAAAGGTAAAGGGGCTACAGTGGTATTGCGGAAGCTAAGCGGCCCGCTTTGCCCATTGTCAGCTTGGTTCGAATTTAAATCAGAAAACGCCTATTTGCAAGAATTCGTTTTTCAGCATCAGGATGGTTCTGCTTTGACAGCTTGACAAATCTTAGCAGTCTTGCGGAAAGCTTTGGAAAAACGCCTTTTCAGGGTTTTTTCCTGGTGGCTGATTTGGACGGGATTGAGGCAGGCAGGAAGGGTTGGGGCAGGCAGAATAGCTTAGGACAGAGGGAAAACAGATGTCAGAGGAAGGAGGCAGGAAGGTGGACAAACTAAGGGGTTGGGGACGAGGTTCAATATGGGGAAAAATTTATGGGGGATCAATATGGGGAAAAATGCATGGGGGATAAAGTAGGGGTGGCGGGGGTGTTACATTTGAGTTGTGTTAAGACTTGCTTTCATTATTGTAATTGATTGGATTGTTGCTAATAAAGCGACCTTTTACCCCCATTCGGTCTGTGATGTAATCATGGCCCGAAAGGGTGTGTTGCTCCATTTCATATCCAAGTCTGCTGGACACGATCAATTATGGTCCTGTACGGTCTCAAGCTTGTGGTTGGCCCCTCGGGCAGTGTCTCGGCTCTGATGAAAGTGTTCTGTGCACAAGTATGAATACCTAGCGCTAGTCCGTAGGACAGGGGTTACTTCCGGTTCATGTGTGTGTGGGACGGGCGATTTTGCAAACCAAAGTGATTCTGACATAACGTTACACTTAGTGCATGCCCCTACAGTAAGTATTCGGGAAAAACTAATTTTCCTCACACCCTCGAGCCGTGATGGGGGTATATTTGCCCCTCCAGCAGTCATACTGACATGAAGGCTTAAGCGGGTGAGAGCCAAAATTAGTGTTTGATTGACCCGGTGACTCCCCATATTTGCGGGTCACTTGACAGGACTGTATGAAGCAGGGATGGTGGTTCTGTGGCTGAACACTCTTCACTGACACCTGGGGTATTCTGAGAGTCAAAAGTTTGAATCCTGGCCAGACAGCCTCATCCGTCCACCCTCCCCAGGTCGAGAAACTGAACACTAGACATAGGGTAATAAATACTAACATCGTATTTATAGAGCGCAGCTATATGAAAACAAAGTATTCTATAATGCCCGCTCGGACCTATGGCAGGTGCGCCACTTCATGAAAGGCCCATCAAACAACATTTCAAACAAAAACATCAGCGCAGTCAGCGAGCTCCGTACGGCAGGTGCGATAATGGGTCTAAAATCACGAGTCGCCCAAAAGCGGCCAATAAACAAACCAGCAAAAGTAAAATACCCACACCTGAAAAGAATGAAGTGAATCCTTGCATCAAAAGTGGCCAATGAGCGGTCAAATGTGCGCGACAGGAAGTAACGCAAAGCCCGAGGGTCTGCTATTGGCAGCCAGAGTGTCTTTGTCCTGGCACGCCTGACATACGGGGAAGGGCTGCTAGCCTGTGACTGTAGATTTTCTTACACCCGCCCCCCTTAGGGATCACTGCATAATCACTTCAAAGAGACAGCCTGAAATTAGAGAGCAGATCAAGCGCGTCACAGAGAGAACCAGCACAAAAAAAAAAAAAAAAACACAAACACCACACCGCACGCGACCCTTTTTCTTCGCCTCCCAAATTTCATTTCGCACAGTGTACAGTCACGGACATCTAAATCAGAATTGCAAATGTAATACAAAAAGTACAATAATTTAATACACGGGAAACGAAATCAAAAGTATCTTTCATTTAAATACGTTAAACAATGCAAGATAAAAGTTGTTATGGCTGGGGAGTGGGGGGCACGAAACGGACATAAGGGGGCACACGCTTCCAAAACGAGTACATTTTAAGGAAGAGCATGTACATGCTAATTGATAGCATGCTTCAAACAACTGGCGCTAACAAAGAATTACACACAAAAAAAAAAAAAAAAAAAAAAAAAAAGAAGAGTGCCTTAAGAAAGGAAGCCCGTTTTCATTGACCAGTTCTCTATGGAAACCAGGACAGGCAGGCTGCAGGCCAGCTCCCTAATTTGCATTTCAGTCAGTGCCAGGAAAGCCACAGGCTGCCCCAGCAAAACAAAATGACGGACAGAACTCCGAGTAGCTCAACTGCCCACGCAGTGCGAGCTCAAGTTAGACGGAACCAAAACAGTGCACCACAGGGCACCCACACTCTCTAACAACAATTTCCTGGTTGGCGTGGAGTGAGAATAAACATTTCAAGTTTCTGGTCGCTTACCCCGTCCAGCCGCCGCCTCCGTCACAAGCAGCATCAGCTCCTTCATTCTTGTGGGAACATTCTGCTTGCTGGACCCAGCAAACAGTGTGCACCTGCAGGGGGAGGAGCCGGAGCGAGGCCGGAGGTTTGTCAGGGGCGGGGCCTGGGCCAAAGGTGAGTTCACGTGCAGATTGTGAGGCGCCTCTGAGGGACGGAAGGGACCCCTGGCTGTCCTAGGTCAGCTGTGAGCGGCTCAGCCAGTCCTGTCTTGCTACTTTGCATTCTGGTACTTGAAGTCCGGCGGAATAATGCGATAAGCAAAACGACATGCTCTACAAAACAAAGAAGAAAAAAAACGGGGACTGGAAGGACTGCTGATACCCTTGATTTAAAACAACCATCTCCAAATAGCTTTGTTTTTTCAGAACGTGACGTAGATACTTATTTTAAACTGCAAAAGATTTACAGTTCTAAACATTAAGTATCGACCTACTATTTCAAATGGGTAGCACAGAAGAGAGTGCTTTGGGCTGTGAAATTAAATAATTTCAACTATGAGGTGTTGAGTGGGATTACAATTATCCGCTGTTTTTGAGGTAATATTTATACACGGGAAAAAATCATCCCAAGATGGAGTTGACATTCTATGTAATGCGAAAAATATGTTTATTGAACCGACAGCCCCACAAATAAGACGCTGATTTTTAATTGTCCTGGTATGCGGTTTGTGGGTGTAGCTCGTCCTACACTGGTTCTTTATTTACCTCCTGGGACTTGTAGTCTTATATTTTAAATAAATTGGAACCACACTGCAGATGAGAGAATGCAAACGGGAAAAGCAGGGGGGGGGGTTCAACTCCTTGCTCTTGACCAGCCAGGATCAGAGATAAAAGCAGACAGGGTGACTTTAGGCAGGCAATAAATTGTATTTATTACTTTCCTGTCTTCCAGATCCAGCAAGTTTGCCTCCCTGATTTTATGGAGTCGCTGGTGGACCTTCGACCTTCCGATGAACTGATTTGTTCTCCGACTGAGTGCAGAGGGCAATGAATCATCAGCTGGCTAGGAAGATATTACAGTTACATCAAGATACAGAGAACACCTATCGAACCAATGGCTGAATTGATTCCCACCGGGAGGAAAAAAGATGCATTGGCACATGGTATAGGCCGGGATTTTTATTCGGAAAAGCTTTTTTATGCTAACTATGAAGAGTGGTGGTGTTTTATACTTGAAAAGAAATTGGACTTTCCAGTAGTGCTCTTTATAGATAGTGATACAGACCTAGAAACTATCAATTTCGGGGTACAGTCTACCATCAGAATAGCTGTATTTGTAGCTCACCCCGTGTAGTACCTCGTCTGGGCCATTTAGGGATAATGGATGTGTATTAGTACTTCGTGTGGTACGAAGCTTATCACCCTCAGAAGTATGGCAGGCTGAGCTGATCCTCTGTCATTTGAACCTGTGGCTGGTAAGTTTGCATCCATGCAGATGTTACCCAGCTGGTGCTCCACCTGAACTGCCTGATGGAGTCGGGGATGAAAATGAGACAATATCACACTGCCTTTTCCCTGTAGTGTTGTGTGATCATGTGCAGTGGTCCTAAGGGGTCTCCTTACAAAGTTACGTGATCAGTTGGGTGTGCTCAGTGAAGTAAAGTCGATGACGCAGTACTTTCACTTAACGGTTGCATGCCGAAGAATAAAGACGTGTATTGCAGAGCTTTGTGTGTAGCGTATTCATTTCCGTGCTCCAGAGCTGGGGTGGATGCTACAACTGGCGACGAGTAAGAGATACGTGCCCGAAGAAACAAGACAGCCTGAGAGTTTGCAGAGGTCCAGCAAACTGCTTGTGTGTGCCATGTGCACCCCCAGAAACAAGCCACGATTGGCATATGTGGAGTCTTACAAGGCCATCAAAGGAACTGAATTCTCTACAGAGGAGTATCGTCAGGAAGCCCGCCAGAAGCCTACTGGTAAGACCAATAGTAGAGATACTGCGCCACAGAATAACACAGAACCATCATCAATACAAAGCAGAAGCGCTAAAGGCAGCGACAGCCAGGTGCAAGAAACGCTAAAGGCAGCGATGACCAGGTATGATGCAAAAAAAGTTGAGAGCAATGACAAACATGGGCAAGAAACAAAACTATTACTCACTGTCAATAAAGAAGATGGTGTAAAATGACCTCAGCCTGGGCGTGACGACCCAGATGAGAGCACAGGGGTGATGCTTACAGAAGGTGCAGGTCAGAGTGAGCAGCAACCGTCGACGGGACAGCATATACTCTCAACGTCAGTAAGTCCCAACATAAGTTATGGCACTGCAGTGTCCCTGAAACCACCACCGCCATTTGATACTGCCAAAAAGCTGAATTTAGGTGCCAGATGGAGTTCCTGGATCAAAATGTTTGATGACTTCATAGATGCTCTAGAAGTAGATGACAAAAAGATCATTAAATATTTAAAGAACCTTGCAGGAGATGTTGTGAAAGAAGTGATAAAAAAATATCAAAAGCTGATAAAATGTTGTACGGTAAAATCAAAGAAATGTTGGAAGCCAAGTTCACTCCAATGCCGAATGTCAACTATGAAAGATACATTTTCAGCCAGGCATGACAGCAAGCTGGTGAAACTATGGATGAAGTTGTTGAAAGACTTCAAACCCTTATCAAGCATTGCAAATTCAGTGAATTTAATGACGAAGAAGCCATGTGCCTTAGAGTCATCGATGTGTGCCTCTCCAATTCATTCAGACAATGCATGCTTGGCGAGACGCTCAATCTAGAAAAGGTACTCATGGCTGCGAGAGCTGAGGAACATGCAGATTGATAGGCTGCTGATATGGAAGCTGGTACAACCCAGAATGAATCAGCATTGATCATGAAGAGTAACCTGCAACACAAAGTGGAGGCCCAGAGGACGATGTCTCAGAAGAAAAAGAAATTGTGTTTCCGATGTGGATTCACAAAGATAAATGTCCTGCCATTGGACAGATATGCAAAAACTGTGGAAGAGAAAACCATTTCGTAACACTGCAAAGCAAAAGAGAAACTAAGTGCATTACTACAAGAAAATTGGCACCATTCTAGCCACGTCCACAAAACGCCAACCGGTAAAATCAAATGAGTCAAGTAGAGACTAAATGAAGTTGATAGCCATCAAAGTCGTCTTCCAAGAGTTCTTCTGCATCATCGTCCAGCGACAGTGAAGATGGGTGTGCAGTGGTGATGTCGACCACAGAAAAACATGCACATATAGGATTGGCTTCTTGCAAAGAAGAACATAAGTCAAAGAGAGATCGCCACGTGAAGTGACCCAAGTCATTTGGCCGATGCCCCAAGATCATGCTAAAGGTGAATAGCTGCCCCACAAACATTAATTATTGTAGGAAAGTAGGATCTGCTTCTTATGGTTACCCCCACTTTTTGCTTGATGTGATGCTGTTTTTGACTAGTCTGACTGGGATCCTGCTAATCAGGAACCCAGTCTATCTGCTTTCTCCCTAAATTGTTGTGTTCAGTACTTAGGTACATCCCAGATTGGATACTGGGGTAACCTTATAAGTTCCTAGTATATGGTACCCATGTACGAAGGGCATAGGTACCCCAGAGGTCTCCCATGGGCTGAAGCATGCATTATGCCACCCATGAGTGACCATTCAAAATGTAACTACAGGCCTGCCATTGCAGCCTGTGTAAGTTGGTGCATGCACCACTTACTAAAGATATAGGTTTACTATATCTAAGGGTCACTGCACTTAAAACCTATAAGTCACCCCATAGCAGGCCTTTACAATCATGAGGGCAGGGTGCTTGGTTCTAAGTGAGAGGGTGCCCCTGCCTGAACAGGACACCCCTGGATCCTACAGAGTCCATTCTCCCGGGTTGTCAATGAAGCTGCCATATGCTATATAGAGGGGCACCGCGTAATCGCGCGATGACCATCTCGAAAACGGCTGCTACGAATCCTATCATGTTTGGTATCAAACATGTTGGAATCATACCCCCACACTATAAACGGTGTGGGAGGTATGATTCCAAGCACTGGAAGAGCCCTCCGTTAGGCTCTCAGTGTTCCCGGTACCAGTCTTCTAGTCCGAGACAGCACAAAATGGTTGCTGCCGAAAAGAGACACATTTCTGCCCTCCTGCTGCTGAGCCAAGCTCGAGCAGGGGAAGGCAGAACAATAAGCATCATGTCACAGGGAGGTGTGGCACCTCCCAGACAGGATTTACTGTATTAGGGCCGGGTGGGTGCACTTGCTACGCCTGAAATTCTTCATGAGGGGCACATTTGGTGTCCCTGTGCATAGTCCAGTTCAAACCAGTCCTGAGAGCCATTGGCTCCGGCTCTGGCGCGAAAAATGGACAAAGGACATGGGAGTAACCTCCCGCCTGTCCAGACCCTCCCCTGGGAGGGTCCCCTGAATCTTCCCAACCCTCTCCTTAGGGTACTTAAGGGCTTACCTGGGTGTAGGTCCCTAGATTCATCGTGGGATATGATTCAGAATTGAAACCACTGCACTTCTACTGTCTGGGCACGCTGGACTTCGTTTGGGCCTGACTTCGTCTCCCTTCCAGTCTGCTGCATCGTCTGTGCCTGTGCAGCATAAAGGAACCTTCCAAGGCCTCTGAAGCATCAAGGACTACAGAAGTAACCTCCCTTGGAGTGAAGGAGTCACTCCCCTGCATTCGCAGGCACCGCAACTAAGTCAACCGGTCTGCAGATCCTGAGCTCCTCCGGACTCCATGGGCTCTGCAACACAGGTGGTGGTTTTTCCCAGCTCCAGAGGCCCTGCTCTACCCTCTCACCAAGTTTGAGGCCAGTAGTCCTCATGGGGGTTGCAATAACCCAACCCCTGAGTATCGTGTCCCCTTTGCAGTTGCCCCAACCTCGAGCACCACCAGTGACCAGAATCTTCGGCCACACCGCATCGTGTGCATCGTGGCCTGCATCTTTTGGTGAGCTGTTTGAGGTCCTCTTGTGACTCCTGTGCCTCCGGCCTGTGGGTCCATTCGAGGGTCACCTATGTTTTCCTTGGGCTCCCCTGATTGCTCAGGGCCTGCCCTGACTCCCCTGCTTGTGGTGAGTCTCCTGGACCTTGCTGGTCCCAACCGTGCACTTTCTTGATTGCCTGCATGGGTTGCATTTGCCAAGGCTTCTTGGTGCCCCCGCCAGGCATCGACCCCTCAGCACTTGACATCCTTCGTGGGACAGCTCATATCTGGGTCCTGGTCATCCTCAGCATTGCCTGGTCCTCGCAGCTGCAGAGTCAAGGTCACCGTCATCTTACCTGAAACACCTGACATCAGAGGGCATCCGTCTTCCAAGTCTCCTGGTCACCCCTGAGTGACATAGACACCGTCCCCTCTGCTTTCAGGTACTCCTCTTCAAGAATCCACGTTTGGATTCCTCCGGACACTTTCTCCTCTTCCAGCAGCTGCACTTTCCTAAAGTCCTCCATTGGGTTCGACGGCGGTTTCCGATGCCACTTCACACCTATGCACCCGGCTTCCCTGGTATAGGTAACTTGGATACCATGGTATCCATGGGTGGGGTGGCTCTCCAACCTTCTGTCTTTCACAGGGTTTCTTCAGGTTCCACTGGGAAGGGTCCCTAATCTTTAAAAATCCAACCACGACTTGCACATAGACTTGTACGGAGCATGCAGTCGTGTTCACACACTGCACATGCTCTCCGTGGGGTCCCTATCTACTTACCTTGGGTGGTTCTGTGGGTCCCCAGCAATTCTACGTCCTCTCGACATTGTCTCGACTCAAGTCGTGGTTCATATACCACTTTCTTAGTATATGGTTTGGTCCCCCCCTGGGGCCCACTGTGTACTAGTGGTATTTACTGTGGTTTCTTTGCTTTAGTATTGTGTGCTTTGTGTCTATCTCCATATGGGAGATATTGTAACGTACTAGATAGTGTTATATAATAAATACATATTTTTATAAATACTCTGTGTGGTTCTTTTTCATTTAATCTATACTATAAGATTGCATTCTGGTAAAACAAGCTGCTTTACACTCCTTCAAGACTAAGCTGGAAGGCTGCTCTCCACAGCTACCACTTGGATAGCTTTCTAAGGTTGTCTGAGACCTCTTAAATCACCATACGGGTTGTCTGGACTGGTGCAAGGTGCCCATTTACATTAGTGGACATCATATACCAGGCAAGCTTCTCACAATTATAAACAGTGGTGCACTGATCAGTATCATGCTGGCAGAAAAATACAACGAACTGTCTCCAATACCACGTTTAACACCATCGAAAACAAAGATGTACACGTGGGCTGCTCTTATACCATTGCAAAGTCAAGGGTCATTTGTAGCGACCATGAGGCATAAGAAAACAATAGTACAAGCACCAATTCATGTTCTCCAAGGTACTTCGTAGGGTGCATGTCTACTCAGTTTCAGCACTGCTGCTGACATGGGACTGATATCCATCAATTACAACCTCAGTGCACATTCTGAAGTAGTAAGTCATTTCCCATTGTTATTTCATGGACTCGGGAAACTCAAGACAATGAAGTTGCAACTTCTCATTAATGAGGACATTCGTCCTGTTGCTCAGCGACACCGTCGGATTGCTTTTCATTTACAGGAGGGTGTTGAGAAAGAACTGGAAGCTTTATTAAAGCAAGACATCATCAAGCACTCTGCTGGTCCTACGCCATGAGTTTCGCGCATAGTAGTAGTGCCAAAAAAATGACAGTGAAGGTGTAGTGCGCATTTGTGTTGATATGCGCCAGGCCAGCAAGGTAATTGAGAGAGAAAGACATCCAGGTCCTCACATAGTGGACACAATTACACAGCTGAATGGTGCCAAAGTCTTCTCCTGTCTTGATTTGAACAAAAGATACAATCCGCTTGAGCTGGAAGAGAACTGTAGGTACATTACTTCTTTTTCAACTCATGTTGATTTGTTCACATACAAATGATTACATTTTGGTGTGTCGTCAGCTGCAGAAATCTTTCAGGATGTCATTTGCCGAGTAATTCAACCTGTCACACATACTTTTAACAATAGTGATGTGGCCACATGAAAGGAACATGACAAAGCTCTTACACAAGTATATTGTTTGCTCGCCGATGCAGGTCTCTCGTTAAATGAAGAAAAGTGTGAGTTTCACAAAACCAAACTGAAATTCTTTGGGCATATTTTCTCTGAAGTGTGGATGACTCTTGACCCTAAAAAAGTACAAGCATTTTCATCCACCTGTCCCCCGCGAGATGTAACAATGCTGCGACCCTTCTTAGGCATGGCCAACTATTGCTCCAGATACATTCCTGATTTTGCCACAGTGAGTGCCCCATTAAGAGAGTTGACGAAAAAGAATGTTCCCTTCCATTGGTCCTCTGAATGTGATCGAAGCTTCAAGAAAATCAAACACATGATTGAAAATGCAACAGAAATGGCTTAATTGGATCCAAAGTTACATACTTAGTTTGTTGTAGACGCAAGCCCTTGGGGTTGAGCACAATCCTTGCTCAACACAATGGACATCCAAATGCTCAGACACATTGTGACTTATGCCAGCCAAAGTTTATATCAGACTGAATGTGCCTATTCTCAGCTAGAAAAAGAGAGTTTGAGTGTAGTCTGGGCTTGTGAGCATTTTCAATCAATCAATCAGTTTTTCATAAGCGTGACTACTCACCTGTAAGGGTCTCAAGGTGCTGAGTGGGGGTGGGGGGTTTGGAACTGCGGTTCAGTTCAAGAGCCAGGTCTTGAGGTCCTTCCTGAATTGCGGCAGCAATGGTAATTGCCTGAGGTACAGAGGCAAGGAGTTCCAGGTCTTTTCAGCAAGGTAGGAGAAGGATCTTCCTCCAGCAGTGGTCTTGCGGATCCGTGGGATGGTACCAGAGCCAGTTGGGTGGGTGGAGATATCTGGTGGAAGTGTAGAAGGAGAGGCGGTCGTTGAGGTATGCAGGTCCGGTGTTGTGGAGGGCTTTGTAGGCATGCGTGAGGCACTTGAAGGTAATTCTTTTGTTGATAAGTAGTCAGTGAAGGTCTCTCAGGTGGCCGGTGGTGTGGCTGCGGCATGGGATGTTCAGGATGAGTCTGGCGGAGGCGTTCTGGTTGTTCTCCAGTTTCTTTAGGAGTTTCTGGGTGGTGCCGGCATAGAGTGCGTTGCCGTAGTCGAGTCTGATGCTGACGACCACATGGGTGATGGTTTTCCTGGATTCGGTGGAGATCCACTTGAAGATCTTACGAAGCAGGCAGAGCGTGTGGAAGCAGGAGGACGAAACAGCGTTGATTTGGAGGGAAGACCCAGGGTGAGGGAAAGAGGGTATGTAAAGGGTAAGAGGTGCTACATCCCTTGCTATTTTTGTTGTTACCCAGAAAAATCAACAAAATGTGTTAAAAAGGAACAGCACATTATCAAACACCATGCACAGAACTCAGTTGATAGTTCTCATCAACTGGCCGGTGTGCATGATGTCAAGGTTGGACTTCTTCTTTACAGTCAGAACACACGTTAGGGCAAAAAAAAACTTATAAATAGCCCTTTCTATGATGGCGGTCTGTGATTCCCAATCCAAGAAATTGCAACGACACCTCCTGTAATGATGTCATAAAAGCATATAGAAAGGAGGTTTTATGAGATTTTGTGTCATTTTGCCTGTGTGATCTATGCCCCTTGCTATTATTTTTCCCCGATTTTGCTACAAGCTTGTTTGATTGTTTATCTTCTGGATTCGTCTTTTGTCATTGCATGGCTCTTTATCTCCTTCTTGATGTCAGGAGGAGTTTTGTGCCCTGCTGATTTCTCCAGTGCTACTTCATCTTCAGTCAAGAATCACAAGAGTGCTGAAGGAGGTTTTTACCCCTTTGTTGGTTTTATCCCTCCTAATACTGTCTCTCACAAAAAGACTCTTGCCACTTTTCATGTATACTATTCTGTGCAGAGTGGCAGCATGGGCACTGGGACAAGCCACCCTTTTCTAAGGCAATCTAGAAGGGACTCCTCAGACCATCTCAATGGTCATTCCTTGGCAAAAATTAAACGGATGGCAAAACTCCACCAATTCATGTACCTTAGACAATATGATCATGAAACCAAGGCCATGAAAGAATTGCAATGGCTGACTTTGTGCTATGTAGAAATTAGTACATGGAAATGATCCAATGTTAGTTATGCTTCATGCCCTCTAGAAATCTGCATTCTAGCAGGTACAAAAAGTCTGTATGCCCCAGTTACAAGACAAAGACATACAAGAGTAGCTTTAAAGTATCAGGCCCTAAACTATGACACTATAAGCCCACCAAGTGCAAGAACTGTCTGACTTCACCCAGTTTAAAAAAGAGTGCGACCTGGCCAGATATCATTTACAAAATTATTGTCCCACTGAGTGTAGGTAACTTTCTATTATTAAGTCCAGCGGGGCGCTGTTTTTGTAAACAATATTTAGAACATGTATGACAATATTCTGGTACAACACTCCAATGGTCATGTGACAATTGTTTTGTTGCCCTTCTTTTGGTTACTATTGAACGAATGGATTAGGTTTAAATTGGCCCTCATTAAGAGTGGCTTAATGTTTGGTGCAATAATTATTTCACCCAATGAAATCCGAAAATATATGTTTTGAATTTATTGGATGTCATACATTATCACCTACTTACTGTTCTGCACTGAAAATGGGGCATACCAGGCAGATTCATTACAGTCGTCTGCATGTCCTTGTGTTTATGGGGCGGATTTCCCTCTTCAAATTCCAGCAGGTTTGACCTGCCAAAATGTAACAAGGGGTTGAATCTTTATTGTACACAGTAATTCATGAATACCTTTACTTAGCCACACATAATGAGGGCCACAGTGTTGTGTAGCAAGCTTTATACAAGAAAGCCTTCTGAGTCCTGATTGACAAAACTGTTTATTTTACTGCACTCCAACTATATCCCTATTGTTTCTAAACAGCCAAATGTTTAATGTCCCTAAACATACCAATAGCTTGATGGGTAGATAGATTCCTCAGTACATGCCACTAGACTATGGCATATTATCTTCTTAGTCTTACAGGCCACAATCGACAGCCTTAATTTCAGAAAACCTTTGTAAACCTGACATTTTCATATGCCAGGTCTGGTTCAGCACCTGGAGTGGTCAATTGCTTCAAAAGACCATCCTATTGTCAAAAATTAACCATTCACCTATTATAAAAGACATAAGGATATAATGTCCTTTTTACAGATTTGAGAATTATCCAAGAATAGAGGGATACATTGATGATTTCAACAAACGATGATGTGAAATGGTAAGTGGGCTTTAGTCTGGTCATCTCAAATCAGTAAGAATTTAAATTGACAAAGACTAGGGGTTGGGAAGAGCTAGGACAGTTTGACGGGGAAATACCTAACAATTATATTCAGGATGCAATACATGTCTAGATGCCTTTTAATGTTCAAAAGGTTTGTGCAGAGTGCTTGTGAAATTTGGGTAGTTTTCTTAATACTGGTGAAGCTAACAAAGCTCAGGAAGGCGTTGCCGTTAAGGTTTCGCAGACCCTTCCACAGGGAGGAGTTTCAGTAGGATTTCAACAAAACACCTGGCCGATTTGAATTGACAACAGGGCTATTTGTACCTGTTTAGGTATGCAGTAAACCAGCTTGGAATGGAGGTTCAAGCTCATCTAGTTCTGAGTGTGGAGCTATTATTTTAGCTGAGTTATTCAGTTGGATTTTGAAGGGTTTAACACTGATATAACATACAGTTATGAGTAGGTGGTCTCCCAGATGGTTGACTCAGAGTTGTCCCAGAGCTATACTGTGTTATCGGAAGAGGACAAACGTTGTGGAATGGGTGGCCCTGATAATATTGAGGAGGAGAAGCAAGTGGTCGATCTAAGACACCTAAGTCATAATGAGTGTGTTTAATAATAGCTCAAGACGGATGTCTCTTTATAAAACTCACTCTTGACAACAACCCTTGATGTACCATGAAGCAGATAAGAAAAAAATAGGCAGTGTAATGTAAATATATGTATGACTACAGATTGTGGGAGTGTCCTAGTCAGCTATGTAGAAGGTGCCCATTAGACTTATTAAGAGTTTGGTGGAGCTGGGGGAATGTTGTATATTCGTCCGTAGCTCGGCGATGCGGCGAGCTCAAGATAAGTGGTTTTATTTATTTTATTTTCCCTATCCCATACTCTCCCACTCCAACGCTCATACCTGTAGCGGCCGCCCCTGTCCGCAATGCTATTTAGAGTCAGAGAAAGTGCTTTGTGTATCTAAACCTCTGACCACCAGATTACAGTGACGGTCACAGTGAAGACGGTGCGATCATCACTCATTTTCTCCACGTCAGGCGATATGCAGATTGGCCCCAACATGCAGGGAGGAAACTCCCTGCACTTTGGAGCCATTTGTTTTTTGTACTGAGAAAACAAACTCCCTCTTTAGGAATTATTTTTTCTGCATAATGAAGTCGACGCTTTAAACATAGCACCCGCTCAGCAAAGCTTCAGAGCTGTGAAAAGAGCCTACACAGTGTCAGTTCCCTCAGTCCGGAAATCCACATCAGGCAAGCAGGGATCTCTATATAAGTGGGACATTCCTCTAGCCAGGTGGTAGAAGTTGTGCCCTCTGTTCCCCTTGCTAAACCATCTGCCAGGGTCTAAATGAGGCCTTTTGCTTGCTGAGAAAGTCTGAGAGATGAGTCAGTCTGTAAATGAGTTCAGTCTTGCTGTAAGTGAGGTTAGTGGAAGAGAAAAGAAGAGGATGGTATATTTTCATGCTGAAATGTGTATGTTTGAGATTCATTGTTGGAGAAGCACAGAAATGCTTGGTATGCTGATTAATATAGGTCTTCTGTGTAAGGCCAGTCACCTTTGGAGGCTTGCCTGCATGTTGTTGCTTCAACATTGAGGCCCAGCGTGTTTGAGTACATATTTGGAGGCTTTTAATAACCAGGTCTTTATAAAGTAGATGCATATTAACTGCAGGTCACTGATAAAGTCATGGATGCAAAGACCCTGGCTCATGTCGAATGATATGTTGATGAGTTCACACATCACCTTGTACAATTTAGGACAACCTTCTCTTTGAGGGAAAGGTGTGAATGGGTTGCCTGGGAGAAGAGTGGACATGATATAGGGAGGGCGGAACAGCAAGGTGGTGGGAATCTTGGACTACCAAAGCTTGTGAGCGTAGGAATGTAGCAGAGCAATAGCTCACTGATTGCTTTAAAGGTTTGTCTGTTAGGTATCAATCAATTGATAAGCATGGTGGAGGTCACTAGTAATGATTAGTTTGTGGACAGATGCTTTTGATGAGGTGCTCGGCCTTGTAGTAGATGTAGCTACAGAATCTATTTATTAAACTAACATTTCAACTTTATTCCTCACAGCTGTGGGCATTTCCCTTCACCCCACAATTATGGACCTGAGTCGCAGTTGTGGCCCATAATGCCATACAGGGAAGGGCAATGAGACCACCCCCTCAAAAAAGTAACTCCACCTCACCACCTCACCATTAGTGCCCTTACCCCCGGAGTAGCTTAGTTTTGGCCCCACCTTTACACGTCATAAATATGCAATATATATACTTGCACTTAGCACTACATACGTTGTGTGTCCTAACGTTATTAATGTGAAGTGTTGCACTTTGTGTGTCCTAACGTTATTAATGTGAAGTGTTGCACTTAAATTCAGTACTGAAGTGCATTCACTGTAGAACTAAAAATTCATATACACTGTGTGCCTTAACCATATTAGAAATTAAATGTAGTCTTTAGAGATTGGATAAAACCCTCCTCACACTATTGAAATGTATTTACTTTAGAAATGAGAAAGATTATGTAAACGTGTGCACTAATGTTTTCATACTTGAGTTTGTAATGTAGTTCTCATCCACACTTATATTAATTCATTCTAAGTTAACTTACATTTACTTAAAGTTCAACGGAATCTAATGTTGAATTTATGTACTGACATGTGTCATTTATTTTTAGCTGTACGTGCACTGAGCACTTGTTAAAAGCCCACCCTCGACGTATATGGTTAAGTTGACCTAAGTAGGACTGTATTACTTTCTGCATTAAATGCTGCTTTTCTGTTCTGTTTGCGTGTCTTTTCTCCTACAGATACGTTCACATGGTTTGTTAGTTTGAGAATAGATGTAACACTGTACTTGTGATAGAGAGGATGAGAAGAGGACCTTGACTAAGAACATGGAGAGCTAGAGTGTTCATTGATAGTCTCTATACAGTAATGTATCCACGTGTTGCAGGTGCTCAAGGAGGATACCGTTCACAGGACTGGTCTGGGAGAATCTGCTAATGTTGCAGCTCGCAACGTTAGAATGGAAAGGACAATGGAGCCCCTAATAGTGTGATCAAGGGGTGTTACCCAGAAGATTTGTGTGGAATTAACTGATGTTCTCACAGATTGATGTTGGCCACCTTCCATTTGGACTTTGAGAGGTACAGACCTCTATGCTTACCCCTTTTGATTCTTTGCTGAGTGTGGCTTAGGCTAACACCTACTTTCCTATCCTTAGAAGACTCTTGACTGAGCTTCTGAAATACTGACACCATTCCAAAACTTCCCTAATTGTTCTCTTTTTCTGCATTTCCCTAACTTTTGTGACTCCTTTTGAGTAAATAACTTTGAATGATTTTAGACTTTAAATTAGAGGACCTTAGACATTACTCATATTTAAGAGAGAGGATCAGAGGCTCTTTTCTGAGTACCAGATTCTGCTATTAATTTTTTGTATTACTGTGACTGAACTTCTTGTTTGCCTCATGCTGCTGTGCCTGAACGTCTTAAGAAGGTTTGGCTATCCAGTCGTTATTCTGTATCTTTACAGCATGGTATTGAGATTCATTTACATTAACCTAACTGCTAACTTGTAATAAAACTTCTTGACTTTATTTACTGATTCCTGGTCCTTATTGTGTAGCCAAATGGGTTACACTGTTAAGTAGATGTGTTTGACTAAGTGCTAACTTCCATCCCTCTCAGTAGACAAAGAAAGATCCGTCGGATAATCAATGGTAAGAGATTGGCAGGAGCAGTGGGAACAGGAGCTCTGTCTCACAGCTTGCAAGAGAGAATCTAGCACACAATGCCATCTCCATCTAATGCCTTCAGCACTCTAGAGCCTCAGTATGCCTGGGACTCCCCCCTTGCTTCACCTTAATGCAGTTGGAAAATAAAAGAAGTAACTAACCTCTTGGTTTGTTTCTTTTTTCAAATTGTTCAGCAGCATTAGGGATTACATTATCCTTTCAGCAAAGCAAGAGGAGAAGCCAACACACAGTGGCTGTAGAGTGGATTCTCTCTTGCTCAAGCGGAAGTGGCCCTACTGAAAGAGTAGTGGAGGTCAGAGTAAAAGTGAGACAACGTACACCAAAAAAGCGATCAGTTGGAAGTCACTCAATCCCGGGTAGTTATAGCCTGCTCAGGAAGCATTCGGATTGTTTGTCCAGCTCCCAACCTTCAACTGCCTAGGCTACTTATATTTAGAGCATAGACAATTTGTTTTGGTGCATTAAGGCACTCGGCAGATCAATTCATAATCCTCACATTTCTAATTTGCATATTTCATACAATAACAACAGAGTCCTTGATAAAGAATAACAGTACCTCTTGAAGGACTTTCAGCACTCATGAGTCACCAGAGCAAACAGAAGGCATGTTGACTCAATGAGAGAAGCAAAGGTATTCAAGGATAAAATCTGAATCCCACGTAGGTGTTACAGACTCCTGCAGAGTAATTCCCTCACAGCAAAGGGGACTTCTGGAAAGCAGTCGGCGCAGGATATGACTCCTTTGGGATCCCACAAATTCAGAGTTGGTGCAAGAAGGCAAAAGGCAAATGAAGTGAAGAGCCTGCAGGGACATTTTGCTTCGAA
Source organism: Calotriton arnoldi (assembly GCA_963921515.1). Classification (NCBI taxonomy): domain Eukaryota; kingdom Metazoa; phylum Chordata; class Amphibia; order Caudata; family Salamandridae; genus Calotriton; species Calotriton arnoldi. Next base: position 289,237 of record CAWUFW010001841.1, on the reverse strand, counting down.
GTAAGTTATAGAAATCTAACGTGTTGTATGTGAAACAGAGTTAATCTCAGAAATAAATATTTGTTTGCAAAATTGCTTGGAAGTTCATGAAACTGGAAGCATTTAGACATTTCAAGTATAGATATGCAAAGCATGACCTTGTCATTGTACCTTTCCGAAATGCGTTAATGTTTTAAGTAGAACTTAAAAGAAATGTTAAACTGTTTATGCTTGGAAATGTGATTTACTGGATTGGTTCACCACATTGTACTCCTTTTAGGATTTATTGGGAATTAAAATATTTTGTGGCAGAAAATGTATTGAACGTTGAAACTTATTGTACACTCTCTTACTTTTGATAGATAGTCAACTTTTAAATACATCATGTCAATGTAAATGTGCAGTGCTTTACATGTAGGGCACAATATACAGCATTAAACAGAATTAATAAACAAAAAAAAATAAAAGGCATTTATGTGTAGAGATTTTGAAGTGGCAGCGTACAATCAATGGAAATTTGAGAGAAAAAAAATTAAGTAGGAAAAGTCGAGAGTTTAAGTCCTCGGTTCCAAGAGCGTAAATGTTTGATTCAAATGCTATTCAGAGGTGAAATCTCGAAAGAATCAGTCTATTCAACATCAAAACAAAGGTCCACTCATATCTGTTTGAAATCAATGGAATTCCAAGTGTTTTTGGTCCACTATGCATCACCTGGTCTAAACGTCCGCCTAGCGCAAAACATGGTCGCCATAAAGGTCACCACAAATCAGCAAGCATTGTGTAAAAATCTCGCTTAAAAAGTTTGAAAAGCTTAGCTTGACTTTTTAAAAATATTTCAGAATACTGAACTTGTACGTATGCTTAGCTTGATTTATTTTTTATTTATTTCTGTATTCCTTATGCTTCTGTAGATTCTTTTTATATTCAACTAGTGGAATCTTGGCCCCTCCTCTAGTTTCTAAAGAGTGAACATCTGCTGAGAAAGAGTCCGGAGCTTCGAGGAGAGAAGACACCCGAGCGAGGAGGACATCCTGCGACGAATCAGAAAGGTAAGCGCCATTTTTAAAACATTATTTTAGTACCACTCATATTTTGCCCACTCCACCATTCTAAATCCATGCTAGCCTTCACTGGCATCCTTGCTCTTTCAAGTCGAAGAACATTTGGGCCGGAGGGTATTTCCTTTAGGAGGTCAGTGGTCGCCCTGCTCGCCTCGCTGCATACTTGTGAGGCCTTTTCACAGAGATTATTTTCCTGCGCCCCAGTTTGTGCTTCAATATTCACCAATCCTTTTAAATAGGTCTTAGGCTCTGAAATGACACTCATAAAATATACCAGTACTGTGTGGCAAGCAAGTATGACCCTTTCCTGGAGTGTTGGAGGTTCATCTGGCCAAGAAAGGTTTGACAGAATGGTTTAAAATAAGTGCATTTACAAGCACACATTATCATAAAAATGTCTATAACGACATAGGTGAGATAGGCAGTTAAAATGCAATTCCACATTAACTTTGAATTTTTCAAAGAATCTACAGTTTTAAATTTAACTTCTTGTAATCTTTCCATCCTGCCACTTCAAAGTAGCTTCTCAATCTTATAATTGGCAATCTTCTAGCAAGGGACGGGAAGTAAAATATTAACTACATATCTCCAGGAGACTCCTGTTATAGGCTCATGCAGCAGGTACACAGAGATTAAGGGTTCGAACAGCAGAGACTTTACACTAAGCTTACATAGGAAAATCCGGAACTGCAGTAGTGATTGTTACTTAAATATATGATGTAAAAGCAATCACTTTGCACTCAAACGTCATTGTCAGTTTATGAAAATACCTTTCCAATCAAATACAAGCTTATCATTTTGGAAAAGAAAAACTCGATTTTCATGAAAAAACTTCAATATTGTAGTTTCATCAAGTGCTCACCTGTACCTTTGCCACATCCGGATAGATTCGGAACAGTTACAAATTATTTGGCTTCTATCTTATGGTTTCTGATGTCACCAAAAGCCCTCAATAGTAATACAGGACCAAATTTCATGGTGATCCATTATAGAACCTCTATACAAATATAGCTATTGTTATCAATATAATTCTGATGATAATCTAAAATAATGAATTCTCCTATAAATAATATAATCTGTAATTTCTAAATGTTATCTGGTAACAAATTCTGTACATGTGATCTGATTTATTTGCATGGCTGCAGAAGAGAGGCAGAAGGACTCCAGTGGATTTTAGCGAGTGGGTTCTTGAAATATTACAGATCTGTTTTCCCACTATATTGCTCTGATCTGATATTTACTTGTGATAGGATAAGAGAGTGAGGTGCAGCAGCTGCAGACAGCAGAAGGAGCCTCATCTCTCCTGAAACTGAACTGTTCGTCTTTGTACTCCTTCGTTCCTGTCCCACTGACTGATTCTGCAGCTCTGAACACACAACCCCATTCTGAAATGTTGTTCTAGCCTCATGGCTCACAGCACTTTTTCCAACCAGAGGTGAAACAGAGGGGATGGTTTGCTTTCTGGTAAAGGCTCGTGCAGAATGGAACCAGACCAGCTGTGTTTTTCGGTGTATTTTTTGCTGTACATAAGCCAGCTCCCGCTGGAGATTAAGTCACAACTTGCATTTTCTTGTCACAAATTCATTGGAAAATGTACTATTTTTTCATGCAGCAACCAAAGTTGCTGGGCAGTGAAGCCTGAATGTTAGAGATCAGGACAGCACTATATCTAGGCAGATATCCCAAGAGCTTCCCAAGAGCTGGCACACTTTTTGGCCGCCTAGAGCCACGCCCAGACCTTTGTACCACAAGTGCAAAGGTGTGCGTGAGTTTAGCATAGGTTTTGTACTGTAAGATTACCCTACCAGCACAAAATGCTATGCTTAGACTAACTTGAATGTGTTTGCCATTTTGGATGTGTGCTGTATAGTGCAGCATTTATGCAAAGTTGGAAAGGTTTGCAAAAAAATAAAACTTTTTTCCTACTTTGCACCTGCTGCGAAGAGGTGTACATTTCTGGCCCAAGCCCTGTCTACAACTGTTAGTAGAAAGAGCTTTGTGTCAAAAACAATGGTTGCTTGCATGGGAATGCCCATGGGGAAGTGCCCATTAACACTAAGTAGTGCAAAGCGCTACTTTGTGTTACTTTAAGGATACTTTCCAGCGAAAAACAAATTGTTTGTCCTGGAAAGTAAATCCCAAATAAAGACTTTGTGCCAGTTTGCATCACTTTTAGTGAATGCAACAGGGCAACGTGTTGATAAATTTGGCCCCATTTTGAAGTTGCTCACAACTTTGCTTTTTCCTGTCCTCCCATGATGCAATTCTTCAAGGCTAAAGATGTGATGGATTTATTATAAGTCTTAGAGTGTTGTTTAATGCATTTTTACAAGGCTTTGATTCCACAGTATACCGCAAAGTCAGAAATGGCTTTGTTAATTATTTATTACAGGGTTGAGAATACAACCACGCATATTTGTGCTATGGTTGAAATGTCACTTCCACAAGAAAGGTAACTATATTTTAGAATGCTTAGAATTTTCCCCAAAATGTGTCCCGCAAATTTGGTGCAGATTGATTGGGGGAGAAGGCAAGGCACAGTTGTGTTGTAAAGTATGCTTTACTAAGTAAAATCACATAGGGATGTCTCTCTGGAAATAAAGACTCAAACAGCTGAATGAAATAAATTCATAAATCCATCACTTCCTGTCGGGAGAATCATGTTATGTCTTATTGCTATAATTATGGAATATAAGTATTTTGGGTGTAGGTTACCGCAATATTTGAGACATCCCAAAATTAATCTAAATCAGAATGCCCACTTTTACTGGATTAGAGACGGTGTTAAACTTCTTGAGGGAAAGGTTCCACCGTCAAAACACCTTCCAATGAATTAGAATATCAGGAAAACAATTAAGTAAATGGTGGAATCCCTCAAGAACTGAGTTGTATATAAATGAAATAGATAAAAGGTTTTATTACAAAGTTCAAAGGTAAAGCCATGAAGGCTTGCAATAAAAATACAGAGGTATGCAAAACCAGAAATTATTCTAAGTCCCAAGTGGGCAGGAAAATAAAGGACAGCATCCCTAGTAGAAAAAGGAAAGTCTTCTGGCTCACCCCGAAAAGCGAGGGTTTTTATACATTATTTTCACATATGAAATTAACACAACTGCAGAATCATTGTGGTGTAAGCAAATGGATCATTTCATCAGCAAATCAGATCACAGGACATCGTATTGCCTTAACACCTAAACTTTCTCCATCTACATAAGTAATTATTCTACCCCCTCTATGCTAATATCGTCTGGAGACTCTAGAACAAACTAGATAGATTAACATGTTATATGAACTAAGAGGGCACAGTGATTTAGTAGAAAACCCTCGAAGAAATAGTTGCAGTTTCATAACTGATCCGTGGAAGTTCATCAAAGTCAGCAGGAACGACAATAGAAAAAACCAAAGTATAATAGTTTGATTGACTATGTGATGCAGAAACAATGGCTGCCAGATGTGCAGGGGAAAGACGTGAGTGTCAAGGGTGACTTCCATTTTGGACAAGATTGAGGACTAGTTAACAAGGATCAGAAAAGCACATTTTTGTACATCATCGAAAATGTGCTTCAAAAGCAACAGTACTGTATCAGTGTATACATTCGAAATCTAGTCTGAAAATACATTCTGCATGTTATTAATGATGCACTAAAATATAAATGCATAAAAATCTCTAACAATCTAAATAATGACTCTTCAAATATTGTATTTCTGCCAGCCCCATCTCATGTTTGTAGTTAGAGCATCACTGCAACCATGCAGCCCTTATGCAGAGTTTGCCGCAATAGTACATTTGACAGCTTATGGGGTTTAATTTGAAAATTGTGTATTTTTTCTAGCTGTCATCAGCAGCCATTTACAGTACTTTTCCCATAAATGTGTATGTTGTATTGACTATTTGTAATGAATTTTCATGTCAATTTGCTCATGAGTGTGAAAGAGGTTTCTTGAGATATGATGTAGTCTAGTGGCTGAGTTAATCAACTTTGAAAGGAAGGGAGGCATCTCATAATGTTAACATAGCCGATTACTATGTGATCCTGGGCTCTTTACTTCCTCGTGCTGCATTTACCTGCCAGCAATTGAAAGTGCTAACAAAATGACCAAATACCAACTAGTATTAAACTACTACCATTGAGTTAAAGTGTGGTACACAGGTCATACCATTTAGTCTGCATAAAAATAAATCCACGCAGCCTTGAAGAGTCTGAGCATGATTCAATGTTTGATGTTGTGCTATAGCAGTAATAACTTTTGGCACAATTCACAAAAAAAGTAGTGATACTCACACCTGTACCTTAGTGATAATCACACCTGTACCTTCTCACTGTCCAGCAACAACTTATCTCCTTAGTACGCAGCATGGGATTAGTTCCCTTTCTGCAGAATTACTGATTTCAGCCATCGCTGTTCCTCTCAACTCGCCACCCCCTCTCACACTACTTTATTGGAATTCTATAAGCTTTAAGTATTGTGCCTGGGAGCGAGGATCAGAGGTAAGAACTATACCCTTCAATAAACTCTAATTCTTAGGGGTTAATTTACAAGCCCCTTGCGCCGCCGGTGTGTCACTTTTAATATGGGAAAAAGTGACGTACCGGTGGCGCAAGGGGCTTGTAAATAAGCCCCTTAGTGAGTAGAGACACTTTCTCTGCAAGCGGTATCCCTAACGGATATCTGCTCAATTCGTGGAATGCGTACTCCCAGGGGCAGATTAGTAAAGACTTTGTGCCTCTGCAAAGTAATGCAAGGTGATGCAAAGTATTGTTAGGGTATTTACTTTCCATTGAAAAACTTTTTTGCTTTGGAAAAGTGCCCTTTGTTCGAGCAAATTGCGCATTGTGCTACATTGGAAGGGGTGTTCCATGAGCCATACTTGGCAGTTCCAGTGCAACCACCTATAGTTTTTGAAGCAAAGCCCTATCTAATAAAATTGTCAGACTTTACTTAGAGTAAAAAAACAATGCCTCCTTGAGGTAGCCGCAAAGTTGGGAAAATCTTTTTATTTCTCCACATATTTCACACATTGCATTGTAGAACAGGTGAGCCCTGACATGGAGGTGGGTTTGAAGTGGTCATCAACATATTTCAGATATCGTGGCATCAAGTAACTTATAAGTAAGGCAAACTTTATTCTTATCAGCTAAACGTCATAATAGACATTAAAATCGTACACAATAAATATCTTAACAAGTAAATACACAAATAATGTCCTTAAACAATCATAAAATTAAAATATACATACAATAAACTAATGCTGGTCACTTATACAATTGCATTACATTGATGGAAAAAGGCATAAATAATTAAAAACGCTTAATTCCAATTAAGAAGCAATTATAAAATCATGTGGCTGCTAGAATAAACAACAACCTCCCAAATAAAACATATAATAAATATCTAGCATAAAACAGACATAAGCAGTGACAAAACAATTAGGTCTTGGCTTTAAAAGGTTATGCTACTGGGTTTGCCACTGGCTCCCAAGCAGTCTTGGAATGGGTTTTCTATTAAATGAAACTCATTGTCTTGGAATGGGTTTACTGTTAAAAAAACATTCCAATGGAGAACTTAGGTGGGGGAGAAGATGGCGGCCGGCTAACGTGCTCGGTCGGGTGCTCCGAGCCCTTCAGAACACTATGAGGTTGCAATAAAGCAAAACTAAGCCCGGCAAAGGGGTGGCAAAACTCAGGCATGGTGCTCATTCTCACCAGACAGCAACACCCGAAGAGGAAAAAAAAGGGGTATTGAGGTACCCAATACCTGATTCAACGCCGTGGAGCCCATCAGAGTGAGCGGTCTCCGAGTTCCGAGTCCAGAAATCGGGACAGTGGAACCTGAGGGGGCGGCGACGCGCCCTAGCGCGGTCTGGACAGCCGGCGTGTGGGCGGAAGCAATTACAGCGTGCCGCAACAGCAGGAGGACCGCCGCAAGAGTGTTGTTCCGGGGGAAAGCTCCAGTGCTGGCTGCGAAGGGAAAAGACTCCAGGTACCTGCCAAGCACCGAGGAAGGTGCACTGAAGACACACTTGGCTGGGGAGCAAAGAGAAGGTCACCGAGGACTGCGAAGCTGTTACAAGTGCGGGGTAAGTGAAAGGGGGAGCGAGGCCGGTCTAAAGATTGGGGTCGAGGGGGGAACCAAAGACTTAAGACTCCCACTAGGTGCCAAGACATTGGCAGGAACAGAGGGCTGTAAAGGGGGAGGGAAAACAAAATCTGTCCCTCCCCCCTCCTCCCCCCCCCCCTTTACCACAACAACCTCAGGCTCAGACCGGGGGCAGGCGAGTAGAAATAGTTACTGCCTCAGAAAGAGGCATTTCATCCTTAAAGCACCCCAAGAGCTCCAAAAGGAGCAACTCAACGTAGCCCCAAAAAGCACAAGGAAAAAAAGGAAAGCTCACGCGTTAGGGCAACCACAGGCCCCTCTGTCAAGGGCATGCCAGGCAAAACTAGGAGGACCTGGCTCAAACATCAAACAGAGAATTACCCCTTCGCTAAGGTCTTACTTCAAAGTCCAGGAAAAACAAGGGGTTAGTGATACTGAGCAGAGGGGGAGCCAGAAAGGATGCACAAGGGAGGAAGGGACCACAGAAACAGAAACAATGGAGAGCAACAGGTACCAAGCACTAATGACAACAGAACACCATGAACCAGGCACAGAAAACCAGGCATATGCCGAAGCCAGACCACAACCTGTAGAACAACAAGACCAACCACAGCTGAGCAATACTGAGAAGTTAATGGAAACAATGATGATAGAGATGAGGAATAATTTTGCAACATCAGAAAAGAACCAAATAAAAATACAGGAAGCTTGCAAGGCTTTGGACCAGAAGATTAACACGTTAATGGAGAGAGTTTCATTAGTAGAAGATGCAGTGGATACACTGAACAAGAAAGTGGAAGTAAACCAAAAAGAAATAAAATTGCTAAAGTCTATCAGAGACGCCTAAGATAGTGTATTCCGGAAATCGTAGGATAGTAGTATCGAAGTGGAGGTCTATTTCATCCAGGACCTGTGTCCAGTAAGACTTAAGAATGGGACATTCCAACAACATGTGCAGCAAGGTGCAGACATCTTCACATCCCCTCCAACAGCTCGGGGAGCGACTGGGATCGCTCATGTGCAGCCTATCAGGGGTGAGGTACCAGTATGTCGCTATCTTGTTAGCAGACTCTACGCTGGAAATGTTGCGCGCTGAGTGTCTGGCCCTATAATAGATGTCGCTCCATTCTTTCTGGTTCAGTGTCTGCCCCAGCTCTGCCTCCCACCTTTTCTGTCCTGTGGACTTGATCTCTTGTTCTGGGGGGCGTAAGATGTGATAGAATTCTGTGATGAGTCGTTTGGTGGATTGCTTGGATAATAACCATCGTTCGTAGGGGGTAAGCCTTCTCTCGGCTCCTTGACACACCTGGGGTTGCATCACCCAATGCCGTATCTGTTGGTAATGATACCGCTCGGTTTTGGGCATAGCAAAATCAGCTCTAAAATCTTCAAAAGACATGGGTCCCTTCTCATTAAAAAAGTGTCCTATCGATCTGCGCCCTTCCTTATCCCAATGGCGAAAAGCTGTCTGATCGAGACCCGGGGTAAAGTCTGGGTTGCTAGTGATAGGAGTGAGGGGCGATGGGAATGCGGTGAGGCTATTGCGTGTGGCCGTAGCGTCCCAAGCATTAAGAGTGGCTTGCACTATCGGGGAGCCATAGAGACCTGAAGGCTTGGAGGCTCTGCAGAAAAAAGGGATCCTCCACAGAGGCTGACAAGCCAGTGCTCGCTCCATAAAAAGCCAATGCTTCTCAGACTCTGGCTGAGCCCACTCCAACAAGCAACGGATCTGAGTAGCCTTGTAGTAATAGTCTAGATTAGGCATTCCCAAACCCCCCTCACCTGGGGATCTAAAACCCATGTCCCTGCTCATCCGTGCTTTCTTGTCTGCCCAAACAAAAGAGGAAAACTCTATCTGGAGCTGCTTCAGCATGCACGGGGGCAGCTCCACAGGCAATGTCTGGAAAAGGTAAAGAATTTTAGGGAGTATGTTCATTTTAAGAGCTGCTACCCGGCCCAGCCACGAGAGGCCAAATGGGTGCCAGCGCTGCGAGTCGCGCCGTATCTGTGCTAATATACACGTGTAATTTAAGGAGACTGTCTCTGCGGTTGAAACTGCCAACGTTATACCTAGTTAGGGGAATTTTTTTTATGCCATCTGATGGGGCATGCCTGGACAAGGGCATCGATAGTTGATGGCTGCAAGGAGAAACCTAAGACCTGCAATTTAGAGACATTTACACGAAAGCCAGAGGCGGTGGAAAACTCCTCCAGTTCCGCGAGGAAGGCCGGGACAGACGACTCAGGCGACTCAAGCGTGGCGATGATGTCATCTGCATATAGGCTAATGGTGTGCCTCTCCCCTCCAAAAAGAACCCCGCTGATCCGCTGATTTTCCCGGACCCTCTGGGCCAGCGGCTCCATATAGAGGGCAAACAGGAGTGGGGAGAGCGGGCAGCCCTTTTGCATGCCCCTGGCTATCGGAAAGGGTTCAGACGTGCAGCTATTCACTCAGATAGTGGCCGAGGGGTGGCTATATCCGCTAAGCACCCATCTGCGGAATCTGCTCCCTACCCCAAACTGCTCCAGAGTAGTCTCTAAGAAGGGCCAGTGTACCCTGTCGAACGCTGTTTTGGCGGCGACAGATAGTACCACTCGTTCCACCTGTTGGCGGTGCGCCTTGTCTAGGAGTGGAGCAGCCTCCTGGTGTTATCGCTGCACTGCCTCGTCGCCACAAATCCGGCCTGATCTGGTTCTATTAGTCCAGGCATCAACGGACCTAGCCTAGTTGCCAATATCCCAGTAAATATCTTAAGATCAATGTTCAACAGGGAAATAGGCCTATACGAGGCACAGTACCTACCATCCTTTCCGGGCTTGGGCAAGACTACCACTGATGCCATGAGCATCGTGGGGGGCATCTCTGAGGTGTCACCGATCGCGTTGAATAGCTGTATCAATATTGGGGCTAGGACTGAGCAGAAAGTTTTATAAAAAATGGCTGTAAACCCATCCGGGCCGGGAGATTTAAGGAGCTTAAGCCTGGCAATAGCTGAAATCACTGCCTCGACTCGGACTATCTAACGAGGCGGCCTGATCAAGTGACAAGCGTGAATGTGTTATGTCCTGAAAGTATGCAGAGGAGTTTTGCTCTGGTATTTGCTGTGCCGAATAGAGATTGGCGTAAAAATCCCTTAAGGCGCGAGAAATGTCCGCCTCTCGGGAAAGTTCAGAGCCCTCCTCATCTATGATCAATGGGACCGCCGCAGCCTGACGCTGCGTGCGGAGTTTATGCTCTAGCAAGCGGCCACATCTGTCTCCTCCTGTGTAGAACATGTGTTTGAGTCGGAGGGCAGCGTATTCAGCTCTGTCCAAGTCCAAGCTAGCTAGTTGAGCTCGTGCAGCCTTTAGTTGCCTCCATACCCTCGGAGCACCTGTTCTCTTGTGAATCCCCTCTAATTCGGAGACCTGCCGGGAGAGCTCCTCTACTTTCTCCCTACGCAACCTATTGTCCCCGGAGGATGTGGCTATTAAGTCGCCCCTAGCCACCAATTTGAGTGTTTCCCACAGGGACACTATGGATGTTTCAGGAGTGTCATTCTCGGCTAGGTAGTCCTTAAGTGTCTTAGTGAGGCGGCCAATAACTTCGGGACGGTGGAGGAGTGTGTCTCTAAGCCTCCACGAAAAGGATGGGCGAGAGGTGCGGGGACACAGCACGGTCATGGTCAATGCTGCGTGGTCAGAGAGCGCCTGAGGTTCGATAACCAAGTCCTGTAGAAAGGGAAGGAGAGATTGGGACCCCATGAAATAATCTAAGCGGGCATAAGTTCCACGGGCGCAGGCTTTCGACCCCTCAGTCAAGTGCTACCACGGGGAAGGTCCTCCCAGGCCAATCAAACCGGGACCCCAAGTGGAACGCGCAGCCCTGGCTCGCCTCCAAGGCCTCTGGTGCATGCCTGTGCGGATACTGCTGGAAGCGCTGTCTGGTGCGGGTATTGTGTAGCTGTGGCGGCCCCCTTATATAGCTCCGGGGGACCGCAAGGAAGCCTGTAATGTCTTATGGCGGAGAGTCTATTCAGGCCAGGCGGTACAGCGGGCCCCCTATCTGCTGGGCGCTGGTGTCCGCTCTCTCGAACAGATGTTGCCACAAAGAAGGCCCGACCAGGCCGACCAGGCCGTGGGCCCCGGGTAAAGCACGCAGCATGGGCTCACCTCCACAGCCTCTGGTGCGTGTCCATGCCAGTGCTGCCGGGGATGTTATCTGATGGCCGGCGTAGTATATTGGTGGCGGCCCCCCTATACCACTCCAGGGGTCCGCCAGGAAGTCTGCTGTGTCAGGACTGACAACAGAGCGAGCCCCCCATCCGCTGGGCTCAGGCGTCTGTTCCCCCAGCAATGCGCTGTCGCAGGAAAGGCCTGACCGGGCCGGCCGAGCCAGGGCCTCGTGTAGATCACGCCGCCCGGGCCCTCCTCCGCAGGGTCTGGCGTGTGCCTGCACAGTTGCCGCCGGGAGCGCTGACTAGTGGCGGGTGTTGTGTGGCAGTGGAGGCCCCCTTATACAGCTCCGGGGGTCTGCCAGGATCCTGCGTAGGTGCTCTAGAATGAAGGCTCACCGCCCCGGCCTCTGCCCGGATTCCGGCGCGTTCCCTGCTGCTCCGTCGCGGACTCACTGCCGCCTCTCTCCCAGGGATCTGGATCACCGCAGCTTCCCAGGATGTGCCGCCACTCTCCATCGTCCACTCGGGCAGGCTCCGGCGCACCTACGGCCGATGGAGGTGAGGTAAAGGGCCCAGCGGGAGCGGAGTGCTAAACGGCTGCGTCCTATCGAGACGCCATCTTGGCCACGCCCCCCTGTGGAATCTTTTTGTGGTGTATTTATTGTGTTACTGTGTGTGTGTTGCAGAAATACTTTACACATTGTCCCTTTAGATAAGCCTGAATGCTCTGTGCCAAGCTACCAGAGGGTGAGCACAGGCTATCTTTTAGTGTGTAGCTCACCCTGACTAGATTGATGGTTCCTGTTTGGTCTGGGTGAATACCTCAGCCAACCAGGAATCTCATTTCTAACAGTGACATAACCTGGAATTCGACCTGCTTCCCATGGAATGTGCCCATTTTAATTTGGCCCGTTGATTATTCTGCCACAAACATTGCTATACTGTCTTAAATCTTGCTGTTGTGCTATTGTGTTTATGTGAACACATCAAAATAGCATCCAGGTGGATTTGCAGTAATTATATCTAAATTTGGTAAAACAAATTACATTCAAACGTTATCAAAATATTTCAAAAGCATTACACTAATGAAAAGGTATCACTTTAAAGTAAATATGACTAGCTATTGTCTTAAATGCCTTCCTCAATTTATAACCTCGAAAATTCTAACTATGATTTAGGCTCCTCATAAAATCAATTTAGTATCTAGTTGCTTCTTTTGACCAATTGAATAAAAGTCCCATCAACGGTACTTACAAATGATCTCGGGTAGAATATCCTCAAACCTCTGCAATCTAAGCTTGAAGAAATGCCAGAACTCTTTTTATTTACAAAAAAGTGAGGTGCTCCATCTTCAGACATGGAAGAATGAACAAGACCCCTTCCTAATACATTACACAATAACTTTGCTACTTGTAAGTAATGTATCTACTTTACTACAGCCTGGTTCCAAATTCACAGCACAATCATTTAGGCAAGTTAGTGGTAACTGTCCTTATACCTAAACATCTCAGTTAATTCTTGGTAATCCTCTCACAACTTGACTGCTGGTAAAGTATTTCCATTTACTCCAGATTATATATATGTATACATATATATATATATATATATATATATATATATATACACACACACACACACACACACACACGTCTATTTTCTAAATACTCTTGATGACATCATGCTTCTATGACTCCTAATGAACAGAAGCATCCAGCATTGACAGTCACTGTTTTTGTGATGGCGGGCTAGAATTGTAGTTGAATGGGTGCTGCTGTTGTGAGTGTCTTTATATAATATGTAGGATGCAGTCCCAGCAGCACTATGCAGGTGTTGGTAGGTTGCACTAAGTACAAAATGTAGCACAGGATAGGAGTCTCACATGGTACGGAGGGAGCTGCATCATGTTCCATCAGGTGTGCTGTGGCAGGCGGTGCAGTACTCATTTGAAAATGAATGAACTGCCACCTGACCTACGATAGCTGTTGCACACATACCTTCCCCAAGTTACCTACTCTCCAACTATATCCTTCCACTAGTTAGTTGAGTTGAGCGCTAAATGCACTTTCAATGAATGCCCATTGCCAAATTCCCCTTGAAATGCAAGCAGTGCTGTGGGATTCCCCCAGACATGGGAAACATACTGGAAAAGCCACAGTGTGGTCTCTCCAAATGTGGGCTACTTTTTACCACCTAATTTGCAAATGGCAGGGCCATGTTTATTTTGGAGCCTGGGCCAAATTTCTGTCCAAGTCTGACCTTGAATTTCAACTCTGCCACACCAATCCCTCTCACCAACTCAGGTTATCTTACAAAGGGATTGTGTGATTTTCTGCAAAATGTGTACCTCTGAATGTATCGGTTGATCCAGAATCCCGCAGATCGAATAAAGGTTTCTTTAATTTACCAAATTGCAAATGCATATCCCGAAATATTTGTCTTCACTTTCTTGCAGACTGCATTCCTAGGACAATGGGCTACCAAGTCTTATCATAACTAGTTCTGACAATCACTGTCACATGAATTATTATGGCCCTTTTATCTCCTGGAACAGGATTCACTATAGATGTTAACATTCCTAGGTACTATGTGAGACCTTGCACGTGAGGATGATTTTTAATAAACTCCTATCTCCATGTTTGAACTACCTCCGAGCTGCATGTCTTGGGAGAATATTTCCCTGTTACCTTTACCCCTGTCCTTCCTCTTCCTACAAAATAGAATTGGTAGACACATTTGATTCCATTGATTGTATTCAGCTACATAGGGCTCATGGTGCGGTCGCAGCCATGCTCATAAGCAGGAGAAATAAGCAGCAGATGAATGCTTTCAGTTTTCCTTTTATAGAGCCGCTCTTCCAGGTGACGTAGGGATGGCGGGGAATACCAACCGAGGAGCTTATCTCCAGCGTCAACTTTTATAACAGATATGGCGCATTGATGCTGACCAGGGCTGGGCATTCGACTTTCATTTGACACTACTGGTCCTCCATTTGTGCATTCTGGCTCTTGATTAATACTCACTGCGGGGCAGATTTACTTTTACTTTCAGTGCAAAGCAGCGGAGCAGTCATAGCTGCTGCGCTGCGTTGTGCAAGAGAGAGAAAGCAGCCCAGAGCCACATTTACTATATATGGCTTGCTGCTGCTACTCTCTGCTGGCGCAAAGACAGGCTACCTAGTGCCCTGCAGCCACATTTGCACCATAGTGCAAAAGTCTGTGCGTGATGTCTAGCAAAGGTTTTGTACTGTAAGTGTACCATTAAACTACAAAATACTGTTCTTAAACAATTTTTAATACATTTCACACATTGGATGTGTGCTGTACAGTGCAGGACACTTGCAATGTCGGACTGCTTGGGGACATAAATATATTTCTACAAATTTGTTCCTGCCTCAACTAGGTGAGCTTTGCAGTGGAAACTAAATACCCTTTCAAGACATTAAGCTGCTCTGCATCACTTGTATCATTTTGTGGTTGTGCAAAGTCTTGTTAATTCTGACCCTGCATGTTACTTGTCTTGGAGTAAACATGCCAATAAGCGACGTTTTATCTTATTGCAGACAGCTGAGGATAGGATTTGTTTCCTTTCCGCTGAAGAAGAGGCAGCAAACGAGATAATGCTGACAGCTTAAACAAGCATTGGAAAAGCCAATAGGTCTGACCTTGGCAGACCAGTGTCATGGTTGTTTCTTTTTTAGGTCGAGCCTATAGCAGCAGCGCGCATGCGCTGCTCGCTCTGCGAGGCATGCAGTAATGGAGTATGCAGTGGAAGCTCCGCCCACTCTCCGCCCATGTTTTTAATTGGCTCGTGTCATTGTCTTTCGTAAATGCTGCCTTCTGATTGATTATGAGGCTTGTTAGTCCCTCCTTAATATGGCCATGTCGTCATTTGTACCCTCCCATGGCTACTGGCCCCTTTACTTCGAGTGTTACACGGTACGGTACGTGTTATTTAGACTGTGAGCACTACTTTGTACGTGCCTTCTCGCCCCCTTCTCCCCCCGCCCTCCCGTTGTCCGTGCTCCCCCCCTCCCGTTATCCGTGATGCAATGCAATAGGTCTCGCGTAAATGCGAGTCCTATTGCATTGCAAATGCTTGTTTTTTTTGCAAGTATATGCAACAAAAAGACAAAAATGCTTAAACATGGTCACTATATGCCAGCAATAAAAAAATTACATTGACAAAACATTCACTGAGATAGCTGTTTTGATTTTTCAGTTTCGCCATGCATTATATTATTATTACTATTTTTGAAGGAGTCAAGAATAAATCACACCACCTAACAAAGCACTCAAATTACAGGCAGCTACCATGTTTCAATGTCACTTAAACACTTTAGAACATGAACTTTAAAAGGAATATAGGTAAAATAAATAGCTGGTATTTAAAGTTAATATAAAAAAATAGTAAAATAAAAATGTGCACTTTATTCCAGCTTTGTCACGGAAAAGAAAGAAACTTTTTTTAAGCAGATGTGAGCAATGTACATAGGCTTTGAGCAAACACTCAACGGAAAGGGCGCTATTGTGTGAAGTGGGGTGACTGATTGCCCCACATAGTGTGCTGTGGTGGGCAGAAGCAAAATGCTAGTAGCAATTTAAAAGCTCAATGGATGAAACCATGATAACCATAAGTCCCTCTCCGTAAGTATATTATGTATGGATATTTTGTAAAGACAATAGTCTGGCAGGAGAGCTAGAGCTGTCTCAAAACATTTCTTTCTCCTGCCTTTGAAAGTGTTTTGGAAGAAAGTATTTCAAAGAGTCCTCTCCAGTATGCCTACAAGGATACAATTCATGCAATCACAATGTTGTGCTCCCAAAACGTTCCTGAGCAGGACGAAAACAAGACTAGGGAGGAAAGCCACTGAATCAAGAGCAGACAACTGATATAGACAATAACTCCATTCAATCATGAGTTCTAACTCTTATTTTATGTATTAGAAACAGTAAGTTTGTCAACAGACAGCTAAAGCCAAGACCTAAAAACAAAAGGTATCAGGAGTCTGTCGACTCCTGGAATAGAGAACTACTTTTCATCAGAGTATAAGTACTGCTACGCAAATTACTGATCTGGCCAAGGTTACAATTGAAAATATTTTAATTCTTTTTAAAAAAAAACACTGAATAATTAAAAAACATACCATTCATAAACAAAAGTTAAAATATTGCCTAATAGAAACATGCTGTTAAATAAACAGTAAACCATGAATCTCAATCGAAACAGGTCAATAATACTTTTAATGGATAGAATACATGCTTTAATTCCTTTAAAATTATTCAGTTATAGTGTGCCCTGACAATCGAGTTCAGTCACATTTAAATAAATTAAAACAATACCAGTGAGCAAGGTTACCATATGTACCTCATAATCTTCCAATGTTCAGATTGCTGTGGGCTGGAAAACTCACAAGACTAAGGGCCTGGTTCCGAGTTTGGTGGTCCGTGCACTGGCAGTCCGACTGCCGTATTCTCACTCTTGCAGTCGGACCACCATAGGACCGCCGCAACCACTGCGGATCCGCGATCCTATCGGCAGTGGCATGGCAGGCAGAGGAACGCAATATGCTGGCAGTGCCGCTGCGGCACTGCCAAGCGAATTACGACTTTCCTCACGGCTACCCTTTTCACGGCGGTGAACCCGCCATGAAAAGGGTGGCGATGAGGAAACTTACAGGGCCCCCTGTTGTCTCAGGGCCTGGGGATACATGCAGGGTGGCACATAGTGTGCCAGCCTGTGTGCATGCACCCCAGTTCCTGCAGTCCATGCCGTGCAGGAACTTGCTTTGGCACTCCCTTGACGATGCAGTTCTAAGGCTCACATATGAGCCTTTGAACTGCACCGCCATGGGACCGCCAAAGCACCGCCCGCCAGACCACGAGGAAACTCGTAATCTGGCGGGCAGACAGTGGTCGACTTTGGCGGTGTGGGAGCGGGGTGCTGGCGTGGCAGCCCGCTCCCACGCCGCCAAAGTCATAATCAGGCCCTAAGCCTTGCTACCATGCAAATGCCAAGTCAGTACTATGAGTGCCCAGGTACAATGTTCAGGTAAGTGGGTTAATGGAGGGGAGAAGAGCAAGGTGAGCTAAGCTAAATAGGGTGGGCCTCATTTACAAAAGTTTGCCGTAGGGCAGCGCCGCAAGCTTTCTTGCTGCGCTGCCCTATGGCAAAAAAAGAGGGCAGGAAAGCACTGTATCTATCAGATACAGCGCATTCCTGTCCTTTTCCCCTGCGCTGGTGCTCAATGGGCTGCCATGCGCCAATGCAGGCCCACTTGCACCCTGGTCCAAGGGTGCCTGCATTGCAAGGATGATTGTTTTTGTGCAAGAAGGGACACCTCCTGCACAAAAACAATTACGAGAGGCAATTTCCTCTTTCTATGTGTGCTGCTGGATGCAGCACACATAGAAAGAGGAAAAACAAGGAGAAATAAAGTTATTTCTCCTCGTTGCTCCTCCCCTACACCACACCTGGGGAGGCATAGGCTTTTGAGGCACTCCCAGGTTTACAAATTCTCGTGAATTTGGGAATGTGTCAAATGCCACAGGTGTTACGTGGGAACACCCACCTAACGCCCATGGCACGCCTCTCTACTGCAGGGCGAGGCAAAGCAGCGACTTGCACTGCATTGCCTCAGTCCGGATAGTGGCAAATGGCTTTTGACAGCTGGGAACAACAACCCAAAATATCTTCAACTGAGGAATTATTGGTTTGCAAGATTCTTAAGCCTGAAATCGGAGCAGTTATACTCAGTATATTTGAGGTAATCTTTCCTAGGTGGTTGTAGTGGCTTTTCCATAAAGCATTTTAGATACAAATGTGCAGGTTATATCTAATTGTGTAATTACTGAATTAGCTGAAAATAAGATTGATCTACTGGCCGCAAATAAGTTTGATACAGCTGTCTTTATGAACCCTACAAATTCTTCCTCTATCAGTTGGATACTGACACCCTCACTTTACTGCAAAGTCTTTTCAGACTTGCCCCACAATACCTAGAGGATGAGAGAAGCTCGGACTGTAGATTCAAAGCTGTCAAGAAATAATCACTATTTTTCCACCACTGAAATCATATCATTGGTTGGACTTAGCACACTTACTAATTGCAATAGATGTCCAGAGAATAGAAAGGCATTGTTGAGTTGTATTGAATAAACTAATAACCTCAAACGTTAATGAATAAAGTATCTGTGTGCACGTTAATAAATAAAGTATCTGTGTGCACGTTAATAAATAAAGTATCTGTGTGCACGTTAATGACTAAAGTATCTGTGTGCATAATAGTATTGCTGCAATTGCATCTAGTCAAGTACTAGCCATGATACTGGCTTACAGAACTTTTCCCTATCTTTCGGCTTTCCCTGAAAGCAGAACACTTGATTACCCAAGATGAACTCAAGGATATATAGAGAGCAAGATATAAGAGACTCACATTGCAATACACTGTGCCCTTAAATAATTTGAACTAAAAATTATTTTAGAGTATGTATCACTAAATTTACTCTTAGAATCAGGCTGTGGTAGGTGTAAATTGAAGGCTCATAATACTGAGGTGGCAGGCCTTGTTACTTCTCAGGAAGCAATTGGCTCCTTATAGCCTCAGGTAAATAGATCAGCTCCTATAAATGGCTATGCTAATCCTATGTGAGGTACAAATATATTAGAGGCTTAATCAGTATAGAAGCTTACATCATGTTAATCAGTGTCAAATGAGAAAGCTCTCTCATTGTTGGTGAAAATGCAGAGCCAGGCCAGCGCTGATCTTAATAATATTAGTGTGGAGCTACAAGAGTGTTCAGTGATCAGTAATACAGCTCACAGTTAAAAATCTACATGATGAGAAATAGTAAGCCATTGTTTTTTAATAATAGGGGGTGACTAGATAAAAACAATAGAAATCTACAAGAAAGTTTTTGAGAATAGATTTATAGGTGTATTGTTTACATAGATTTTTCCATCTTGGTCTCAAAATGGAAAAATGTACAGTTTTACACTGTATTCACCTGCTTTGGGTGGTTACCTAGTGTCAGAAATCGGATTCTTGGTTGGCTGAGGTATGCACCCAGGCCAGACAGGAACCACCACTCTAGTCATGGTAAGATAGATACACAATAAGATAACCTGTGCTTACCCTCTGGTTGCTTGGCACAGAGCAGTCAGGCTTATCTAAAGAGGCAATGTGTAAAGTTTTTGTGCTAAACACACACACAGTAACACAATGAATACACCACAAAAAGACTCCAAACAGGTTTAAAAAAAAAAAAAGGGAATATTTATCTGGGCAAAATAAGACCAAAACGACAAAAATCCAATCAGTAGAAGTAGAGATATGAATTTTTAAAGAATAAACTAAAAATAGTGCTTCTAGGGTGCTAGCGGTCAAAAGGTTGCTTAAAGTTGCGAGGGACCGGTCCAAATCCAAAGTTCAGGTTGACCGCGATGGAGGGCAGGCCGGCTACAGGACCCACGTAGGGCCCACTGAGAAAGTACCTTGGATGGAGCAAAGCATTGACGCATCAACCTTTTCCATGCAGTTGGGCCACTACGTTAACATCAAGTTTCGCTGATGTGAAGGCAATGCATCATTGAGCTGCGCAGAGCGTCGTCATGGCAGGCGGATCAGTGACTAAATATCGAGGGACAGAATATCGACTGTCCAGAATATCGATGCCAAAATATCGAGGGACAGAATATCAAGTCCCTATCTACAAACAGGTAAGTACTAAAATATCGAGTACAAAATATCGATGTTTAAAATATAGTTAACTAAAATATTGAATTTTTTAAATGTATTAAAAATAATATAAAAGTAATTAAATAATAAACACAATTAAATAAAACATAGTTAAAATAATGTAAAAAAGCTTAAAATGTAAAAATAATAAATGTCATGTAAAAAACCAAACATTAATTATTTTTTAACATATATATATTTACTTAATAATATAAAATAATTATTAATCTTAATTATAAAATATTTAAAACATTATTAAAAATATATTTACATATATATATAAATAAACATATTATATAAATATAAATATAAATAATATATAATAATTTAAATAAATAAAGTACATTTTTTATGTTAATTAATAATTTACACTACATTAAATATAACAAAATTAAAAACGTTGCATAGCTAAGGGAATAAATTAGTATTCACACTCCAACAACTGAAAAAGTAGGGAATTTGTTGGATAGCGGGTGGGTACAAATTACTATTCCCACTCAAGTGAGTGGAACAGTAGGGAAAGTGTTGCATAGCGGGTGGGTAAAAATTACTATTCCTACTCCAGCGAGTGGAACAGTAGGAAAAGTGTTGGATAGTGGGTGGGTACAAATTACTATTCCGACTCCAGCGAGTGGAACAGTAGGAAAAGTGTTGGATAGCGGGTGGGTAAAAATTACTATTCCTACTCCAGCGAGTGGAACAGTAGGGAAAGTGTTGGATAGCGGGAGGGTAAAAATTGCTATTCCCACTCCAGTGAGTGGAACAGTAGGAAAAGTGTTGGATAGCGGGAGGGTAAAAATTATTATTCCCACTCCAGTGAGTGGAACAGTAGGGAAAGTGTTGGATAGCGGGAGGGTAAAAATTACTATTCCCACTCCAGTGAGTGGAACAGTAGGGAAAGAGTTGGATAGCGGGAGTCTAAAAATTACTATTCCTACTCCAGCGAGTGGAACAGTAGGGAAAGTGTTGGATAGCGGGAGGGTAAAAATTGCTATTCCCACTCCAGTGAGTGGAACAGTAGGAAAAGTGTTGGATAGCGGGAGGGTAAAAATCACTATTCCCACTCCAGTGAGTGGAACAGTAGGGAAAGTGTTGGATAGCGGGAGGGTAAAAATTACTATTCCCACTCCAGTGAGTGGAACAGTAGGGAAAGTGTTGAATAGCGGGAGTCTAAAAATTACTATTCCCACTCCAGTGAGTGGAACAGTAGGGAAAGTGTTGGATAGCGGGAGTGTAAAAATAACTATTCCCACTCCAGTGAGTGCAACAGTAGGGAAAGTGTTGGGTAGCGTAGGGGAATAATTGAGTAGACCCACTCCTACAATATAATTAAAATTAATTAACAAATAATTAATTAATAAAAATATATTTACCTTCCAACATTTTCCCCTATAAACGTCACCTCCAATAGTGTAAAATATTAATGAATGAACATAATGAATTAACATTTAATTAATTAGCTAATTACAATTAACAATCAAATTAATAACCATCATATCTAAATTAATTAACACAATTAACACTATAAAATAACTTTGAATAAATATTTAAAAATTATTAAAATTTGAATTAAATGTAACTTAATTCCCACCCTACTCCCCTATCAACACTCAACACACTACTAAAAAATGCACACAATTAACATATTAATAAATTATTGTTTAATAATTAATATGTAATTAATTACTAATTAATAAAAAAATAAACAATTTACATAATTATCAATTAATTAAAAACGATTATTCACTTTTTATATATTTAATAATAAATTAATTAACTTAATTAACAATAGTAATTATTAAACAATAAATTATTAATTAATAAATTATTAATTTTTATAATTTAAATTAAATTACTTCCCACCCTATTCCCCTATAAACCCACAACCCGCTACGGAACTAATATACGCAAAAATTATTAAACAATAGTTATTATAAAACACTAAATTATTAATTAATACATTATTAATTTTTATAATGTAAATTAAATTACTTCCCACCCTATTCCCCTATAAACCCACAACCCGCTACGGAACTAATATACGCAAAAATTATTAAACAATAGTAATTATTAAACACTAAGGGTCCGATTCCGATCTGGGACGGAAATCTCTCCGACCGAGCCGGATCCGGAGAGATTTCCGACCAAACCGGACTCCTACAGTCCGACTGAGCGAGTACGATGCGGCCGCATGCTGCCAGACTCGATTCGGTCGGACTCCCATTGAAGTCAATGGGAGCCGGTCGTACGACGCGTACATGGGCTCCCATTGACTGAATGGGTACGTCTTGGACAAGGGCGCCCCCTACAGCGGGTACGCGTCGGTGCAACCCGCACCGTACATGCATGTGTAGGGGGGAACCATGGGTCCCCCCTGTGTGCAACTCGCAAGGCTACGGGTGAAGGGGGGTCCGACACGGACCCCCAAAGTCCGGCTCCGACAGCTCTTTGGAGCCCGACGGTACGAGTCGGTCAGGCTGTTCGAAGCGCGCATCGTACTTGCTCGGTCGGGTAACGTCTCCATTGCGTGGTGCGAGTCGTGTCCGTATGAGTCGGTCGGAGCGGTTCAGACCCGGAAACGAGTCGGTCGGAAACAACGCGTACATTCGCATCGTACTAGCTCGTTCGGACAGCTGTACGAGTCGGTCGGTGAAAACGCGCACGGGTCGTATTTTTTCCGGGCGGATCCCGTTCGGTGAGCTTCCGGCCGAGATCGGAATCGGCCCCTAAATTATTAATTAATAAATTATTAATTTTTATAATGTAAATTAAATTACTTCCCACCCTATTCCCCTATAAACCCACAACCCGCTACGGAACTAATATACGCAAAAATTACTTCACATAGAATCCATTACCTTAAAAAAATTGTAACATACATTAAAAAAATATTATATATTTTTAACACATATACTAACATATAAAACAATAAAAAAAAATTCGATATAATAAAATTCGATATAATGTCATTCGATATTACTTACCTATATGTCGATATTTTTTCCAACTATATTATGTCTTTTCTATATTCTGTCCTCTCTATATTTTGTACTCGATATTTTGTCCTTTCGATATTAAAACTTCGATATTTAGTCTCTACACCATGGCAGGCAGCAGGTTGTGGAACCGCTGTCGTCGGGCAGCCGCTGCACCTGCGTCGAAGGGCGATGTAGCGGAATTTCTCACGCAATCAATGCAATGCATTGGTTTTTGATTAAATCAGCTGCAGAACCCACTTCTGAGGCCCGGAGCATGGAGAGTGGGCACTTGCAGAAGGCAGAGTCCCGCAGCACCAGCAGAATTGTAGGAAGTCTTTTGTGTCCCTGAGACTTCAGAAAACATGAAGCAAGCCCTTGGAGACCACTTGGGGGGAAGGCAGAGTCCTTCCAGCAGAGTCAGGGAGCAGTAAGCAGCAGGGCAACAAGCAGAAAAGCAGTGCTTCCAGAAAAGTTGTCCAGTTGAGTCCTTCAAGCAGCACAGCAGTCCTTTTGACAAAGGTTCAAGATCAAGAAGTGTCTCATTTTAGAGGGTCAGAGATTCAGTACTTATAGCCAAAAGTGCCTTTGATGTAGGGGGGTGACTTCAAAGGAACTCTCTGAAGTGCACAACGATCTCTTTCAACCCAGTCCTGTCTGGGGGGTAAATCAGGGTTTTGTGTGTGGACAGGAAACTACCTATTGAAGGGTAAGTTTCAGTCCCTCCTTTTCTACCCTGCCCAGGAAGACCCATCAGAACACAGATGAATGCGGATGAGTGCTCAGAATGCAGATGAGCCTTACCTTCCTGTGTTTGTGGCTGTCGAGAGGGAATGCACAAAGTGTAGCTGTCACCCAACCCACGTGTATTGGAGACAGGCTGTCAGGCACAAAGAGCAGTAAGTATAGAGAAATGTCCACTTTCTAAAAGTGGCATTTCTAAAACAGTAAGGTTAAATCCAAGTTTATCAGTAAGGAGGATTTATCATTACCATTCGAAAAACATATCAAACATGAAAAAGCTACTGCTCTCTGATCAGGAATTACAGCTTAAAAGTGTATTAAAGAATTCCCAATGCTGGCCTATAAGAGGGGTAGGCCTCACGGTAGTAAAAAACGAAATAGGCTGTTTCTCACTACCAGGACATGCAGAACAAAAAGGTATATTTCCTACCATTTACTTACATAGCTCCCTGTCCTTAGGGTTACTTAGGGCCTACCTTAGGAGTGACTGATATGTAATAAAAGAGGAGTTTAAGGCTTAGCAAGTAGTTTTAAATGCCAAGTTGAAGTGGCAGTAAACAGCACACACAGACACTGCAGCGGCAGGCTTGAAACAGGTTTCAAAGGCTACTTCTGTGGGTGGCACAATCAGTGCTGCAGCCCACTAGTAGCATTTGAAGTACAGGCCCTGGGTATATGGTATACCACTTTATAAGGGACTTACCAGTACAACAAATATGCCAAGCAGGTATACAGCAATGTCATCATGTTTAGGGGAGAAGCACATGCACTATGGCACTAGTTAACAATGGTAAAGTGCTCAGAGACCTAAGGCCAACAAAAAGCTAAATGGGAGGCAAAAGACAAAATGTTGGGGGAAAGACCACCCTAAGGATTAAATCATGTTTGTTGCATCTTAGCAAAGCAATATAATGAAATGGCCAAGATTTGTTCTTTGCATCTAACGTCAAGGGTCCTACATTGAACTTTGCAGAATGGCTTCAGGTTGCAGTGTTTCCTGTTCTAGTCATAGTTGAAATGTATCCATATGCAACAAGGTATTTGGATTTCAATCCAAAGTGAAAGGTGGTTTGTTGAGAGCCTGTGCTGGTCCCTCTACTAGATTGTAGTTTGAGTGCCACTACTTTGCGGTAAATCTTTCTCCAAAAGGGTGTTGATGGACTATTATGAGGACAATGCACTTGTATCTGTTTCAATTTTTTTTTGAGGGAGGAGCAACATGTGAAGCACCCTTATGATAACAAACAACCTTGGGTCACTACTACACCTGCAGCAACACAATCAAAATATTTTTTCTGGTATTATGTCTAGAAATGTCTCTGTAGAATCATGGAATCTGTGATTGACAGGGTGTTGAAAGAATTTTGATTTGGTGCCTTTTTTGGCAATTCACATGCTAATACTTTAAGCGACCTGGCAGTTACCCGCCCCTGCTTTGTCAGATTACGTTGTATCCATTCACAAGCTGCAAAAGGTCACTCTTGGACAACCAAGTACTACAGTGCTTATCGGAGTCTCCCAAAATGTCAGTATGGTGATTGTAAGATAGAGTTGGAAACTAACAAGATCCTTGATATGTATCTTTCTTTATTTTATCATGAATGTAAAATCAGCGAACCTCTGATTGTTAATGTATATTTCTGTCTAAGGTGGACATGGAAGTAATTATGTTATGCTGCTTGAATCTCAATTAGAATATGTTCACCTGCATTTCACAAATGCTTTTATAATAATATCTGGTGGTTTCAACACTAAAATGATGGTCAAGTCTAAGTGTAGGGTGACAGACTAGATGAACCTTGTAATATATATATATATATATTTTTTGTAACTTTTTATTGATTACAAAACAACAGCATTACAAACATCATGGCATTTGCTCATCCCATTACTTTCGACAATACAGTACATTATTCGATTGTTCTTAAAATGAAAATGTTCTTTGTAGACCACCTTACAACCAACACAGGAGACTCTCATTTCTCATGCATGGGGGAATGAGGAAGAGAGGGCGGAGTGCAAATATTACCTCTATATACATTCCACTTGCCCCAAATCTGTGTCCATTTCGGGCATCCCCGGGCTGTATACACAGTTTTTTCTCTTAACATGCACCAATCCATGTCCTTTTTCCATGCATTTACGGTTGGTGCCTCTTTTGCCCCCCACATTCTCGCAATGTTTCGTTTGGTCACCATAAGACCCAGAGCCGCCCACGTTTTTTCTTTACCATTTAAGTCTGTAGGTTCCCAAATATTTAGTAAACATCTTTTGACCTCTAGTTCCAGACTTATTCCCAATGCCTCTGTGATACTTTGGAGCACCCCTATCCAGTATTCTTTGATATGGCTACACTCCCATATTATATGTATAAACGTGCCCTCTGCACCACACCGCCGCCCACAACTCGGGTCTTCTCTATAGCTCATCTTGACCAAGGCCGGACCAGAAAGGTATATTCTTTGTAATATCTTGAGATGTACAAGTTTGAGCCTGGAAGAAATCGCCACCTCCTTGGGGGAGGCCAGCGCGTCCTGCCATTCATCATCCTCCAGTTCTAGTATCTCCGTTTCCCACTTCCTACGGAGTTGTATGAGGGGGACAGGTGCATGGTTAATTAATTTCTTGTAGGTCAGGGAGATTGTAGAGCGTGTCCTACCTGTAAATATCTGAACCTTTCTGTGTTTGATAATTCGAATTCTTGCTATAGTTGCGAAAAGGGGATTATTTCTCCTCTTTTCCACAGATACCCCACCCAAGATATTCCTATTATGTTCCACTTCTCAAAGCCCTTTGTCTTTCTCAGTGTACAA
Organism: Calotriton arnoldi; assembly: GCA_963921515.1. Lineage (NCBI taxonomy): Eukaryota > Metazoa > Chordata > Amphibia > Caudata > Salamandridae > Calotriton > Calotriton arnoldi. The sequence continues at coordinate 262,675 of CAWUFW010001841.1, read as the reverse complement.
AGTTGTTCCGAATCCCACAGTGGGGTGGCCTGTGTGATCTTCTTTGTCCATCCCATGCTCCTATGGGCCGTATGCCAGACCTGAACAGAGTGCCACGTGGGCCCTGTCAATTGTTGTTTTGCAGGTCTGGAGTACAGTGCCCTATTTTAACTCCCTGCCGGAAGAAGCCATTTGTCCATTCTGTACCCCGGGTCGTCCCTGGGCCGATAAGTGCAATGGTTGATAGCTGCTAACTGTGCCGCCCAGTAATATTTCCTGACGTCTAGGAGCCCTGTACCCCCGTCATAAAATCCTCGCACCAGTTTTTGGAGAGCTATATGGGGCTGTTTACTCATCCACAGTAGCTCCCCTTGTTCCTGCTCTATGGCCTTGAAATAGGTGGTAGGGACTGGGGAGGGTGAGTTATGTAAGACATATAATAAGCGCGGGAGTGACATCATTTTAAATAGTGCAGCTCTACCCAACAGTGACAAAGGGAGAGATTTCCAATGCACGCCATCATTTTTAAGTCGTTGCAACAGGGGTAGGAGGTTATTGGTATACTACAGCCTCGGATCCCTTGTGATATAGATGCAGAGATACTTAAAGCCATTTGTGGCTTCCGTAACTATACATCCTTTGGGCCAGGGCGGGAACTTTCCATTTAATATGCAGATCACCGATTTACTCCAATTAATCGAATACCCCGAGTATTTGCCAAAATTTGTGAATATATTGAGGACCCTATTTATTGACATCTTGGGTGGCGCCAGATACAACAATATATCGTCAGCATAGAGGGAGATGCGGTCCTCCCAATATTCTGACCATCTCAGGCCTCTTATTATGGGGTCCTTTCGAATCCATGATGCAAGTGGCTCCAACGTTAATGCAAAAAGCAACGGGGACAGGGGGCAACCCTGTCTCGTCCCTCTTCGGACAGGAAAGACTGCAGATTTTTTGTTGTTTACCACCTCCTGCGCTAGTAGGCCTGTATATACGAGTCATATCCAACTCGTGAAGTTAGGGCCGAATCCCATTTTTCCCAGGACCGCAAAGAGGTAGGGCCATTAGATCGTATCGAATGCCATGGTGGCGTCCAAGGATACCACCACTGCATCTTCTCTCAGTGTGTCTAATCTTCCCATTACCACGTGTAATCGGCGGAGGTTTAAGGACGTGTTTCTGGTAGGCATAAAGCCCGATTGGTCGGGGTGCACCAGTTTTGATATAACCTGGACCAGGCGGGTGGCCAGCAATTTTGCAAGAATTTTGACCTCTGCGTTGAGCAACGAAATGGGTTGATACGAGGAACATGCGTTTTTAGGTTTGCCATCTTTATGAATCGCCACCAAGATGGCAATTCTCTGGTCCTTGGGTAATTTGCCCACTTCATGGCTTTCCTCATACATGGCTTTGAGATAAGGGGTGATTTTATTGGGCGATAATTTATATAATTCAATCGGTAGGCCGTTAGGACCCATCACCTTACCGCATTGAAGGCTTCTTATGGCTTGTGCCACTTCTTCACTTGTAAAGTCACTATCTAATAGTGCCCTATCCTCTGTTGATAGTTTCGGGAGTGTTATATCTGACAGTAGGGCCCTCGAGTCTTCCTCCGGGCAGGTGGTGTGGGATGAATATATTTGCTGATAGTATTTGGCAAATTCATCTGTTATTTCCTGTGGGTCACGCAGCGTTTCCCCGGTTTCTGCTACTAGCCTGGTGACTAATCGGTTTGCATAGTACCTTATATCAAGCCATGCCAGCAACTTCCCTGCCTTATCTCCTAACTCATATATCGTGCCAAGTTTGTCCGTACTTAGTATTTTTGCCATGTCCGTAGCCAGGCGTCTATATTCCTCCCTTTTCAGGTTTAGTTCATGCTTCGAATTTTCACCCCCAGTTCTCGTCACCTCCCCTAACAAACTGCAGAACTTCGTCTTCTAGCCTGCCTAAGTCCGCACTCCTTACTTTACATGCCCCTGCGATTTGAGAGATTGCCTGTCCTCGCACCACAGTCTTGAAGGCATCCCAGAGGGTCTGAGCTGATCCCACTGAACCCTCATTTTCTTGGAAATAGTGCTCTATCTCTTGAGCTATTTTCTCTTTTACTGCTGGGATTCGGAGGTGGCAGGGATTTATCGGTGCTATTCTTCCCACCTGTCCCTCACCCACCGTCACTTGGGCCCATATCGAATAGTGGTCAGAGATACCTCAGGCCAAATGCCGGACTTCCCTTATACTCCCAACCTGAACTTTCTGGGGTAAGGATATAATCTATTCTTGAGAGACTATTGTGGGCCCCTGAATGAAATGTGAACTGTGTCTCACTGGGGTGATGGACGCGCCATGCATCCACCAATCCCATAGCTTCCAGGAAGCTGGGGAAGTGAAGTTGTGGGAACCTTAGATCTCGTGGGGGGATGCCGGTCGCATTGTCCTGACACGACAGCATTGAAATCTCCTCCTAACAACAACCAACCCTCAGGAAAAGCCAACATTACCCTACCCAGGTCTCTGAAAGCGGACTCGTGCAGACCAGGAGGGACGTACATGGACACAATGGTTAAGGCCACGCCCTCCCATCTCCCTGAAACCACGGCGTATCTGCCCTGTGTGTCGGTCCAGGTATGTTCGATCGCAATTGGAAAGGATCGTCTCGTCATGATTCCCACCCCCCTGGAACCCGTGGTGAATCCTGAGTGTGCCACCAGGTGATATCCCCATCTCGCTAGCGCCTTGCATGTGTTTCCAATTAGATGTGTCTCCTGTAGCAACACTACCTCGGGGGAATGTCTTTTAATAAGCTGCAACACTATTCCTCTTTTTAGCTGCTTATCCCCAAGGCCGTAAACATTCCAGGAGAGACATCTAAACCGTTTATCTGTTGCCGTACCCGCAGTAATGTTTGTTGGGTTTCCTTACAGTTGTGGCCAGTTCCTCAATAAAAGGCAGTTGGACCTACTGCTAGATTTGTATGTCGGCCAGCAAGGGCCCAGGGGAACCACTTCAAACCATGTGTCCCTCCCACTCCTCATGATGCCCTGCACTGTTTCGTCATCTAACCAACGAACTAAAGCTAATGCTACATACCTACCCCCCTCCCTGCTCCCCTGCACTGTCGTGTAGTTCCTATATTACCCATACAGCATCTGCGCGTTCGGATAACATAAACTGTAGGACTGGTGGCAGACTGGCTCTGAGCACCCCCACCGAGAATGTTAGCCTTTCTGATTTAGCTAGCTCACAGTGCCACTAGAATCTCCTCTTATCGGGGAGAGAATAGTTTCTGGCAACCTCAGAACATGACAACCCAGATCCCCCAGGATCGTGGAAACAATATACTACTTTTCGCTCAGTCACTCGTGCTCACTTATTTGGTCTCAGAGAGTTACATAGAAGAAACAGTCAGGCGTGTTACAATAAGAATTTATTGCACAGTTGTTCTTCTAGTGTAAAATGTATGTGCTGCAACAACCGTTAGACAGTAGCAGATATATATGATTAGAAGTACAGTGAAAATAAAAGGATAGTATAGTTCAACCATCTTGCAATGATCATGAATACATACATGAATATAAAATGCATGATAAAAATGCGCATACTCCTTCGATGCCTATCTAGATGTACCTAAGTGTACCTATATTATGCAGGTGGTGTGTAGCCCCTGCCTGGTTTCCAGGAACCCTCATGAATATTCATTCATACTGTATGAGTCTATTGATGGAGTTATAGGACGCTATTGTTCAGGGAAAACCCTCCTTCTGTGCCCAGGACTAGAACTAGGTAAAGGTTCAATCCTAAAGGCTCGTTACTCTGTAGTATAAGGGAGATAATGTAGGTGAAGGTGTATGATATTACCCGGGCCTATATTAGGGTACCTTGATGAAACATAACACCCACTCCTCTTCCGAACAGTCAATAATGATAAAAATGCAAGTGAACTACTCTTTGTACTAGGTAGTTGCACATAAAACTATCAGTGAGCTTCATAAAATAATGTCTTTAAAACCATTTAAAAATTTTCTAATAGGGGGGAAGAAACATTATTTTCGAAAGTTTAGCATTGGAAATGTCACTCGAAGCCAAAGTCCTAGTTAAGTTCGTTTATATAATTCGAACCACTACAAGCGTCAGAAGGCCATGCTTTCCCAGCGAAAGTGTCAATTAAAAGGAAATGTTCCAAATTTAGTTGAGTTTTCAAGCAAAAAGGAAAAACCAAATTCTTTCCCAGCACACGATGAACCAAGTATAGATTTAGGGGTCGATTCCGATCTCGGCCGGTAGGGCACCGAATCGGATTCGGCTTAACCGGATCCGATTCGGAGCCCTATTTCCCGACCGATTCGTACGTGCATCCGGGCGAGCGAGTACAATGCGTGCGCTCGCGAAATCTCCGACCGACTCGTACGCAGGACCCGACCGCTCCGACCGACTCGCACGGGGACGACTCGCACCGCGCAATGGAGACGTTCCCCGGCCGGGTAAGTACGATGCGCACCTCGACCGCTCCGACCGACTCGCGCAGTCCGGCTCCAAGGAGCTGTCGGAGCCGCACTTTGGGGGTCCGTGTCAGACCCCCCTGGAAGCGTAGGCATGCGAGTCGCACACAGGGGGGGACCCATGGGTCCCCCCTACACGTGCATGTACGGCGCGACCCGCATCGACGCGAACACGCTGTAGGGGGCGCCCTAGTTCGTGTCGTGCCCATTGAGTCAATGGGAGCCCGTGTACGCGTCGTACGACTGGCTCCCATTGACTTCAATGGGAGTCCGACCGAATCGAGTCCGATAGCATACGTGCGCATCGTACTCGTTCGGTCGGGCTGCTAGGGTCCGATTCGGTCGGAAATCTCTCCGGGTCCGGCTCGGTCGGGGAGATTTCCGGCCCGAATCGGAATCGGCCCCTAAGTGTCCTGGCTGGGAGACGTAACATCGCCGTTGCTCGCTGTTGCAGAGGACGATCCCTGTAACACCTCGCAGAGCACGTCAATTGAGCACAGATGATACTCAGAATTGCCAATAGCTGGTGCAGAGGCAGCCGGTGCTGTAGTCGATACCTGAGTGCTAGTGGAAGAGCTGATGCTCAACCCAGTTGTAGCAAAAGGCACCTGCGGATTCTCGAGGAATGCAGCCATCAAGATAGGAATACGCTGGGGACACTGCCAAGCATGGACCGGTTCCAGCATGGTATTCATGTCCGGTGGCGTTGCCGATGGAAGTGTCAGACAGAGATCTAACACGCATTCTTCTCCGCAAAACAGGCATCGAAGAACAGGTAATATGCAGTCCACCCAGACTGGTCTAAACGATAGGAACCAAGAGGCGCTCAGTTCCTGCAGGCGAGGTGTACCCAGATGTTGTACCATGCGTTCACGGTATTTACGCTCCAGGAGTGCTTTAGCCATCTCGTTGGTGATTGGGCCGTACATTGCATAGCAGAAAAATAACAATGAGGATACCTGCTATTGAGAGCAGGATCAGCGGAAGACCTCCAAAAACACTTCCCAATACGGAGTGTATAAAGTTTGGAATAACTCCGAGGACAGTCTGAAAGGTGCTCAGAAATCCTGACCCTATGGTCTTAAATAGGTGTACAATACCATTCGTATCAGACATATTAAAGATACGTCCCACCATTTCTGTGAAATGAGAGGGGCAGTTTGTACGTATGAGTGCCTGTATCTCAGCCGAGGTCCTTGCGATTTGAAGATCAAGGGTCTCCCGGGAGGAGGTTAAGGGCACAGTTTGCTGTAAAAGCATGGCTTTTCTCTGCTCAAAGTATCAAACTGTATAAAAGAAACATTTAGCGAAGGCCATAGTGGCACCTCCCTGACTGTACTTGTTGGGGGAAACAATACTTGCATACAGCAAGTAACCCTGGAGTTCACCGTGACCAGATAGGCAATCCCTGGAAGCATCCCACAATAACCTTGATCATTCAGCATCAAGTAACTCCCATTCGAGAGCAGCTCGAATACCGGTGTAATCACGGCTGCTGAGGTCCCTTGCAGGTGGCAGGACAAATTCGCTACCGAACCATTACAAGCTCCCTGTAGTAAAATATCCTGACACATCAGAGAACCACTCAAAGCGTTCTTGCAGTTTGTACCGCTTAGAAACACTTCTCGATCCCCACTCCGGCATCGAAATCTGTACGGTAATTCCCAAGATTCCTTAATGTATTCCTTACCCAACTTTTCATATTTGCCTGCCTGTTTTTGTTCAAGGCAATACTGAAACTGAAAAGTCGTGACCGGTAGAGTGATGTGTCCATGGATTAGCCATTCAGTGGATGGCGATTCCGCTACCGTAAATGGTAATCTATCCAGTTTCTCAATACGCAGCATTGTATATTTTGCTCTCCTTTGTGCCATTTCTACCTGTTTATCTGTTAGATTATATTCAGAAAACAGAGACGTACTGTTGATAAAATGCCAAGGCACATAGCCTTCACGCAAAGATTGCAGTGTCCAGCTTAACAACATAATAGAACGTAACTGAGATTGCCCGTGTTGTAATATGGCCAAATCTTGTTCCAGTATGTCTATTGCAGAAGATACAATGTTGTCTAAGGAATAGATCCTGGAGGTCAAAGTTGTTAACCCATTATCCACTACTGCTAATGCCTTCTCTAAGTTAATATGGTCTATTTCCCGTATTCTCTCTGCAGCCTCTTGTTGGGATATTTTCCAAATTTCATTGTAGGCAGCATAAATGCCAGCATATATGAAACGTTTCTGACGTGATTTCGTGGGACCTAGTAAAAAATCCCTAAGATCCATGTCACGTGTTAGTAAGGATAGGTGATGTTTTACTTCTGTGAGCGTTGAGGTCTCTAGCCAATCAAGGCACAACTTCCCAACATTGTAGGATGTCACTACCCCTGGATGTTCTTTTGTACATAGCGTGGGTCTGACCTATGGATACTGAACCCTTCGGTGGTACCCCAGAATCTTTGCTGACATCTGTTCGTGTCTATGGGCCAAACCAACCATCCTTTCCAATTAGGATCTGATCTATTGTACCGAAAAATGTAATCTACTTCCACCCCTTCTTGTGAAGTTGTATTTTGCCACCCCTCCATCTATGATAGTGTTGGAAACCGAGGTGTGTTCAGGTCCTTGTTCTTGGCTAGTCCAAGACAGGATGTCTGTTGCACAGTGTCATTTAGGAATATCATCTGCTGTGGAATAAGGCATGTTCTAAATATTGCTTCTGTTCCCTGGACTTGCTAGTCCCTAGAACCCCAGACTGATTTTAAGTCTATTGTGTCCTTCCATAGGTCAAAACCCTGTTCAGACAATCGGGCGATAAAGGAAGCAGAGTAAATCTGTTTGGTGTTAGTCAACATAATTTTCTGTGCCGATGTGGGCGCGACTTTATAATAAAATGACTTCGGGTCAGAAGTGTTAAACCCTGAAAAATATGAGAGTTTCTGTTCAAACGTTTGCGAACTACCTTTCGGTGGTGTAAGGCAATGTTCCCACTGGTGGTACTCAAAAACATTTCTAGATGTTATAGATTTGTGTAGGAAATGATGACCATAATGTTGGCAACAGTACAAAGTGTCATAGTCTGAAGTATGTTCGAGCATTTCAGTGTATGGAAATGCAGCAGTTTTCTCTAAATCAGACAACATGTTATTAACAGTTTTAGAGTCCCAATCATCAGAAAATGTACTGGAGGTAATGATATCACTCAATGAAATTTTAAATACATGAGAAATTTTTAAAAGTTCAGTTGGACCGAATATATTGAAATCAACCTTGTCCCAGACTATACCATCTGGTATAGGAACTGCTGTAATGTTCACTGATGACAAGTCTCTTTGTTCACGATGAGAAGATTGATGTGGTTTTAGAATCAAATTTACTTTCTCGGCTTCAGGTCTTTGTTGAAGGTATCGTCCATTAATAAGCATGCTAAAAGTTATAACTAAGCCTAGCCAGAAAAGAAAGAACAGTATCCCAGTAATTACCCAGAGTTCTACCCAAGGTGATACCAGGTAAGTCTTTTTGAGAAAGTTCAGAAAGTCCGTAATCTGCTGCTTGCGTGTTTGTTGGTCTGGCGTCGTTTCCGGTTCACTTGGATCCAAGGAAAACGTATCAAAGTTCATGAAGTAGCCAGAAGCGGTTCGATCAATTGTTGGAATTGCATCGGGATTTGTTGAAATCGTAGTTTGCTCTCGTCGAGGCATGTTGACGTAGACATCTGTATTCGGTCTTATTGCAACTTGTGTGTTATTTTGAGTTTCATTTTGAAGTCAAACTTCGGGCTCAAGGGGAACGAGTTCCATAGCATTGTTGCATAGTCCTTCATTCCGTGTTGGAGGTTCTTCAAATGTGATGAGTCTTTCTGTTTGAACCTCTTGGATTGTCTGCTACAATGGAGTCCACGAGGCCTACTGCTCAGTATCGGCCACATAGTGTGGTTTGATTAAGTCGATTGAGACAAATCTTTTCTCCCGGCAAGAGGCGGTAGAAGTACAGTTCTTGTTCCTTGAATTACTAGGACCGGTACAGGTTTTCTGTAGGATGGCCCAAATTCTTTTTATCCGCTATTTTCTCTCTGACCAGATCCCTGACTTTTGGGATCCAGACAGGTCTTGCCGTGACTGCCTTGACTTCCCCAGTGGCGGTCTGTTTCAGGTGGACGTTACTTTGTTGTGTGCTGGATTCATTTAGATCCTGTAAAACAGCCAAACGATCATGGATATCAAATGGTTTCTCATCCGCCACTGCGCCTTCACAATCAAGATCAGGTACCCACATTCTTGCCCCAAATAGGGCCTTGTAAGGAGTGACACCGCCTAGAGAGCTTCTTAGCTGGTTATTGAGAGCTTGTTGTACCCGATAAATATGATCGACCCAACTACTGCCCTTGCCTAATACCCTAGCTCAGTGGTTCCCAAACTGTGCGCCGTGGCACCCCGGTGCGCCACCAGAACTTGCCAGGGGCGCCGCGCACTTCTTGGGAATGTGTGAAAGGTAGCAAGTTTTCTATAAGTACACCTCAGTTCTAAAACAGATTAGTTGCATATTTGAAATGTGCACTTGTGGCCCGAGTAAACATGTCTTGCGGGGGAGTTTCGAAGCTGCACCTGTCAGCCTCGGGAATGTTTTGGACCAGCGTATGACGTGTTGCAGGGCAGGCGCAAACAATCATGACAGTGATGCTGAGCGTTATTGCTGCTCGTGATCTGCAATGACTCTAGTAAAGGGGTCTACCAGGAAAATCAGGTAATTATAGATGTGACATTGTTCGATTAAAACTTTTTGTATATTTACCAGCAAAGCTAATGTCTTCATCACCCCTTCACTCCCACAACGTGTCCTTCATGTGTATCAGAAGACATCCAGTGAGCGAAGGTGACTTGTGTGCAAAGAATGTCGAATGCAAGGAAAGAGAGGCCTTGGAAGAGAGGCACAGTTGCAAATTCTAATGAAACCTTCCTCTGAATACACATGATAATAATATCCTATTCATGTGTGCTGCTGATTTGCAGATCACTGAGCGCAGTGCGGTTCATTCAGGTTTATGGCATGCAGACCCCCCCCTTTTAACCGAGCACTGGACCTGCCAATTTCTGCCAAGAAAGAAACAACACACAATTAAATATTAATTAACTCCCTGCTCTGATAACAGCCAGAGAATAGCACCCATATTCTATAGTCTGGATCCAGTAATCAGCTCAACAATAAAATAAAATAAAATTATGGTGGTGCTTAGCAGATAGGAAAGTACATCACATGTGCACTGTATATTCTTTTTTATTTGCGCGTGAAAACCATTATAATTCAAGATATTTGGGTAACATTTCCAAGCCCTTGCAGCTGCTTCTCTGTTGCACTTGGAAGCTAAGAGCGCTTCGAGAAGCCTTGAGCTGGCATGGCTGAGAAATTAGAGATATTTTCCTAACCAAAACTATTGGGGTTTTATCACGCTCAGCTGTGAGTGTTTGTGAAGGTATGGGGGTGTTTGAGATGACTGGAGAACTATGTTGTGTGTGTTGTGATCTTTCCTGCCAATACAAACAAAATACCACGTCGTCAGTTGGCTTATCTTCAAAAATTAAGACAACAACCTTCTTACGCTCCCTCCCCACTCTTTCAAATATTCACCACTCTGTAAAACTTTTGGAACGTGGTAGCACACGTGTGCTCATAAACACCTACTCATCTATAGCAAAATACGCTTACACGTGTGACTCACGAATCAGCACGGAGGTAATTTCACAGCACTGATGATTCAATCAATCACGGCATTTATAGAGCGCGCTACTCACCCGGGAGGGTCTCAAGGCGCTGGGGGAGGGGTAAGTTACTGCTCGAACAGCCAGGTCTTGAGCTGCTTCCTGAAGGCGAGATGGTCCTGGGTTCGCCGAAGGTGAGTGGGGAGGAGTTCCAGGTCTTGGCCGCCAGGTAGGAGAAGGATCTTCCTCCGGCGGTGGTTCTGCGGATGCGTGGTACGGTGGCGAGGGCGTGGCTGGTTGATCGTAGCTGGCGTGTGGGCGTGTAGAAGGACATGCGGTCGTTGAGGTACTTTGGGCCCAGGTCGTGGAGGGCCTTGTGTGCGTGGGTGAGGAGTCTGAACGTGATTCTCTTGCTGACGGGGAGCCAGTGCAGGTCTTTCAGGTGTACGGTGATGTGGCTGTGTCGGGGGATGTCCAGGATGAGTCGTGCGGAGGCGTTCTGGATGCGCTGGAGTCTCTTTTGAAGTTTGGCTGTGGTTCCGGCGTAGAGGGTGTTCCCATAGTCCAGTCGGCTGGTGACGAGTGCCTGGGTGACGGTCTTCCTGGTTTCAGTGGGGATCCATCTGAAGATCTTGCGGAGCATGCGCAGGGTGTTGAAGCATGAAGATGAGACGGCGTTGACTTGTTTGGTCATTGATAGGGAGGAGTCCAGGATGAAGCCCAGGTTGCGTGCGTGGTCCGTTGGCTTGGGTGCGGTGCCCAGGGCCGGGGGCCACCAGGAGTCGTCCCAGGCGGAGGGTGATGAGCCCAGGATGAGGACTTCCGTCTTGTCTGAGTTCAGTTTAAGGCGGCTGTTCCTCATCCAGTCGGCGACGTCTCTCATCCCGTCGTGCAGGTTGGCTCTGGCGGTAGTGGGGTCGTTGGTGAGGGAGAGGATCAGCTGGGTGTCGTCGGCGTAGGAGATGATGTTGAGGTTGTGTCGGCGTGCGATGGCTGCGAGGGGGCTCATGTAGACGTTGAAGAGGGTCGGGCTGAGTGAGGATCCTTGTGGAACGCCGCAGATGACTTCGGTGGCTTCGGATCTGAACGGGGAGAGGCGGACTCTCTGGGTTCTTCCGGCGAGGAACGAGATGATCCATTCCAGTGCTTTCTCTCGGATTCCGATGTTGCTGAGGCGCTTCACTAGGGTGCGGTGGCAGACGGTGTCGAACGCCGCGGAGAGGTCCAGGAGGATGAGGGCAGCTGTTTCCCCGTTGTCGGTTAGGGTTCTGATGTCGTCGGTGGCTGCGATAAGGGCGGTCTCGGTGCTGTGGTTGGCCCGAAACCCGGACTGCGAGGGGTCGAGGATCCATTCGTCTCGAGGAAGGCGGCAAGCTGTCTGTTGACGGTCTTCTCGATGACTTTGGCCGGAAACGGAAGGAGCGAGATGGGGCGGTAGTTCTTGAGGTCGGTGGGGTCCGCCGTTGGTTTCTTCAGGAGGGCGGTAAGCTCGGCGTGCTTCCAGCTCTCCGGGAAGGTGGCGGTGCGGAAGGAGGAGTTGATGATGTCCCGGAGATGGGGTGCGATGGTGGCGTCGGCTTTGTTGAAGACGTGGTGTGGGCAGGGGTCGGTTGGTGATCCGGAGTGGATGGAGTTCATCGTGCGGGTGGTGTCTTCGGTGTTGATCGGGGTCCAGTTGCAGAGGGTGGTGGTGGCGGGCATTGGTTCGGCGGTAGGGTGCGTTGTTTGTGCGTTGAAGCTGTTGTGTATGTCGGTGATCTTGCGGTGGAAGAACGCGGAGAGTGAGTTGCAGAGGTCTTGCGAGGGGTGATGTCGTTGTTTCCGGCGCTGGGGTTGGAGAACTCTTTGACGATGCTGAAAAGTTCCTTGCTGTCATGGGCGTTGTTGTCCAGTCGTTCTTTGAGTGCCGACTTCTTGGTGGCACGGATCAGCTGGTGGTGTTTGCGGGTGGCGTGCTTGAGGGCGGTCCTGTTGTCTGTGGTCTGGTCGAGTCGCCAGGTTTTCTCGAGAGTGCGGCAGTTCTTCTTGGATTCCTTGAGTTCGTTGGTGAACCAAGGGGTTTTCTTGCTTCCGGGTCTGCTGGGAGGGTTTTTAGTGGTGCGAGGTCGTCGGCGCAGGCGGTCAGCCACTTGGCGAGGTTGCTGGCTGCTTCGTTTGGGTCCGTTGTGTCGGTGGGTGTGTTCTGGCTGAGGGAGGCGGTGAGCTGCTCGGCGGTGATCTTGCTCCAGCTCCGGCGGGAGCCTGTTGCGGGTGGTGGTGGGTCGCAGTCTTTCTGAAGCTGAAGTGGACGCAGCTGTGGTCGGTCCAGTGGAGTCCGGTGGCGTGGCTGAAGGAGATGTGCTTGCTGGACGAGAAGACGGGGTCAAGCGTGTGGCCGGCGTAGTGGGTGGGCGTGTTCACCAGTTGCTTGAGTCCGAGGTTGGCGAGGTTGTCCAGCAGGGCGGTGGTGTTTCTGTCGTTGTTGTTCTCCAGGTGGAAGTTGAGGTCCCTAGGAGGATGTAGTCGGCGGAGGGCATGGCGTGCGGGCTGATGAAGTCTGCGATGTCTTCGCTGAATAGTGTGCGTGGTCCCGGGGGTCTGTAGATGAGGGTGCCTCGGAGGGTGGTCTTGGGGTCCGTGTGTATCTGGAAGTGTAGGTGTTCGGCGGCGGTGAAGGTCTCGTCGGAGTTAGTCGAGATGCGGATGGTGTTCTTGTGTACGATGGCGATGCCTCCTCCCGTCTGGTTGACGCGGTCCTTCCGGGTGATCTTGTATCCATCCGGGATGGCTATGGCGATGTCAGGCGCTGAGGAGGCGTTCATCCAGGTTTCGGTGAGGAAGGCGATGTCCGGTGCTGTTGCGTCGAGCAGGTCCCAGAGTTCCACGGCGTGCCTGTGGACGGAGCGGGTGTTCAGCAGGATGCATTTCAGGTGGTTGCTGCTGTTGCTCGACTTGGCGGAGGTGGTGCACGTCAGGGGGCAGGTGAATCGGCAGGTTTGGCAGGTGAAGGGTCCGTGGGTGCGTCTCGGTGAGGCTCGGTAGCAGGCAGGGTTCCGGCCGGCATTGAGTGCGGTGAGTGTGGCGGCGTCGTAGGTCCGTCGAGTGGTGTTGCATCGGTGGGATCCAGGGGTTCTGGCGCTGGGCGCGGTCCAGTCGCGGACGGGCGCAGACGGGCTTGCCTTAGGCGCGCCTTCGGCGCGCCAGCGGCGCGCCCGCTGCGCACGTCCGCTGCGCGGCCGTGCAGCGGCCGCCATTTATGGGGAGGTGGGAGGGAGGAGCAGCTGGGAGGCGGGAGGCAGGGGCAGCGAATGGGCAGTCAGGGGGGCGGGGCCGCAGGGGACGCAGCGGCGGGAATGGCGATAGGCAGCGAGGGAATGTTCGTAACCAAGGCCTGCTCTAGTGTCAGCTACAGGACTCAACAGACAGCAGCACTTTGCATGAAGGTGCTTACTTCAATTATTAGTCACTTATCATCAACACAGCTCTAGAATACATTTAAAAGTGATCTCAAATTATATTTGCTGTTTGAAGCATGTACAGATCATAAGGGCTATAAAAAATACCAGCTTTGGGTGGGACTTAAAAATACCGGTGGTGCTGGTAGAAAACTGGTCAGGTGGCAACCCTAACGTCTCGCTTATTTACTGTTGGGCTTTTTGTGTACATGCCACTTTAGCACAGTCTGTCTGTGATGCAGAACCCCCTGTGTTTTTTGAACAACCATTGGATGTCTTGGTAAGCAAGCGACCAACCACCGGACAAAAGAGGAGAAAAATGGAAGTACTTCAGAGGCCGGGCTTACATCCCCGCCACCCAAAAAATAAAATGACATAATGGGGAGCCGCGGACAACGGCCAATAGATAAAGGGAGCCACGGGACGAAAAAGTTTGGGAACCACTGCCCTAGCTGTTAAAGATTGCTTTAGGTCCCGGTTTTTCCTCTCCACAACTGAATTTCCCTCAGGATGGTATGGAAAGGAGTACCGCAAAGCTACGTTCATACTTTCCTTAGCCCCTTGAAAGCCCGAGAGCTAAGCGCCGGGCCACGGTCAGAATGTAAAGTGCCAACTGCGTATGTCCCGATAAAGACTCGCAAATCTTTGATAACAGTTCGAGCATCAGCCGAGCGCTGAGGCCAAACCCATAGGAATCTTGAGCATGAATCCACTGCAACCATGATATACTTGTAAGCCTCATCTGATTGTAAGGGGCCGCAGTGGTCCAGATATACACAAACGAGAGGTCTGTCTGATTTTAATAACGGTGTCTGTGCCGGGCGTGCTATGGTGGAGCCTTTCATCTGCTGGCAGATATCACATTTCAAGACGTAGTCTTTAGTTTGTTTTGTCAGACCTGGCCACCAATAGCGCTGTTTCAACAATGAAATAGTCGCTGTAACGCCTGTATATGCAGAGCCCAAACCCTCGTGTGCTGCAATAATCAAACCTTGCCTACGATCCATATTTGGTATTACTATGTCCCTGTCACGTTTGCCGGCGTGGAAGCAAGCGGACAACAAGCATGGCGGTCAGTTACAGTTACACATGCGCAGGGATAGGTCGGGCTTGTTAAAGCCTCGCCTCTCCCGTATGACAGCGCTTCGCGTTCTAGTCTCCTCGCTCTTACCTGCATTCACTTCCGGTTCATCGCGGCCCTTCACTTCTGCATCGTGCAGCGCGTGAGTCCTCCGTCGGGTCGTTCAGAGCTCGCCTCCTTGCTCACCTGGTTCCAGTAGTCCTGCAGCAAAGACAAAGAATTGCCGGATTAAGAAGCAAACCGTGGTTACGGTAACCGCGCGGTAGCGCTGCTCTTTACTTTACCTTTTTGTTATCCATATCCTCTCGTTCTCCTGACTTGGGACTTCGTAGTGGCACAGAATCCCTAGCCTTATCAAGAGTACGGACAGTCCTACAAGGGGATAATAGAGGAACCTGTAAATTGTTATGCAGTTACTCACCTTCTATAATTACGTTGTGTAGCGGTCCTTGTCATTTAGGTAGACAAATACCTTCTCTGACAGAATTCAGACTCTTAATTAATCCTTCCCCCCTTTTAAACATATTCCCTTCTTTGTTCACAGTGGTAACAGATGTTGGGACATCACTACCCTCCTTTATTATTTTTCTGAGTATGAAGAAGGGAAAATTAGATAAAAGACCACACCTGCAGAAAATACGAAAGATGTAGCTAGTCATGTGTTTGTACTTAACGTATGTTCCCTCTTGCCTACAGTTTTGTGTTTCGACTTGAAGCGCTCCTGCAGTTCCAGGGTGGTGGCGAGGACTTGTCTCCCCTTCTTTCCTTGTTTTGTTTCCCTTCTTCCCCGGATTACCTTTTGTTGCTTAGGCTTAGACAAGCACAATAGGTGGTTGGGAGAAGTTGCGGACTATTCTTCAGTTCCTTGACGTTCCCGTGGAAATTCAGGTGAGAACCTGACAGTCCCCCACTCCAGGAATCTGAGCATATGGAATGTTGTTTGCATCTAACTTGTAGGAGTACTTGAGTGGAAATTTCTTTGGTACTGCTGAGCTGCCTTTGCCTGAAGCAATGACAGCAACCATAATCTCACCGTCTATCCTTGTTTTTGAACGAGTGATTGCAGCTACGGAAGCTGTGTGTACAGCCACCTTTGCGGCTTCATCAGCCAATGAATTCCCTTCAACGTGAACGCCATCACGTTGATGACCCAGTGTATGAATCACGTGAGCCCATGGTAGTTCGTTTCTCAACTCCACTACCTGTTCCCATAGCATTTTATGCTTAATTGTGCCACCTTTTGCGTCTTTGAACCCGTTTAGTTCCCAATGATGTAAATATTCATTGTATGATTGCACACAGTAAAAAGAATCACACACTATCAGTGTGGGAATTCGTGATCTGTATTCACCAGTATAAGCGCTTTTAACTTCGCCAACTGAGCCGTGCAGTCTCCTAGCGATTGCGTTTTGGTGCAACTTGGATGGAACTTTCCATCCCCCATGCGACCTTTAATGATAGCACATGCTGCGCTGTATTGTTGCTTACTCCCTATGGCCAGTTGAGCAGATCCGTCAGTGTAAATAATATATTCATACTGATCTAGAGGCAAGATTTCTTCAGCAGAGGGTATTCTTGTTCGTATTGCAGAAATGCTTGTGTTTTTAGACTTGGATCAAATCTGTATTCAACATCCGTAGCAGTAAGAGAATTAGCCCATTGTATCCATCTTGGATGTAAGGCTTTTGCATTTGGAATGCTAGCCTTTGTAACAGCTTCTAGAGCCGGTACCGGTGTTACGGCAATTATGCGCTTTCCCTGAGCCAGTGCTCTTTCTCTTGCTACAGCGGTCTGAACTGCTGTCAGTATTTTTTCTGTTGAAGTGAAATGCATTTCTTCGTTTGTGTACAGGTGTGATTTGTAAGCGATTGGTACTGTTTCGCCTTCATTGAAGGTTAAGTAGGTGTACCCGCATTGACCCGCTATTACACGGATCACTAAGTTGCGTACTTTTACCCGCGTCTGTAAGTGTTTTGAAGCTATCATGTCTTCTTGAAGTGAACGTAGGATGTTTGTGTGTTCCTGTGTTCATTGTCTAACTGAAAAGTCAGGTTTTTTTAAGTCGTAGAAAGGTTTTACTCTTTCCGCGTAATCTAAAATGTATGTTCTGCCGAAATTTAGGAATCCCAGTATTGATTGTACATTTTTTAATGATTTTGTAGGTTGGAGCAGCGCACACTTTTCTAAAAAGTTGGCTGCCAGACTTTTCCCTTCACTTGAAAGCTCATATCCTAAAAACAGGACATTGAGGTGGACGATTTTTGATTTTCTAAAATTAAATTTGTAGCCCTCAGAGGCGAATCCCATAATTATGGTGCTCACCCTGGTCAAGTGCCTTTTTAAGTCATCGTCCATCAGATAAATATCATCCACATAGGACAATGCTTCCTCATCAAACTTTTGGAGTAATTCTATTACTCTTGCTGAAAATAACCCCGGGCTATTCTTATACCCTTGGGGGAGACGACAAAATTGTCGCTGTGACCCCAACGCTCAGAATGCGGTCAAATTCCTGCTTTCAGGCGCTATAATTTGGCAGAAAAATCCATTTGAGATATCAAGTGTAGTTTTGTATTTTTTACGCACAATGTTATTCATTAATGCAGCACTGTGTGCATTTTGAACAGCAAATGTCTTAGTGCAAGTGTTTAAATGTCTGTAGTCTAAACCTAGACGATATGTATTGTCAGGTTTCATGACAGGAAACAAAGGATTGTTCATTGATGAGGTGTATTGTATTCAAGTTGATCTAAGATCTCCCTGACCTGTTTTTTAGCGTCTTGCTTTACTGGATATTGTCTCTGTGCATTTGGTGAAACTTTTAACGGGATCACGTGGTGGGTTGAATCCTCATCCCATCCGGCATGATTTTTGTACAATGCTGGAGCGAGGGCAACTGCCCACTCCTGCGCATATGTGTGTTTTAAATGAATGGGAACGAGGTCGGAGAAGGCTGGAAAAATGACTGTTTCTCCCCTAGGGCACTCCATAACGAATGCTGGCGGCCAATCTTCTTCAGCTAATAGGATGTCATAAACAGATGACAGATTCTTCCAAAAGAGACCTTTAACTTTCCTGGGCTTGTCCCCCTCCATCGCTTACCCTCGTATCTGGTGTTTCCACCATGATGTAATCATTCAAGTCTGCTGTCACCAGAAATTCCATCAGGTTCTGGCGAGCTATTGTTACTTCTGGCGCACTGTCTAGCATCATCTGAGCCCATTCCCCATTCAGAAGTTGTGTCCTCAGAATTCTGGGCATGTCTGATCTTTAGACCTGCAACTTTCTTCTTCTTAAACTGAGGTTTTGTTTTTGTCTTTTCTTCTTTTTTGGAAGTATAGTCTTGAGCGTGCTGTTTGTCTCTGGACTTTGTACGCTCTTCCTTGTGTTCTGACCGTCCTTCTCTCTCGGAGTTTTTCATCGAACCCTGAAAGGAACAATAGGAACGTGTATCAGTATCCTAATACCTATCAGGTTTCCTAATGTTATCCCTATTCCTGAGATTATACCTCTTTTCAGAGGGCTCCTGTGGAGGAGATCTACCCCGGGATTGAGATCTATTTCCTTTAAAGTTTTGTTGTTTTTTATTATCCCACTTCTTTTTAGAAGAAGCAGGTGTCTGCTTGGAAGTGTCCTTTTCAGAACTGCCCATCAGTTGTGGTTTCAAAGCTTTCCCACCTAAACTGTCTCTGCCTAATTCTGCATATGCAGTTTCAATTATTTTGGGTAGTTCGTGTTGTTGATCTATAGGACTGAACTCCCTTAGGCTTTGGCGGATTGCCACCGAAGCTGCTTCCCCTTTAATATTAGCTAGTATTATGGCTGATACCTGATCATAGTTACCTAGTAACTTCATCCCTAAGTTTAGGGCAGGCTCTGCTCCGTACTCATTTTGTATCTGTCTCAATACATCAGGTACTACTGCTAATGACGGGATACCATGTGTTATGGTATAAATGGCAGCAAAGACTGTACCCCAAGTGGTACAATCTTCTAATTGTGGTGTTATCCCCTTGGGCAAGCAGATTGTTAGCATTCTGTGTTTTTCATACGGGGTAGTATTCGGGAATACTGCCTCTAGCTGCGTTATTTTCTGAGCTACCCAGAACGGTATTTGTTCACGTTTTGTGGGCATTTTACCCATTACTGCGTGTAATGTTTGTAGTGTAATTTTAGTTGGTGTACCCTGAATTTGAGTTCCATTTGTTGCAACTATTGCTGGTTGGACTGTAAGTGTCCTCATGACGAATTGCGTCAAGTTTCTATAGATTTTAATTAAATCTTTATGTTGTATGAGTAAGTCTGCCTGTGGCATTGTGTCAATGTCAGGATGTGGTGTGTAGGCCGCTAATATCGGCCATGTTGCCCCTTCTCTTCCGAGCGGGCCGAGTCTTACTCTTCTTCTTATGTGGGGTAGGGCATCTTTAAACCAGTATAAGTGTTCCTGGTATGTGAGCGGAACCTCTAAATCCTCGAACGGATAATATTCCGCTGGTGCATCTCCTTCCGTGTAGGAGTGAAATGTTTTTGTTCTTGCATTTTCTGCTGGGAATGTAACCCACGAATAAAATACCTCTGTTTTCTTTGATTCGTGTGCCTCAATCACGAAAACTACTATGCCACCCCTAGCAAATAAACCATGCGCTAGTAGTCTCAGGGTGACTGTATTTCTAAAGTTTGGTGCAATTTGTATTGCGTCTGCATCGTCCTCGTCTGTGAGGGGCAAATTTTGTTGCAGTGGGTCTAATTCTGTGTTATTTCTTTCCTCAGTCATTTTGTAAAGAAGAACTTTTTCAAGGGAACTAAGATAAGGTGTTTAGCACAATTTTAGGAACAATGTGTCCTTCAAGCTTGATTAACCAACAGCCAATAAATAAGATTTTTAGCCTACTCAGCTGTGGCGGATTGTGCCCACCCACTCCAGACGTCTCTGGTGTTTTGTGAGTGGGGGTCTCTGAGAATAGCACGACTGAACTACTCAGATTCTACTGTTAAATAATTACCCAACCAACGTTGGCGGCGCCATGTCGTGTAGTCCCTATATTACCCATACAGGATCTGCGCGTTCGGATAACATAAACTGTAGGACTGGTGGCAGACTGGCTCTGAGCACCCCCACCGAGAATGTTAGCCTTTCTGTTTTAGCTAGCTCACAGTGCCACTAGAATCTCCTCTTATCGGGGAGAGAATAGTTTCTGGCAACCTCAGAACATGACAACCCTGATCCCCGAGGATCGTGGAAACAATATACTACTTTTCGCTCAGTCACTCGTGCTCACTTATTTGGTCTCAGAGAGTTACACAGAAGAAACAGTCGGGCGTGTTACAATAAGAATTTATTGCACAGTTGTTCTTCTAGTGTAAAATATATGTGCTGAAACAACCGTTAGACAGTAGCAGATATATATGATTAGCAGTACAGTGAAAATAAAAGGATAGTATAGTTCTACCATCTTGCAATGATCATGAATACATACATGAATATAAAATGCATGATAAAAATGCGCGTACTCCTACGATGCCTATCTAGATGTACCTAAGTGTACCTAGCATGTGAGTAGGTGTGAAGCCAAGAATCCCTCTAGGATTTAGTCTAACCCCATTACCTGAAGTGAGAGAGTGTGGGACCCCGTCCTGGTCTCGAGTTGGACACCCCGCGAGGGATGTGTTAGACCACTGTCAGCTGGAGCGTCTGTATGCAGGAGCCTCAGCGTCTCTGGGCAGTGTGTCGGCCTGGAAGTCTCAGTCTCCTCTCCCAACCCTAGCAAGATGTGCTGTATTTATACAAAAAGTATCTAGGGTTTCTTTGTCCCTTGTTTCTTGTATTAGCCATTGTTGGATTTGAGGATGACGTATGGGATGAACCTTGTACGTAGATATTATGCAGGTGGTGTGTAGCCCCTGCCTGGTTTCCAGGAACCCTAATGAATATTCATTCATACTGTATGAGTCTATTGATGGAGTTATAGGACGCTATTGTTCAGGGAAAATCCTCCTTCTGTGCCCAGGACTAGAACTAGGTAAAGGTTTAATCCTAAAGGCTCGTTACTGTGTAGTATAAGGGAGATAGTGTAGGTGAAGGTGTATGATATTACCCGGGCCTATATTAGGGTACCTATATGAAACATAACAGCACTCTGGGCTTAGAACTGCCCACAACCCCAACTATGCAGAGTGCCTGTCGCCCTGCCCCTGAACTATTTGTAGATTATGAGGGGGTGGAACAATTACTCCCGCCCCTGCCATCTGATGCATATTAGTATATACAGATCCATGTAAAAATAGCATCATTATTGTTAGAGTCACTTAGCGTTAACAGTCTATCACGTCTCAAAGGCAGGCACTTCACTCAGTTGGCCCCCGGGTACCTGCTTCATTCCTCAGGATTCTCGTTGTTGGTGAGCTGTACTGTATTCTCACTGGAAGTTGATTGCTTTGCCGGGGGATGTTCTTTCCCTCGCCTGGAGTTGCCCCCTTTTGCCGGTCTCCATCCCTCCAAACAGTCCGCGGCCGACTCAGGAGAATCGAAGAACCAGGCCCTTCCCTCAGCCTCAACACGGAGCTTTACAGGGAACAGCATTGAATATGGAAGACCCTTGTATCTTAGTTGTTTCTTAATTCCCAAGAAGGAGCGCCTTTGTCTCTGGACATTGATCTTGAAATCCGGGAAGAAGGATATTTCACTATTCTCGTACTTGACTGGGGGTTAGTTCGAGCGGTTTGTAATATATTGTCATGATCTCTGGGCCCGATTCACAGAACTAACTTAAGACAAAATCCTAAACTTACTACCATTTCGGTATTCACAGAAGGCACTTACTCATTTTGGTATTCACAGAAGGCACTTACTCATCAATGAGTAAGTGCCTTCTGTAAATACCAAAATGAGTAAGTTACTCAAAATGAGTAAGTTACTCATTTTGGTATTCACAGAAGGCACTTACTCATCAATGAGTAAGTGCCTTCTGTGAATACCAAAATGAGTAAGTGCCTTCTGTGAATACCAAAATGGTAGTAAGTTTAGGATTTTGTCTTAAGTTAGTTTTGTGAATCGGGCCCTCTGAAATGAAGGAATCTCGCTAGCAACGGTCTCAGGGGAGCCCCTGGTTTCGGTCGTCCTCCAGGGATCCTATGCGCCCTTTCCACCGTAAAGAATTTGGACAATCCTTTCGGCTTCAGATGGTTTATATTAGGTCTTTAACAAAGAAGTCCGCTGCAGGTCCTTCCGACCTTTTGGGGACCCCGATGATGCGAACATTATTCTGGCGAGTCCTCCCTTCATAGTCATCTAGTTTGCTTTCCGCCATTTTGCTCGCGGCCTGGAGTTCCTTAATTTCTTGTGGCATTTGCTTGGTGTCGCGAGTGAGATCACTGGTGATGGTTTCTATGTTTTTAACTTTCTCGCTCATGTTGTGTAAATCCGCTCTAATGAGAGTCACTTCGACCGTTATCGAGTCCCTCCTATGTTCCAGTGACGTGCGTACCCCCGCAATGGCGTTCATAATTTCTTTAAGAGTAGGATTGTCTTTTTCTGGTCCCGATCCCGTTGCAGTGCTTCCTTTAGTTGCTGTATCCGTGTCCGCCTGTTTCTGGGTTGCGTATTTATCCAACTTGGTTTGGAGCGAGCCCTTTAGTCCCCTGGATATCGTGGCTGGAGGTCTTGTTATACACTCGTGTCCACCTGGATACAGCTCGCCGCCTACTCCGGGGAATTGTTCCCCTTACGGCCTGTCGAGGTTCTCCACGAGGGGCCCCACAGTTATGGGGCTCGAAATCTCTTTGAAACTACATAGTTACTTCAATCTTTCTCGTATTTAGTTCTCAGGGCTCAGACAGCCCGAACTCCCTGCTGATTTTGTCCTGTGATGTCTCTTCAGGGTTCGATTTAGTCCCTCACCGAGCCAGCGATCCAGGCCGCCGGTCCCTCGCTCAAGTTGTCTGCTGGTCCACCCTACCAAAATAGTTGCTCTTCTTCTGTTACCTCCCTAATTAGCTTCCAGACTTTTCTTCCCCCAGCCCCGCGCCAAGGTTCTGCCCCCGTCTTGAGGTGGTCCGGGCTCTGTGTCCGCTGCGTCCCCCAGGGGCATCTTCAGGATTGAATATGTCTGCTCTATTTCGATGGTTGAATCCGCAAGGCTTCGTTCTGGAGCGATCCCCGGCTAGCCTAATCAAATTGGCTGCCTGTTGTCACCTCCCTGTTGCATATGTCACAATTCTTTGTCTTCTCCAGCCCTGCTTACCTCCGTTCACCTCCGCGTTTATTTCCGGTTGTTACACGGTTCCCACAGTTGCGGCGCGCCGCTGTTTTACCTCACGCAACGGTTTCGCTGCACATCAGCGGGGCTCCGCTTCCAGACGGTTCGGCCCGGGGAGTGGACTCGTGCCCTTCCGGTCGTGTCCTGCCGTTATTTAACTTTTGTCGCAACTCGACTATCCCCGTAGCTTAGGAGACCTCCCGGTCGCGCGCCCCAGATCGTTGATTGGCTGCCGTCTCGTTATCCTTTACCTCGGGTTCCGTAGGTCGCAAGTTGATTGAGGCCTTGCGTGGTCAGGCTCACAAATCGAGGCCGAGGCCTCTTGGTCCAGCGAGGCCGCACCTCGCGTCTCTGCCGCCCTGGCCGCCTCTTTGGATCTTGGATGCCCGGATTTCGAGCCTCCATGTCTCTAGGATCTTAACGACAGATCTGAAGTGGTTCACGGATGATAGTACCAGATTAATTGATGGCAGGGACTAGAGGGTTACAGAGCTCCTCTAATGTGCGACCATCTTGACCGGCACCAAGCCACGCCCCCCGAACCTTGTAATATTGTTATAATGGGCCTTCTGTTTTGCCTTATTTGAGCATATGTGTAAGTGATGCAGAGGAAACTAGTCTGTAGAGTGGACGAACTGACAAACATATTCCTGCTCAATCAACATTATCATTACAGTTCCATCCTTCAATCAAAGATTACATTCTTGTTTAAGGAATTTCATAAATGTATTTAATTTACATAAATGTATTTGGATAGTTTCATAGATGTGAGGTATGTATGTATTTTTGTTTGTGGTATTTGTATAGTGTGGACCTAGCTAAAAGTCAGTGCAGTGCGGCACAGTGTCAAAGGCAAAGATACAGTCAATGAGTGATTGGAGCGGTAGGTGGGCTCTGGAAGCAAAAGTATAGTGTTACTGCATCATGATGTAGCGTTCTAGGGGGGGGGGGGGCTTGCAGCCGATGGCGACGGACGCGAGCTGAGGAGCTCTGACCGCTGCTTCCCTGTGTACAATAATCCTGACGCCCAGACACAGCGGGGGGAGCCAGAATCCACGCAGTGCGGCACCGGAATGTGGGTGCTACCGACGGCGGAGCCCAGAGACGGCTCTGAGGCTGCGTTTGAGAGGAAATTGTAGAGCTCCTGGCCGGACGGACCCGTGGGCAAAATGGCGGCTGACTTATGATTCCCGCGGCCGCTGCTGCCCTGCCGGCTTGGCGGACGCTCCGACCCAGGCGGAGAAGCCTGCACTGGGAAGTGGAGCCCAACGGTATGCGGCGGAATTGGAGGGCGAGCGGAGGCTGTCACGGTATCCAGCGTGTCCAGCCCCGGTGACCTGTTGCCGTATTTGTGAGGCCGTTGATAAAATGGCGGCCGCGCCGCCTGCGTCCTAAAGTGACTGCCGCGACAGCGAGGAGACCAACCGCGGCGGACCTCAACTGGCCCCATTGGGGACCCTGAAGCCTTGCACATCCTGGAGGGGTGCTGGACTACGCTGGGGAGCCTCCGGGGCCGTTACACTGCTGCGAGGAAGGTCCGGCAGGGCCAACTACAAGATGGCGCCCGCCTGGCTGCCGGCTCAGCAGCTCCCCTAACACCCGCCTGATCAGCGCCCAATGCTCTGCAGCGACCTTGCCAGGTGAGGTGGAGAGGTCTGTGGCGCCTCGTTGGAGGTGAACTCAGTGGAAGCAGGAAGCGGCCTATGTACCGGCGCTGCCAGAATTGACTCTGGTGGGCTCTCTCTCAACTGGCGGCAAGAGAGCGGGGGAGCCTGGAGCGGCTACTGCAGAGTGGCCCGGTCAGACGGCGGTGGAACACCCCCATTCCCTGCAGAGTGGCTGGAGCGATGAGCATGCCCGCGTGGCCCTGGGGTGTGCGGCAGCGGCGGGGAGCTCACGTGTAGTGGCACCTGGACTGCCAAGAGTGACATCGAGTAGGTGCCAGTGTCCTATATACATTAGCGGGGGAGGAAAGGAACGGTCTGTAGTGGCAAGCAGAATCTACCCTGCTGGCAGTGCCTAAGTGGACTGAGAGCCGACCGAGCCCACCAACTGACAGATAGGGCCAACAGGTGTGCGGGGACACTTAGACTGGCGGCGTGGGCAGTGGAGTGCGGTCTGCGCCCTGTCCACCTCTTGGTGAACGGTGAACCCTGCAATACTGGTGGACGGTCTGCCATCTTGCCAGCGCTTAGCGGAGAGGGACCAGTGATCGATACTGCACACACCGCCGTGACAGCGGCGCGCCTGATGTAAAGCGGTCCCTATCTGGGCTGGAGCAGAGGCGACTTCTATCCTGCCGGGGCAGCCAGCTACCCGGCTACCACTACCAAAAGGTGGAGACTCCATTGGCTTACTGTGACGGTGCCACATTCTGTGGCCTTGGGAGGGTGCCTCGCCAGCGGTGAGCATCACTCGACCCCACGGACGGGCCCCTGCTGGAGTGTCGCCCTGACTACAAGACGGAGATTGCATGGTGGCGCGGCTCCCACGCTGAGGCCTAGACTGAGGGGAGGCTGCGCCCTGCAATCAGCGGATAGTGTCATCCGGCGAGTGGGAGCACCTAGGCTGGTGAGTTTCGAGGTGGGGTGCGTCCCACGCCAAGGCCGCATTCCGGTGGCAGGAGGCATTGCCAGGTGACCGGCAGTAGCGACAAAACGGCTACACAGCTCCCAGAACCTGGCGAACTGGACCCAATGGGGAGCACCAAAAGTACCACTGCGAATGCAATATCCCTGTGGTAAAGCGAGACAGTGACAAGGAGCTGAGGAGAAGAATTGGGACAAGTAGCTGCGAGCGAGCGCCAGGGGACACTGGTCCAGCTACTGAACATTGCGGAGCTGGTAACGAGAGGTCAGACACTGAAACCCCGTAGGGATGGGCCGAACACAGAAGAAGTGAGGGTTCAGCGCCCTCAGTACGGAACACCTGGGTGCCCACACAGACGACGAGGACGAGGTGTTGGAAGGGGGGAGTGATGCAACCCCCAGGAAACCTACTCTGTCCGACATCATGCAGGCAATCACGGCCTCCAGAGAAGTACTCGAAGGGAAGATCGATGCAATAGGCACAGACTTAAATATACTGAAAGATGACCATCGTAAACTCAAAGAGAGAGTAACAGCTAACGAGAAAGATCTGGGGGGCCTCCCGGACACAGTTCAAGGGATGCAGCGCTCCCTCACGGACCTAGAAGCGAAGATAAAGGTGCTAGAAATGCGGGCCGAAGACAGTGAGGGCAAGTCCCGTAGAAAAAACATTTGTGTCATTGGCGTGCCGGAGCGGGCAGAAGGGCCCAACATGGTGAGCTTCTTGAAAGACTGGCTCCGCACTGTGGTGGCTCCAGAAGGGCTGTCCCTCTTCTATGCGCTGGAGCGCGCGCACAGAGTCCCAGCAAAACCGCCAAGACCAGGGGCTCCTCCCCGACCTATTGTAGCACGACTGCTGTATTTCCGCGATCGGGATCACATTTTGCAACAAGCCCGCCAAAAGCAACGGTTGCAGATTGACAACAGTGCCATAATGATCTTCCCGGATTTTACCAGAGAAGTGCAGGGGGCCAGAGCATCCTTTCTGGCTGTGAAAAAGAAACTCCGTCAGTTGCAAATTCCCTATGCAATGCTGTTCCCCGCGCGACTCAGGGTGGCAGACCCTAGGGGACCTCGTTTCTTCCAGTCGCCGCAAGAGGCCTGGGAATGGCTTGATTCGTGAGGACCAGTGTCCCAGCGGGTTTCTGCATCGAACTCCCCGCAGCAGAGCCCTCGTAGCCACAAATCTGGCTCTAAAGCCCCATCGCCCAGGGAGCTCAGTCGGGAACGCCGAAGAGCGCTGCAGGCAGTGGTGTCCCATAGTCAACAAACTGCCAGCCCCGCATCGAGCGAGAGTGGACTACACGCAGGACGATCGGAAACGTCACAGGTGAACAGCGACACTGACATTTCAGAAACGAACTATCCCACGGTCACGCCTCAGACTGAAGATGATCTCATGTGAAGCGCTGGACACGGCAAGGATGAGTGAAGCCTTCCACAACAGGGGAGGTACCGAAGTTCGCTCCAGGCTACGCCTTAGGCTGCGGAGGTCCACAAGTGACGGCGATACTGTGGTGGCAAGAGCTGAAGTTTCCAGCGACCAGGCATGGCCTCTTTTTCTGGCACTCTCCTCATAGACCTGAGTACACTCCGCACTGCAGTGCTGCCCTTGGCCAACAGGTCTGGGGGTTATGATATTGGACTGCGATGTCTGATTCATGTGCTGGGGAGGCGGGGGCGCGGAACCCTGGCTCCGAGATTGTAAGTTGCCCACCCCTTTAACTGTCACTGGATGATGGTATGGTTTA
This sequence comes from Calotriton arnoldi, assembly GCA_963921515.1. NCBI lineage: Eukaryota > Metazoa > Chordata > Amphibia > Caudata > Salamandridae > Calotriton > Calotriton arnoldi. The sequence continues at coordinate 235,390 of CAWUFW010001841.1, read as the reverse complement.
GAATTGTTTGGATGGGGGCTAGTTCTTCGGCACCTGTCCTGGGGAGGGGGAGCTGGGGTTGTTTATTCAGGCGGGGTAGGTTTTGGGGACCCAGGCGTCTCAGGGGGGGGGGTTTAATAACTGCAAGATCACACCACGACAATGGGATCCCCACTAGGCTTGAAATGCATTTCGTGGAACGTGCGGGGTTTGCACTCAATGGTACGCCGTCATAAAATTCACTCCTATCTAGTTCGCAGGGGTATTCAGATAGCTCTCCTACAGGAAACCCACACATTGGCAAAGGAAGGGTTGGCACTGCAGCGCCCCTGGAAGGGTCAAACATATTACACCACTTACTCCGCGTTTGCACGGGGGGGTTTTAATTTGGATAAGAGTAGGTATTCCGTTTCAGTGCACACAGCGGGTCATAGACCCCGAGGGACGCTATATCATGGTATCCAGAAAGCTGGATGGCAGGGACCTTACACTAGGGAGCATATATGCGCCTAATTCAGATCAGCCGACCTTTTTCTCTCACCTATCTCGCGCACTGGCGACTGTCCTCACGGGCCCGGTCCTGCTGGGGGGAGACTTCAATTGCACAGCAGATGTCATGCTTGACCGTTCGCATCCCCCACTCCCTGATGCACCGGCACACAGGCTAGCAGCAGTGCGGTGCCGTTGGCAGCAGAAATGGGACCTGGTAGACTCCTGGAGGGCACAACACCCGACGACCCGGGATTACTCTTTCTTCACAGTCTTACACGACCTCCACGTCCGATTAGACGCCATTCTGTGCTCCCCGGACATCCACGGGGGGATTGCCAGTAGCGAGTATCTCACGCGGACGCTCTCGGACCACAATCCAGTACTGGTGAGCCTGCAATGGTCTCGTGCGTGACCCAAGATCCCCACCTGGTGCTTGCGTCCCGAGGCATTAGAGGACCCGGTTTTTAAGGCGACAATAGGTGAGGCTATTACTAATTACTTCCAAGATAATGAAGGTACTGCCACATCCTCATTAGTGGAATGGGACGCGTGCAAAACTGTCATTAGGGGGAAATGCATCTCCAAGATGACGGGAGTCAGGAAAACGTTGCTTCAGGATATTGAGAGAGCTGACCAGACATTGCGCGACCTGGAAAGAGAAAGGCCCAAGAACCCAGACAAACAGCAGGAGCTCTTAGAAGCCAGGGAGGAAGTGGCAGTGCAAGTGGAGTGACTACGCTGCTTCGATTATAAAAAATATATAACCTGTGCGCACTCGGAAAGGGACAAGTCGGGAGCCCTATTGGCTTGGTTAGCCAACCCGGCCAGGAGAGGCTCAGTAATTCTGGAGCTTAGAGACCAACAGGGGATAGCTAAATATGACCAGCAGGGAATCAACAACCTGTTTCTCGCCTACTACACAGGCCTGTATAGTAGTCAGCTAGCTCCTACAGAGGAGGAATTGAATGACTTCACGCGGGATATTGAATTGCCAGCCTTGGACGAGGACACAGCAGAATTACTAGGACGGGCAGTCGAAATAGGAGAGGTGCGGGGAGCTATCAAGCGTATGGCCCGCAACAAAACTCCAGGCACAGATGGCCTCCCCATTGAATTCTACCTAGCATACATTGATATACTGGCCCCCAGATTGGTGCAGTTATATAACGATGCCAAACACGCTGGCTTACTCCCTACGTCCACCAGGGAGGCGGTTATCGTACCGTTACTTAAACCGGGCAAACAAGCATGGGATAGAACAGCATACCGTCCGTTATCCATGCTCAATTTAGACTATAAAATCTTAAGTAGAATCTTGGCCACCCGCTTGCTTCCCTATATGACTGCACTAATCCATACTGACCAATCCGGGTTTATCCCCTCCAGAAACACGGCGCTTAACGTGCGGCGCCTTCTGCGAATTTTAGAAGTGGCCTCCTCTACCACTGACACGGCGACGGTTTTTGCCGTTGATATAGAAAATTGCAAAGACAACAATTGATGGACAGAATGCAGAACAATGTCGTACATTCACCCCAGTACAGAGATCTGGGCCTAAATCCATCGTTTTTTTGCTCACCATGCCATTCCAGTTTGGACCCAGCCATATGCAAATCAGTCTTGACCCCTGCGCCCAATGGGAACAGTCCAGCCCGAACTGCCAGGCCAGGTCCTCCTGGACTGGAAACAAGCATCCTAGGACCGGTTTCGGGCTTTCAGCCCTCATCAGCCAGGATAGCTTGACTCCAGTGGCATGGAGAGCATGGGACCCACGTCTGGGCATACCCGTCCCACTCGGGGTGACAAATGCAAAAACAACAATTGATGGACAGAATGCAGAACAATGTCGTACATTCACCCCAGTACAGAGATCTGGGCCTAAATCCATCATTTTTTTGCTCACCATGCCATTCCAGTTTGGACACAGCCATATGCAAATCAGTCTTGACCCTGCGCCCAATGGGAACAGTCCAGCCCGAACTGCCAGGCCAGGTCCTCCCTGGACTCGAAACAAGCATCCTAGGATCGGTTTCGGGCTTTCAGCCCTCATCAGCCAGGATAGCTTGACTCCAGTGGCATAGAGAGCACGGGACCCACGTCTGGGCATACCAGTCCCACTCGGGGTGACAAATGCAAAAACAACAATTGATGGACAGAATGCAGAACAATGTTGTACATTCACCCTAGTACAGAGATCTGGGCCTAAATCCATCGTTTTTTTGCTCACCATGCCATTCCAGTTTGGACCCAGCCATATGCAAATCAGTCTTGACCCTGCGCCCAATGGGAACAGTCCAGCCCGAACTGCCAGGCCAGGTCCTCCCTGGACTGGAAACAAGCATCCTAGGACCGGTTTCGGGCTTTCAGCCCTCATCAGCCAGGATGGTTTGACTCCAGTGGCATGGAGAGCACGGGACTCACGTCTGGGCATACCCGTCCCACTCGGGGTGACAAATGCAAAAACAACAATTGATGGACAGAATGCAGAACAATGTCGTACATTCACCCCAGTACAGAGATCTGGGCCTAAATCCATCGTTTTTTTGCTCACCATGCCATTCCAGTTTGGACCCAGCCATATGCAAATCAGTCTTGACCCTGCGCCCAATGTGAACCGTCCAGCCCAAACTGCCAGGCCAGGTCCTCCCTGGACTGGAAACAAGCATCCTAGGACCGGTTTCGGGCTTTCAGCCCTCATCAGCCAGGATAGCTTGACTCCAGTAGCATGGAGAGCACGGGACCCACGTCTGGGCATACCCGTCCCACTCGGGGTGACAAATGCAAAAACAACAATTGATGGACAGAATGCAGAAAAATTTCGTACATTCACCCCAGTACAGAGATCTGGGCCTAAATCCATCGTTTTTTTGCTCACCATGCCATTCCAGTTTGGACCCAGCCATATGCAAATCAGTCCTGACCCTGCGCCCAATGGGAACAGTCCAGCCCTAACTGCCAGGCCAGGTCCTCCCTGGACTGGAAACAAGCATCCTAGGACCGGTTTCGGGCTTTCAGCCCTCATCAGCCAGGATAGCTTGACTCCAGTGGCATAGAGAGCACGGGACCCACGTCTGGGCATACCCGTCCCACTCAGGGTGGCAAATGCAAAAACAACAATTGATGGACAGAATGCAGAACAATGTCGTACATTCACCCCAGTACAGAGATCTGGGCCAAAATCCATCGTTTTTTTGCTCACCATGCCATTCCAGTTTGGACCCAGCCATATGCAAATCAGTCTTGACCCTGCGCCCAATGGGAACAGTCCAGCCCGAACTGCCAGGCCAGGTCCTCCCTGGACTGGAAACAAGCATCCTAGGACCGTTTTTGGGCTTTCAGCCCTCATCAGCCAGGATAGCTTGACTCCAGTGGCATGGAGAGCACGGGACCCACATCTGGGCATACCCGTCCCACTCGGGGTGACAAATGCAAAAACAACAATTGATGGACAGAATGCAGAACAATGTCATACATTCACCCCAGTACAGAGATCTGGGCCTAAATCCATCGTTTTTTTGCTCACCATGCCATTCCAGTTCGGACCCAGCCATATGCAAATCAGTCTTGACCCTGCGCCCAATGGGAACCGTCCAGCCCAAACTGCCAGGCCAGGTCCTCCCTAGATATAGAAAAAGCATTTGACAGCCTGGAGTGGCCTTACCTATATCATGTGATGCGGAAAATGGGGCTGGGTGATGCCTTTGTGAGCTGGACGGCTCTCCTGCCCGAATTAAAACTGGAGGTCTCATCTCAGGGGCCTGCAGGGTGGGAAGGGGAACGAGTCAGGGGTGCCCCCTTTCCCCCCTGTTGTTTGTTCTGGCTATGGAGCCGCTGGCAGCGCAGGCCAAATCGGGGCGCGCCTATCGGGGGCTTAGTGTACATGGGGTGACTCACCACATAGCGCTGTATGCAGATGACCTGCTGCTCTTTCTGACTGACTCGGGGACGGAGCTTGTTGGGGCGAAAAACCTGCTTCAGGCTCTCAGTAGGGTTGCAGGACTCAAAGTGAACTGGACAAAATCCTGCCTGTTCCCAGCGAAAAAGGGCAGAGTAGGCCCACAAGACTCAAAGGGAGTGGCCTGGGAGGACAGATGCCTGACGTACCTAGGAACACGAATACGCCATGATGAAGACTACATCCTGGAGGGTAGCATAGGGAGGGCTATAAGGGGGACGAAAAGTAACTTGGACTTCTGGGGCTCCTTGCCACTTTCAGTTGCGGGCCGCGTGGCACTGCTTAAAATGATCACCCTGCCACGTTTATTATACTACTTCGGTACTCTACCAATTTGGATCCCGGCGAAGTACTTTGCACAACTGGGTTCCTTTGGGGCGCTGGCAGACGCAGAGTGGCTCTGACTACTCTCATGCGACCTAGAGCGGAGGGGGGCCTAGCAGTTCCCGATTTTGAGACCTACTATTTAGCAGCACAATTTCAGTGGCTAACGCAACGAGTAGCACGCAATACTAGGGGGGCTGAGGAACAGCGGGAGGATTTTGGGACCCAGCAAATACTGTCCCGCATAGTCCTGAGGCTCCCTGTTCGAACTGAAACCCTTTCTACGGAGCTGGGCACAGCGCGGAAGTGCTGGAACCGATACCTGCGTAGGGCTAAAATTAAACGCCCTTATGCTCCAGAAATCCCATTATTGCTGTGTAAGGCCTTACCACATGGCGGCAATTGGCTGAGGCTGCAGAACTGGGCGGACCAGGGGTTGGCCAGTTTAGGAAACATATATGAGGAGGGCACCATGCTCCCATTCAATGATCTGCAAGCTAGGTATGACCTACCCGGGGGGGACTTTCTGCTGTATACAGCACTTACTGCGGCTATCCGAAAGCACTGGGGAGAGGGTCTCAATGAACCAAAGACGTCAATGGGTTGCCAATACGTGGTAATGGCAGCAGGCCCGTTCCAAGCAGTGACGTGCCTGTACAGACGCGTGATATTCGAGGCTTTACTTCCCCTGACTGACTTGAAGCTTAAATGGGAAGCCGACCTTGGGGAAGATATCCCGGAGAAAGCTTGGGGGGAGTTGATGGAGAGAGCTTGGAAGAGCACCAGGAATGCACAATTCCAATTAGTACATTTCTATATCCTGCACTGGGCTTACCTGACCCCGGAAAAGCTTAGTAAGTATTTCCCCAACACCTCGGCGACTTGCCCGCATTGCAACGCTGAGGGGGCAGACGTTAAGCATATGTTGTGGGACTGCCCGTTTCTAGACAGTTACTGGGAGGAATTAACAACGATACTGACTGATGTCACGGATAGGGAACTGGAACCGTCCCTGAAACACCGTCTTACATTGGTTCCCTCATACGTCCAAAAATAAAGTCACAAGTAAGTTTCTAGATTTGGGTTTACTCCTGGCTAAGCGTAATATCACTATGCATTGGAAAGCGAAGGGGAGCCCAAGCATAGCGCGATGGAAAGCAGAGCTCCTTAAATGGGCTGAATGCGAAGGAGTGATTAGATTGCAGATAGCGAAACGCACAGGGAGCGAGAAGGCGTTGGAAACGGCGAAGGCCTAGGAGGCGTTGGTTGTAGCACTCAAATCCCCTGATAATAGCAAAGATGACACCTCGGTAGGGGGCCCCGCAGTCGACACAGGGTAATCTGTGGGCGCATGCAGAGTTCTGGGGGCCTGTTGCCCCGCCTCAGGAGAATACATCAAAACACCTTACCGAGGCGAGTTCCTCTACAGTGATACCCCAACTAGTGGGGATGCCCGCCAAGCCCTGTATGGATCTCTCTTATCACTGACCTAGACCTACGTGACACGCCTGGGGGGGAGGGATGGGAGGGGGTGTAGTTGGAGGGGGATGGTTGGAGGGTAGGGGGGGAGGGGGCAGTTTGGGGGCCAGAGGCTGCATTTGCCGCAGTTGCAACAGGACCTGACTGCAAGAACTGACATAGAGCCGGCTAGCCGTGGGGCGCACCTCAAACTCCAACTGAACTGCTGCCTTGTGGGTCTTGTATTGCTCTACTTTTGTTCCAAGTAACTTGTTGTTCAACTGTGTGCTTGGCCGGGGTGAGACACCACGGCCTATATTCTTTGTATGAAACTCAATAAAATCTGTTTAAAAAATAAATAAATGATGTAGCGTTCTTTAAGGAGGTCCATCATCTGTTCTTTCCTAAATTGGAGCAGTATTGTGAGGCGGGCCGAACAGGCCTTTTATTCCATTTGGCATTTTCTCGTGGGCTGAGCACTGTGGATGTCACTTTTCAAATCCCAAGGTCTCTCCTGGTGCCTCTGTCATATTACCCAACTCCCTGAGGTTAATTTCAGCAAGCACAGGGAGGCTTTAAAAGAGGAAAAAGGAGAGGGAGGGGGAATGTAGAGAGAAAGTGATGCAGCAAGCACAGGGAGGCTTCAAAGAGAGAGGAGAGGAAGGGGGAATATATAGAGAGAAAGCGATGCAGCAAGCACAGGGAGGCTTCAAAAGAGAGAAAAGGAGAGGGAGGGGAAGATAGAGAGAAAGAAATCAAAGAGAAAGAGAGAGAGAGGAGAGAGAGAGAATGGATATATACAAAGAGAGAGGAGTTGTGTGAGGAGTTGAAGAGAGTGGGACTTGTTTGAGCATTTTTGGCAGGGTTGCTTTTGGTTCCCCAGTCGAGCCCTGCTGAGAGGTACTGTTGAATGCAGACATGTTGTTTCATATCGTGAGTGCATAGAGAGACAATGCCTGTTGCCTTCCTTTTTTGCACTTCTTTGCACTTCCCCAGTGTCTAATGACCACGGGGGTGCAAAGAGGCACTTCAGACGATGGCCTTGTCAGCCAGATATGTGGGAATACTCATCATGATGGCTTTATAAATGATGCAGCTGGTTTACAGATGGTGATGGGCCACCAAGGGAAGCCAGCAGAGTTCTATCAGGATGGGAGGTGAAGTGGTCATATTTCTTCCTGTCCTGGATGAGACATGCTACACTGTGTAGAATGACCTTGGGGGTGGAGGGTGCATTGGGAAGTCTGGGCAGCCAAGGAGCATTGGCACCATCCAGATGCAAGAGTGCAGTAGATTGAACAGCACTTGAAATAGTTTTCTCTAGGAATGGTTTCACTTTCTGTAGTAGAGGGAGCTGGCATCCGGACATGTTTCTTGTCTTGACACCATATTCCTTGATGATGAGGTGGGTGTCCAAGGTGAATCCAAGTGACTTGCTGTTGAGTGAAAGTTTGGGTTTGAATCCATTCAAATCCATGTCATTGCATCAGGTTTGGAAAAGGTGTTGCTTCTTTTTACTGCCAAATAAGAACTTTGTGTTGGTGGGATTGAGCTTCAAATACTCTTGCATCCTGAGAGTAATGATTTTCGTGAATATGTTGAGTTGGCTATGTAAGTTGTTGATATTTAAATGCACGTGAGTCTGAGCCATTTAACCCAGAAATTAATTGGTCTACTAAGATGTTGTCTATCTTTGCTGAACATCTAAACACCAGATATACAGTATCCTCTTGGGCTATTGGTTTTGATCTCTCAATTACATCATTAGCTCTTATAAGGTAGTACAACAACCTGTTGCAGTATTGAATGAGCAATTTGAAGGCACCAATAAAAAATTCAACAGCAAAATAGACAACTTGTACTGCTGCACAACAAAAGAACTAGTTCTGAATGTCTATATAATTGGGAGATATATTGAGAAATATATGGCGTATTGAAGAAGTAAGGACATTTCATTATACGATAAGCACTCTAGGATTAAAAACAAACAAAAATCCCTCAAAAATGTAGTTAAGGGACAAAGAAGGACCACATGCTTAAAAATTGGCAGAAAAACAAGAGCGACAGTCATGATTTTTGATACTCTGTTGTGAATGTATGTGTGTGATATTGGTACAGTGCTAATCTATCCAAAATGCAGTGGAGGGTCTAAAGGCAAAGATATAATCAATGAGTGTACTTGAAAAAGGGGGTTGATGAGGCCTCCCAAATAAAGATCATCCACGATTCTAAATGTCGACGCGAGTTTTTGAAGGAGCCATTCACTTCTTCCATTCAGTTCAAAGAAGTTTTATTGATAAGAATAAAGGTGTCAATACATGGTGCAGAAAATTAAACTCATGTCAACACATTACAAATCTGTTACAGTAGAAATACATGAATCGGACTTATTCATAAAGAGGAAACATGACAAAACTAAATAAATGATGACAATAAGAATATATGCATATCTAGGAACAATTAGAGGAGTCAGGGAGGTTTAAGGACTTCTTGTTGAGATGGCCTAAGTTGAGAGCAACGTGCTGCACTTGCATCAATATATATTGTAACAGGAGACCATAAGTCTAAACGTTTCGTAGCCAGTTGAATAGGATACACAAAGGAAGTGTCCAGCCTGTGATTGTGACAGATCGTATACCACTAGGCCCTATAGGAAATTTTTGTGAAGTCTTTCCAATTGGTAGTGATTTGTTGAAAGGCGACCGCTAGTAACAAGTCAATAATTTTGACATTAAACATAACAGTATCCCAAATAGATGAGAGACTTCCCAGAAAAATATAAGTAAAGGAAAAAGAAAACTTAGTACCAAAAATTAGATTAATTTGGGACCACACTTGTTTCCAAAAAGTTTGTAAAAGTGGGCAGGAAAATAGCATATGAAATAAGTCAGCATTTGAGGATGAGCATGTCCAACAAGCATCACACATTGGTGAACCTTTTGCTTCGGACATTTGGTGTTAGTAAGAGTCTATTATATACAAAGAATAATGTCTGCGTTGTGTTAGCTGCTCTAGATGATTTGCGGATCTTGGACCATATTTTCATCCATAACGACACTGCCAGGAGACCATAAAGTCACGTTCCCATGACTCTTCTGTTTTAGATTTTTGTCTAGCCTTATCAGTATTCTGTAAGTAGCTAAATATAGTGGAAGCTTTAGGCAAGGTCTTTAATAAAGTATGACCACTGACTCATTGTCAGTGAAATTGCTCTCCCACCCTCACAGCTCCACCATTAAGTGAGGCCTGCCCCTGCACTCTTGAGTGTTGGTGATCGAGGCCCTCCTCCACCCGCAGGTTTCCCTGTGCCTCATCCCTGGTTGTCCAGTGGACCTCTGTCTCCTTCCTCTCACTCTGCTCTTTCACTCGTTTTCACTCGTTTTTCTACCCTTTTTATCTTTCACCTTTCTGCACTTTTCTGCATCTCTGCTCTTTTGTGCCTTATTTCTGCTCATTTTCCCTTTTTCTCGCTCTGCTCTTTCACTCGTTTTCACTCGTTTTTCTACCCTCTTTTATCTTTCACCTTTCTGCATCTCTGCTCTTTTGTGCCTTATTTCTGCTTATTTTCCCTTTTTCTTTATCCCTTATTTCCTCCCTTTACCTTTCCCCGTCGCTGCTGCCCCGCGGCCCCTCCCCCCAGCGCGACCGGCCCAATCCAGCTCCCTCCCCGCTCCCGCCTCCCAGCTGTCCAGCCCTCCCGACCCCTACTTAATGGCGGCCACTGCAGGGACAGGCGAGCAAGACCACTGACTCATTGTCAGTGAAATTGCTCTCCCACCCTCGCAGCTCCACCATTAAGTGAGGCCTGCCCCTGCCCTCTTGAGTGTTGGTGATCGAGGCCCTCCTCCACCCGCAGGTTTCCCTGCGCCTCATCCCTGGTGGTCCAGTGGACCTCTGTCTCCTTCCTCTCACTCTGCTCTTTCACTCGTTTTCACTCGTTTTTCTACCCTTTTTATCTTTCACCTTTCTGCACTTTTCTGCATCTCTGCTCTTTTGTGCCTTATTTCTGCTCATTTTCCCTTTCTCTCGCTCTGCTCTTTCACTCGTTTTCACTCGTTTTTCTACCCTCTTATCTTTCACCTTTCTGCACTTTTCTGCATCTCTGCTCTTTTGTGCCTTATTTCTGTTTATTTTCCCTTTTTTCTTTATCCCTTATTTCCTCCCTTTACCTTTCCCCGCCGCTGCCTCCCCAGCGGCCCCTCCCCCCAAGCGCGACCGGCCCAATCCAGCTCCCCTCCCCGCTCACGCCTCCCAGCTGCCCAGCCCTCCCCGACCCCTACTTAATGGCGGCCGCGGGCAGCGGGCGCGCCGCTGGTTCACCGAAGGCGCGTCAAAGGCAAGCCCGTCTGCGCCCGTCTGCGACCCGTCCGCGACCAGCGCCAGGAATCCTGGACCGTCCCCCCCACGCTACGACCCAGCAGCACTCCACGCACTCAACCCAGGCCGCAACAACAAATGCAAGCTAGCATCACCAGCCGACACCCACGGACCCTTCAGCTGTCACCGCTGCCGGCACACCTGCACCACCGCCAAGAACACGGATCCAACACAACCCGCCCACAAGAACACAACCGAACCGAAGACCCTGCAATGCATCCTCCTCAACGTCCGATCCCTCCACAAACACGCCACAGAAATATGGGACCTCCTCGACAGCACCACCCCGGACGTAGCGTTCTTCACCGAAACCTGGACCAACACCACCTCGGGACCGGACATCGCCATCCCCCAAGGATACAAGATCTCCAGGAAGGACCGCCCCACCCGCCCAGGAGGAGGAATCGCCATCGTCCACAAATCCAGCCTCCGCCTGAGCACACTCCCCGACGAGCCCACAGAACTGATGGAACACCTTCACTTCAAGATACTGGCCAGCCCCACCGCCACCCTCCGAGGAACCCTCATCTACCGACCCCTGGACCCCGCGGACCCTTCGCCAACTCCATCACGGACATTATCTCCCCGCAGGCCATCGCATCCACCAACTACACCCTGCTGGGAGACCTCAACTTCCACCTCGACAACCAACTGGACCCCAACACCACATCACTCCTGGACAACCTCCACAACATTGGACTCTGCCAGATCGTGACCGAGCCCACGCACTCAGCAGGACACACCCTCGACCCCTCTTCACTACAGGAAACTCCATCACCTTCAGCCACACCACCGAACTCCCATGGACCGACCATCGTTGCGTCCACTTCACCTTCAGAACACCCACCATCCACAGACACCAGCACCTGCTTCCACGAAGAAACTGGACCAAAATCACTGATGACCAGCTCACCTCCTCAGTCAACAACTCCACCCCAACCATCGCGGAAAACGACGACCCCAACACCGCAGCCCAAACCCTGCATAGATGGATCTCGGATAGCACCAACACCATAGCCCCCCTCAAGAAAAACAACAATACCCGTGCCAAGAAAGCCAGATGGTTTACCACCGAACTTTGAGAGTCCAGACGCACATGCCGCTGCCTCGAAAAGGCCTGGAGGAACACCAAATCCACAGAAGCCCACAACAACTTCAGAGCCGCCACCAACGCCCACCATCAACTCATCAGAGAAACGAGGAAAAAAGCCCAACCCACCAGCGAGTCTACCGACATCCCTCCCTCACAAGACCTCTGCGACAAACTCAGCACCTTTTTCCACCACAAAATCAAGAGCATCTACGACAACTTCGACGAAGACAACCAACACACTGAACCCTCACCAACCACCCCCGACACCCGGAAACCAGCGATTGACGACTGGACAGCCCTCACCACCGAAGACACACTGAAGACAATGAAGTCAATCCACTCAGGGGCCCCCACGGACCCCTGCCCCCACCACATATTCAACAGAGCCGCCGACACCATCGCACCCATGCTCCGCCACACCATCAACCGCTCCCTGGCGACCGCCTTGTTCCCCAACGACTGGAAACATGCCGAGGTCAACCCCTCCTAAAGAAACCCTCAGCGGACCCCACCGACCTCAAAAACTACAGACCCATCTCCTGCTCGCGTTCCCAGCAAAAGTCATCGAGAAAGCCATCAACAGCCAACTCGCCACATTCATTGAAGAACACAACATCCTCGACTCCTCCCAATCCGGCTTCAGAAAAACCACAGTACGGAAACCGCCCTCCTCGCCGCAACAGACGACATCCGCACCCTACTGGACAAAGGAGAAACAGTAGCCCTCATCCTCCTCGACCTATCAGCGGCGTTAGACACAGTCTCCCACCGCACCCTAACACGCAGACTCTACGACGCAGGAATCCAGGACAAGGCCCTTGACTGGATCCGCTCCTTCCTCTCCGGCAGGACGCAGCGGGTCAGACGATGGACCCCACACCTACCACCTGCGGAGTCCCCCAGGGCTCCTCCCTCAGCCCGACGCTCTTCAACGTCTACATGGCTCCACTTGCCCCCATCGTCAGAACCTACGGACTCAACATCGTGTCATACGCAGACGACACCCAGCTCATCCTCTCCCTATCCAACGAGCCCAACACCGCCAGACGCAACTTTCGAGAAGGCATGGAAGCCGTCGCCAAATGGATGAAAAACAGCTGCCTACAACTAAACACCAACAAAACAGAAGTACTCATCATGGGCCCAAACCCTGACGCCTGGAGCGACACCTGGTGGCCCTCCGCCCTCGGAAACCCGCCAACCCCCACAGACCACGCACGCTACCTGGGAATCATCCTGGACTCCGAGCTCAAAATGGACCGCCAGATCAACTCTGTCTCGTCTTCCTGCTTCCACACCCTCCGCCTCCTTCGTAAGACCTTCAAATGGATCCCCCTCGAACACCGAAAGACCGTCACTCATGCCCTGGTCACCAGCAGACTCGACTACGGCAACGCACTCTACGCCGGAATAAACAAAAACCTCACCCGCAAACTACAGAACATCCAGAACGCCGCCGCAAGACTGGTCCTCAACCTGCCAAAACACTGCCACATCTCCCAGCACCTGCGCACACTCCACTGGCTCCCCGTCGAGGCGAGAATCACCTTCAAGATGCTCACCCACGCACACAAGGCCCTCCACGGCACCGGACCAGCATACCTAAACAGCCGACTCAAATTCCACGCACCCCAAAGGACCCTACGATCAGCCCAGCTCTCCTACGCCGTGGTCCCCCGCACCAGAAAGACCAGATCGGGAGGCCGCTCCTTCTCCTTCCTCACGGCCAAAGCATGGAACGCCCTTCCGCTCCATCTCAGACAGACATCGCTCCCCATCTTAGCAAGAAACCTCAAAACCTGGCTCTTCGACAGACCCCCTCCTTGATGGAATGGAACCTGCACCCCTCCCCCCCCCCTAGCGCCTTGAGACCCTTACGGGTGAGTAGTCGCGCTTTAACAAACCCCTGATTGACTGATTGAAGTTGTGATGGGGTGCTTGGAACACTGAGGATACTAGGTGCGGCGGATAATTGATTCAAGCAGAATATATTTATGTTTAAATGAAGGAGGCAAATTGAATGAATGGCTTAATGAGGAAAAGGATAAGAAGTTAGATTGTGAGAACAATTGGTGGATCCATATTAGTCCCCTCTGTCTCCAAGTCTTCCAATAAAAGGGCTTATTTCGGATGAGCAAGTTTTTGTTGTGCCAAATTGTAGAATTGAGAAAGGAGTCTTCAGTAACTGGAACGGAAGGGGAGATTGAGTAAAGCAGTTTGGAGGTGAGTTGATTTATAGGGGTAGAGAGGGACTGTGGTTTGCGTGAGAAGGAGAGATATTCTGAAAAGGAGAAGGGAGACAGAAAGAGAAGCTCAATTGAGGTCCATAATGGATATTCTTCTATTGAGTCTTGCAACCAAAGAGAAGCTTGATGTAAAAGAAATGCTTTCTGATATGTTTGAAAATTAGGAAAATTAACTCCCCCCTCCATCTTGGGACGTATTAGTTTTGATATGGACATGCGGGATTTCTTTTTGTTCCACAGGAAGGAGGAAAGAATAGAGTCAACCCTCCTGAAAAATTTGGCGGGAATAAGGACTGGTATGTTAGAGATAGTGTACAAAACTATGGGTGACAGCATCATTTTTATAGTGTCCAAGCGACCCCACCAGGATAAATAAAGGGGGTGCCACTTGGTGGTCAGATCAGAAATCTTTTGAATACATATATTCATACATGACGTAACCGTGTCTGAAATTGAGGAAGTGACGTGTAATCCTAGATATTTAATATGTTTGGGGTTCCATATGAAATTAGAAGTGTGAAAATCCGATTTAAAAGTGTATTTGGTCAGGGGCAAAATCTCGCATTTATCGATATTCAGTTTATATCCGGATATAAGGGAATATGATCTTACATCTGCTAAAAAGGCAGGTATTGAATCGTTTGGTTTTGACATAAAAGTAAGATATCGTCAGCGTAGGCGGCGAGTTTAATGTGGGAATTTGGGGTATGGAAACTGTGCAATTTAGGATTTTGACGTAACTTGGAAAGAAAGGGTTCTAGAGCTAAATTGAATAGAAAGGGGGCAGCCTTGACGCACTCCTCTGCCCAAATCAAAAAATGAAGAAATCATACCGTTGGCACAAACAGCAGCACGAGGATTGGAGTATAAAAGAGAAATGAATGATATAAAATTGGGGCCAAAACCAAACCATCTCAGAGAATGAAACAAATATGCCCATTCGACCCTATCGAATGCTTTCTCAGCGTCCAAAGCAATTGCCGCAAAGGGGTATTTTAGGTGAGAGGATTTAGATAAGACATTAAAGAGAAGCCTCGTATTATCTGTTATGAATCTCCCTTAACAAAGCCAGATTGTTCTTTACCCAGGAGGTTTGGTAAAAACGAGTCCAAACGTATAGCTAATGCTTTAGAATTTTTTTTTATAATCGATGTTAACCAGGCATATAGGCCTATAATTTTTACAGTATTTAGGGTCTTTACCTTCTTTAGGAATAAGACAAATGTGTGCTTCTGAAAAGGAGCCAGAGGAGCTGTTTATGGAGCTAAAAGAATTTATCAAAAAATGTAATTTGGGTAGTAAAAGCTTAGAGAAGTGAGTGTAAAATTCGACAGTAAAGCCATCTGGGCCTGGTGCTTTATCCCTCTTAAGGTGCTGCAAAGCTTTTAGAAGTTCGTGCTGTGTTATATCTGTCTCCAGAGAAGACAGATCCGGAGGCGTATGTTGAGGTTTTTGGATGCTAGAAAAGAAATGTGACAAGGAATGATCTGTGTGTTGTGTTTCGGATGTGTACAATGATTTGTAGAAAGTGGAGAATTCATTTAAAATTTCAACATCTTTAAATTTTAACACAGAATGTTCATCAAAAATAGAATCAATGTTCAATCTATTTTGTCGGATCTTTAAATAATTGGCCAGAATTTTCCCTGCTTTGTTTTTACCCCCATAAAATTTTGCACTGGATTTTAACAAAAACAATGAGGCATCATCTGTCGATTTCTTATTAAATTGTAGTTTGGCATTTATAAGAGCTGTTAAACAATCTTTCGAATGAGAGGAATAATAAGAGTGTTCCAGTTTCTTAATTCCAAGTAGGAGATCATTAGAAAGTTCACGTGAGACTCTCCGTTTCTTGGCAACAAAGGCAATAATGAAATCTCGTGCTAAGGCCTTAAATGCGTCCCAAATAGTTGAGAATTGCAGAGACTCAGTTTGATTTAGCTCAAAATACTCCTCAAAAAAAGTGCCAAAAGAAGCATTAAACTCTGGGTTTAAAAGTAGAGTATTATTAAAACGCCATCTTTTAGGACCAGCACTTTTGGGCAAGATATCAAGGTTAATTGCGACAGGGGCATGATCTGATAATAAAATGGGACCAATTTCTGCATTAGTGAGGGATTGCGAAATATTATGGGAAACAAATATATAATCAAGTCTTGATTGAGAATGATGGGTAGGAGAATAAAAAGTGTATTCCCTAATGGTTGGATTGCATAAACGCCAATCATCAAGGAGTTTATGTTGAGTAATAGCATGGACAAAAGCTTTATGGGGCTTATTAGGGACAAAAGGAAAACTGGAATTCCTATCAACGAATGGATCAAAAGTCTGGTTGCAGTCACCGGCTAATATAAAATTAACATCAATGCACTTGGTAACTTGTTTGGCCAATGTAGGCCAAAAGAAGTGTTACCTCCTGTGGGAGCATAGACATTGAGGAGAGAAACTGGAACACTCTTTAGTGACAATTTAACATTCAACCATCTACCTTCAACATCTGATTCTTTCGAAAGTAATACAATTGGGAGTGATTTACGACAAAGGATCATCACTCCATTACGTTTACCATCTCCCTGAGAAAAGAAGACTTCCCCTACCCATCCTTTTTTAAATTTTAGCGACTCAGCATCCTTAAGGTGTGTTTCTTGCAAGAATACTATGTCAGCATTTAATTTAGCCAAATGAGTTAAGACCCTTTGTCTTTTTATGGGAGAGTTTAAACCTCTAACGTTCCATGAAATTAATTTCAGCGACATAAAGTGTGAGAGTCAGAATGACCAAAGAACCTGAAATAGAAGTCCAATTCATTAGAGCAATAACAGAAGGAGTGGAAAGAGATAAAAAGATGAGAGAAGAATGATTGGAAGAAAAACATTTTAAGAAGAACTGGAAGAATCCGAAAATCAGACCAAAGATAAAGATCCACTGTAATACTGTGAACAAGAATGTATGCAATAGGTAAAAGGTAGAAGAATAAAAAAAATACACGAGTGTAGATTTGCAATGAAATATATACATCTATTTGAAGGAAAACACATAGAATTAGGAGTGAACAAGACACCTAAATGAGAAAAAATGGGAAACTGTGAAACAAACCGAAAAACGAAAGACAAAACAAATAACATACCTACAAAGAGGGAGCACGAATACGGGGGTAGGAGGAGCCACATGGAACAGACGTGACGTCCAGTGAAGATCAACCCGAACCAGGGGGAAACACGACATAGCGTGAGCACTGCTGTGGAAACATAAAAATATTGAACTGAGTAACATTTACTGGAAATCTGAACAACAACTCTAAACAGTATATATTTTGAAAGTAAGTATCAGCGGACCCCATGTAAAGAGAAAGACAACATTTTATACATGAAGTTTTGGAAAGTCAAGTAACATGTGAGGAAGAAGGTCTTGAGGCGTCCATATTATCCATTCTGTGCGAATTAATAAAGCTTTGCAGACGAACTGGATCCTCATATGATGTCGTTTTATTGTTGTGAGTGACTTTGAATAAACACGGGTGAAAAAGGCCGTATCTGGCGCCCATGGATCGTAGATCTGGTCTCATATCAAGGAAGGCTTTACGTCGGGCTGCTGTGGCCTTGGAATAATCCTGGGCAAAGAAGAGAGTGGAGCCAGACCAGGAGATCCGTTGGATAGCTTTAGCGGCTGCAAGAACTTTTAGTAAGTCTGTGTACTCTAGAAAATAAAGAATGATTCCTCTTGGTCGCTGTGAGGAAAAGGTATTCGTAGAGACACGGCCCAGTCTATGGGCACGCTGTATGTTCAGATTGGTACCCTCTGGCAAATGAAGAATCTTGGGAAGGAAGGATTTGAGGAAAGCGATGGGGTCTGTACCTTCAGCCCCCTCCGCCAAGCCATAAATACGAATGTTATTCCTCCTATTTCGATTTTCAAGGTCCTCGATCTGCTTTTGAAGAGTTGAAACTTGAGATTGTAGAGAAGAAACATTTTTAGTAGTATCACTGAGGAAGGAAACATTGTGTTCTACTGCTGTGAGTCTAGTGTCTAGCTGCGTCCAGTTATCAGAGAGAATTTGCAATTTGGAATTGGTTTCCTCAACAAAGGGTCTAAGTGCCCTTATTTCTTGTAACAACAGCTCCATTGAGACTGGGGAAGCCGGTTTGGGCGGTGAAGGGGGATCCTGTTTCAGACGTTTCACGTTTGACTTTCCTGGTATTGTTCGTTGGGGTTCCATTGTTGTGTTGCTGCTTTCTATAGCCAAAGACTCAAAATGTTCCAGCTTGGAGAGCTCTGAAAATAGTTTTGAGTTCTTGATGAAGACGTTTTTTGGCTTCGGTGTGTTGAGAAAGAATCTCTTCGTTCTGCCCATCAGCTTGTGAGGTACATGAGGTATATCCTCTTGAACACCAATTCAAGACTTAAAATGGGAGAAAACGCCATATGGAGTGACAGAGTCAGTCCTATAATAATAACACCTCCAAATAAGACAATACATCCACAATAAATATTGAAATGTAGCACAGTCCAGGCATTGATTGGAGATATGATAGATAGATCTAAGGTTACTGAAACTTCTGTCGCTGGAGTGACCGCTATACCACTAGATACTTAGGGGCCGATTCCGATCTCGGTCGGAGGCGCACCCAATACCATTCGGTCGGGAAAAAAGCCATGCGAAAGCCTGTTTCCCGACCGAACCGTACGCGGGTCCGGCCGAGCGAGTACGATGCGAGTCGCCGACCGACTCGTCCGGGCGACCCGACCGCTCCGACCGACTCGTACCCGGATCGTACCGCTCCGACCGACTCGGTCGGACCCGATCCGCACCGCGCAATGGAGACGTTTTCCGGCCGGGTAAGTACGATGCGCACCTCGACCGCTCCGACCGACTCGCGCCCGTCCGACTCGAACTCGCTCTCGGAGCCGTACTTTGGGGGTCCGTGTCGGACCCCTCTGTACGCGTACCCGTGCGAGGCGCACACAGGGGGGACCCATGGGTCCCCCTACCTGTGCGTGTACGCCGCGGGCGCTCGCGGCGTACTCGCTGTAGGGGCGCCCTTGTCCGCCTCGCACCCATTGAGGCAATGGGAGCCCGCGTACGCGTTGTACGACCGGCTCCCATTGAGTTCAATGGGAGTCCGACCGACTCGTATCCGATAACATACGGACGCATCGGACTCGTTCGGTCGGACTGCACGGGTCCGATTCGGTCGGAAATCTCTCCGGGTCCGGCTCGGTCGGAGTAATTTCCGGCCCGAATCGGAATCGCCCCCTTAGGGTCCGATTCGGGCCGGAAATCTCTCCGACCGAGCCGGACCCGGAGAGATTTCTGACCGAATCGGACCCCTGCAGCCCGACCGAACGAGTACGATGCGTCCGTATGCTATCGTACTTGAGTCGGTCGGACTCCCATTGAAGTCAATGGGAGCCGGTTGTACAACGCGTACGCGGGCTCCCATTGCCTCAATGGGTGCGAGGCGAACAAGGGCGCCCCTACAGCGGGTACGCGGCGAAGCGACTCGCGCCGTACACGCACAGGTAGGGGGACCCATGGGTCCCCCTGTGTGCGACTCGCGCGGCTACGCGTACAGGGGGGTCCGACATGGACCCCCGAAGTACGGCTCCGACTGCTCTTTCGAGCAGGACGGCGCGTGTCGGTCGGACTGCTCGCGGCGCGCATCGTACTTACCCGGCCGGGGAACGTCTCCATTGCGCGGTGCGAGTCGTGTCCGAGCGAGTCGGTCGGTGCGGTTTGACCCGGGAACGAGTCGGTCGGAGCGGTTGGGACGCCCGAACGAGTCGGTCGGCGATTTCGCATCGTACTCGCTCGTCCGGACGCGCGTACGAATCGGTCGGGAAATAGGGCTCCGAATCGGATCCGGTTATGCCGAATCCGATTCGGAGCCCTACCGGCCGAGATCGGAATCGGCCCCTTTGTATGTTGCCCTTACTCCCAGTCCATGCAGTTACTCTGAATTAAGATGCCCAAGCAGTAAGCTGAAGAGTTGTGAAAAAAGGCTTCCCATTCACCCAATGGGTGAAGCAATAATCAGAGGGAAAGAAAAAGAAAAACAGCTGTGCTTAGTTTAAAGCTATTCTGCCAGCATGTTGAAATCGTGAGAAGATTGCAAAATCACAAAAACACAAAATGGCGGCCATGGTTGCAATCTCCTGAACTTGTAAGGAATTGAGGCAAAAGATTATTGTTGCAGTGCCATGAGATTTCCTAGAGGAGGACGTTCGAGCAGATTTGAGCAGAAGAGCCTGGGGCTTTTGACAGAGCCATTTTCGCCAAAATTTGAATTAAAGCGGTCACTTCGCGGCAAACCCATAAAAAACAAAATGGCGGTCTCAAATGCAATCTCTTAAAAATTATAACTGACTGGGGCAAAGCAACAGTATTGCGCTGCAAGAGATACCCCCAGGGAAGGATGTTAGAGCAGCTTTGAGCCTTTTTTTTTAAAGAATTATTTTCGCCAGCAATTCGAGTCGGAGCAGTCACTCGTGGTAAATCCGTAAAAACAAAATGGCGGCTGTCGCAGCGCAATTCCACAAGAAGCTTTTACCTCTTAAAAAACCGCAAATAAGGATGCCAGAAGTAGCGTAGAGGTTCATGTCCGCACGAGTTCCATTTCCCACGACTGTTCAACCGGGCAGCTACACGCTAGATGTATTAGAAGCGTGTTTCCACCTCGCCGGTTCGGGAGCCTCACGGGAACGCCGCCATGTCCGTTGGGCGCCAAGCCACGCCCCCCCACTTCTTCCATTCAGAACAGAGGTATTTTGTAAAGATAAGCAATCATAATCTTCCATTGCTATCACTCCTGTTTTCCAAAGGAAACTGCCAACATGTGTTTCACCAAATGAATAGCTTCTTTGGGGTTGTAGATTGACAAAAAGTGATTTTTTTAAAAAGGTTAAACAATTTTATCATAATTAATAACATTTGATGGACAGATGATGGACAATTTCGAAGTGTATTGTCCATCATCTAAGAGTGGTTGATGTCTTTCAGAGGCAGTAATTCAATACCATGCTTTAAAGAATGCAATAAAAAGAACATTCATAGCAATTATATAGGTCAGTGTTTTTCATAGGAAACATTTCAGATATATTTTCCTTAATTAATATCTCACACTAAGCATCTCAGAATTACTGTAAATATTTGAATATTTAAAGTGGCATATTGGCATGAAGGATTATCTTCATAGGACATAAGGGTTGTTGTGAAAAATGCCAAAGGACAATGATTGGGTAACATGTCCTGATACATTCAGTCATTTGATGGACACACTTAATAGGTAACCAGGTCAGAAAAGCACAACGGGATTGATGTAGGAAACAAACAATCCATAAATTGATGGAGTCAATAACTCTGTAAATTACCTTAAGCTTCATTCCATTGGTCTTTGTAATGAAAAAATGGACTGATTTTCATTTAGGCAATCACAACAATCATGGTACGCTAATGTGAATCCCTATAGGGAGAAAAATGTAGTGAATGTATGTTTAACAAGCTAACATGTCAGATAGTTATGCGTTTGCAGTTATCACATTCAATCTCTAAAGGAGTGAGTGAGTTATGAGATTGGATCTCAGCCAATATGGGTTTATCTTACAGAGAGAGTAATTTACAACAGTGTAAAGTTCTGGTTAAAATGCCAAAAAGTGCACCAGATTTCAGAGTTGATCTGGAAGTGTGCTAACCAGGAAAAATCCTATCACTAATCCTATCACTAAATTGGTATTTCGATATAATCTATGTGCTGTGTTGTTAAAAATAGGACTCTGAAGTTCTGAACTATTTAACCCCATGGTTGTGATTTTTTTTATTTTTAAACAGAAAGGTAAAATATTTTGCATCAAGTGGTCTGTGAAAATAATTATTAATTTTCAAAATGTATAATATGTTGACTACGAGTCTCTAACGCAGAATATTTTGCTAATGAAAAAGAACATAGTTCATGAAATATCATATGATTAACCTCTAAGCTATATCCGCCATGTGTATGATGTTTATGGAATAGAATCTATATGTTGTGGGAACATATCCAGGATACCTTCTAATTATTCAGGTACATTGTTCATCAGAAACTCATAATAATGTACCTTGACAGATATTAATTTCTGTAGAAAAATTATTATTTATACAAAAATATTCAAGCAGTCACTTACCCAATATGCAGATGCTGTGCGTGTGCCAGTAAAAGAAGAATATAGGCCGCAGTTCAGTTGGTGGCTCTGGGAACTGCATATTTTTAGCCAAACAACAAAAGTTTTATATCCATGTGCCCAGAAGGGTCTGATGCACATAGCAATATGTTACTTTTGTAAATTGGTATTGGACCAAAAAATTACAGATGAAAACATTGTCACCTATTTATGTTTTTCCATACTTATCATCATTATTTTTTTAATTCAATGGTTAGGTTTTTTGAGAAAACCTTGAGCGATCTACACAAATGGCCCCTTGCTAAATTCCAAATTTTGTTTAGCTTTTGGGTTCACCCAATGGGTTTAACACCTGTTCCCACTACAAACTGCAAGTATAGAGAAGCCAAAATATTCCCAACCACTTAGAAAAAGGCAAAAAAGTGTGGTAAAAAATATTTTTTTATATCTCGGTCTGTTCCTGAAAACTAGGAAGATGGTGCTCTTAGCACTCACCTTTTCTTGATGCCAGTTTCAGAACAAAATATGCTTTCTTGCACAGCACTTTTTCCCATTTTTAAAAACAAAACTCAAAATGTTGTTATATTTTGGTTACTTTCTCGATTCCATCCATGGGGATCTTCAAAGGCTGAATACCTTTATACTGCCCAACATGTGGGAAAAAAGGACACACAGTTGACCTGGAAACCTTTTGTGGGCAAAAAGGTATGAAAGCTTAAGAATAAAGTGCAATGAACAAAAAATATCTCAGCTCAGGGGCTTCAAAAGCGTCAGCAGCTAAGGTGTTAGGATGTATCCTCTCTCTCTCTCAAGCTAATTCCTGGAGTTGTTCACTTTTCACACTAATAACAAAAAGTTAGGCGCTCTTATGTGAGGACTGACTTTTCACAGATGGCAAACCTTCATAGTCAGGAGAAGGCTATCAAGCCAGTATGCAGATACCACTTATTTTCTGCCATTCATAAGTGTCATGTTCCGGTGACTGTAAGGGGATGAACTCAGGAAGGCTGGTTTCTTGGGAAAGCTGTAAATGACGCTGGCCATTCATAACTCCACCCACCTTCCTGGGTCGGAGAGAAGAGTGAAAAAAACGAATAAACATGCACTGCAAGAAGCCCAGCAACAGCTACAATTGGCAAACTAGTTTAAAACTGGTCTAAGAAAGACAGTGATTTAGCAACTTTTCGAGAAAATGTTGTTGTGACTGTTATATTGAAAACAAAGACATATATTTAATTCATTAATAAAATTGAATGCAGATCATTCTTGTACCAAATGTTATACAAGTTGACATTTAGCGATGTCATTTCCTATGTTTCCATCTTTAATAATGTTTATTTGCCCACTTACATGGTTTATGTCTGGCCATTATATGGCTAGACCTAGCTGCTTCAAAGCACCCCTACTGCTAATTTACTTGACATCAGATTTATTAATTAAATATCAAAAATCGGTTTTTTTTTACATTAAAATGCTGATACCTAAGCCACAGTCTGACATGTTTCTTTTTCAGCCCATGAACTGAAAACTAGGTCCACAAAATAAAAAGCCAGCCAGAAGAGAACACACAAAAAGCAGATTTCTACCATAATTCATTTTTTATATTTTTCTATCACGTTCTGATTCACGTTCATCCTGAATGCTGCAGCTAAATGGTCATTTGCTTTCCAAGAAAATATGAACCCATACTTAATAGCCTAAGGCCACTTTTACCCAATGGAGGGAGTTCATACAGTCCTGTCAGGACTCCATGGTGCAAGGGAGCCAGAAATGATCATTGTAAAAGGATGATGTAACTAAAACAATAGCATAAAATCACAGTCCTGCATAGAAAAACTTAAATGAGTAGGAATTTGCATTCAGTATCGTTTTCGCTGCCTAGCAGTAATTTGGGTTTGTTTGTGTTAGCCCTGGCATCCTTGACATGATTTTCCCTAATTTCTTTTGCCTTCAGACGACCTGTTTTTGTTGGTCTTATGATTCTGCACACTTTACCACTGCTGACTAGTGCTAGTGCTTGTGCTCTCTCTCTGAAACATGGTAACATCGGCTTATCCACAATTGGCATATTTTCTTTACTTATTAGTCCCTAGTAATGTGTACTACCTGTGCCTAGGGTCTGTAAATTAAATGCTATTAGTGGGCCTGCAGCACTGATTGTGCCACCCACTTAAGTAGCCCTTTAAACATGTCCCAGGCCTGCCATTGCAGAGCCTGTGCCTGCAGTTTTAAACTGCCATGTCGACCTGACAAGTTACATTTCTTGCCAGGTCCAAGCCTTCTTTTTTAATACACATAATTCATCCCCAGAGTAGGCCCTGGACAGCCCAGAGGGCATGGTGCAATGTATTTAAAAAGCAGGACATGTACTTTTAAGTTTTACCTGTCCTGGTAGTGAGAAACTCTTACATTCGATTTTCACTAGTGAAAGGCCTCTCTCTCTTAAAGGATAACGTTGGGATCACCTTATTACATTTTATAAGTGTAATGTCCAAATTCGAAGATATAACTGGTTCATGTTTGGTGTGTCTGGAATCCTAAGGCTGGGCGGAGCTTGCGGAGTTTCACTGGAAGACTCGGCAAAAATCCACGTAGTTCTGTGAATTGCAGAGTAACTTTTGAAACCCATTTTTACACCGGTGCTTCGTTCTTACTAGTAAAATAAATTATTGTGGAGTACTGCCATTATAGTTCACAAGATGGCAGCAACACTTCAAGTTTGCTGTGACGCTTTCCATCTACAGAGGCTGTGCCTGCAGTGCGCTATGCATTACTTCTGTAGTTTCATTTAATACAAAATATCAAAACAACATTAGTGAATGCACGGCCTGCTGAGGAGTAGCACGGTATGTAAAGAAGGGTAGCGTATGTGTGCTGTCCAGCAATTGTTAGCACTTGGTATCTGACATTGTCAGCAGTACTGGTGAGTGAGACGGAGGGCCCGTGGTGGACGTAGGCTGCAATAAAACACAAGGGCACAGCTTTTACAATGTACGCTGCGGGAAGAGTGTGCATTGATAGATAATACAATTAAATCATTATTTAATCATGCAGCTCTGCTCTGTTTTTTGTCAGCGCAAGACTTAAGAATGATTTCTTGAAGGCTACATGCGTAAAAAAAAATATATCAGCATTGGAAAGATGTGGTGTGTGAGTGAGCTGAGGGAGAAAAGAGGATAATGTGTGAGGGGTGGTGAGGCGTAGGACTCAAGGGGGGAGGGAAGAGGAAGAAGAGTGAGTGACCCTGGGACAGAGGGAGAGGGCAGGGTGTCCCTCACAGCTCACTCACCTTCTTTTCCAGTGCTCAGCTTGGCAATGGCATCTGGTGATGAACCTGATGTCCGCAAACAAAGGGCAAACCCTCAGAGGTCTGCACAGAGCATCACTCGGCTCTGAGGCCCAGGAGTGAGGGGAGGGTGTCCCTCGCAGCTTGCCCGCCTTCTCCTTCGGTGCTTGGCTCCTTCCGTACTCCATGGCTGGTGAGGTGTGTCCCGAGGCCTGAACAGGCCATCCCTCGGCTCTAAGACCCAGGAGGAATGTGAGCCCATTCCAGTGAGTGCAGCTCACAGCAGGGCACACCCCTCCTCTAAACAGGGCTCTGTGTGGCATGGGGGTCTCAGCTGTCCCTTGCCTACCTCCCCTGTGCTACTGTTGACCTGCGGTGCGGACTCGCTCCCCGCCTGGCTCTCTCCTACCCTGGAGCTGCACAGTGCACACAACACATTAGCCACTCCAGTCCCAGTCCCAAACTTTTAAAAAAAACTGCTGCCTTCGCGCCGGAGCATTTTGGAGTGGCACCTGTAGAAAAAGGCCTAAATGTTCCCCCACTTCACATAACGAAATGGATGGGCGTATCGCCCGGTTGTATTAAACTTTTAAAATTGCATTATTTTAGCATAATTTTTTAGTAAGCACGTGCATGTCGGTAAACTACGCTCCGCCGGCAGTTCGGCAGAGTTTTTTACCGAACTTCGCACTCTAAGCGGAGTCCCAACAACTCTGAGAACTCCGCCGGCGGAGTGGAGTTCACCGCCCACGGTTAATCCTAATTTAAAATCCTAAGGTATAATGGAGTCGGATTTTAAATTTGAATTCTGAAAATACTACTTTTAGAAAGTTGACATTTTCTTGCCTTAGCCGTTTGGTGTCTGCAGCCTGTCTCTGGTTACATGACTGGGTTTGTTGGCAGTTGGGCTTTGTGTATTCCGCCTGGACAGCCACACACAATGGGAGTTTAGCTGTGACTGAGTGGGCTATATTAACTGGATGGGAGGGAGGATCAAGACTCAGCCTCACTTACACCTTAGACACTTACACAAAGGGCTGTCTACCCCTTGTAGTTAGTCTGGAGCCCGGGCTGGAAGGGCAGGGCATCTGTGCACTTCAAAGGAATGTCTCTAGAATTTCTCCCCACTTCAAAGGCACAACTGTGTATAAAAGAAGGACCGCAAACACCCCCACTTCAGTACACTTCTGGACCTGTGGATACTCTGCCAGGAAGAAGGACTACCACTCTACTGGACTGCTACTCTGCTGGGCTCCTGCTTTGCTGTGCTGACCTCCTGCCTGCTGCCTCTTGCCTGGGTGAGAAGGAATGGACTTGCCTCTCTTGAACCTAGAACCCAGAGTGACTCCAAGGGCTAGTTTGCTGGCCTCCCGATCTGAAGCCTCAGGGACATTACAGGCTTCCAATAACCTTGCATCTGAACCTGGACTCTGCCATCTGTGAGTCTACCCTGCCAAGTGGTGCCACTGCAGTCCTGGGCTCTTGGAAGTGAGCCTAAGGTGCTTACCAGCAGAACCGATGCATCTTCTCTGCTGAACGGTGCATCCTTGAGCTGAACTAACCCATCTATTCAGCTGAGTGGTGCATCCTTTAGCAGAACCGACGCATTGCTGCTACTGCGTGGATTGGGCCAGGCACAGAAGGTCGTCCGCATCACCCTCGCATCTTCGGAACCGACACATCGCCGATGGCAAGGCACGTCTCCAACCCAGGGTCTTTCATCTCTTGTCTACGGCAGCTCGATGATGCCAGCCTCCACATTGCAGCCTCACAGCTCCTCTGAACCGACGCATTGCCAGCTGTGTGCCTCATCCTTGATGCCCAGACTTCACATCGCAAGCCCTGTCGATGGGTTCCTCGAAGACATCACAACAGGACCTTGCACCGCAGCCTCGCCGCATCTCGGAACTGACACATCGCTTTGACTGTGCAGTGCTTCTTTGCCTCAGATCCATGCAAGGCTTCACAACCTTGATTTAAGGTACTTTGTTCATGGGGCCTAACTGGGTCCCTGTAGCCAGCCCGTGCTCCATTACTGTTGGTGCTCCGTGCTTTTTGGCGCTATTTTACCTTCAAACTTTAAAATTCAATATCTCTGGTTTCCCGGACTGGATTTTTTGTTGTTTTGGTCTTGTTTTATATATTTAAAACGACTCTATTTTTCTAAACCTGGTGTGGGATCTTTTTGTGTGGTGTTTTCGCTGTTTTACTATTTGAAATGTTTAACAAATACTTTACACATTGCCTTCAAGTTACGCATGACTTTTCTGTGCCAGGCTACCAGAGGGTGAGCACAGGCTAATTTAGGGTTTGCATGTGCCTTACCCTGACTGGGATTGTGGTTGCTGCTTTACCAGGACTCACAACACAGTCAACCAACAACCCAATTTCTAACAGTTTGAGTTATAGGTACAGGTGAAGGAATATAAATCAACTGTCGATGCACCACCTACAAACCCTTACCAGCTCCTTCGTGGTGCCCACAGACCCTCGCTCACAGAAGGAAGAGTCCACCCAATCCTTACAAACAAACATTCTCTGTCAAGGGTGTATGCACAGTGTTCAGTGACTGACTTGCTTGGTGTCCACTGGCAGGGGCAGACCTAATTGTTGTCTTACTAGTCTGGTATCACTAGGCCAGTTGTAAGAGTTAATAGTTGGTCAAGGTGCAGGTACACTTTGTTACCAATGGAGAAAGCATAAAAGTTGTGGGGCCTGCTTGTTGAAACCCACTGGTCTCAATCAACAAACTCTGGTAGTATGGTATCCATAGGGACAGTGGCATCAACCATTGGGCACAGTATAATCAAGGACTAAGCTTGAGACAATCCAAGTCCTGTGGTAGTGACTGGGGTTGGAATGGTGACAGTTAGAGGAGAGGAGAGGAGAGTAGAGTAGACGAGGATGGATGGATGGATGGATGGAAAGAGAGAAAGAGAGATAGAGCAAGGAGAGGAAAGGGGCAATGCTAGTTTGAGCATTTTTACCAGGGTTGCTTTTGGTTTCCCATTCCAGTCCTGGCAGCCAAACACTCCTTTTTGAAGTTCCACTCAAGCATCTTCCTTAGGCTGGCAGGTCTCTCACCCTAAGGCTCCTAATTCAAAGATTAACCTATAGACCACTTTCTTGAAAGGGTCTAGTATCTATAACTGAGAAGAGGTGAGCGCAAGGAAGTGTCAGAAGTAAGGACAAGCTCAGAAATGGTTCACAGAGTTTATTTACACAAGACATACAGTTGTGGGTTGCTTCATTGCTTATACTCTTTAATCAGATCCTTGGTGTGGATGCAGCTGCCGCCTATTGCAGACAGCAATAATTGCTTGCATATTTTAATTAGGCAACCAAATATTACTGAGTAATTAATGACCAATCTCTTTGTTAGATGGGCCATGGAAAGTACATTTTAACAGTATTATATAAGAGATAAAGTACCCCCTGCCGTACATTATAAGGATATTGCAAGTCACCATGGAGTTCCATAATGATATAAAGTAATGAGGCCGAAGGCCTAGTTCCTTGATAAGGTTAAGAAACTCTGAGGTGGCTTGCAATATCCTTATCATGCACGCCAGGGGGTACTTCATCCCATATAAGACATGGTCACTACATTACCTTTCCCAAAATTCACCTAAAAGCTTGGGGGCATATTTGTGAGCCGCTTACGCCACCGGAGTGTCACTTTTTGTGATGCTCTGGCGACACAAACTACAAAATCATATTTAAGAGGTCACGCAATGCCACTGTGAGTGGCTTTGAATGGCCTCATAGGGCAGCGCAAATCGCTGTGTTGCCTTACTCTGCACCGGGGAGGCACTCCATGGGCATTGCGGTGGGTGTTCTCATGCAACACCCATGAATTTTGATCCTTCACCAGATTTACAAAACCAGGTAAACCTGGGGATGCGCCAAAACCATACGTCTCCCCAGGGAAGGCGCAACGGGGAGAAATAACTTAATTTCTCCTTGTTTTCTCCTCTTTCCATGTGTGCTGCATTCTACAGCACACACAGTAAGAGAAAAAAGCCTCCCAGGATTATTTTTGTGAAGAAAGGTGCAGTCAAAATGGAGTTTTCTAAAGTCGTCTTGATAAAATTAAGGCTTGAATTACTGAATGACAGTCTGAGCTTGAAACCAGGGTGTAGTAGCATGAAAAGTGTGAAAATGATAGCAGCACATTCACTGTTTTTCACATAATGTATCTGAAATGGGTGTGAGTTGAGCAAGAAAAGCATCTGTATGTTATGGGTAAGGTGGAAATGTATTTTTAGGAGCTTTGTAGCTGGCTAGATTCGACGCATTGCCACTTCAAATATTATCTAGCATCAATTTTTTTGTCATTATTCACAACATTTTATTTCTTTAAAGCCCACTCCTATGGTCCCTTTTGGTGGAGTTTATTTTCATCAACAGACCAAATGACCTTGATTTATTTCAAAAGTGCAATATCAACACCTTATAACCATATTATTTTTCAAAACACTGGTGTTTTTCCTTCGTTGAGTCATGTGAGAAATGAGTCTGGGAAAGTATTATGGAGTATTTAAAAGTGGCAATCGCTTTGTTAGGTGCATTCTTTCTGGACTTTCCTATAATTTTAATTTGAATATCAATGCTTTTTTATTACCTTTGTTTCAGGAATCAACAATTTTGTACTCCGAATGGTGTCGTTTATGGGCTTAGTTTGGCTCATTCTATCTCTTGGCCTAGCCTGCGTTTCTGCACTAAGTCTGACATCAGCTGCATGGTTCATCAACAAAACTGTATCATTTGGAATTTTTATCCATTGTAATGGGCCAACCAAGTTTCCCTGTAACCAGACATGCACAGTGTACAGAAGACTGGATGAAATTCCAGATGTCGCTTGGCAGGTATGTAAAGTATATTAAATCTATCAGCATCTACAAAACTACTGTACTAATCTTTTTGAGAACAATCGGATTGCTTCTCACCACAGTATGAGTATATAAAAATATGATGTTATAAACACAGGAGTAAGGTCATGCACACAATTACAAAGGTGAAAGTACAGGTCATAAATCCCAATGTGTTGGCATTATTTGTTTATTTATTTGTCTAAGCATTTTATAAAACCATTTCTTGTGGCAGAGGGCACTTCGTAGCTGTTCTGAGGGTGTGCGAGAAGTTCTTTGTTAACCCTGTGACACTATTTTTAGCAGAGGACGAACAGAGACCATGAAGTGCCTATGTCACCTGCCTGCTGATTAGTCAGCTGCAGTTTTCTTCACTGTTTTGTGGGTAAGGCCCTGTGCCTAAGAAAGGGTTAGCGAGTGTAACCCCATGAGTTTTATGGACGGGTGGGAAAGCCTATGTTTCAAGTTTTTTTTCTTAACACAGCCAGATTGGGAAGGATTTTGGAGTTCAGCGCACAATACATTGCAGATTTGAGCACCCAGCACCTGGATCCTCCTCAATAATAAAACTATATTTTCCTAGTCAGTGATGGGATATGGAATGATTGACATGATAGAAGCACACGCCCTTACAAAACTACTCATAGTACAGTCCACAGTCCCTGTGGCTGTGGTAAAAGATTAAGGAACTACACTTTCACAAATTATGTAGAAAATTGCTCAAACTGATCATTTTTAGTAGAATGTTTGCGTGATAGAAGTTAGCCCTCCGTTTTCCCCTTGAAATTATACACACTCAGAAAAAAGAGACTAGCCACATGTCCCTTGGACATATTTATTTTTAAAATTTTATTGAAGAATTAAAACAGTCATAACATAAGCCAGTATGTCATATAGTCAACTACACAGTAGGATGTGAACGATATAGCAAATAAAGAGAAATAAAAAGTCAAAATGAATAAATCACCAAAAAGGCAATATATGGAGTGATATTATAATAAAAAAGAAGACAGAAGGCTAAAAGGAAAAACAAGGAAAGTAAAAAGAAGAGAGTGGAAAGAAGGATATCAGGTTTTTGTTTTTTATTTTATTTATAAAGTTTTCTATAGCGCGAACCTGACCCTAGAAAGGTATCAGAGCACTTTACAAATAGTTCAATAAATAGAAAATAGATAACCAAGAAACATAAATGCTGACACTGTCCGTTGTCAAGTACATGTTGAGACAAAATTATAATATAGTAAGAGATGATAACAAGATATCCTATTAAAAACTGATTGAAATATAACATGAATAATAACTCATAGATGAAATTGATCAAAAAAGCTGGTTAGACTTGTGAAGACATTGTTGCATTAACAATAGCACTGTCAGATAAGTAATTGATAACCACAGTTTGTCACGTTTAAATGCTAACTGTAGGGAGTTCAGATTAAATCTGTGAAATCTGTGGTTGTGACATACTAAATTCCACCACAGGTAAAAGAAATATTTTCTTTAGATTTCCAGTTAGAAGTAATGACCTGTAAAGCAATTGCTATTAAGAAGTCTACAAGTTATCCTAGCAATATGCTATGAGACCAAACAGATTGTACCCCTCCAAAAAACAGTTTATCTAAAGAAAAAGGTGAGGAAACATTGGCAATAACGTCAACGTTTTGCCAAATATGAGCGCAAAATTCAGAAACAACAGTGCATAGAAAAAAATATATGTAAAAATGAACCAGCAAGTGCATTACTTGTACAATGAGTTTAGTTAACAAAAAACTGGAGTGTAAAATAATCGATTATAGAAAAAAAACAGAGTTTGTGTTAAAGTTGCAGACTGAGCTGTAGCATGCCCTTTGGCCCAGTTTTTATGCAGGTGGAAGTCAGCCAAGTACAATGCAACTCCAATTCTCACAAAGCTTCATTAGGAAACTTCGGTCTGTCCTTATTGGGTGATCAGAGCAACTTGTATATGACAGGAGGTTTTGAGAGCAAATTCCTAGAAATAGGACTATTCTGCACATGAGGAGCCGCAAGACTAGGAGAGGTGAATGACCCAAGTGCAATGTGGAGAGACTCCTAAGCTCAATATATTGTGTAAACATAATATTTGAGAGATTTTGCTGGAAAGTTCTGAAAAAAACCAATAAAGTTATCCTTTAACAATTGTGAAATAGTGAAAATACCCCTATGTGTCCACTTTTCCACGATATGGTTTTATCATTTTTCGAATAATTTTATTATACCAGATGTGACTGCTTACAAACTGATCAAATGTTGATAAATCTGAAACTATAAATGGTTTCAATAAGGAGCAAGAGTGTGATACAGTAAACAGCAATCACAACTTGGGTGGATTAGACATAAAAAATTATATTTTTGTGAGCAAAGGAGAAAACAAAAGCCCACTCTAAATAGAAACATGACATGCCAATGTTGCAGACAGGATCCACTAAATGAACCTGAATTTGTTTAATTCCAAATGCCCTGTGATAAGTGGAGAAATCCAGAAACAACTCCAGACACTCTATCGAAGGAAATTCTAGCTTTCTTCCCATTCAAAAGAAACTTAGATAATATGCTATCTAAGGTAGCAAAATAACTTTTAAATATTTTAACCTGCACCATCATAAGAAAAAAGTTTACAATTGGGAGAATCATCATCTTGATTGTGTCAATGCGAACCCACCAAGATAAAAATAAAGGAGACCATTTTTGTGTAAGGTGACGGACTTTACTATTTCATCTGTATTGATCTTAAGAGTATCCCCAATAGAATTACAATATCAGATTCCTAAGCATTTGATCTAAGTTGCATTCCAGGATAAACCAGCTGCAACAAATGGCTGTTTCTTGCAATATTTATTAAGAGGCATAACCTCTGATTTATCTACATTAAGTTTATAACCTGAAAGCTCGGAATAGAGTTTTAGTTCTGTGAAGAAAGTTGATATAGACAATTCCGGTTTAGAAACAAACAAAAGAATATCATCTGCATAAGCAGAATAATGTGTGGGTCTTTAACTTTAAAGCCAGAAAAACCTTTAGACTGTTTCATTTGAAAGAGAAATGGTTCTAATGCCAGAATAAAGAGTAAAGGAGACAGAGGACATCCCTGTCTAGTATCCCTGTCTAATACCCCTGTTAAGGGGATTAGATGCCATTTACTATTACTGACGATTTGGAAGAATACAGTAGTGAAATAAGCTCTAAAAAATTGGGACCAAAAATATGCCACTTCAGCGTTTCCATAAGAAGCTGCAAGTTAAAGGAACCATTAACTTCACATCCTAGCAGATCAATTAACATAGAGCCGTAATGAGAGTGCAAATGGGGCCAGGCACTGAGGTGAAACCACACCATTGCAGGGGCTTCATTGAAAATAGGCAAAGCAGTATTTTTACATTTATAAATAAGCAAAAAAAGTGCTGGCCCTTTAGCTTTATAAAAAATCCTGAATAGAAAAATAAACAAGATGCAATAATTTCCACCCATACATGAAATGGCCTCCTCTATGCTGCATAGATAAATGTTCTTGTACCATAATTGTTTCAGTGTATTCCTGTTAATAAAAACCTACTCCAGTATCAGGAAAATAACTTTACATTAATTTCAGAAAGGCTTTCCAATGCTTTACTTACTTAACAGATGCATTGAATTGAAAGGCAGAGTAGAAATATTTTAAGCCATTATTATCTCTAGAAACCTTTCACAGCAATAGTGATAAAGTGAGAGCTTAAAAAGCTCGTAAATCGGCTCAACACTTCTTCCAAAACATGACAGACATGATGCTCTCATAAAAAGAAACACATAGATTCCCCACAGAAGTATTTCACATTTCTGTAGAATAGATACACTTGCTCACCCTTCAATAAACCTGCCACCACAGGTTTCTTTTGATTGTTAAATCATAAATCTCCTCAGCAGGTCTTGAAAAGCTGACTGGAGCAATGTGTGTGTGCTTATTAAAACAAACACATCCCCTATCTTACATGTCAGCTAACAGGCTGGAAAATAATCTTTTTCTTCAAGGAAACTGCTGCCACAAGTTGCCTTATTATCTCACTCTCGTTTGTCCAGTTACAGATCATCCTAATGCCACTTTATTCCGAAGATCCTCTCCGTCACAGCCAGACCCTCACTAAACTGCGGCTGTCATCTTGGGCTCCCAAGCCACGCCCCTCTCCCTTGGACCTTTGATATGACTAATTTGCCACATGTTGGTCTTCTAAGGATTATCAAAAAGATAGTTCAAAATGTAATTGCTAGAAAGGCAAATATTGGCTTTATGCAGTTGTTACTTTAATGATTTATATCTCTGACTATATAGTCTTCTTTTTATGATGCCTGATGAGAACATTTCAATAAAAGCTTTTGCAGCGTACTATTCCACAATCATTTTGGCAGTAGTTTCTGCTTTATTTATTTAAGTTACGGTTTGCACAGGTTTGTGCCCATGGTTGCAGTGTGGTCAAAATCAGAGAGCTCATTTGGTGTCTAGGACTGTGTCACTAGTTCCTCTGGCTGTTGGGGCTTCCCTGCATCTGCTCTTGTTCACCGGACTAAAATGCAGAATGCTGGTTCTGTTAGGATAATGGTGAGCTTTGGCTTCCATACTAATTTAAGAGCGAAATGGTACTTCTGCAAGGAACCCATCAGCCATTGGAAGCACACATTATAATCTTGTGAGTGTGAGCAGCTCTTGCTTTTTTGGGGGAGGGTTTAGGATTTTACTCATGGTTGTGAATTTGATTGGAAGGTCTGCATCTGCCGTCCAGCAGCTGTGTGGCAGCAAGGTATCTTGTGTTCTCCAGCTTTATGGCAAGGCATGGCAGATTGTCATTCTTGGTGCATTCAATTTTTGCAGGTTTCGCCTGTGATCAAGGTAGTTGGGCCATGTATTTAGGGAATATTGGACACAAAAGGCAGATTTGCCTTTCTCAAACTGAAGACTCTAGGTATGGCACTGATAATTGACTCAGTGATTGCAGCTAATGCTTGTAAGATGGTCATTTTCACCCGACTATCAAGACTCTTCACAGAATTTGGCTTCACCAAGGTCATAGTGGAATGTGTGGGTGGGCGGTTGTAACCTGACACTGGAGCTCCTCTTAGACAAGATAGGTCCACCTGATTGGTGTAATGATGTTGACATAGCTGTCCTCTGTGATGTTCATATCAGACCACAACCTGGAAGATGTCTGGAGACTACTCCACCCAACTGATAGCGACTATATATTAATTTTGGATGTGTACAGCACATCCCCGAATTTTGACCTCCTGGCCGACATTCACTCCTTCTAGTTCTATCCTCATGCAAATCCTTAAAGAGTGCATATCCAACCCTTCCTTGGTGTGTGTTGAATTTGACTTGAGACATTTACTGCCCCCAACTGCACTTGGCGCATGCCAGCTAACAGATATAAAAACCCTTGAGAACAAGAAATCTTTAATGTCTCATACTGACAGATTAGGGTATCCAACTTGGACTCAATTTCTTCAGCCCAGTTGCTGTGGGCAGCCTGAAAGGTGAGCTGATGAGGACTGACTGATAATGAGAGACCTGGCAATAGCTAAAAGAAGTGCCAAACATGAACAAACAAGAGTGGGATGGTTCTTCTGAGATGTAATGGCCCAATACCATGTTAAGTAATTCTCTGCAGTTCACCGTCGTCTTAAGAAAGTGAAATATTCTTGAAATATTTTGTTCTTTTCCAAAGCAGAGCTTGCTTCAGTGAAAATTAAAAGACATCATTATGAAAGAGGTAAGAAAGCTGGTAAACTGTTGGTGTCACACTTACACCAAAGGGAGTCCCAGATGTGGTGGCTGCTATATGGGAAGTCTCAAATATTTGTATTGCACTATAGGCATCTGTACCACTCTGGGCAGAATCGCACAACACAACTGAGGAAGTCTTTTTGAGAAATTTAGGGTGCCCCATGCTCTGCCCTGAGGGCTGGAGGCTCGTGGATGATGAGATTACCAAGGACGAAACCTCACAACCAATAGAAAAGTTCTCTGGGGGGCGACAGCATGTTATAGAATGTGCAGGGATTTGTTAGTATCCATGCTATATAAGGCTTTCAAAGAAGCTGAGGTGACTGGCAACCTAGGGCATAACTCGAACAAAGTGATTATATCCCTGATACAGAAGGAAGGTAAGACCCCTACTAGACTGTAGTAGTTTATCCCCATTTTTATCAGATTAACAGGGATGTCAAAATATTGGCCAAAGCATTAGCTACAAGACTGTGCAACATGATTTCCTCCCTACTGCATGATCACAGGTAAGATTTGTCCCAGCCTGCCCTCTAGACCCTTGCAGAAGGCAGGGTTAAGTGAGAATGTAGCTCCAAAGTCAGGTGGCTATTCACAACCACAACAGCAGGTTACCTGCAGTGGCTTTCTCTCAGAACAGTTTTCCGATAACTGAGAGACTAAGCATGGCTGTCCACTGTCCCTGCTCATTTTTGTTCTGGTCCTTAAGCCCTTGTCTGACGTGTTACGTGTATGCGAAGTGATCAAGGGTGTTGAAACAACCTGTAGTCAGGTGAAACCCTTCCTCTATGCTGATGACATTCTGTCGGCAATTACTGGGCCTTGAACTTCCCTTAGTACAATGATGTTGATACTTTAGTACTTCTCAAAACTATTTGGATACAAAATGAATTGGGAAAAAGTATGCGGACCTTCCTATGTCAAGAGTTACCACTAGTGCCAGCCTGGTGAACATGCCATGTGCTGAATACCCAAGAGCCTCAAATACTTGGGCATCATAATTAAAATGTTTAGAAGGGATAGTTGATGACAATTTGAACCCCCTAATCACTAAAACTACATTTTGCGATGGAGACACCTTAACCTATCTATGTTGGGTGGGACTCAGGTTTTTAAAAATTATGATTGGGAACCAATATACCTGTGTCTTTGGTGTATTCCCCGTACTGAAACGACTCTTGGTGTTAGTCCTCATTGTTGGGGACATTAAGTCGTTTATATGAAATGGTGCTTACCCTAGACTGACATAGCACACTCTGCATGCACACACCATGGCTGGGTGCCTGAAAAGGCCACATATGCACACGTATTACTTAAAGAATTTGCTGTCACAACTGGTATATTTCTTGACTTGTGCTGATTCGCCTCCATAATGGATGCACCTGGAGCACACTGCGCTGCCCAGGGTCTAGTACCTCTTTATACCCATAAACACCCCAACACTTAGTTACCCTATAATACAAGCCTCTTTTACTATTCAGAAAACTGGGTATGAGAAAAAAGAAATAGACTCACTGGTGCAGAACATGGCGCCTCTCTTGAACACTGGAGGCATCTGTATTTGGGATGCGGGGGGGTCTGTTGGTAAAGTTGGGAGTTGAAAGGGATAACTCACCCGGACCAACTCATTGCAGATCAAACCCTTTAACTCCATGTGCACAGAATGTGCCCTGCCTAGCATGTGCCTTTGGCAATATCAGCAGTTAGTGCACTGCCTGGGCTGCAAATATGGAGGTCAAATCACAACGTTAGCTGACTCACCAATCTTGAGATACATTAAGACTTGGTGTTTAGAGGGGTTTCTGGATTATTGAGAGTCCTCATAGTCTGTTTCCAGGGCAGGCCTTATGTAACACTAGAGTTGTTTGGCAGACAACACTAAAAACAGACTACATCAAGGAAGACTGGGTGTTGTTACAAAATAACCTATGACAAATGTATGCAAAAGCCAGTCTGAAATTTTTGTATTTTAAAATACTCCACTACTGGTACTGGACAACTCACAAACTATGTAAGGAAACAATATTGCCTCATTCTGACTGTTGGTTGTGTGGTGTCCCCTACTGTGACATATTTAATATTCTGTGGCACTGCCCTTCACTGGCGTGGTACTGGAATGTCCTGCGGATGGAAGTAGCTGCTTCAGTTCATCTTGGCCTTCTCCATGGCATAAGGGTACCTAATGGTGAGGACAAGCCATGGATGGTAGTGGATTGGGACATCCCAGGC
This sequence comes from Calotriton arnoldi, assembly GCA_963921515.1. Taxonomy (NCBI): domain Eukaryota; kingdom Metazoa; phylum Chordata; class Amphibia; order Caudata; family Salamandridae; genus Calotriton; species Calotriton arnoldi. The sequence continues at coordinate 197,159 of CAWUFW010001841.1, read as the reverse complement.
TGCAGCCAAATCTGCATTCTACTCCACTGAAGGTCACAAAGCGTACCCACTGTTGCCGAATGGTTCACTGTGCTGATGCAGATTGCAGCCTCTGAACAGGTAGTCTACAAACTCCATGATCAACTGAACATTTTTTGCAACATATTCAGACTGTTTGGAGCTGGCACAAGGCCATCCTCCACACACTCAAGGTCACAGCTCCAACTCACCAACTCCTGAAGATCTCAACACTTGCTTCATGATGGCGCACACTCTCCCACTTTAATTCTCTTTTGATATTGAGCTCTACATGTATACTACTTCTACCAATACGAGTTGAAACACACAACCATCTAAACCTCTCTGAGATGTTTACCCCCTACTTGTAGAAGCCCTCTGATGTTCTATTCACAACTCTGCTGTCATGGAACTGTCTTTTCTGGACTTGCACGACTCCCCTTTGGACTGAGGGAACGGTCTCCTTTTCTCCGTCTGTTGGCCACTACCTCCTCTATACCCCTATGCCCTTACAGCTCTTCAGGCTTCTTTTCTTACACTCATGGTCAGAAAATCAACACATTTTTCCCCCTTTCCCTCCTCTACTTCGGGCTCCAGAATTCTATTGAGACTAGATCCTCTAACCTGAGATGCTGGGAGTGGCTCTAAGCCCACAAAGAATGACCTGTCGAAGTCATAGGCATTTGTTAAAAATGTGAAATGCTCTTCCACGATTAGTGTCCTTCAGGCACATTAGTGTAATGTACAGCCTTGCAGAATGTAAGATGTCGTGTCCTGCTGTGTCACTTTTTTTCTAATGTTTTCTGCTGGTGGTCATGTGGTTCACTTTACTCACAATATTATCTACCCAATTTCCTGTATGACTTTCTTTATCCTGTGAATGTTTTTGAATAAAGAATTGCTGAAAAAAGGACTCACAAGTTGCAGCTAAATTAGACTGCTTGTACAAGCATATCTCAACATAAAACTAACATGCAGTCACTCAGCTAATACCTTCTTCAAAGAATTCACCATCTTGCTCCCAGAAATCTTCTTCAGCGCCAACCATATCCTGATTGTGGGTAATTTTAAGTTCTGCTTCAAGGACAATTCCATTTCATCCTACAAAAAATTTCTAGGAATATAACAGCCATAACCTGGAGGTACTCCCCAAAAGTCCATCATCTCCAAAGGACAATACCTTCACACTTTCCAAAAATACAGCCTCCAAGTCAGCAATCTTTCATCCACTCCTGTCACATGGTCCCATCAAAGAATTATCCCACTGGGAGTTTCTCTTCTCACCCCAAGCTGCATAAATATTGGTGAAGCAGGCCCACCCTCTTTTGGTCTAACAAAAAAACTAACCTGTACACATTGAAGTCAGACAAAACTGATGGACTTATCTCCACAATTCACCCCATTCCTCATCACTCTGTCCGCAACCATGACAACATGTGCTAGCTACCCTGCATATAGCCAAACACAGACAAACTCACAATGTGTGATTCACCAACTATCAAGAAACTAAAAAAGATTGTTACTCCTACAGGTTGCTTGGTGTAGATCATGGGTACTCACAAACATTTTCCCGGGGTCCGCAAAGTTTGGTCTATGGTGTGACCGAGGGCCGCATTGATGCCAGCGGGGAGTAAAGTGGGTACAGGGAAATCAAAGCATATATATCTAGTGGCTGTCTTTAAAAATGAAGGTGTTCCTAAAGTTAAGGGCTTTGTTACTTCCTTTCCCTAACTGAAATTAACCTTTAAATAAGTGTTTGCTGTATATTTAACTTTTTTTGTTCATGTTAGTGCTGAGTCAAGTAAACAGCAGCCCAGTGCTGCTGCTGCTGCCCAGGGGTCCGCATGTAAAGGTCAGGAGGGCCGCATGCGGCCCCGGGTCGTACTTTGAGTATCACTGGTGTAGATAAACGTCACCTACTATACAACAGCCCTCATAGACTCAAGATCCACATGACATAAATCCATCTTTAACACTAAATAAAGAATACTTCACAGGGAAAGTACAGAAGGCCATAAATACCCCACAAAAAACTCTTCAAAGTGGTGCATACATTCATCAGCCCACAATGATCCAAAGTAGCCATCCCCCACACACAACCTAAGCTCCTTCTTTTACTGACAAAGAAAAAAACTTTGAGCAGTCATCACCCTCAAAAGTTCCACTCCCCCACTACTCTTACCCTGCTAAAATGTCTCACAATCAACCTTTTGGAACTCTTGACCTGTTACTTTAAATGTGGTAGACTACAACATCCGAGATCAGTAGCACACATGACAGACAGCTCACGGTAGTGGTTAAATTGCTTACTCAGATTGTATTCTACAAGTAACACTAAACCTGACATCCCCTCCAAGCCCAGTCCTGCAAGAATCTCCTTTATTGCACCCCTCTATAACATTGACATTTGACCCCTCACAGACGTCTCCAAAAACCTGTCAGAGATTTTTGCAAGCCCTAGATCAAAAACACCATGGGGTCCCCTCTGGACTCTTCATTCCAAGTATAAAAAAAAAACATGCCCTGGGAGAAAGTAGAAACCCAGCAGGTTGAGCATTTGGTGCCATCTAGTGTGGGCCCAGCTAACTGTCATATTATTAATATATGGTGCAGGCTTGCTTTAGAAATCAATTTACAGATGCAGCAGGAACTTAGCTGGGGCCAAGGGGGTATTGGGGCTCCCCCTGCAACCCTCAACAAATGTATGGTGGGTGCCCCGGGTGGGCACCAGGGCACCCACCTTTATTGATGCGGGTCCCAGGGGATAGAGGCCCTGGGGCCAAAAAGGATTACGGAGGGAGGGGGGGCTGTGCGGCCCCCTGCCCTTTCATTTTAGTAGTGGTATGAGATCCCCAGGGCCTAACAAGGCTCGAGGAGGTGTGCCACATGATCCCTCTAATTTAAAACAAGCATTTCAAATGCAATAGGTCTCGCATTTACGAGAGTTTGAGCTAATGGCATTGTCTTTTACAATGCCAATAGCTCAAACTTTTGTAAATGCGAGACCTTGGCATTGCAAAGAAGCAGCTGCCATTGTCTCGGCTGCTTGGAAAGGGAAAGCGTGCATGGTGCGCTGAATGTAAGGAAAGCACGTCGTGCCTGCAGTAGAGCAAAACCCATTAAATAAAATAGTGCTTACAGACGAAATTAAACATACCGTGTCGCACCAAAAGTAAAAGGGCCAGTCGCCATGGGAAGTTTCAAATGAAGACAAGGCGTACTAAGGAGGGACTATCAAGGCGATTAAGGAATCAGAAGCCAGCATTTACAAAGGACAATGACACAAGCCAATGAACAATATGGGCGGTGAGTGTGCGGAGCTTGAAATCCCTAACTCAATACAGCATGTCTCGCAGAGCAGCGCATGCGCTGCCCAGGCTCGACCTAAAAAGGCCCCTGGGGGATGGGGTTCCCAGGGCCGAAGGCTCGGACAGGGGGTCACACATCCCCCATCCCCTTTAATGAAAAAAAGGCCCGGGGATTGCGTCCCTTAGGACCTATCGAGACTCGGGGATGGGTGGTGCATGACACCCTCCCCTTTTTTGTACGTTTTGGCCCTGGGGGTGGGCTCCCCAGGTCTATAATGGGGCCCCCCTCCCCTTTAAAAATAATGGCCCTTGGGGATGGGTCCCCAGGGCCTAATAAAGATTGGGAAGAGGGCCACTTGGCCCCTCTGTCCCTGAAAATACATAAGGCCCTGGAGGATGGGGTCCCCAAGGCCTAATGAAGCTAAAGAGGCTCGGGATGTGCCCCCCTCCCCTTTAAGAGAGATATGGCCCTGGGGATGGGGTCTCTAGGGCCTTTTAAAGGCTTGGGAGGGGGCTGCGTGGCATGGTATCCTGTAGAATGGCTGTGCAAGGCTGTTCTTTTAAGATGAGGATGTGAAAGTAAATAATCTTTTTACCAAGCATCACTAAATTACTAAGCAACGTGACGAAGTAATGCATGTAGTGTCATGCAGCAGGGCTGCCTTCTTTAAAGTATAGAAACAATGCCTTTTGTACTGGGTTTGCCAATGACAGATCATTTTAAAAGACTCCTGCATTACAAAAGCCAATAGCTTGCCCATGCAGCATTGGCAAAGCAAGACCGATTATTACCTTTGCCACTGTTGTTTGGAGAGACTCTTTGTACGTTGAGAGAGCTGAACAACAGTGATTTCTATACTTGTAACATTTTTAACATGCATGGGCACTGCTATTTGCATTGCCAATGGTGCATTTTAAAGCATCCTGCATTGGCAAAGTCAATGGTGGCTGCCACCGTGGGGAGAGGCACAGGAAAGTTCTGTGGGACAAGATCCTCGGCATCACCAAGGACTCCATCTGGTCCCTGGTGTGTCATGGAGGAACATCAGGAGAGAAACGGTGTGGGTGAGGTAGAAAACAACTCGAGGGTATAAACAAGGCATCAGAATAGAGGGAGGGGAGAGAAGGATGACTGAGGGGGACAACAACATCCAGAGAATCATCAACACTATTCACCACCTGGCACTCCGCGGAGGAGCATCAAGAGAGATGCTGGGAGGGTTGAACAAGGGAAAGAGCCTAGGGGCAGTCGGAGGAGAAAGATAATCATTCTCATAGATTGCTAAATACCAAATAACATTAAAAAGGAGTTTTATGGCATCAAAGGTGGAAAGATACACCTTATCCAATCAAAGGCAAGTGTAAACAAGCTATGCTCCAGGGGCGGGACAAATGCAAACACATAATAGGAAGGAAATCCTTTGAGTAAAGAGCAGGAAAGTGAGATTGAAAATAAAGCCATTTAATCATGAGCAAAGGCTATGACAAAGCCCACCCTGTGTAGTATTGGATACAATGCTGTCTGAACCTGTAGTGACATCACAAAAGAGATGCAACTTGTTTGGTATACTTCTAAACTCTCATTTGCCATTTTCAAATATCTGTTTCTTTGAAAACTGATGGAGTTGTGAATATGACTGCATGAACAGTGAAACATACCAATTTTATGAGAAAGATGGAATCATTCCTTATACACTGTTTACATTTACAAATCTAATGATTTTGTTCCCTGCTGCAGCCTGAAGTTATTCTCCCAGTTACCTAGTTGGGAATATTAACAAAATTCAAGTTTCACCGAAACGTGAAGGTTAAATTTTACAAAGCGTCTGGGGTTGTGTCTTCCCATGTGTCCAGCTTTCTAGTACGTTTTGATCCACTATGCCTAAAAACAATGATTTTTAAAATCTGCACATTATACACCCATAGATTATGTAGCAGAGCGGCAATTCCAAATTAAAGCAATAAATTCTACAGTCATGAAATTGGATATTTTACTGTCCCTGCCCATTTGTCACTCACTTTGCCTGCCACGCTGTGGCAACCTCTAAAATTCTTACTATATTTCCCACTGTAGTGCCAAGAGATGCCACCTTGGTCTTGTTTTAATATCAGCAGTATGTTTTACAATTCTATATATTTTAAAAATCATGCTCAAACTAGTGCATCTAGTCTGTCCTTACAGCACAAGCTTGTATGAGTGTGACGGTGAGTAGGTAGGTATTTATTTAAGTTACGGTTTGCACAGGTTTGTGCCCATGGTTGCAGTGTGGTCAAAATCAGAGAGCTCATTTGGTGTCTAGGACTGTGTCACTAGTTCCTCTGGCTGTTGGGGCTTCCCTGCATCTGCTCTTGTTCACCGGACTAAAATGCAGAATGCTGGTTCTGTTAGGATAATGGTGAGCTTTGGCTTCCATACTAATTTAAGAGCGAAATGGTACTTCTGCAAGGAATCCATCAGCCATTGGAAGCACACATTATAATCTTGTGAGTGTGAGCAGCTCTTGCTTTTTTGGGGGAGGGTTTAGGATTTTACTCATGGTTGTGAATTTTGATTGGAAGGTCTGCATCTGCCGTCCAGCAGCTGTGTGGCAGCAAGGCATCTTGTGTTCTCCAGCTTTATGGCAAGGCATGGCAGATTGTTATTCTTGGTGCATTCAATTTTTGCAGGTTTCGCCTGTGATCCAGGTAGTTGGGCAATGTATTTAGGGAATATTGGACACAAAAGGCAGATTTGCCTTTGTCAAACTGAAGACTCTTGGGGCCGATTCCGATTCGGGCCGGAAATCTCTCCGACCGAGCTGGACCCGGAGAGATTCCCGACCGAATCGGACCCTAGCAGCCCGACCGAACGAGTACGATGCGCACGTATGCCATCGGACTCGATTCGGTCGGACTCCCATTGAAGTCAATGGGAGCCAGTCGTACGACGCGTACACGGGCTCCCATTGACTCAATGGGCACGACGCGAACAAGGGCGCCCCCTACAGCGTGTTCGCGTCGATGCGGGTCGCGCCGTACATGCACGTGTAGGGGGGACCCATGGGTCCCCCCTGTGTGCGACTCGCGTGCCTACGCTTCCAGGGGGGTCCGACACGGACCCCCAAAGTGCGGCTCCGACAGCTCCTTGGAGCCGGACTGCGCGAGTCGGTCGGAGCGGTCGAGGTGCGCATCGTACTTACCCGGCCGGGGAACGTCTCCATTGCGCGGTGCGAGTCGTCCCCGTGCGAGTCGGTCGGAGCGGTCGGGTCCTGCGAACGAGTCGGTCGGAGATTTCGCGAGCGCACCCATTGTACTCGCTCGCCCGGACGCACGTACGATTCGGTCGGGAAATAGGGCTCCGAATCGGATCCGGTAAAGCCGAATCCGATTCGGAGCCCTACCGGCCGAGATCGGAATCGGCCCCTAGGTATGGCACTGATAATTGACTCCGTGATTGCAGCTAATGCTTGTAAGATGGTCATTTTCACCCGGCTATCAAGACTCTTCACAGAATTTGGCTTCACCAAGGTCATAGTGGAATGTGTGGGTGGGCGGTTGTAACCTGACACTGGAGCTCCTCTTAGACAAGATAGGTCCACCTGATTGGTGTAATGATGTTGACATAGCTGTCCTCTGTGATGTTCATATCAGACCACAACCTGGAAGATGTCTGGAGACTACTCCACCCAACTGATAGCGACTACATATTAATTTTGGATGTGTACAGCACATCCCCGAATTTTGACCTCCTGGCCGACATTCACTCCTTCTAGTTCTATCCTCATGCAAATCCTTAAAGGTGCATATCCAACCCTTCCTTGGTGTGTGTTGAATTTGACTTGAGACATTTACTGCCCCCAACTGCACTTGGCGCATGCCAGCTAACAGATATAAAAACCCTTGAGAACAAGAAATCTTTAATATCTCATACTGACAGATTAGGGTGTCCAACTTGGACTCAATTTCTTCAGCCCAGTTGCTGTGGGCAGCCTGAAAGGTGAGCTGATGAGGACTGACTGATAATAAGAGACCTGGCAATAGCTAAAAGAAGTGCCAAACATGAACAAACAAGAGTGGGATGGTTCTTCTGAGATGTAATGGCCCAATACCATGTTAAGTAATTCTCTGCAGTTCACCGTCGCCTTCAATCAATCAATCACAGAATTTGTAAAGCGCACTACTTACCCGCGAGGGTCTCAAGGCGCTGGGGAGAAAAAAGGGGGGTGCTGCTACTGGTCGAACAACCAGGTCTTGAGTAGCCTCCTGAAGGTCAGCAGGTCTTGGGTCTGTCGTAGGCTTAGTGGAAGGGTGTTCCAGGTCTTGGCGGCAAGGTGGGAGAAGGATCTGCCGCCGGTGGTAGTTCTTCGAATGCGAGGGACGGTGGCGAGGGAGAGGTCGGCGGAGCGGAGTTGGCGGTTGGGGACGTAGAAGAGGAGTCGTCTGTTGAGGTAGGCTGGGCCAGTCTTGTGGAGTGCCTTGTGTGCGTGGATGAGGAGTTTGAAGGACATTCTCCTGTCGACGGGAAGCCAGTGCAGGTTCCTCAGGTGGGGGTGATGTGGCTGTGGCGTGGTACATCGAGGATCAGGCGTGCGGAGGCGTTTTGTATGCGTTGCAGTCGCTTGATGAGCTTGGCCGGGGCTCCCGCGTAGAGGGCGTTCCCATAGTCAAGTCTGCTACTGACGAGGGCCTGGGTGACTGTTCTTCTTGTATCTGTCGGGATCCACCTGTAGATCTTGCGAAGCATGCGGAGGGTGTTGAAGCAGGAGGAGGAGACTGCGTTGACTTGCTTGGCAATGGAGAGCTTTGAGTCGAGGATGACTCCCAGGTTGCGTGCGTGGTCGGTGGGTGTCGGGGCTGCTCCCAGCGTCGTTGGCCACCAGGAGTCGTCCCAGGCTGAGGGGTTGGAGCCGAGGATGAGGACCTCTGTCTTCTCCGTGTTCAGTTTTAGTCGGCTGATCTTCATCCAATCGGCGACGGCCTTTATTCCTTCATGGAGGTTGGATTTGGCGGCGAGGGGTCCTTGGTGAGGGAGAGGATCAGTTGAGTGTCGTCGGCGAAGGAGATTATGTTGAGGTCGTGCTGTCTGGCGATGCGTGCGAGCGGGGCCATGTAGATGTTGAACAGTGTTGGGCTGAGGGATGATCCCTGGGGTACGCCGCAGATGATCTCGGAGGCTTCGGATCGGAATGGTGGGAGGCGGACTCTCTGGGTTCTGCCGGCGAGGAAGGAGGTGGCCCATTCCAGGGCCTTGTCTCGGATCCCTGCGTCGTGGAGGCGTGCGCGTAGAGTGCGGTGGCAGACAGTGTCGAAGGCGGCGGAGAGGTCCAGCAGGATGAGGGCTGCGGTCTCACTGTTGTCCAGCAGGATCCTGATGTCGTCGGTGGCGGCTCAGGGCAGTCTCAGTGCTGTGGTTGCTGCGGAACCCCGATTGGGATGGGTCCAGGATGCTTTTTTCTTCGAGGTATCGGGTTAGCTGTTTGTTGACGATCTTCTCGATGACCTTGGCTGGGAACGGAAGCAGGGAGATGGGCCGGAAGTTCTTGAGGTCTCTCGGGTCCGCCATGTTTTTTTTTAGTAGGGCGTTGATCTCTGCGTGTTTCCAGCTCTCTGGGAAGGTCGCGGTCTCGAAGGAGAGATTGATGACGTTGCACAGGTGGGGTGCGATGGAGCTGCTGGCTTTGTTGAAGATGTGGTGCGGGAAAGGGTCTGACGGGGAGCCGGAGTGTATTGTGCTCATGGTCTTGATGGTGTCATCGATGTTCACGCTGGCCCAGGCTGGCAGGGGGTCGTGGTCGATGGTGTGCGGCGGGTCTGGTGCATCGATCTTAGTTGGGGCTGTCTGGGTGTTGAAGCTGTCGTGGATGTCGGCGATCTTGCGGTGGAAGAAGGTGGCGAGGGAATCGCACAGGGGTTGCGACGGCGGGATGTCGTTGGTGTTGGAGCTGGGGTTGGAGAGTTCCTTCACGATGTTGAAGAGCTCCTTGCTGTTGTGTGCGTTGTTGTCGAGGCGGTCTTTGAGAAAGTGAAATATTCTTGAAATATTTTGTTCTTTTCCAAAGCAGAGCTTGCTTCAGTGAAAATTAAAAGACATCATTATGAAAGAGGTAAGAAAGCTGGTAAACTGTTGGTGTCACACTTACACCAAAGGGAATCCCAGATGTGGTGGCTGCTATATGGGAAGTCTCAAATATTTGTATTGCACTATAGGCATCTGTACCACTCTGGGCAGAATCGCACAACACAACTGAGGAAGTCTTTTTGAGAAATTTAGGGTGCCCCATGCTCTGCCCTGAGGGCTGGAGGCTCGTGGATGATGAGATTACCAAGGACGAAACCTCACAACCAATAGAAAAGTTCTCTGGGGGCGACAGCATGTTATAGAATGTGCAGGGATTTGTTAGTATCCATGCTATATAAGGCTTTCAAAGAAGCTGAGGTGACTGGCGGAGAAGTGTGGCTCAATGGTTAGAGCGGCAGACCCTGATGCAGAGATCTGGCCCGGGACCAGGGTTCAATACCCGCCTCGGCGGGTCTTGGGCTCAATTTCCTCGGACCTGATAATTCTCGCCTCGGTGCCTATGCTAATCATGGGTCCCACTCTGCAACTCTGGGCAATAGCTTGCTTAATCTCCACAACGGCCCCAACAGCGCTGGGATGCCTGGCTTCACCCTGGGGGTGCCCAGGAGTGGACATTTCACAGGGAAAAGCCAGGAAGGGTTCCACAGCGGTATGCGTACAGCGCCAGGACACCCCTTTGGGGGTATAAGTGCGCTTTACAAGTACAAATTTCATTCATTTCATTTCACTGGCAACCTAGGGCATAACTCGAACAAAGTGATTATATCCCTGATACAGAAGGAAGGTAGAGACCCCTACTAGACTGTAGTAGTTTATCCCCATTTTTATCAGATTAACAGGGATGTCAAAATATTGGCCAAAGCATTAGCTACAAGACTGTGCAACATGATTTCCTCCCTACTGCATGATCACAGGTAAGATTTGTCCCAGCCTGCCCTCTAGACCCTTGCAGAAGGCAGGGTTAAGTGAGAATGTAGCTCCAAAGTCAGGTGGCTATACACAACCACAACAGCAGGTTACCTGCAGTGGCTTTCTCTCAGAACAGTTTTCCGATAACTGAGAGACTAAGCATGGCTGTCCACTGTCCCTGCTCATTTTTGTTCTGGTCCTTAAGCCCTTGTCTGACGTGTTACGTGTATGCGAAGTGATCAAGGGTGTTGAAACAACCTGTAGTCAGGTGAAACCCTTCCTCTATGCTGATGACATTCTGTCGGCAATTACTGGGCCTTAGACTTCCCTTCGTACAATGATGTTGATACTTTAGTACTTCTCAAAACTATTTGGATACAAAATGAATTGGGGAAAAGTATGCGGACCTTCCTATGTCAAGAGTTACCACTAGTGCCAGCCTGGTGAACATGCCATGTGCTGAATACCGAAGAGCCTCAAATACTTGGGCATCATAATTAAAATGTTTAGAAGGGATAGTTGATGACAATTTTAACCCCTAATCACTAAAACTACATTTTGCGATGGAGACACCTTAACCTATCTATGTTGGGTGGGACCCAGGTTTTTAAAAATTATGATTGAGAACCAATATACCTGTGTCTTTGGTGTATTCCCCGTACTGAAACGACTCTTGGTGTTAGTCCTCATTGTTGGGGACATTAAGTCGTTTATATGAAATGGTGCTTACCCTAGACTGACATAGCACACTCTGCATGCACACACCATGGCTGGGTGCCTGAAAAGGCCACATATGCACACGTATTACTTAAAGAATTTGCTGTCACAACTGGTATATTTCCTGACTTGTGCTGATTCGCCTCCATAATGGATGCACCTGGAGCACACTGCGCTGCCCAGGGTCTAGTACCTCTTTATACCCATAAACACCCCAACACTTAGTTACCCTATAATACAAGCCTCTTTTACTATTCAGAAAACTGGGTATGAGAAAAAGAAATAGACTCACTGGTGCAGAACATGGCGCCTCTCTTGAACACTGGAGGCATCTGTATTTGGGATGCGGGGGGTCTGTTGGTAAAGTTGGGAGTTGAAAGGGATAACTCACCCGGACCAACTCATTGCAGATCAAACCCTTTAACTCCATGTGCACAGAATGTGCCCTGCCTAGCATGTGCCTTTGGCAATATCAGCAGTTAGTGCACTGCCTGGGCTGCAAATATGGAGGTCAAATCACAACATTAGCTGACTCACCAATCTTGAGATACATTAAGACTTGGTATTTAGAGGGGTTTCTAGATTATTGAGAGTCCTCATAGTCTGTTTCCAGGGCAGGCCTTATGTAACACTAGAGTTGTTTGGCAGACAACACTAAAAACAGACTACATCAAGGAAGACTGGGTGTTGTTACAAAATAACCTATGACAAATGTATGCAAAAGCCAGTCTGAAATTTTTGTATTTTAAAATACTCCACTACTGGTACTGGACAACTCACAAACTATGTAAGGAAACAATATTGCCTCATTCTGACTGTTGGTTGTGTGGTGTCCCCTACTGTGACATATTTAATATTCTGTGGCACTGCCCTTCACTGGTGTGGTACTGGAATGTCCTGCGGATGGAAGTAGCTGCTTCAGTTCATCTTGGCCTTCTCCATGGCATAAGGGTACCTAATGGTGAGGACAAGCCATGGACGGTAGTGGATTGGGACATCCCAGGCTGCAGCCAAATCTGCATTCTACGCCACTGAAGGTCACAAAGCGTACCCACTGTTGCCGAATGGTTCACTGTGCTGATGCAGATTGCAGCCTCTGAACAGGTAGTCTACAAACTCCATGATCAACTGAACATTTTTTGCAACATATTCAGACTGTTTGGAGCTGGCACAAGGCCATCCTCCACACACTCAAGGTCACAGCTCCAACTCACCAACTCCTGAAGATCTCAACACTTGCTTCATGATGGCGCACACTCTCCCACTTTAATTCTCTTTTGATATTGAGCTCTACATGTATACTACTTCTACCAATACGAGTTGAAACACACAACCATCTAAACCTCTCTGAGATGTTTACCCCCTACTTGTAGAAGCCCTCTGATGTTCTATTCACAACTCTGCTGTCATGGAACTGTCTTTTCTGGACTTGCACGACTCCCCTTTGGACTGAGGGAACGGTCTCCTTTTCTCCGTCTGTTGGCCACTACCTCCTCTATACCCCTATGCCCTTACAGCTCTTCAGGCTTCTTTTCTTACACTCATGGTCAGAAAATCAACACATTTTTCCCCCTTTCCCTCCTCTACTTCGGGCTCCAGAATTCTATTGAGACTAGATCCTCTAACCTGAGATGCTGGGAGTGGCTCTAAGCCCACAAAGAATGACCTGTCGAAGTCATAGGCATTTGTTAAAAATGTGAAATGCTCTTCCACGGTTAGTGTCCTTCAGGCACATTAGTGTAATGTACAGCCTTGCAGAATGTAAGATGTCATGTCCTGCTGTGTCACTTTTTTTCTAATGTTTTCTGCTGGTGGTCATGTGGTTCACTTTACTCACAATATTATCTACCCAATTTCCTGTATGACTTTCTTTATTCTGTGAATGTTTTTGAATAAAGAATTGCTGAAAAAAGGACTCACAAGTTGCAGCTAAAATAGACTGCTTGTACAAGCATATCTCAACATAAAACTAACATGCAGTCACTCAGCTAATACCTTCTTCAAAGAATTCACCATCTTGCTCCCAGAAATCTTCTTCAGCGCCAACCATATCCTGATTGTGGGTAATTTTAAGTTCTGCTTCAAGGACAATTCCATTTCATCCTACAAAAAATTTCTAGGAATATAACAGCCATAACCTGGAGGTACTCCCCAAAAGTCCATCATCTCCAAAGGACAATACCTTCACACTTTCCAAAAATACAGCCTCCAAGTCAGCAATCTTTCATCCACTCCTGTCACATGGTCCCATCAAAGAATTATCCCACTGGGAGTTTCTCTTCTCACCCCAAGCTGCATAAATATTGGTGAAGCAGGCCCACTTTCTTTCGGTCTAACAAAAAAACGAACCTGTACACATTGAAGTCAGACAAAACTGATGGACTTATCTCCACAATTCACCCCATTCCTCATCACTCTGTCCGCAACCATGACAACATGTGCTAGCTACCCTGCATATAGCCAAACACAGACAAACTCACAATGTGTGATTCACCAACTATCAAGAAACTAAAAAAGATTGTTACTCCTACAGGTTGCTTGGTGTAGATCATGGGTACTCACAAACATTTTCCCGGGGGCCGCAAAGTTTGGTCTATGGTGTGACCGAGGGCCGCATTGATGCCAGCGGGGGAGTAAAGTGGGTACAGGGAAATCAAAGCATATATATCTAGTGGCTGTCTTTAAAAATGAAGGTGTTCCTAAAGTTAAGGGCTTTGTTACTTCCTTTCCCTAACTGAAATTAACCTTTAAATAAGTGTTTGCTGTATATTTAACTTGTTTTGTTCATGTTAGTGCTGAGTCAAGTAAACAGCAGCCCAGTGCTGCTGCTGCTGCCCAGGGGTCCGCATGTAAAGGTCAGGAGGGCCGCATGCGGCCCCCGGGTCGTACTTTGAGTATCACTGGTGTAGATAAACGTCACCTACTATACAACAGCCCTCATAGACTCAAGATCCACATGATATAAATCCATCTTTAACACTAAATAAAGAATACTTCACAGGGAAAGTACAGAAGGCCATAAATACCCCACAAAAAACTCTTCAAAGTGGTGCATACATTCATCAGCCCACAATGATCCAAAGTAGCCATCCCCCACACACAACCTAAGCTCCTTCTTTTACTGACAAAGAAAAAACTTTGAGCAGTCATCACCCTCAAAAGTTCCACTCCCCACTACTCTTACCCTGCTAAAATGTCTCACAATCAACCTTTTGGAACTCTTGACCTGTTACTTTAAATGTGGTAGACTACAACATCCGAGATCAGTAGCACACATGACAGACAGCTCACGGTAGTGGTTAAATTGCTAACTCAGATTGTATTCTACAAGTAACACTAAACCTGACATCCCCTCCAAGCCCAGTCCTGCAAGAATCTCCTTTATTGCACCCCTCTATAACATTGACATTTGACCCCTCACAGACGTCTCCAAAAACCTGTCAGAGATTTTTGCAAGCCCTAGATCAAAAACACCATGGGGTCCCCTCTGGACTCTTCATTCCAAGTAAAAAAAAAAAACATGCCATGGGAGAAAGTAGAAACCCAGCAGGTTGAGCATTTGGTGCCATCTAGTGTGGGCCCAGCTAACTGTCATATTATTAATATATGGTGCAGGCTTGCTTTAGAAATCAATTTACAGATGCAGCAGGAACTTAGCTGGGGCCAAGGGGGTATTGGGGCTCCCCCTGCAACCCTCAACAAATGTATGGTGGGTGCCCCGGGTGGGCACCAGGGCACCCACCTTTATTGATGCGGGTCCCAGGGGATAGAGGCCCTGGGGCCAAAAAGGATTACGGAGGGAGGGGGGGGCTGTGCGGCCCCCTGCCCTTTCATTTTAGTAGTGGTATGAGATCCCCAGGGCCTAACAAGGCTCGAGGAGGTGTGCCACATGATCCCTCTAATTTAAAACAAGCATTTCAAATGCAATAGGTCTCGCATTTACGAGAGTTTGAGCTAATGGCATTGTCTTTTACAATGCCAATAGCTCAAACTGTTGTAAATGCGAGGCCTTTGGCATTGCAAAGAAGCAGCTGCCATTGTCTCGGCTGCTTGGAAAGGGAAAGCGTGCATGGTGCGCTGAATGTAAGGAAAGCACGTCGTGCCTGCAGTAGAGCAAAACCCATTAAATAAAATAGTGCTTACAGACGAAATTAAACATACCGTGTCGCACCAAAAGTAAAAGGGCCAGTCGCCATGGGAAGTTTCAAATGAAGACAAGGCGTACTAAGGAGGGACTATCAAGGCGATTAAGGAATCAGAAGCCAGCATTTACAAAGGACAATGACACAAGCCAATGAACAATATGGGCGGTGAGTGTGCGGAGCTTGAAATCCCTAACTCAATACAGCATGTCTCGCAGAGCAGCGCATGCGCTGCCCAGGCTCGACCTAAAAAGGCCCCTGGGGGATGGGGTTCCCAGGGCCGAAGGCTCGGACAGGGGGTCACACATCCCCCATCCCCTTTAATGAAAAAAAGGCCCGGGGATTGCGTCCCTTAGGACCTATCGAGACTCGGGGATGGGTGGTGCATGACACCCTCCCCTTTTTTGTACGTTTTGGCCCTGGGGGTGGGCTCCCCAGGTCTATAATGGGGCCCCCTCCCCTTTAAAAATAATGGCCCTTGGGGATGGGTCCCCAGGGCCTAATAAAGATTGGGAAGAGGGCCACTTGGCCCCTCTGTCCCTGAAAATACATAAGGCCCTGGAGGATGGGGTCCCCAAGGCCTAATGAAGCTAAAGAGGCTCGGGATGTGCCCCCCTCCCCTTTAAGAGAGATATGGCCCTG
The DNA here is from genome assembly GCA_963921515.1 of Calotriton arnoldi. Lineage (NCBI taxonomy): Eukaryota > Metazoa > Chordata > Amphibia > Caudata > Salamandridae > Calotriton > Calotriton arnoldi. The sequence goes on along the minus strand of CAWUFW010001841.1, from coordinate 181,386 downwards.
GGGATGGGGTCTCTAGGGCCTTTTAAAGGCTTGGGAGGGGGCTGCGTGGCATGGTATCCTGTAGAATGGCTGTGCAAGGCTGTTCTTTTAAGATGAGGATGTGAAAGTAAATAATCTTTTTACCAAGCATCACTAAATTACTAAGCAACGTGACGAAGTAATGCATGTAGTGTCATGCAGCAGGGCTGCCTTCTTTAAAGTATAGAAACAATGCCTTTTGTACTGGGTTTGCCAATGACAGATCATTTTAAAAGACTCCTGCATTACAAAAGCCAATAGCTTGCCCATGCAGCATTGGCAAAGCAAGACCGATTATTACCTTTGCCACTGTTGTTTGGAGAGACTCTTTGTACGTTGAGAGAGCTGAACAACAGTGATTTCTATACTTGTAACATTTTTAACATGCATGGGCACTGCTATTTGCATTGCCAATGGTGCATTTTAAAGCATCCTGCATTGGCAAAGTCAATGGTGGCTGCCACCGTGGGGAGAGGCACAGGAAAGTTCTGTGGGACAAGATCCTCGGCATCACCAAGGACTCCATCTGGTCCCTGGTGTGTCATGGAGGAACATCAGGAGAGAAACGGTGTGGGTGAGGTAGAAAACAACTCGAGGGTATAAACAAGGCATCAGAATAGAGGGAGGGGAGAGAAGGATGACTGAGGGGGGACAACAACATCCAGAGAATCATCAACACTATTCACCACCTGGCACTCCGCGGAGGAGCATCAAGAGAGATGCTGGGAGGGTTGAACAAGGGAAAGAGCCTAGGGGCAGTCGGAGGAGAAAGATAATCATTCTCATAGATTGCTAAATACCAAATAACATTAAAAAGGAGTTTTATGGCATCAAAGGTGGAAAGATACACCTTATCCAATCAAAGGCAAGTGTAAACAAGCTATGCTCCAGGGGCGGGACAAATGCAAACACATAATAGGAAGGAAATCCTTTGAGTAAAGAGCAGGAAAGTGAGATTGAAAATAAAGCCATTTAATCATGAGCAAAGGCTATGACAAAGCCCACCCTGTGTAGTATTGGATACAATGCTGTCTGAACCTGTAGTGACATCACAAAAGAGATGCAACTTGTTTGGTATACTTCTAAACTCTCATTTGCCATTTTCAAATATCTGTTTCTTTGAAAACTGATGGAGTTGTGAATATGACTGCATGAACAGTGAAACATACCAATTTTATGAGAAAGATGGAATCATTCCTTATACACTGTTTACATTTACAAATCTAATGATTTTGTTCCCTGCTGCAGCCTGAAGTTATTCTCCCAGTTACCTAGTTGGGAATATTAACAAAATTCAAGTTTCACCGAAACGTGAAGGTTAAATTTTACAAAGCGTCTGGGGTTGTGTCTTCCCATGTGTCCAGCTTTCTAGTACGTTTTGATCCACTATGCCTAAAAACAATGATTTTTAAAATCTGCACATTATACACCCATAGATTATGTAGCAGAGCGGCAATTCCAAATTAAAGCAATAAATTCTACAGTCATGAAATTGGATATTTTACTGTCCCTGCCCATTTGTCACTCACTTTGCCTGCCACGCTGTGGCAACCTCTAAAATTCTTACTATATTTCCCACTGTAGTGCCAAGAGATGCCACCTTGGTCTTGTTTTAATATCAGCAGTATGTTTTACAATTCTATATATTTTAAAAATCATGCTCAAACTAGTGCATCTAGTCTGTCCTTACAGCACAAGCTTGTATGAGTGTGACGGTGAGTAGGTAGGTATTTATTTAAGTTACGGTTTGCACAGGTTTGTGCCCATGGTTGCAGTGTGGTCAAAATCAGAGAGCTCATTTGGTGTCTAGGACTGTGTCACTAGTTCCTCTGGCTGTTGGGGCTTCCCTGCATCTGCTCTTGTTCACCGGACTAAAATGCAGAATGCTGGTTCTGTTAGGATAATGGTGAGCTTTGGCTTCCATACTAATTTAAGAGCGAAATGGTACTTCTGCAAGGAATCCATCAGCCATTGGAAGCACACATTATAATCTTGTGAGTGTGAGCAGCTCTTGCTTTTTTGGGGGAGGGTTTAGGATTTTACTCATGGTTGTGAATTTTGATTGGAAGGTCTGCATCTGCCGTCCAGCAGCTGTGTGGCAGCAAGGCATCTTGTGTTCTCCAGCTTTATGGCAAGGCATGGCAGATTGTTATTCTTGGTGCATTCAATTTTTGCAGGTTTCGCCTGTGATCCAGGTAGTTGGGCAATGTATTTAGGGAATATTGGACACAAAAGGCAGATTTGCCTTTGTCAAACTGAAGACTCTTGGGGCCGATTCCGATTCGGGCCGGAAATCTCTCCGACCGAGCTGGACCCGGAGAGATTCCCGACCGAATCGGACCCTAGCAGCCCGACCGAACGAGTACGATGCGCACGTATGCCATCGGACTCGATTCGGTCGGACTCCCATTGAAGTCAATGGGAGCCAGTCGTACGACGCGTACACGGGCTCCCATTGACTCAATGGGCACGACGCGAACAAGGGCGCCCCCTACAGCGTGTTCGAGTCGATGCGGGTCGCGCCGTACATGCACGTGTAGGGGGACCCATGGGTCCCCCCTGTGTGCGACTCGCGTGCCTACGCTTCCAGGGGGTCCGACACGGACCCCCAAAGTGCGGCTCCGACAGCTCCTTGGAGCCGGACTGCGCGAGTCGGTCGGAGCGGTCGAGGTGCGCATCGTACTTACCCGGCCGGGGAACGTCTCCATTGCGCGGTGCGATTCGTCCCCGTGCGAGTCGGTCGGAGCGGTCGGGTCCTGCGAACGAGTCGGTCGGAGATTTCGCGAGCGCACCCATTGTACTCGCTCGCCCGGACGCACGTACGATTCGGTCGGGAAATAGGGCTCCGAATCGGATCCGGTAAAGCCGAATCCGATTCGGAGCCCTACCGGCCGAGATCGGAATCGGCCCCTAGGTATGGCACTGATAATTGACTCCGTGATTGCAGCTAATGCTTGTAAGATGGTCATTTTCACCCGGCTATCAAGACTCTTCACAGAATTTGGCTTCACCAAGGTCATAGTGGAATGTGTGGGTGGGCGGTTGTAACCTGACACTGGAGCTCCTCTTAGACAAGATAGGTCCACCTGATTGGTGTAATGATGTTGACATAGCTGTCCTCTGTGATGTTCATATCAGACCACAACCTGGAAGATGTCTGGAGACTACTCCACCCAACTGATAGCGACTACATATTAATTTTGGATGTGTACAGCACATCCCCGAATTTTGACCTCCTGGCCGACATTCACTCCTTCTAGTTCTATCCTCATGCAAATCCTTAAAGGTGCATATCCAACCCTTCCTTGGTGTGTGTTGAATTTGACTTGAGACATTTACTGCCCCCAACTGCACTTGGCGCATGCCAGCTAACAGATATAAAAACCCTTGAGAACAAGAAATCTTTAATATCTCATACTGACAGATTAGGGTGTCCAACTTGGACTCAATTTCTTCAGCCCAGTTGCTGTGGGCAGCCTGAAAGGTGAGCTGATGAGGACTGACTGATAATAAGAGACCTGGCAATAGCTAAAAGAAGTGCCAAACATGAACAAACAAGAGTGGGATGGTTCTTCTGAGATGTAATGGCCCAATACCATGTTAAGTAATTCTCTGCAGTTCACCGTCGCCTTCAATCAATCAATCACAGAATTTGTAAAGCGCACTACTTACCCGCGAGGGTCTCAAGGCGCTGGGGAGAAAAAAGGGGGGTGCTGCTACTGGTCGAACAACCAGGTCTTGAGTAGCCTCCTGAAGGTCAGCAGGTCTTGGGTCTGTCGTAGGCTTAGTGGAAGGGTGTTCCAGGTCTTGGCGGCAAGGTGGGAGAAGGATCTGCCGCCGGTGGTAGTTCTTCGAATGCGAGGGACGGTGGCGAGGGAGAGGTCGGCGGAGCGGAGTTGGCGGTTGGGGACGTAGAAGAGGAGTCGTCTGTTGAGGTAGGCTGGGCCAGTCTTGTGGAGTGCCTTGTGTGCGTGGATGAGGAGTTTGAAGGACATTCTCCTGTCGACGGGAAGCCAGTGCAGGTTCCTCAGGTGGGGGTGATGTGGCTGTGGCGTGGTACATCGAGGATCAGGCGTGCGGAGGCGTTTTGTATGCGTTGCAGTCGCTTGATGAGCTTGGCCGGGGCTCCCGCGTAGAGGGCGTTCCCATAGTCAAGTCTGCTACTGACGAGGGCCTGGGTGACTGTTCTTCTTGTATCTGTCGGGATCCACCTGTAGATCTTGCGAAGCATGCGGAGGGTGTTGAAGCAGGAGGAGGAGACTGCGTTGACTTGCTTGGCAATGGAGAGCTTTGAGTCGAGGATGACTCCCAGGTTGCGTGCGTGGTCGGTGGGTGTCGGGGCTGCTCCCAGCGTCGTTGGCCACCAGGAGTCGTCCCAGGCTGAGGGGTTGGAGCCGAGGATGAGGACCTCTGTCTTCTCCGTGTTCAGTTTTAGTCGGCTGATCTTCATCCAATCGGCGACGGCCTTTATTCCTTCATGGAGGTTGGATTTGGCGGCGAGGGGTCCTTGGTGAGGGAGAGGATCAGTTGAGTGTCGTCGGCGAAGGAGATTATGTTGAGGTCGTGCTGTCTGGCGATGCGTGCGAGCGGGGCCATGTAGATGTTGAACAGTGTTGGGCTGAGGGATGATCCCTGGGGTACGCCGCAGATGATCTCGGAGGCTTCGGATCGGAATGGTGGGAGGCGGACTCTCTGGGTTCTGCCGGCGAGGAAGGAGGTGGCCCATTCCAGGGCCTTGTCTCGGATCCCTGCGTCGTGGAGGCGTGCGCGTAGAGTGCGGTGGCAGACAGTGTCGAAGGCGGCGGAGAGGTCCAGCAGGATGAGGGCTGCGGTCTCACTGTTGTCCAGCAGGATCCTGATGTCGTCGGTGGCGGCTCAGGGCAGTCTCAGTGCTGTGGTTGCTGCGGAACCCCGATTGGGATGGGTCCAGGATGCTGTTTTCTTCGAGGTATCGGGTTAGCTGTTTGTTGACGATCTTCTCGATGACCTTGGCTGGGAACGGAAGCAGGGAGATGGGCCGGAAGTTCTTGAGGTCTCTCGGGTCCGCCATGTTTTTTTTTAGTAGGGCGTTGATCTCTGCGTGTTTCCAGCTCTCTGGGAAGGTCGCGGTCTCGAAGGAGAGATTGATGACGTTGCACAGGTGGGGTGCGATGGAGCTGCTGGCTTTGTTGAAGATGTGGTGCGGGAAAGGGTCTGACGGGGAGCCGGAGTGTATTGTGCTCATGGTCTTGATGGTGTCATCGATGTTCACGCTGGCCCAGGCTGGCAGGGGGTCGTGGTCGATGGTGTGCGGCGGGTCTGGTGCATCGATCTTAGTTGGGGCTGTCTGGGTGTTGAAGCTGTCGTGGATGTCGGCGATCTTGCGGTGGAAGAAGGTGGCGAGGGAATCGCACAGGGGTTGCGACGGCGGGATGTCGTTGGTGTTGGAGCTGGGGTTGGAGAGTTCCTTCACGATGTTGAAGAGCTCCTTGCTGTTGTGTGCGTTGTTGTCGAGGCGGTCTTTGAGAAAGTGAAATATTCTTGAAATATTTTGTTCTTTTCCAAAGCAGAGCTTGCTTCAGTGAAAATTAAAAGACATCATTATGAAAGAGGTAAGAAAGCTGGTAAACTGTTGGTGTCACACTTACACCAAAGGGAATCCCAGATGTGGTGGCTGCTATATGGGAAGTCTCAAATATTTGTATTGCACTATAGGCATCTGTACCACTCTGGGCAGAATCGCACAACACAACTGAGGAAGTCTTTTTGAGAAATTTAGGGTGCCCCATGCTCTGCCCTGAGGGCTGGAGGCTCGTGGATGATGAGATTACCAAGGACGAAACCTCACAACCAATAGAAAAGTTCTCTGGGGGCGACAGCATGTTATAGAATGTGCAGGGATTTGTTAGTATCCATGCTATATAAGGCTTTCAAAGAAGCTGAGGTGACTGGCGGAGAAGTGTGGCTCAATGGTTAGAGCGGCAGACCCTGATGCAGAGATCTGGCCCGGGACCAGGGTTCAATACCCGCCTCGGCGGGTCTTGGGCTCAATTTCCTCGGACCTGATAATTCTCGCCTCGGTGCCTATGCTAATCATGGGTCCCACTCTGCAACTCTGGGCAATAGCTTGCTTAATCTCCACAACGGCCCCAACAGCGCTGGGATGCCTGGCTTCACCCTGGGGGTGCCCAGGAGTGGACATTTCACAGGGAAAAGCCAGGAAGGGTTCCACAGCGGTATGCGTACAGCGCCAGGACACCCCTTTGGGGGTATAAGTGCGCTTTACAAGTACAAATTTCATTCATTTCATTTCACTGGCAACCTAGGGCATAACTCGAACAAAGTGATTATATCCCTGATACAGAAGGAAGGTAGAGACCCCTACTAGACTGTAGTAGTTTATCCCCATTTTTATCAGATTAACAGGGATGTCAAAATATTGGCCAAAGCATTAGCTACAAGACTGTGCAACATGATTTCCTCCCTACTGCATGATCACAGGTAAGATTTGTCCCAGCCTGCCCTCTAGACCCTTGCAGAAGGCAGGGTTAAGTGAGAATGTAGCTCCAAAGTCAGGTGGCTATACACAACCACAACAGCAGGTTACCTGCAGTGGCTTTCTCTCAGAACAGTTTTCCGATAACTGAGAGACTAAGCATGGCTGTCCACTGTCCCTGCTCATTTTTGTTCTGGTCCTTAAGCCCTTGTCTGACGTGTTACGTGTATGCGAAGTGATCAAGGGTGTTGAAACAACCTGTAGTCAGGTGAAACCCTTCCTCTATGCTGATGACATTCTGTCGGCAATTACTGGGCCTTAGACTTCCCTTCGTACAATGATGTTGATACTTTAGTACTTCTCAAAACTATTTGGATACAAAATGAATTGGGGAAAAGTATGCGGACCTTCCTATGTCAAGAGTTACCACTAGTGCCAGCCTGGTGAACATGCCATGTGCTGAATACCGAAGAGCCTCAAATACTTGGGCATCATAATTAAAATGTTTAGAAGGGATAGTTGATGACAATTTTAACCCCTAATCACTAAAACTACATTTTGCGATGGAGACACCTTAACCTATCTATGTTGGGTGGGACCCAGGTTTTTAAAAATTATGATTGAGAACCAATATACCTGTGTCTTTGGTGTATTCCCCGTACTGAAACGACTCTTGGTGTTAGTCCTCATTGTTGGGGACATTAAGTCGTTTATATGAAATGGTGCTTACCCTAGACTGACATAGCACACTCTGCATGCACACACCATGGCTGGGTGCCTGAAAAGGCCACATATGCACACGTATTACTTAAAGAATTTGCTGTCACAACTGGTATATTTCCTGACTTGTGCTGATTCGCCTCCATAATGGATGCACCTGGAGCACACTGCGCTGCCCAGGGTCTAGTACCTCTTTATACCCATAAACACCCCAACACTTAGTTACCCTATAATACAAGCCTCTTTTACTATTCAGAAAACTGGGTATGAGAAAAAAGAAATAGACTCACTGGTGCAGAACATGGCGCCTCTCTTGAACACTGGAGGCATCTGTATTTGGGATGCGGGGGGTCTGTTGGTAAAGTTGGGAGTTGAAAGGGATAACTCACCCGGACCAACTCATTGCAGATCAAACCCTTTAACTCCATGTGCACAGAATGTGCCCTGCCTAGCATGTGCCTTTGGCAATATCAGCAGTTAGTGCACTGCCTGGGCTGCAAATATGGAGGTCAAATCACAACATTAGCTGACTCACCAATCTTGAGATACATTAAGACTTGGTATTTAGAGGGGTTTCTAGATTATTGAGAGTCCTCATAGTCTGTTTCCAGGGCAGGCCTTATGTAACACTAGAGTTGTTTGGCAGACAACACTAAAAACAGACTACATCAAGGAAGACTGGGTGTTGTTACAAAATAACCTATGACAAATGTATGCAAAAGCCAGTCTGAAATTTTTGTATTTTAAAATACTCCACTACTGGTACTGGACAACTCACAAACTATGTAAGGAAACAATATTGCCTCATTCTGACTGTTGGTTGTGTGGTGTCCCCTACTGTGACATATTTAATATTCTGTGGCACTGCCCTTCACTGGTGTGGTACTGGAATGTCCTGCGGATGGAAGTAGCTGCTTCAGTTCATCTTGGCCTTCTCCATGGCATAAGGGTACCTAATGGTGAGGACAAGCCATGGACGGTAGTGGATTGGGACATCCCAGGCTGCAGCCAAATCTGCATTCTACGCCACTGAAGGTCACAAAGCGTACCCACTGTTGCCGAATGGTTCACTGTGCTGATGCAGATTGCAGCCTCTGAACAGGTAGTCTACAAACTCCATGATCAACTGAACATTTTTTGCAACATATTCAGACTGTTTGGAGCTGGCACAAGGCCATCCTCCACACACTCAAGGTCACAGCTCCAACTCACCAACTCCTGAAGATCTCAACACTTGCTTCATGATGGCGCACACTCTCCCACTTTAATTCTCTTTTGATATTGAGCTCTACATGTATACTACTTCTACCAATACGAGTTGAAACACACAACCATCTAAACCTCTCTGAGATGTTTACCCCCTACTTGTAGAAGCCCTCTGATGTTCTATTCACAACTCTGCTGTCATGGAACTGTCTTTTCTGGACTTGCACGACTCCCCTTTGGACTGAGGGAACGGTCTCCTTTTCTCCGTCTGTTGGCCACTACCTCCTCTATACCCCTATGCCCTTACAGCTCTTCAGGCTTCTTTTCTTACACTCATGGTCAGAAAATCAACACATTTTTCCCCCTTTCCCTCCTCTACTTCGGGCTCCAGAATTCTATTGAGACTAGATCCTCTAACCTGAGATGCTGGGAGTGGCTCTAAGCCCACAAAGAATGACCTGTCGAAGTCATAGGCATTTGTTAAAAATGTGAAATGCTCTTCCACGGTTAGTGTCCTTCAGGCACATTAGTGTAATGTACAGCCTTGCAGAATGTAAGATGTCATGTCCTGCTGTGTCACTTTTTTTCTAATGTTTTCTGCTGGTGGTCATGTGGTTCACTTTACTCACAATATTATCTACCCAATTTCCTGTATGACTTTCTTTATTCTGTGAATGTTTTTGAATAAAGAATTGCTGAAAAAAGGACTCACAAGTTGCAGCTAAAATAGACTGCTTGTACAAGCATATCTCAACATAAAACTAACATGCAGTCACTCAGCTAATACCTTCTTCAAAGAATTCACCATCTTGCTCCCAGAAATCTTCTTCAGCGCCAACCATATCCTGATTGTGGGTAATTTTAAGTTCTGCTTCAAGGACAATTCCATTTCATCCTACAAAAAATTTCTAGGAATATAACAGCCATAACCTGGAGGTACTCCCCAAAAGTCCATCATCTCCAAAGGACAATACCTTCACACTTTCCAAAAATACAGCCTCCAAGTCAGCAATCTTTCATCCACTCCTGTCACATGGTCCCATCAAAGAATTATCCCACTGGGAGTTTCTCTTCTCACCCCAAGCTGCATAAATATTGGTGAAGCAGGCCCACTTTCTTTCGGTCTAACAAAAAAACGAACCTGTACACATTGAAGTCAGACAAAACTGATGGACTTATCTCCACAATTCACCCCATTCCTCATCACTCTGTCCGCAACCATGACAACATGTGCTAGCTACCCTGCATATAGCCAAACACAGACAAACTCACAATGTGTGATTCACCAACTATCAAGAAACTAAAAAAGATTGTTACTCCTACAGGTTGCTTGGTGTAGATCATGGGTACTCACAAACATTTTCCCGGGGCCGCAAAGTTTGGTCTATGGTGTGACCGAGGGCCGCATTGATGCCAGCGGGGAGTAAAGTGGGTACAGGGAAATCAAAGCATATATATCTAGTGGCTGTCTTTAAAAATGAAGGTGTTCCTAAAGTTAAGGGCTTTGTTACTTCCTTTCCCTAACTGAAATTAACCTTTAAATAAGTGTTTGCTGTATATTTAACTTTTTTGTTCATGTTAGTGCTGAGTCAAGTAAACAGCAGCCCAGTGCTGCTGCTGCTGCCCAGGGGTCCGCATGTAAAGGTCAGGAGGGCCGCATGCGGCCCCGGGTCGTACTTTGAGTATCACTGGTGTAGATAAACGTCACCTACTATACAACAGCCCTCATAGACTCAAGATCCACATGATATAAATCCATCTTTAACACTAAATAAAGAATACTTCACAGGGAAAGTACAGAAGGCCATAAATACCCCACAAAAAACTCTTCAAAGTGGTGCATACATTCATCAGCCCACAATGATCCAAAGTAGCCATCCCCCACACACAACCTAAGCTCCTTCTTTTACTGACAAAGAAAAAAACTTTGAGCAGTCATCACCCTCAAAAGTTCCACTCCCCACTACTCTTACCCTGCTAAAATGTCTCACAATCAACCTTTTGGAACTCTTGACCTGTTACTTTAAATGTGGTAGACTACAACATCCGAGATCAGTAGCACACATGACAGACAGCTCACGGTAGTGGTTAAATTGCTAACTCAGATTGTATTCTACAAGTAACACTAAACCTGACATCCCCTCCAAGCCCAGTCCTGCAAGAATCTCCTTTATTGCACCCCTCTATAACATTGACATTTGACCCCTCACAGACGTCTCCAAAAACCTGTCAGAGATTTTTGCAAGCCCTAGATCAAAAACACCATGGGGTCCCCTCTGGACTCTTCATTCCAAGTAAAAAAAAAAAACATGCCATGGGAGAAAGTAGAAACCCAGCAGGTTGAGCATTTGGTGCCATCTAGTGTGGGCCCAGCTAACTGTCATATTATTAATATATGGTGCAGGCTTGCTTTAGAAATCAATTTACAGATGCAGCAGGAACTTAGCTGGGGCCAAGGGGTATTGGGGCTCCCCCTGCAACCCTCAACAAATGTATGGTGGGTGCCCCGGGTGGGCACCAGGGCACCCACCTTTATTGATGCGGGTCCCAGGGGATAGAGGCCCTGGGGCCAAAAAAGGATTACGGAGGGAGGGGGGGGGGGGCTGTGCGGCCCCCTGCCCTTTCATTTTAGTAGTGGTATGAGATCCCCAGGGCCTAACAAGGCTCGAGGAGGTGTGCCACATGATCCCTCTAATTTAAAACAAGCATTTCAAATGCAATAGGTCTCGCATTTACGAGAGTTTGAGCTAATGGCATTGTCTTTTACAATGCCAATAGCTCAAACTTTTGTAAATGCGAGACCTTTGGCATTGCAAACAAGCAGCTGCCATTGTCTCGGCTGCTTGGAAAGGGAAAGCGTGCATGGTGCGCTGAATGTAAGGAAAGCACGTCGTGCCTGCAGTAGAGCAAAACCCATTAAATAAAATAGTGCTTACAGACGAAATTAAACATACCGTGTCGCACCAAAAGTAAAAGGGTCAGTCGCCATGGGAAGTTTCAAATGAAGACAAGGCGTACTAAGGAAGGACTATCAAGGCGATTAAGGAATCAGAAGCCAGCATTTACAAAGGACAATGACACAAGCCAATGAACAATATGGGCGGTGAGTGTGCGGAGCTTGAAATCCCTAACTCAATACAGCATGTCTCGCAGAGCAGCGCATGCGCTGCCCAGGCTCGACCTAAAAAGGCCCCTGGGGGATGGGGTTCCCAGGGCCGAAGGCTCGGACAGGGGGTCACACATCCCCCATCCCCTTTAATGAAAAAAAGGCCCGGGGATTGCGTCCCTTAGGACCTATCGAGACTCGGGGATGGGTGAGGCATGACACCCTCCCCTTTTATTGTACGTTTTGGCCCTGGGGGTGGGCTCCCCAGGCCTATAATGGGGCCCCTCTCCCCTTTAAAAATAATGGCCCTTGGGGATGGGTCCCCAGGGCCTAATAAAGATTGGGAAGAGGGCCACTTGGCCCCTCTGTCCCTGAAAATACATAAGGCCCTGGAGGATGGGGTCCCCAAGGCCTAATGAAGCTAAAGAGGCTCGGGATGTGCCCCCCCTCCCCTTTAAGAGAGATATGGCCCTGGGGGATGGGGTCTCTAGGGCCTTTTAAAGGCTTGGGAGGGGGGCTGCGTGGCATGGTATCCTGTAGAATGGCTGTGCAAGGCTGTTCTTTTAAGATGAGGATGTGAAAGTAAATAATCTTTTTACCAAGCATCACTAAATTACTAAGCAACGTGACGAAGTAATGCATGTAGTGTCATGCAGCAGGGCTGCCTTCTTTAAAGTATAGAAACAATGCCTTTTGTACTGGGTTTGCCAATGACAGATCATTTTAAAAGACTCCTGCATTACAAAAGCCAATAGCTTGCCCATGCAGCATTGGCAAAGCAAGACCGATTATTAACTTTGCCACTGTTGTTTGGAGAGACTCTTTGTACGTTGAGAGAGCTGAACAACAGTGATTTCTATACTTGTAACATTTTTAACATGCATGGGCACTGCTATTTGCATTGCCAATGGTGCATTTTAAAGCATCCTGCATTGGCAAAGTCAATGGTGGCTGCCACCGTGGGGAGAGGCACAGGAAAGTTCTGTGGGACAAGATCCTCGGCATCACCAAGGACTCCATCTGGTCCCTGGTGTGTCATGGAGGAACATCAGGAGAGAAACGGTGTGGGTGAGGTAGAAAACAACTCGAGGGTATAAACAAGGCATCAGAATAGAGGGAGAGGAGAGAAGGATGACTGAGGGGGGACAACAACATCCAGGGAATCATCAACACTATTCACCACCTGGCACTCCGCGGAGGAGCATCAAGAGAGATGCTGGGAGGGTTGAACAAGGGAAAGAGCCTAGGGGCAGTCGGAGGAGAAAGATAATCATTCTCATAGATTGCTAAATACCAAATAACATTAAAAAGGAGTTTTATGGCATCAAAGGTGGAAAGATACACCTTATCCAATCAAAGGCAAGTGTAAACAAGCTATGCTCCAGGGGCGGGACAAATGCAAACACATAATAGGAAGGAAATCCTTTGAGTAAAGAGCAGGAAAGTGAGATTGAAAATAAAGCCATTTAATCATGAGCAAAGGCTATGACAAAGCCCACCCTGTGTAGTATTGGATACAATGCTGTCTGAACCTGTAGTGACATCACAAAAAGAGATGCAACTTGTTTGGTATACTTCTAAACTCTCATTTGCCATTTTCAAATATCTGTTTCTTTGAAAACTGATGGAGTTGTGAATATGACTGCATGAACAGTGAAACATACCAATTTTATGAGAAAGATGGAATCATTCCTTATACACTGTTTACATTTACAAATCTAATGATTTTGTTCCCTGCTGCAGCCTGAAGTTATTCTCCCAGTTACCTAGTTGGGAATATTAACAAAATTCAAGTTTCACCGAAACGTGAAGGTTAAATTTTACAAAGCGTCTGGGGTTGTGTCTTCCCATGTGTCCAGCTTTCTAGTACGTTTTGATCCACTATGCCTAAAAACAATGATTTTTAAAATCTGCACATTATACACCCATAGATTATGTAGCAGAGCGGCAATTCCAAATTAAAGCAATAAATTCTACAGTCATGAAATTGGATATTTTACTGTCCCTGCCCATTTGTCACTCACTTTGCCTGCCACGCTGTGGCAACCTCTAAAATTCTTACTATATTTCCCACTGTAGTGCCAAGAGATGCCACCTTGGTCTTGTTTTAATATCAGCAGTATGTTTTACAATTCTATATATTTTAAAAATCATGCTCAAACTAGTGCATCTAGTCTGTCCTTACAGCACAATCTTGTATGAGTGTAACGGTGAGTAGATAGCGTTGGATCTGCATTTGTCAGAGCTGACGGGCAGAGAATGATGTGACCCTGGTGGCCTCCTGAAAATAACTCGGGCCTGGCACTTACCTTTTTTTCTTTTAACAGATTAAACAAAGCACTAACCCAGATCCTGCCACAGGAAAACCTTGCTGGACAAAGCCATGCCTGCCAGTTCTAAGGAGTAAAACCCTTGTAAAGCTAACAGACTGGCATGTGCAATTCTCATCTTTTCTACGGTAGATTATGAATAAGGTGCGCCTCCCGTAAAATGCAGATATTTGGCCTTGGGTGTGACTTTTCTCATAGCTTTTATATTTAAAGGCGAAACGAGCTTTACTTTTATGATTTATAAACACTTGCATGGTTAAGCCTTAACCTTACGGATCTCTGTTCACCAAGGATTTACAGTCGGAGAAACATCATTGCAACAACTTTGTATGAAACGAAACATTGTTTACTGTCTCAGTCTAGTGCCCCTGTTAGAAATCTTTTGGAATGAAAAAAGGACTGTAAATAGACCATAAAAAAAACTATTAAAGAGAATGATTAGCAAAGCTAATTGGCCTGACTTGCATTTTCGGTTACGACAGATCTATTGAATTTGAAACTGTAAATGTCAAACTAAAATATGTTTATTTTATAGAGTGCAATGTTAGGTTTGTGTCCATTATGAACTCTTTGATAAATGACGCCTGTTTATGTGCTAAGGATTTCATGAAAATAAAATGAAAAGGTTGAGACCTTAAATGAGCATGAAGTGCATTCCATACTTTGCAAGGCAGGCAAAAATATAGCATCCTCCTTGTCTCGCCTCATTATAAGGAGAAAAGTAAGCAGTTGATGATTCCAACATGCACAGCTCAAATTGTTAAAACGTTAGGACTGACTGAGTACATATTTGTTAACATTAAAAAGAGATATACAAAAATGTTACTTTAGAATGAATTTAATAAATTTCACATTAATTGCTATTTTATTTTAATTTCCTGCCTCTGCTATTTTCTCTTGGAGGATTTTGTGGTACCAGCGGTTGTTAAGGCGTGATGATTGACTTACTCTAAGGCTGTGTTGGAGTAAATGTAAGCCAGTTTGGACACTATTAGGACTGTAGGAAATTTAAAAGTGTATTTTTTGAATTGCAATGTGGTTTATGTGGGTATGTTGTATTAGCATGTCCCTTCCTAAACTCTTCCTTAATTTTCACTTAACCCTTCCCAATTTGTAGCAATTCTTAATTTTCCCATCACTCCCCCTGGCCTCTCTCACATTTACCACAAAAACATATACTTCTGCGGATATCTCCACCACCATGGAAGAGATCTCCATACAGAAAAGATAGGAGAGGCGTACGTGGAGATCTTGTGTCGGTGTGTGAGATGTAGTTTGTAGTAAGTAAGTAAGTAGTACTATTCTATGCAGTTTGTGACTTGGGCCCTTTATTTATACGATCGGATATACATTCTTATGTTCTTCATTCCTCTGCTTACCTATCTTAAACAGATAAGAATAAATGTAGCTTACAGCCACCTCTTTAAAAGGAGCTGCATTTTTTTTTATGGAAAAGGTTTTCTGTGTATGTGTCACGCCTTACAGATTTTCGGAGTAGGTGCCTGTGGGCCACTTTCTCACTTCTGTCCCAAGGATGTTTCTCTCTCCCTGCCTTTGTGAAACAGAAGTAGTTGAGCTTTTACCCCCTACTTTGTTGCTATCCAGTACTAGATCAATGTGACCTGAAATGACTTAAAATACTTTAATAAGCAGTATCTTTTCTTAATAAACATTTAGCTTGTCCTGTCTGTTACTGCTTATTGTAGGCTCCGTTCAGCAGGCAGTCACGAACAAGGATAGCGGTTAGACTCAGCAACATTACGGGTGTTCGTATGTTGAAGCTCCTACACACATAGAGCTTTTTATACAACTATGCATAGCTCCATCCTTCTATACGGTGCCTCAAAGGAATGGCAATGCTTCATGCACACTTACCAAAATTCCTTAAAGGAAATACGACCCTTGCAAATGCCTTTAATGTTTTGAATTTATTTTAATGTGTAGTTATACTTTTATTACAGATCATAACTACATAAAACTTTTACAAAATCTAATATATATCTATCATTTCCTTAAATAAATGCGGAATACATTTGTTAAATGAATTGCAAAAAATATATTTGAGCCTGTAGGATATTGGATTATTTGTTGTGCAGGATGTGAGACCTGCGCAAGTAATAGGTCCACAATTTCCCCTTACTGTGAACCAAGCACCCCACTGAAGTGGAGGTGCTGTGAGCTAGTAATCGTCATTCATTGGTACACAATAATAACAATCAATAAGTGATTGTCCAGTCAGTGCTTTTTCTTTAGAAAAGGAAATGTACATTTGTCTCACACACACTACTAAGTCTATGCATTAAATATTTACCATGCATAAATATATGCATACAGCAGATCAAAAATATGTTGGCTTGCATTATGAAATCACATTTGACCATGAAAGGGTCATGGTTTCCAACATCACAGTGCCCCTCCACCTATACCAGACAACATATCACAATATAGGGGGTATCACTTTGGAGAAAACAGGTCTATTGCCTTTATCAAGGGTCCACCACATTACAAGAGTAACAAAGTACATGAGAAAAACACTATCCTTTTGTGCTTAAATGCAATGATCAATAATAACCATGGTAAATGCAATTATTAATGTCAATAAAGCATATCAGTAATCACTGTTAGCATTATTATTTCAATAAAACATACTAAATTGCACATAATGTATTTTTGTCCTTTTTATATACTTTCAGGCCACAGAAAGTACAACCCATAAAGCAACTACTAGAGGACCCAACTTTCAGGCCACATAATATGCAACCAAATAACCAGTCTCTAGAGAGCACTGCACTCCCAGCTGTAGAACAATAAACACCTTGCCACATAATATGCAACCAAATAACCAGTCTCTAGAGAGCACTGCACTCCCAGCTGTAGAACAATAAACACCTTGAGAGTGCTTCAAAATGTTATGTGAAAATCCCATAGGGTCAGGAATTCCTAGACCCCGCAAACATAGGGTCAGTACCTTTCAAAGTTCCAGGTGGGGTCTGCTGCACTCCTGCAACCACTGTGACACTTCCTTATTTTGTAGGTTGTGCCCCTGCCATCGTGGGGCCACCACACAACAAGAAAATATGCAAATAAGACAGCCCGCAGGGTATTGTGGGGCAATCCAGCCTGGAGCAGTGAATATTTTATGAGTGGCTCTCGTTCTGCTTCAGGCAGAGACGCTTTCCTTTATGTTTTGTTTTTTGTTTTGTTTTAAGCAGGGATTCACAGACCTACCTGGGACACCCCCAAGGCAGGCTTATGCAGTAGGGGCGCTGGTGGTAGCCCTCATGGCCCAGGTGAGCTCCCTCACTCTCAGCCTTCATCCTCGGCTGGTGTGGGAGCCAGCCTGTCTTCCTTCTCCCACCTGCATTCATGCAGGCAGGATGCTGGCTGTTGGGTGCCCTCTGCCCCCCCAGACACCAGCATGGGGGCGGGGAAGGCGCTCTTGGACCTGTCCGGTGGTCGTGGTCATGGGGTTGGGGTCCCGGGGCTGGATCAGCTTTGATTCAGCCCCCGGGAAGATATGGTCCCCTGGGGCAGGAATTAAAATGGAGAGCAGGCCTCATGCATGCCCCCTCCTGGCAAATATTAAATGAATTCTCGCACTGACCCCAGGGCCCTGGCCAAGCTCAGGGGTAAAATCCTGGCAGGCAGCAGAGCCTTAAGCGCTCCGTCATTTGAAAAAGGTCACCGTCACAAAAAACACCCATAACTTGGGACCTGTTAGACCAATTTGGATGATCCTGGGCTCAGTTTACTCAAGCTCTAGCCACCAGGAGCAGGTTCAGCAGGCCTTCTGGCCTGAAAAGAGCTGTAATCGACAGGAAGCTGGTTCCACTAGCTCCCCGTGATAGCTTTCCTGCTGGTCTTTGTCTTTGGGCGTAGAAGTCCAGATCTTTCCCCCCAACTGGTAACCAGGGCGGGCAAGGGGACCATTCTCACTGGCCCTTGGAGATACCTACTGGTCGTGGGGTCAACTGGGCTAGAGTCCTTGGTCCTTTTGGGCATCAGGGTGTTGCTCCTTCCAGTTGTCCATGGCTGTTGTAGTCCAAGAGTCCAGCAGCGAAAAGCACAAAAGCACCTACAGCCCTTTCTCTCTGTTGGCAAGAGTTTTGAAAAGGGGGTGGAAGGTTCTAGAAGCCAGGCACCCCTATCCAATCTTAGGGTGCCACATTACCTCTCCACCCCTGTCCCAACCCCCCTGCACAGCATGCTGAGGCAGTTCAAGATATGAACAACAATATGGCACTAGCATGCACTCACTCTGATCTAAAGCCACCAAGGCATTTACAACCAAATTCAGTGGAACTATAAGAAAGGATGTGCTCTTGTGCATGATGCTACAAGTCTAGCTCCATTTGGGAAATCTATGCTTAGCAGCTCGAATGGACTTCCTACTCAAGCAGTAAATGCCGGTGATGGCCTAAAGAGAGTAATTTGTGTTAGAACCTCAGTCATAGATCTTGCTACAGCCTGACCCTGCATTTTGTTTAAGAGTATAGGACCTCCAATATCACAATTCATGCCTGTCAGACAGCATTCCCCATTCAGGGGTCACAGGAAAGGGCTACTGGGCCCCAAATATAGTTGCTTAAGTAATTTGCCACTGGTGTCCTGCTGTCCATCATACGATGGACTGGTAAAGTGGTCAAAGTACAACCCTTTCTTACTTCACTCTCAGGGTATTGAGGGCGAGCAGTCACAGGCCAATGTTGTTTGTGTTCTGTTTATTTATTGCTCGGCAAATTAAAGTCTTTGCTATTTAAAATCTTCAATTAGATTCAACATATGTATAAAAACTAAAAAGTGTATTGTGTCAATACATTTTGGAAAATAGTGTTTGTATTGAAATCATTAATCCTGAAAGACTAAACTGGTCTCTTTGTCATCTTTAGTGTGTGAGTATGGTCGACAATACACAGCACATTTTGGACTAATCACATGAATCATATAAAATTATTAATAAAAAGCCATCTGTGCTTTTGAAGATATAGGTGAGATACTTACTGTACAGAAACAGGATAGAGATCACTTTCCACCGTCAGTGAATAGTTCCCCCAAAAATCAAGTAAACAGAGTTCACAAGAAATAAACCTCTATCGTATTTTGCATTTTGAGCAATTAATTTGAAAACGTAATCTCAAAAGGCATGATATCCTGGCACAGCGCAATAGCAAAGTCACAAACATCGTGACAATTTCAAAACCATGGAAACAATCTCTTTCATAGCTCAGCTTTGGAAGCCTTTTGAAAAAACATTTTGCTATACTATCTAAATAGTACGATTTGCAAACATTCTCCAATTGTACTAATTCTAGCCTAATTATGGAGTACTGTCCTCAAAATCAGTTTCAAGTATGTCACACAGAATCAATAACCTGGACATTAAGGATCAACTATTTAAGAAAATGATTTGCTCTTTTCGACCCAGGAGAAATAAAACAATTGTGTAAAGAGTGATGCCAGTTTGCAGGTTTGTAATAATGAAACTCTATTTTATGACATATGCTGCTGTTCGGTATTCTCTGTTCAGCACAGACAGTTCCTACTTCCAACATTTAGAAAACAAGTACTACGAACTTGCAAAGTTGCTTTTTACTATCAGAACTATAGTTACTTCCTGCTTTTGGTTGCTCTTTTGCTTTGAGAAGATTAGGTAGTTAGGTGTATGGATTGTTCTATTGTCATCATGAACTTTCTTCTGTGCTTCAAAGCATAATCTTGTGTCGAGCTTGTTTTAGGTTTTTTCTTGAAACAAATGGTATGAAAGTGGCATTGGTATTGTCATTGGGGTTCTCTGTATCAGTAGTTGCAAACGTCTAATTTATGGTAGAAACTACAGCTGTGTTCTGAAAGTTTTTTTTGTTCATTATCTTCTGGTTTGTTGGTGAAAGCAAGTTCGCTTGTTGCTGCTATTAGTGGATCAATTGGGTCTTGCTGGCTATAACACTTTGTATGGATGCATGTTGATGTAAGGATCTACTTGGTTTTGACTGATTTTGCTTGCAAAATCTGGTTGCACTGTGGTGGTATTTTGATTTCAGCTGTTTTGTTAGGTCCTCTACCAACGATTTTAAAACAGTTGGTATATTTGAAAGTCTGTCGAGAAGAGTAGCACACATAGGGGATCCTTATTTTTCATTGACTTTGTATTGGGCCCATTGTATCTTGGTATTTAGTTTACTCATTTTGTATTTTATCCAACAGGTTTACCTGTCTTTCTTGCATTAATGGCTGTTTTGACATATCTGTTATATTTCCGCTCAAAGCTGCAGTCATCTCATAGCAATTTGCAGTTTCATCAACTTTGCTAAATTGAAGACTTCTGTCATGGTTCAAGTTCGAATGATTATAAGAAGCATTTTTCTACCATGTGCCTAGTTATTGGGTCATTGTTAAAGATGCTAGTAAATCTTCATCGCCAATGTCATAGTGACTTAGTACATAATTGCTAGTTATGCCTGCTGTTTCTTTGTATTGATAATCATTTATTTTACTTGAACTTCTTGTGTTAACACCAAGATCCTTCCCAGTTATGAAAGGAGATAGATCGTAGACGTTAGTGATTCAGTTTGAAAGCTGTTCACTTTAGATTTTCTATCCAGCAGTGAATCCGTTTGCCTTTTGAACAATTGTTAGAAGTGGGCAGAAGGCATCAGGTGTCTGATTGTAGACCGTGTTGTCTCTATAAGCTTTGATTTTGGATTTCTTGGTTGTTCTATTTTGTTTGGCTTTCTTTGTTGGCGTTTTAAATTGGTTTGCTTGTTATGCAATATTTGTGCAATGGCAGTAAGACTAGAGGATCTCGATGATTTATACTTAGCTTTGTAGCTGTGTTGCTTATAAAGAATCCAGATGCTAAAGAAATTGTATCACAATGCATCCTTTTTTCCAATATCGCTTTTGTGGTTTCTGCTGTATTAGGATAGCTCCTGCTTCCATGGAGCTTCATTATTTGATGTTTGTGGCCGTTTTCAGCTTTAGATCTTTCTATATTTCAATGTCTTTTAGTTGTCTGTTGTTGGCGAACTAGGGGGCCTTGGGAAAATGCCAACTTTAAAGCTAAAGTAGAATAGAATTCCATCTGTGTTAGGCAACTTATAGCCTGATTAAGGATTTTATTTATTTATTTTTGTGGGGAGTGGTTTTAGTGATGAAAAAAGGTTCTTAGTGCAAATTGTAATTATAAAGTGTCGCACTCTTGCAGTCCTTTCCCCACCCCCTTTGTTCACCATTTTACCTCTGGTGCAGATTTTACCTGCCTGCTTTTGTGTCTTTGAAGCTGAAGGCTGTCTTGGTCTGCTCAATTTAATAGGTGGTGGTTGGTGGAGCTGTTTCCCACCCATGTCTTTTGTGTGGGATACTAGAGCTGAATGGAGCCGGTTGTGATGACCTCGTGGTGGGAGCTGGTATCTCTATGCTGGCTTGATTGTCCTTTAAAGTTTGATCTCTGTCTGTGGCGCAGATTTGCCCCCTGAAAGGCAGATGATTCACAGGTCAGGTATGTTTGGGGTCCATGACTTGCTGCCTCTCCATGTGCAATCACTAGCAGCGCCAAGCTGCACCAGAGCTGCGTTCCCCACAGCCCCTGTCTTTCGCCACTTGCTGGATATGAATTGCCAGACGCAATTAAAGTTGCAACGCCCAAGCTTCTGTAGACCTCTATCCTCCAACTCCAACTCCACCCTCACCCCCCTCCTTCTTCTCCTGCACTCCTGCAGGAGGAGTCAGCTTCCTGGCCGTGCTGCTGGGGCACAGTTACCTGGAGTCAGAGAGCATCAGAGAGTGCATCAGCCGGTGGGTTCAGAGTATCTTACTCCAGGTGCTGGTGCTGTTTTGGGTCCAGGGCCCCAGACTATTGTAGTTGAAAGGTGCTGGAGAGTGCCAATGTACATAGAAAATTGGCAAAGAAGTAGGTTCAGGAAACGAGGAATTTTGCAAGGTAATGGTAATTCCTACATGGATAGATCTTTTTCTATTGCCAAATTGTGGAACTCTTCCCACCAGTCACAGGCTTCTTAGGGAAGTAGTGTGGGGGGTCAAGAGCTCAGAACTAATCAGTCATCCAGCAGACTGAATAAGGTAATGTCCTGCTAAATGCTTATCTTTTACATCAAAAGAAAGTACTTTAATCACACAGCACAACATAGTCCAAGTGAAATGGCAAGTACAGGATTACAATCTCTGCCCCCCTTTGATACTCTTTTCCCGCTCTGGTGATTCTAATGATTTAGTCCCAGTATGCTCCTGGTAGAGGCAGGAACTGTGCCCAGGTGCAGATTGCTTCACTCTTACCCCCGCTGGTTAGATGTGCAGCTCAGTCTAATAGTCCTTATCCCAGGTATTAAGTCAGACAAAAGTTTCAGTCTGCTTCTCTGCTCTTCACAGCTCCACCTCACTGCAGGGACCTCAGTGGCAGATTCCCTTCAGAATAGGAATCGCTGGACGACATCAACACAGTAGGACTTGCGTAACTGCACAACATCTTAAGCTTAGAGGCACATCATCTTTGGCAGTTGCTGTACTCTTGACCGAGTGCAGACAGGTGCCCAGGAAAGGCTGCTTCAGCCTCCAGGCTGATCCGTCAGCTGTTATGTGTCTTTAGCAATTGTGACCTCCTAGGCAAATCGGGCTCCACTTCAGGGGAAACGTGGCACAAGCTTGTGGCTTCACAGTGACCGTTGGCTGACATGGCTGCAGGCTGACATATTGCACTTGTGCTTGTATGTTCTTAGTGCAGTTCACAAGAGGAACTGGGTAGAGAGACGGGGAGACCTCCTCATGACATGCATTGATTCCGTCTTTCATTCTAGAGCACTCTGCTTTTTCTGGGTGTTCTGCATTCCAGGCTGCGCATCACCTCCTTGAGAGTCCCTTCTCCTGCAGTGCCAGGCACTCTCCTACCATCCCTTAGCTTGCACTCAGGCGTCTAGGCACTAGACAAATGCTCAGCTCTTCCAGAAGAAAGTGCAGACTTCAGGTGATGTTCCTTCACCTCTGGGAGACTGGTGTCAAGCAGATAGCAGCCATAGCCACACAGCAGTCCTTTGAGTACTCTGCAGAGCACTACCTTCCTTGGTCATCGCCAACGTGGAGGTGGAATAAAAAGGGGTTATTTGGACCCCACTTTAAATACATTTTCTAGACAGGGATGTGGATCCACTATCTAAGATTTTAGTATCAGTTTGGGTTGGTTCCTTTTGGATGTCATTTTAGGCTACTTTCCTGACACAACCTTTGTGCAAAGTGATGGTAAAAATGGAGCTGGCTTCAAAAAGAAGTATCCAAAACATGGCCACAACGAAGTGTTAACTCTCTGCGCCTGGCTGCGATCACCTTCCCGAAGCAGTAATCACAGACAGACAAAAGGGCAAGCCCTACCTAGAAGCTTCCTCACCTTGAGCATGAAACTACGGTACTACCACTCACCTCCAACTACCATCCACCAAATGGCAGTAGTCAAATAGAACCAATAATCAGTCCTTTGCTAACAAGGACCTCATTTAATTTCTTATGGTTGCTCTGTCTCCATCCTCCACACTTCAGTGTCTGGGTCTCTACTCTTCAGCTACAGGAATGCAGACAATACACTTCCGCTGTCTGGGCGAAGCTGTCCTCATCCTTCATCTTGTGCCAAGCTAAATCAGTGGTATCCAAAATGGATCCCACTCACTCAGACTCACTCACACATTCCTACTATCACCCATGCAACACAATCACATTGCGCACAGAGACTCACACACACATAGAATGTCAGCACAAGGCTCTGTGTTTCACTTATCTGTGGAACTTTATACAAGAGGGGGCAGTATACTGCACTCTTACTGATGCTGAGAAAAAGATCTGGCTGCACTACAAATTCGCAAAACACAATACACTGTCACCACTGCTTTATGTGATGCTCCTGTGGCATGGATTGTAGTCCACTGCCTGCTATGAGGGCACACACTAAAGATATTTCCAGACAGCTAGAATTGTCTGTTATCAGACCTAAAAAAAAAACACCCACCTCTCTGAGGTCTCTCCAAATGCGCTGGCACACATGCATCATTTTACCATCTTTAAAGAAACTATTCCATAAGACAATTAGCACAGCAGCACAGATAAACATGATCTCTGTTTGTAAATTAAAAATATCAAATTACACCAACCTTAAACAGTGTACTATCTTCCTGTAGATTACTTCTGTCATTATGAGGCAGAACAACAGTGTGACATCTCTAGCCTAGAAACCGGCAGCTTTGTCTTCAGTGCTTTTGATAGGTGATTAAAAAAAGCACTTTGTAATATATGGGAGGCTACTGATCTGCATAGCAAGGATCGCCTCTGGGTGACATTGGACTTTATGGTGGCCAAACGCAACATAGCTAAGAAATGGAGGGCCGTATTCTCCCCTTCCCTCAGGGAGTGGAAGAAGGATATGGATTGGTGTATGCAGGCGAAGAAGGTGGTTTATGAGAGTAGAGGCTGTCCGAACAAATGGACCAAAATTTGGGGAAAGTGGAACGGATATAGAGGGTTGTTATGCATGCCGGTCGCTCGAGTTGATCCAGTTGGATGTCGGAAGAAATTCTGTTTGAAGGGGTGAGAAACCTCTGAAATGTCGGTGAGTTTGAGGTACGTTGAGTGTCTAGACACTGATACAGCTCGCCCATTGTTGGACTATGTCTCAATATACTGTACCATGATTCTTGATGTCATCGCACTGTTATGTTTGATTATTGCAATAAAAAGATTTATAAAAATTTAAAAAAGCACTTTGTGTCATAGATGAGCCCATGTTTCGCTTCCTGGACTTCGTGGGACAACCGGATGGATGATGTATGTTGTCGTCTTTGTTTACTCCTTATGCACTCATCAGATTATACACCCGATTGTGATGCTTTGTTATGGAAAACCCAGGACTGAAAACTCGGTCTCCGTGAGGCTTGGAGTGATTTTTAGCTTTGCTTTTCAATTATAGGTGTGATAAACATACATGTTCTTGAATAAAGAGCGCTTTCACTAAAAACATATAAGAATTAGCCCCCGCCCAAAAAAAACAATAAATAAAAGGCATATCAGGGATATAAACTGCTTTCTAAGAGGTTTGTATCCATGATGTCATTGGATGATGGACAATCCTGTCAGCCAGTGCTTAAAACCAGCTGAATCTCAGTAGCCAATCGCTGGCAGGGGCTGTCCAAAAGCAACTTTGTATTTATATATGTATGCGTGCGTGTGTGATGGCTCAAGGTCTCCCCAGTCAGCTAAAGGGGTAAGTAGACAAACATGTTGGCACTAATTATCTTGTTTGTTTGAAGGCACAGGGATGCCCAGGCTGTATCCCTTTTCACAAGCATGATGTGATAGAGAGGAGACTGGGCCTGTGAAGTCCCAGAAGTCTGTTTTGCGGCACAAGAAGTAAATGCGCCCAAGAAACGTACTGACATTTAATTTGCAACATTGATTGATGCATTCTATGTTTCCTGTTTCAGATTGCAGCTGTGCTTCTTTTTGGAGGGTGGTTGCTCCTGATATTCGGAGCCGTTCTTATTTTGTCCTGGACATTTATACCGGAGGGTCTCTGCCAGAGAAGAGTCTGTACACCAGCAAGATATGTACAAACTGCAGCAGGTAATAGTGCTTGAATGGTTGTATGAGTACCATTGATTTTGTGCTTTTTACAATCATCTGGGAAACCATCCTTTCATGGTTGAAAGTAAGAGGGTCAACTGGATAGGAGCTTAAATGATAGCATTAAGAGCGCAGTGTTAAGGTGCATACCATTTGTTATGGCAAGCAGGGCCGGTGATTGCCAATTATTGTCCCAAAATTCTCTGTTGCTAGGGAGAAAGGATCCCCCAAACGGAAAACTGTAATTTTGCTTCACATTTCGAAAACCATTACACAAGAGGTGCATGTAGTACATTTACACCGTAGATAGGGGTGGTATTGATGCAATAGTCATCTATTTTAACCAGGTTTTTACTTTAAGCTGAATGGTATATTTACTAATCTTTCATGCTACACAGGGCAGCAAGCAAAGTTTCTGGGCTGTGTTGCATGGAAGAGAGTGAGAGCAAGAATGTTCACAAAGATATGGAGCATTTCAGTTCTCTCCTTGCACTGTCGCACGTTGTGCAGCCTAGCATCAGCGCCGGCAACCTTGCACCATAGTGCCTGCAGTGGCCCCGGGGCACACAGCCCTGAGGGGCCCATTGAACCCTGATAACTGCTGCATTTTACTACCCCAACAGCAATCAAAGAGGCCAGTTTCCGTGCTTGCGGAAAGGCCCATAACATCCTTAATCCTTGAGTCAGATCTAGAGTCTGGTGGGATCCAGTCTTGAGCTTCATGTCTGGAGTCAGCCTGGAGCTAATGACCATCCTGGTGATCTCTGTGACTGATGAATTGAGGATAATTGTGGATGGCGGTAATGTTGATGCCCTGATTTTTCTCAGGCCTGTTGGCTGCATTCAACACTGTTGACCACCAGATTCTGCCTTGTTGTCTTTCCGTTTCCCATTGAGGGCACCATTTAGAAGTGTATAGAAATTAGAATCCCTACTCTTAGGCGTGGTTCAGATGGTACAGTTGGGGCATTTTACATCCGTCCCAAGAACCCAGGATCAGTGCCTTGAGGTGTGCCTCAAGGTTCATCCATCAGCATCTGCTGTTTAAATGATATCTTCGTGGGTTGGCTTGCCTGCTGCATGGAATGTATTTTCCTTTTTTCATCTATCCAAACAGTGCTCAAACTCTTTTGGACAACAGCTGGAAGAGGAAAATTCAAAGGCAGAGAAGCTGGCCCTGGAGACAATCTGGGGAACATGAGTGCAAACTGGCTCCAGATGAATCCATCTAAGATAAAAAATCTCCCTCCCCCAAAACTCTCCTATTTGTTGGAATAATTAATAGACTCTGACAGTCATTTATGGGTTCATGCCCTAAACCACAGATGGTGGTCAGAAATGTACAAATATTGACCAATGCTGAGCTTTCTTAGGGCAGCAATTATATCTATGTATCTAACTGCTTTAATATCTAGCTCCACCTGTCCTGCAGAATTTTACTTTTTTGAGCTTTTTTCTATTAGATCATGGTACTTAAAGCCTTTTATCATAGGAGCACTGATTAGTGCAAGGCCATCTCTCATCTAAAAAATTGCAAAGACTACAGAATGTTTCAGGAGATGGCCAGCTCTAAGGCGGTGCGACCGGTGCCACCGCACCGGGTGCTGACTTCAGGGGTCGCCGTGTTTGCAAAGTTTTGGTTTTAAAAGCACCTGCTGCAGCGTTCCTTGCCTCCAGCAATGTCCAGGCAACAATAACAATGTCAAGATAACTCAAGTGGAAACATGTTCTTCCTGGAGAGAGATCGGAGTTTTGTCTAATTTAGGTTTTGACTGATCATAAAATAGCACAGAAGATGAATATGCCTGCTGCAATGAACATGTACCATGCAGATCACAAAGTTCATATAATGTAAATAGGTCAGTGGGTTACTGCTTTACTAAGAGACATCCTTTTGTTACTTGCAGTTTATAAGTTGAAATCCTAATATAGAACAATGAATTGTTAACTGTCATCAAAGAACTGCATGCACACTGCAAAGTATAGATTAGGGCATAGATTAATGTTGCAAAAAGGGTTCATTTGGGTAGAAATCGATTCTTATTATTAAAGAGAACCCCCAACTATGGTGTTCCATTTTTAATTCTGAGTTTGTGCTTCTCCAGACCAAGCACTCTTAAACTATACTGCCTGCCAGTATGGATGGCATGTGACTCCTACACCTTGCAGTCCTCTGGCTTATGTAACATTTCCTATACAGTGATTTACACACGCATGATTGATTGTCTCTGTGTAATGTGTGTGTGATGCAAAGTGCTCTGACACCCTACACTTGTATGAGTGACGCTAGATAACTAATTAAATGCATCTGAAAGAGAGTGGTTTTTGAGACTTGAGGGCACTGTTAAAAGGTGGTGGTGAGGTAATCTGTGGTGGAGCTGGTCACCACTTCCACCATGGATGGGAGGGTGCCAACAAGCATTGTCACAACGGGCACCACAGCACTAAAGCCGGCCCTGGGCCGAAGGACTAGAGCTGTCGACTTTGGAACTGGGGAAGCTGGTTTGCGTCAGGTGAAGGCTTAGCAACCTGTGATTCTAGGAAATCCCTTAATTTCCCTGTGCCTACAAAAAAAGATCTGGCTGTGCGTAATGTAATCTGGTGTTCATGTAAAGTCCTCTGATGCCTTTAGCCCATGTTTACACTATATAAAACGGAAAGTATATATAAATATAATGACTGAGAAACTCCACATGCTACCTGAGTTGCTACAGACTACGAATGAGGCGAACAAGCTTTAGAATTTTAAAAAATGCTGAAAGTTCTATAAAAATGAACACATATGCAGATTCTTCATTTAGAATGGCCAAGTTGCAGAGCACTTGTTCAGTCCTCCACTTGTGTCTGAAAATGGGTTGCTTTTTTCCAAGGGTATTATCTGACTCAGGGAATGACTGATGCTGGTCTGTAGTTATCTGACTCAGGATATGACTGATGTTGGTCTGAAGTTATCTTCTCCAAAGTCTTCTGTAGTAGAGGCATGTTAAAAATTTTGGAGTGTCGAGATTGAGGGGAGTTTTTTTAGAAGAGGGTTACCCCAGTATGCTTTAAGGTATCTGAGCACACCATGTGTGGAGGGAACAGCTACTAAAATGAGTAATGAAGAACATAAATTAATTGAAGCCCTCATCAATCGGAATGGAGCGAAAAAAGGTCACTTGCATAATGAGTGAGGTTCATTAATTAAATAATGGACCAAAAAATTTAGCAAACTTCAGGTGAGTGGCTTTCTTAAAATTAAGCAACTTCTCCATTAATAAGACATTACCCGGCTTATCAATACTACTGTTCAGGCATTAAGCACAGGAATCTAGGCATGGACTACTAGCAGCAGTGGAGGTAATGCTATGCTCAGCTTCTCAATTTTCTCAATAAAGACTGTATCTCATTAGGCCACCAGGTCTCACTTTATTGTGCCTCTTTCTGCTAGTTTCTGATCTCTATTTTGCCTCTTTCTGCTCGTCTGACTTCTATTTTGCCTCTTTCTGCTCATTTCTGATCTCTAGTTTTTCTCTTTCTGCTCGTTTCTAGTGTGTAATTTGCCTCTTTCTGCTTGCTGCTGACCTTTATTCTGCCTCTTTCTGCTTGTTTTAGACCTTTATCTTGCCTCTTTCTGTTCATTGCTGACCTTTATTTTGATCCTTTCTGCTAGTTTCTGACCTTTTTGTTTGCCTCTGTCTCCTTTTTCTGCCCCAGGACCTTGGAGCCTCAAGGCCCCCATGGTCCCAGCTAGCTCCGCGCCTCCTGGGTGATTCCTCAAGTGGGGGCCAAGAAAAAGGGGGGGGTCCCAAAGCATGTTTCCCCCATGTAAATTCCCATAGGAATTTTAGACACGTCTACAGCCCAAACTGCTGAACGGAATTACACCAAATTTGGCAGAAAGGTAGCTCTTGGTCCAGAAAATGACCTTTTTGTAAATTGGTGTAAATCCGTTCAGTAGTTTTTGTAATATTAAGGGAAATAAAAATTTGTATCTATAGGAACGTGAAGGCTCAGTGAATCCTTCTGATCTTGTGCTGGGATATGATTGGCTTCAACCAGGAAGTGTTGGCAGCCATCTTGGGACTTGGTCTCAGCCGAGTCCCAAACAAAAAGATTTAAAAAAAAAGAGAAAGGGGTAGGGTAGGAATACCATGACCCCTTAGCCTTGGTGCTGGGGTCCCTCTGGGACCATCTCCCCAACCCCCAGGCAAAAAGCCTTAAAGTAAACAAGTTCACCGTAAATCACAACAGATTCGCGAATCCATGGCAAAAATGTAACAAAAACTAGCACCCGACCTCTTGTATTCTAAACCCAACAGGAGATTCTGATGTTTGGATCCACATTGAAATTGTAAGTTAATTGTGTCAAGTGATAGTGTTATGAGTATGCAGTGGAAACAAATGTAATTTAGGAGTGCAAATGCACCGGGACATGCTTTCTCGCTAACAAGCTTAAACAGTGACAGGTCACAGGTACATGCAAAATGAAGTCTCACACTCTAGGGCACTAATCAGATAGACGCTGCAGATACAAAACACCACGGCAGTTGAAAACAGCTATTATAAAGTGCGCGGTTCCCACATCTCTTTGAGTTTGAATTGATAACCAATAACTGCCAGGAAGCAGCGCCCGACAACTGATGTGCCAAATGCAATAGGAGGCTGATATTTTGAATCTACTTTAAATGGGGAGTCGAGGGTGACAATACACCGGTAACATGCCTCTGTGCTAATGAGCTTGAAAAGCGACACGCTGCACATATACGCTAAACAAGGCTTTACAATCTAGTGAACTAAACAGAAAGCTGCTGCATTTGAAAAAAGTGACTAGAAAGCAGGACCTTCCACATCTCCTCAAGTTTGAGTTGATACATTATAATTGTTAGGAAGCAGCGCCCGACATCTTATCTGCCAAACGTAACAGGGCAATAGCGAGCAAAGTGGCAAGCATGAAAATCCACAAAGTGCAACAGTGGGAAACCGTCTTCAGTGGTGTGAGGGCGGGAACGACATTGTGCTGAGCTGAGGTAGAATACTGGGAGGGGTGACTGACCATGGGGTGTAGGGGACTCAAGGAGGGAGGCATGCAGAAGGATATGACATATATTACCCAAGAATGCAGCACTACAAGTCTAGATATGCATGTTTGCAGACACTCTCTTTCGAAAAACTGACAGACAGACAGATGGACAGACAGACAGATAGATAGATAGATAAATAAATAGATAGATAGATAGATAGATAAATAGATAGATATTGTGACAGCGAGGAACATTCATGCTCTTGACCACATGGCAATTAGAGGGATAGGTGGTGGTGCAGTGTAAAAACCGGGTGTCCAACTTGTAGTAACAGCTGCGTGCGGACGAGTTGGAGATTGTAAGTGACACTGAGTTTACCTTTTTTGGATGCACCAGACCAAGAGAAGAGGAGCCTAGTGCGAGCGGACTGCGGGTATGTCAGACGCTGCATGGCAGGTGTGGTGGTGGGATTTCAAAGCTACCATGGTTTTACAGCACACTGTGCAGGGGTGCTTGCAGAGGAGGAGCTGGCGGCAGAAACCGTTACTTATGTGATTCGGTTTGTCTGATGTTTTTATCTGCTCTTTTGCAGAGTGCTCCTTTTTCTGCAGGAAAAGCGTTCTATTTGTCAGCCAAGGGGTGCAGACACATAGAGTGTGCTCAAGCACAGACAGTGCAAAACAGAGAAGTGGTGTATTACAACCTTCTTCCAAATCCTACCTTGGTGGCAAGAGCGCTTTGTCTAGCACGGATGGCTTCAGTGAGCGTCACTTTTGCTGTGGCAATTTAAGACCACCACATGTGCAACCAGCGAGTGGGACGCTTTTGACGTAACAATAGCACTCTAAAAGTGACCTACGATGCATGCCATACTCCCTTTCACAACACCACATATAGGTAAGGCATTCCACAAAGTGCGCGGCTTCCCATTGAGGACAGGCGGACACTGGTCATCGACGACAAAGGCACCAGGTAGGTACTCGGTTGGCTTCCATGGCAATCATTTCAGGCAGTGTGTTCTTCCCCTGCCTGCTGGCGCCCCTAGGGGCAGGGCAGCCTGGGAGGTTCCTCTGTGTGGTCAATGTTTCATTTACAAACGCTGTTGGCTAGCTATTACCAAGCCTGCTGTGTGCGGTTATCCACTTTCAGAGCTGCTGCTTCCAATGACTGTGAAGCTCTGTGGTGCAATTACAAAACATAGTCTACAATGACTACCTAAATGCATTCCCCTGCTTAGAAAAATGTTATATGGATCACTGTAATGGCGTAGCACGAAGCCAGTGTGTAGCACAAATACATTGTGCGCTGTTACCTGACCAGCTGCCCCTGTTATTGCGCTGCAAGCACGGTGCAGATATGGCAGCTTCTTTTTGCCAGTGTCTGCTTGGAAACACGTGCACCTCAAGACAGCATTTCTGTGCTGTCTCTGAGCCTCTGTGCCTCACTTACCTTAGAACACCATGAACAGCCAACGAGTGAGGCCAGTTGTACAACAGAATATTGTGCTGCAGATCGCCTCTAGCTGCTATCATGGTCAGGTGACCGTTCTAGTTATTTTTTAAGTCTGCGATACTCACTTTCTGCATGTCCCTACTAGCTTCTTGTTTTGACAGGTAAGTGACTAGATCACAGGTTTATAACATGAACAAACCTAGTCGCCCTTTCACATTCAGAGACAGTACTTCACTCACCGTAATCAACAGGACCCCGTGTTTTCTTGTGCCCCCTTTTAACATCCAGTGACAGGGATTATCCCTTCATCCTTAAAAGCACTCCCGCTAAACAGGCATTCAGATTAATCCATTTATCTGATTAATGCCAGTAGGCCTAGCTCTTTAGCACCATACAATGTTGCTGACTGACAACCAAGGAGCACAGGGCACCCTCGAAGGCTGAAACTCGCCCAGGCCCGGCTCGAGAACAAGGCTCACCCCCGGAGGTGGCAGAAAGCTAATGGCACACACCCGGTCTCCTCTGGTAGGCTTACTTTGAAACCATTTATAAAATATGAAAGCAAATGAAATATTATCATGGTTACAGGGACGTTATAGTCAGGGCACTAAAAATTATGTGATTGTGCGGCCACGGCGATTCTCGCATTATTATAGATTTGCCGCATTTGCCACATAATCAATAATCTGCAGATTTTTTATTTTATTTGTTTCTAGCTCAAACGGTGCAAAAGTTAATAAAAATGCAGCGACTCATGTTGCTATGCAGTGGAAGGCCCTTTGCAAAGCTGAACTAATCACCTTTCTGTGCTTAAAGCTATATTTGTCTGTTAAATGGGTACTAATGAGGTGCAACCAATGCCCATACAGTGCTACCAAGTTTAAAGATGATAAAACAATAATATAATTGTCACGAGGGGCCGCCCCAGGACCTTGACGAGGGAGATGGCGACCCCTTACCTCCTTAGATTTCCCCTGTCTTCTGTTTTCAGTCACCCACGGCCGAGGATGGTGATGGCCCCTTTAATTCCTCGTACTTCCTGGAGCCGGCCCCGTGTCATGTGACCCTGTCACATGCTCCAATGAGTCTCGACCCGGAGGAGGAAGCGGGCTTCTTAATGGGACGTATGCAGATAGAAGAATGCCGTCGTCGTCGGGAGCCCGAACCTGATGTGAGTCCATATCGAGGCTGGCTGGAGTGGAGAAGTAGCGGATCTACAGAGCGACCGGATACGCCGGTAGTAGAGAGCGGGGAGAAAACACCGGGAGAAGCAGCGGAACGTCAGGACCAAGGAGCGAAGAGCCGGGAGCCGGACCCTATCAGGCATCACCAGCTGTCCAGCCGCGCTCCTGGAGGAGCGCGTTTACCCGAGGTAAGTGGCCGTATCCGGGAGTGGTTTTGGAAGGGGAAACCTGCCGGGAGGGGTTCCTCTTACCGGGAGGGGGAAGGCTAACGGATCCCCGCACGTAGCGCTCAAGCTTGAAACAATAGCCTGCTAGTAGCGCGGCGTACAAACACTCGGTGGTGGTGCAGTGTGGTGGTGATCCTCCCTCACTCCCCTCTCCCTTTTGAGCCCCTAAGCGTAATATATACGCTCCCTGAAACCTGTGTTCTTTTTTTTCTTTTCCCATATGTTCCATGTCGGGCTAATCCCTGAGGCCTCTAATAGCGGTGAAGGAACAAAGAGAAGTCCACGCCCCTTCCTCTGGAGATAAGACGGAAGCTGCCGGGATTATTGTGCTGCCTTTGTACTCTGATAAATAAAGAGTAATCTTGTTTTGAACCGCACATCCTCTCTGCCCCTCATTGCCCATTGACACATGGTGGAGATGCCGGGGAATGCTCCATTGAACGACTGAAATGGAGAACCTGATTCAACAATTAATACGGGGACAAGAGAAACTTGAATGGGCAGTGGAGAGACAGATGACTGCGGCACAAGCCGACAGGGAAATGTTCTCTACCTCCATCAACCAACACCTGGAGAATCTCCAAAAGATGTCCGGGAGACAGGACCTGTCCTCCTTAACTGGGACTGGAACCCAGAGTAGTTTCCCCACCGTGGCCCTCCAGAAATATGTACCCGGGACGACCCAGATGTGTTCCTCCTAAACTTTGAGCGTGCTGCGAAAGCATCGGGATGGCCGGAACAAAAATGGCCTTTCTTTTTGGCTCCCCTACTGAGTGGTGAGGCGCAGGTGGCTTACCAAGTTGCCAATCCACATGGTAACGCACCATATAAAGAGGTAAAAGAAGTCATCCTAGAGCACTTCGGAATGGACGGCGAAGCATACCGCGTGCGATTCCGAAAAGAGAAGGGATGCCCAGGAGACAGTCCCAAAACCCTGTTTTTCAAATAAAAAATGGCCGCCGATAAATGGTTACAACCCCAAGAAACAACCAAAGAGGAAATAATGTCCCTCATATATCTCGAACAGTTTATGGAATCCCTTCCCTTTTCTACTCAGAAGTGGCTTCGGCAGCACACTCACCTCTCCGTAGAACAGGCTGTTGAAATGGCAATAACGTATGCCCGGGCTCAACCGAAACCATGCATGTGGGAGGCCGATAAAACCCTACGTGTCCATACAGGGAAACCAGAAAAGAAATACCCGAAGGTCCTTAACGAAACCCCGCTTCAGCAAACCTGAAGCCGTCGCACCCAAAGGACCCCAATGTTTCGATTGTGGGACTTGGGGGCATATAGCCCGTTTTTGCCCTCAGAAGAAAAACATGGAGGAGCCGATGGATGTCAGTTACCTACCCAGACATGTTTTATATACAGAAGAACTCGGCACTTGTTTCTACGTAAGTCTAGTGATTAATGAGATCCATGTCAGAACATTACTCGATTCCGGCTGTAGACAATCAGTCATCCACGCAGCCTTGGTCACTCCCCTAAACATTCTCCCAAGACAACAGGTGCCCATCCGGTGTGTCCATGGAGACGTGAAGAACTACCCCCTTGCTAGAATAAGAGTCAGATTACCCGATGGGAAGGAGTTACAGGTCACCG
This sequence comes from Calotriton arnoldi, assembly GCA_963921515.1. Lineage (NCBI taxonomy): Eukaryota > Metazoa > Chordata > Amphibia > Caudata > Salamandridae > Calotriton > Calotriton arnoldi. The sequence goes on along the minus strand of CAWUFW010001841.1, from coordinate 146,450 downwards.
TGGGGGTTCTTCCTACTTTGCCAGAGAAATTAATACTAGGGACAGATAACCCCGAGTTTGTGTCTCTCCTCACGCAGAAAATCAAGCCTTGCCCAAACAGAACCCCTGTTCTTCTTACTCAGGCTCCCTGGCAAGGAGATCGCCACTTTCGGTATGCCCAGAAGAATGATCCCATGCTTAAGATGGCATGGCAACAGGCGTCCTCTCCCTCGTCACCCCCTGATACATACCCCACCTTCATGATAGAGCAAGACTTGCTCTATAGGAAAGGGGGTCCCTCGGACCCCAAACAACTACTCGTCCCACAGTCTTTTAGAGACCAGGTAATGTTTTTCGCCCATAGCCATCTCCTAGCTGGTCATACTGGGGCCCAGAAAACGAGTCAAACCATATTGAAACACTTCTACTGGCCTGGCATACACGCTAACATCACTAGGTACTGCCAGGAGTGTGAGATATGCCAGAAGAAAAACCCGTATTGCCCACCTGCCATACCCCTACAGCCCCTCCCCGTTATTGGGACGCCATTCGAACGAGTGGGGATGGACCTCATAGGACCACTACGCAGATCGAGAAAAGGGAATGTCTATGCCCTGGTTATCATTGATTACACCACCAGGTATCCCGAAGCCTTTGCAATAAGAACCCCCAATACCACCACCATTTGTGAGAAATTGTTAGAGCTTTTCTCCCGAGTCGGGTTCCCTCGTGAGATCCTTACGGATCAAGGTACCCCATTTGTTTCCCGTTTGATGCGGCAGGTGTGTAAATCCCTCGACATCACCCAGATACGAACCTCTGTCTACCATCCACAGACGGACGGGCTGTGTGAGAGGTACAATGCAAAAAGAACAATTGATGGACAGAATGCAGAACAATGTCATACATTCACCCCAGTACAGAGATCTGGGCCTAAATCCATAGTTTTTTTGCTCACCATGCCATTCCAGTTTGGACCCAGCCATATGCAAATCAGTCTTGACCCTGCACCATTAAACTAACGTTAAAGAAAATGATGACAGCAGAAGGTGCTGATTGGGACGCGCTTCTTCCTTTAGCCCTCTTTATCATCCGTTGTCAGACGCAGAGCAGCCTAGGATGCTCTCCCTTTGAGCTGCTGTACGGGAGGCAGCCCCGCACCCTCCTTGAAATGACCAAAGAAGCATGGGAACGGGAAAAACCCGAAGAGAGCCGATGTTTCCTAAATTATACCCAGGGCCTTCACTCACGTCTCAACAGGCTACGTGACTTCGCCCAGGCCAATTTAGAAAAGGCCCAAATACGACAACAGACCTTCTATGATAAAGGGAAGAGGTGACGCCACCTTCAGGTACATGACTAGGTCCTGGTGCTGTTACCCTCCTCCCTCTCAAAAACACGGTCTGACTGGAAAGGTCCCTATGTAGTGATCGAAAAGATAGGCCTGACCACTTACCGCTTACGACTAAGCAAAACGAAAACCCAGATCTTCCATATAAATCTCCTTAAAAAATGGTTAGGTCCACCTCCTTCAAATGTCCTTCTAGGAACGCAGGAACCTAGGGAGACGGTTTCCACACTCCCCGATCTGAACATCAACGAGTCCCTTCCCAGCTCCCAACGAGAGGCTTTAGACCCAGTGCTATCTTCCTTTGCACACATATTCACCGACACTCCAGGTCATACACATTTAGTGGAACACTCCATCCCCTCAGAACCTGGGAAAGTAATCAGACAGCGACCCTATCGCATTCCTGCAGCTCGGAGAAAGGCTATTGAGGACGAGATCACCAACATGCTTGCTATGGGTGTTATCCGTCCCTCTCGTAGTGACTGGTCCTCACCCATAGTGTTGGTACCCAAGCCCGACTGCTCAGTGAGATTTTGTATTGACTTTAGGGCAGTAAACGCTATCACTAAGTTTGATTCGTACCCTCTACCGAGGGTTGATGAATTGATAGAGCAGTTGGGTGAGGCCCAGTACATCACCACCTTGGACCTCACCAAGGGTTACTGGCAGGTGCCCCTATCCCCAAAGGACAGAGCCAAAACAGCCTTCACCACCCCCTCAGGGCTATACGAATTCACTGTCCTCCCCTTCGGCCTCCACGGTGCTCCAGCCACCTTCCAGAGACTTATGGATGTGGTTTTACAGGACCACCGGGGATATTCCACTGCTTACTTAGATGATATAGTCATACACAGTCCTAACTGGGGAAAACATCTAGAGCATTGTCGGAATGTCCTCCATGCCCTAGAAGAGGCTGGCCTTCATGTTAATTCCAAGAAGTCCCGGGTCGGCTATCAAAAGGTCCGCTACCTGGGGTACCTCATGGGAAATGGGGTTATCGAGCCACAGGGGGAGAAGATCAGGGCTATTACCAACACCCCTTTCCCCACCACAAAAAGGGAGGTTAGGGCGTTTTTAGGCCTACTAGGGTACTACCGTAGATTCATTCCCCGGTATTCAGAGATAGCGTCCCCTCTGACAGGACTACTCAGGAAGAACATTGGGGCTAAGGACCTACTCAATCCCTCCCCCTTGGCCCGTCAAGCCTTTCAGGATCTCAAGGATGCCATCACCTCTAGTCCTGTTCTTGTATCCCCAGATTTCACAAAACCATTCATCCTCCAGACCGACGCCTCTGACTCGGGTCTGGGTGCCGTGTTATCTCAAATATCGAATGAAGGTCTGGAACTCCCTGTCCTCTTTATTAGTAGACAGTTGTTTCCCCGTGAGAAGAATTACCCCATCATCGAGAAGGAGTGCCTTGCGGTCAAATGGGCGGTTGACAAGTTACGTTATTACCTGGAAGGCGCTCCCTTTATACTGTATACGGACCATGCCCCTCTCCTCTGGTTGAGCCGCAATAAGGGGAACAACTCCAGTGTTCTGAGGTGGTTCCTCTCCCTCCAGTCATTTTCTTTTGAAGTCCGGCACCGTAAGGGCGCCTCCAACGGGAATGCTGACTTCCTTTCTAGAGTGACTCAGTTCCCCGACTGTGAACTGTCTAGGGGGGGATGTGTCATGAGGGGCCGCTCCAGGACCTTGACGAGGGAGATGGCGACCCCTTACCTCCCTACATTTCCCCTGCCGAATTTCGTTGCGCGCACTGCATCGCATTTGGCGATGCAGCGCTCACAACGAAATTCGTTTTATTTATTTAAATGTTTACTTACCTGTATTCGGCCGTAATCCGTGGTTTACTACCCCCCCTGCCCCTCCCCCACCCCATGTCACCGCCCGGCCGGCACTCCTACCACGGACCGCTACTGTTTAAAAGCAACATGGGTTGCAACCCGCAGAATGTAGCAAGTCTGAGGAAGGCAAGTGGCGAAACACGCCACTAGCAGAATAAATGATAACTATTTGATCCAGAGAGTGCTTCATATTCCTTTGGGATTGTTTGTATATATATATATATGTAGATATATATAAAGTTTATAAAACCTTAAAAATTCACAAAAAAAGGTTGAAGGGACGTTATAGTCAGGTTCACATTTTACAAACACAAAACCATAGAAATTCAGCAATTATAGTTATGGGTATCTCAAGTAACTACAGCTCGTGCAACTAAGGTAACTATAACTCCCACCCCTCCATGCACAGTTTTCTCATCAATAATTTTACAGCAAATGTTTCAGTGATATTATCAATGATGTTTTAGAAGATGTCATGAGTGATGTAATATGTGAGGAATTAGCAATGCATGGGGAAGATGCAAGCTATAGTTACCTTAGTGTGTGAGGGCAGGCCCTGTGAGCATTCCCCTGCATCCCCCACATGCAGCAAACCCCATGACCTTTGACCGTGCACGTTGGGGGTTTGGCCACAGGGACTGTGTACCCTGGAGCCTACCCAGGGCACCCACTGTCTTTTTGTTGAAGGCCGCAGGGTGGAGCCCCAATGCCCCTACTGCCCCAGCCGTCTCCTCGCCTCCTACAGGAACCGGCATTGCTTCTGCCCGCAAGAAGCAGGTTAAAATGCTGCTCCTTGCGGGTGGGAGACATTTTTTCGTCTGTTTCCCTGAAATTGACATGCTCCCACCTGCTGGAAGGGACTTACTGTTTGCTCTCACTTGGCGGGAATTTTCAAATAGCTCCTGCCAAGCGAGAGCAAACAGGGGTTTCCCGGCATGTGGCACTGCGAGGAGGGAAACATCTATGTCCTGAGGGTGGGCACCTCGAGACATAGCAGGAGCTGGCCCTGAGGACCGCCAGGAAGGGGGCTGCACGGCCCCCTCCTTTTCCATGTGCACGAACGTGCCCCGGGGAGGTGGTGGTCCCTGGTGCCAAAAGCACTCTCCCATTAATTTATTGGCCTGGCCCGATGGAGGTGGTGGTCCCAAGATCCGAAATTGGCCCAGGATGGGGCCCCCGTAGCCCCCTCCCCATTTTGGAACTTGGCGGGAGCCCAAGGAGTGGTGGTCCCCAGGGCTGAAAACAGCCCAGGGAGGGGGGCAGTGTGGCGCACCTCGCCCTTTTCAATAATGGCCTGGCCCCGGGGAGGTGGTCGTCCCCAGGCCATTTTGGGGGGCCGCACACGTCCCTCCCCAAATTATATAAACAAATACACCCCAGGACCTGGCTCATGTGGGGGCATATACCAAGCAAGCACGGGAGCCCAAGCTTGTTTAAAAAAAAAACTTTCAGTGGATCCTACGTAAATTCACGGTAAAATAAAAAAATAAACATTTTTGGCCCCCGGCTGGGTCCCTGTGGGAACCCACCACCAGGCCTAGGGGATCTGGGTATTCCTACCCTGCTCCCTTCACTTTTTTCACCTTTTTTCTTGGGACTCGGATGAGTCAGAGTCCCAAGATGGCTGACAACACTCTGGTTGAAGAGGTGGCAGCCAATCAGATTTCAGCATGAGATCTGTTGGATCCGCTGAGGATTCGCATCCCTTGATATACACATTTAATTTTCCAAAACTACTGAACAGATTTGCACCAAATTACAAAAAGCACTCTTTCTGGGCCAAAATCTGGCTTTCTACCAAATTTGGTGTAATTCCGTTCAGCGATTCAAGCTGAGGTGTGTCTAAATTCCCTAAGGGAAATTGCATGTGGAAAATGCATTTTGGGACCCCCTATTTTTACGCCCCCTCTTGACGAATCACCCCAAACCTTTCCACACAGCAGCTGAAGTAAGTTGCATACTAGTTTTGAAACTTCCCTGAAGATTCGTCAAACGGCGCCAAAGTTATTGGCAAAACAAAAAGGCTACGTCTATGGAAACTAGGTCCTAACTGTAACTACCTACTGGCGACAGCCAGTAAGCAGTGTTCCCTGTAAGGTGCGTGCATGAGTACATGCGCACTCTAACTTCCCCGAGCGCGCAATCTCCATTGTGAAGCGCGCACACTTCACAATTCACGCAAGAGAGCGTTTTGCAGCTGCTTTTAATAACATGAGCTGCATTAAAAAATGGTCACTTGCGTGTTGGTAAAGCACAGGAAGAAGCAATCAATCAATCAATCAATCAATCAATCACAGAATTTGTAAAGCGCACTACTTACCCGCGAGGGTCTCAAGGCGCTGGGGAAAAAAAAGGGGGGGGGTGCTGCTACTGGTCGAACAACCAGGTCTTGAGTAGCCTCCTGAAGGTCAGCAGGTCTTGGGTCTGTCGTAGGCTTAGTGGAAGGGTGTTCCAGGTCTTGGCGGCGAGGTGGGAGAAGGATCTGCCGCCGGTGGTGGTTCTTCGAATGCGAGGGACGGTGGCGAGGGAGAGGTTGGCGGAGCGGAGTTGGCGGTTGGGGACGTAGAAGAGGAGTCGTCTGTTGAGGTAGGCTGGGCCAGTCTTGTGGAGTGCCTTGTGTGCGTGGATGAGGAGTTTGAAGGAGATTCTCCTGTCGACGGGGAGCCAGTGCAGGTTCCTCAGGTGGGGGTGATGTGGCTGTGGCATGGTACATCGAGGATCAGGCGTGCGGAGGCATTTTGTATGCGTTGCAGTCGCTTGATGAGCTTGGCCGGGGCTCCCGCGTAGATGGCGTTCCCATAGTCAAGTCTGCTGCTGACGAGGGCCTGGGTGACTGTTCTTCTTGTGTCTGTCGGGATCCACCTGTAGATCTTGCGAAGCATGCGGAGGGTGTTGAAGCAGGAGGATGAGACTGCGTTGACTTGCTTGGCCATGGAGAGCGTTGAGTCGAGGATGACTCCCAGGTTGCGTGCGTGGTCGGTGGGTGTCGGGGCTGCTCCCAGCGTCGTTGGCCACCAGGAGTCGTCCCAGGCTGAGGGGTTGGAGCCGAGGATGAGGACCTCTGTCTTCTCCGTGTTCAGTTTTAGTCGGCTGATCTTCATCCAATCGGCGACGGCCTTCATTCCTTCATGGAGGTTGGATTTGGCGGCGAGGGTCCTTGGTGAGGGAGAGGATCAGTTGAGTGTCATCGGCGTAGGAGATTATGTTGAGGTCGTGCTGTCTGGCGATGCGTGCGAGCGGGGCCATGTAGATGTTGAACAGTGTTGGGCTGAGGGACGATCCCTGGGGTACGCCGCAGATGATCTCGGAGGCTTCGGATCGGAATGGTGGGAGGCGGACTCTCTGGGTTCTGCCGGTGAGGAAGGAGGTGGCCCATTCCAGGGCCTTGTCTCGGATCCCTGCGTCGTGGAGGCGTGCGCGTAGAGTGCGGTGGCAGACAGTGTCGAAGGCGGCGGAGAGGTCCAGCAGGATGAGGGCTGCGGTCTCACCGTTGTCCAGCAGGATCCTGATGTCGTCGGTGGCGGCGATGAGGGCAGTCTCAGTGCTGTGGTTGCTGCGGAACCCCGATTGGGATGGGTCCAGGATGCTGTTTTCTTCGAGGTATCGGGTTAGCTGTTTGTTGACGATCTTCTCGATGACCTTGGCTGGGAACGGAAGCAGGGAGATGGGCCGGAAGTTCTTGAGGTCTCTCGGGTCCGCCTTGGGTTTTTGAGTAGGGCGTTGATCTCTGCGTGTTTCCAGCTCTCTGGGAAGGTCACGGTCTCGAAGGAGAGATTGATGATGTTGCACAGGTGGGGTGCGATGGAGCTGCTGGCTTTGTTGAAGATGTGGTGCGGGAAAGGGTCTGACGGGGAGCCGGAGTGTATTGTGCTCATGGTCTTGATGGTGTCCTCGATGTTCACGCTGGCCCAGGCTGGCAGGGGGTCGTGGTCGATGGTGTGCGGCGGGTCTGGTGCATCGATCTTAGTTGGGGCTGTCTGGGTGTTGAAGCTGTTGTGGATGTCGGCGATCTTGCGGTGGAAGAAGGTGGCGAGGGAATCGCACAGGGGTTGCGATGGCGGGATGTCGTTGGTGTTGGAGCTGGGGTTGGAGAGTTCCTTCACGATGTTGAAAAGCTCCTTGCTGTTGTGTGCGTTGTTGTCGAGGCGGTCTTTGAAGGAGATTCTCTTGGCGGACTTGATGAGGTGGTGGTGGTTACGGATGGCGTCTTTGTGGGCTGGCAATATAGTGTGGAGAAGGAGTTCACTGTGGAAGAGGCAGTGGGGGCGGGGGAGGGCTGCAGAGGGTCACAACTCACAAGCAGGGCTGGCCGTAATCAATTGACTGGGACTGCGCCCTGGGTTGAAAGAAACTTTGATGTTTGTTGTGGGGGCAGGGGTCGTTTCAATGTGCTGGCGAGAGGTGTGAGGAAGATGGGAGGAGGGCAGGGGATTGATGGGGTGTTAATAATTACTCTGTAGTGCATTAAGGGCTAGTCTCAAGCTGCACACATGCCACTTGTTTCATAAGTTTTGCTAAAAATGGCGGCAGCTACAGGGATATACAGGCGGCAGTGGCGTCTCTGATTAATGTATTTTTTCACTGCCATGCATCAATTGGCATTATTGGAAGGCCTGATAATAATGTGCTCTGTGCATTGTTCGTGTTTATGACGGGACAGCTGATGTTTGTGGATAAAGATCAGCCTGATAGTTCTTAGTGCATCAGTGCACAGGCCTCTTTTACGAGCTGAGCCCTGAAATGCTTGCCATTAATCATGCAGCAAACATCACCTAAAATAAGATAAAGCCTCTTCAAAATACAAAAATGCACCTTTCTTTAACACGCTGAAACTTTGGCCTTAATATGTCACATTATATAAGTGCACAACACTGATTAAAAGTAAGTTTTTAAAAATAGAACCATTCTTTCCCTTCCCCTGTAGCAATGCCATTTGTGAACCGAGGAAAGTAAGTTGTCATGTGCACCCTGTATGTAGCCCACATTCTTGTATAGAGAGCAACAACAGTATAGTCTAGTGGATGTGGCCAAACGGCTAGGGCGGTAGACCTCGAACCTGGGGAACCAGGTTCGAGTCTCGGCAGCAGCGCTCAACATCCTGTGATTCTGGGCAAATCGCTTAATCTCCCTGTGCCTAACAAAAATGAATGTGTCAGTCTGTAACGCAACTGGTGCTCATGTAAAGCGCTCTGATACCTGATACCTTCGGGTCGAGTTTGCGCTATATAACAAAGAAAGAAAAATCTAAACAATATATTTGTATGCCTCTTATGCTGAACTCACCTATTTAAAGGTGCTTTCATATACGATAATGAAGATAATGGCATACCTACTATTGTGGCAATGGCACCAAGAACAGGAGAAATGCGACCCTGAACAAGAATTTATGATGTATTGTTGCCAACTGGAAATGTATGTCAAAACCAATAAAGTTTGTTTAAAAAAAAAATGAAGATAATGGCATTTTGCTGAAGTAAACTATTTGCCTAAGGCCCCACGTTTGGTTATGTGAGAAAGCCGGGATCAATCCCAGGTTTTCTAGTTTCACTTTGTACAAATCAGCCACTGAATAAGTGTTTGAACTGTGAAATGCAGCAATAATCAGCATTCGGTGGGCCCCTCAGGCCCTGGGCCCCGGTGTCATTGCACCTGCTGCACCAATGGAAGCTACACATCTGCACAACACTAATTGTAGCATTTTCTTTTAGAGGCACCAGCTCACTGTTTCCATGTAGTGGACATGCACTGATGTCAGTACCAGGGAAGTAGCTACCATTGGTGCAGCAGGTGCAGTGGCATCGGGGACCATTAAACCATGTAAAGTTCTGTATTGTCCTATCCCAACAACAGTCAGAAGGGCCATTTTCCTTGCTTGCTCCAGAGCCCATGGCATCATTTCTATGCTTCTGGCTACCTGGTCCTTCCAAAATATGCATAAACCTTAGCTACGTGCCACTGCTAGCAAAGATGGAGGACTGTATTTTTTTGACAGGAAAGTGGATTTGCTCAGGACCTCACACAAATAACAATAACATTATTACGTGTAACTGCAGCACCGTCTGAGCAGGTTTGAAACCTTTTCCTGCCTCTTCTTGGATCATGCAGACTTCCCTTCAACCTGAAATAAACCTCTCCATTTGTTTTATTTACAAACACAGTTTGCTTTTATAAAAGTAGAAGTAATAATAATCACTGCACAGTACATACAACAATAAATCCATATTTTGGAAATGCATATCACACACATTCTTACATCAACAGTCACTCCATTACCAGCCCATTTTACACAAATTATGCTGAGATGCATGGATGCTTCATGTATTATTTCATTGTGCATTACCTGAGAGGATGAGGTTTTACAAACGTTGTGTATTTGCAATTTATTATGCACTATATGACAGTTGCAGCAGTGTGTGCCATGTGTGCTTAATTGAGTAGAAACAGTGGGTGTGTGATTATGATGGGACATGATTGAGAGCTTTGTAGTTAAGGCAGAATGCAGTGCCTGTTTCTCACAGTGCCTGTCAGTGACTCCTAAAGCTGATCAGACTACATGCACCTCCAATTCTGGCCCATGTACAAACTACAGAGAGTGATTGTCATATATATGTTAATTGTAAAAATGTGAAAAATGGATGGAAGACTTACACAACTTTTCAACTAAGACATTACCAAAGAGAAACAAAACGTAGCACTCGCAGCAGGTAAGTGGGTGTGTGATGTTTGTGTGTGTGTGTGTGTGTGTGTGGGTGTTGAATGTGTTGAAGTAGAGGCTGTGAAATGAAGTATGTTCAGGAGAGAGTGAAAAAACGGTGCACAAGAAGAAAGAGATGACGTGAGATATGCATATTGAAGATTTCAGAAAGCTGTGGGGACAATAAGCATATGTGTTAAGGGCAGATATTTTCATTTCACATTATCTTAACAAAATCATTGTTACTAATTTGTTTGATACACATAAAATGCATTGGCAAAGTCAATATGTCTGGCTTGTTTCAGTCTTAGATCCCATTGTTGTGTTATGCCTGATGTAGTAACTGAAAAATCACATTGTTATGGTATCTGGAACCTGATGTGATTTTGAAGAATGGCTCTTGGGTTACAATCTGATGCTGCATATTCAGTGCATTTAAGGTTGTGGCAGTCTGCTACCCAATTCCTATGGTGTCAAAGTTTGTCATCCTCATTTTGCTGTGCTGTCATCTATTGTACTACGAATACATTCAAATTCAGCTGTTAACAAAAAATCTCTTTTTAATTTGAAAGAGTCTTTGTCATATTTTTTGCATGCCACTTGCTGTATCATTTCATGTGGGACATTCTAAAGGATTGTATCTGGCTCAACCCTCCCTATGAATTTATAGTCTTGCATAGCTCTACCTTTCGTGCAGCATGAATGCCAAGGAAAAGCTGCATCACAGAAGGACTAACACACAATTTGGGTTTATAAACCTGTTTAGCATAACAATTGCTATTAAAGAAACATGTGCGTTTTGGCCTAAAGTGGCCATCCAGGTAACTCTTGCATGCAGGTCAGTTTCTTGGCGCACATAGCCTTGGCTGCAGTGCACAGAGAAGATACATTGCAGCACACAGAGGAAATAAATTAGAGGGAACATTGCCAGTAAGGTGTACACACACACATATATATATATATATATATATATATATATATATATTCACTGAAAAAACCATAGGTTTCAGGGACGTTATAGTTAGAAATTAGAATTTAAAAACCTTAGAAATTCACTGAAAAAACCACAGGTTTTAGGGACGTTATAGTTAGTTGGACATTTCACTCGTACAAAACCAGAGAAATTCGGTTGTTATAGTTAGTTGAGCTAACTATAACTTGCGCCCCCGCAATGCACTGCTGATGACGTCACATATTACATCATTCATGACATGGTCAGTGACATCACTGATGACATCTCAAATAATATCACTGCATTCTTTTTTTTAACTAAAGGGAGGGGGAGCCGGCATTGCTTTTGAGCAAGGGGAGCTGCTGCTCGTTTCAACGAAGCAAAGCAGGGTTTGCTATGACAGGGCGGAAGCCGTGCTCCCGCCCTGCCATAGTAAACAGCAATGTCCCGGGTGTAGACATTGCAGGAGCCAGCCCTGGGGGCTGGCGGTCCCCAGGGCCATCAAGGGCTCCAGGAGGGGCCCCCTCCCATAATTTTCAAAGCCCAGGGGAGGTGGTGGTCCCCGGGACCCGGGGGTCTGCAACGGACCCCCGCATTTGAATAAACAGTGCCCCGGGGAGGTGGTGGTCCCCGGGGCAGTGTGGGGGGCAGGAGCCCCCCCCACATTAATTTTTTTAATTAAGCCCCGGGGAGGTGGTGGTCCCCGGGGCTTGGGGGGCCCGTGAGGCCCCCGCATATAATTAAACAGTGCTCAGATATCGATATTTCTCTTTTTTTAATTTCTCAGGAACTACTGAACGGATTTACACCATTTAAAAAAAAGGTCGCTTTCTGGACCAAGACCTACCTTTTTGCCAAATTTGGTGTAATTCCGTTCAGCAGTTTGGGCTGTAGCTTTGTCTAAAGTTCCTATGAAAATTAACATGGAGAAAACGTGTTTTGTACCCCCCTTTTTTCTCGGCCCCCGCTTGACGAATCACCCCAAAACTTTCAAGACATTAGTTTTGAAAATTTTGCGAAGATTCGTCAAACGACGCCAAAGTTATTGGCAAATCAAAAAATGCTTTTCCTATGGAAAATAGGTCCTAACTAAAACTACCTACCATGTCATGAGTGATGTAATATGTGACGTCATCAGCAGTGCATTGCGGGCGCGAGTTATAGTTAGCTGAACTAACTATAACGGGGGAATTTCACGGGTTTTGTACGAGTGCAATGTCCAACTAACTATAACTGTCCCTAAAACCTATGGTTTTTTCAGTGAATTTCTAAGGTTTTTAAATGCTAATTTCTAACTATAACGTGCCTGAAACCTATGGTTTTTTCAGTGAATTTCAATGGTTTTTTAAATGCTAATTTCTAACTATAACGTGCCTGAAACCTATGGTTTTTCAGTGAATTTCAAAGGTTTTTTAAATGCTAATTCCTAACTGTAACGTGCCTCAAACCTATGGTTTTTTTCAATGAATTTCAAAGGTTTTGTAAATGACAATTTTTAAATGTATTAATTGTTATATTTATTTTTTTGATACTGATTTACAATTTTTTTAAACTATTTATTTTTAGATATTTTATTTTTTAAATTACATTATAATTACATTATACATTACATTACAAAATATACTTTCTCAGAATGAATTACTTTAGTTTAAATACTTTGCAAATAGGCAATAGACTTTTAAGTACAGTAGTTACAGTTGTTGCAATGGGCAACACAATTTCAAACACAATGCAACATTGAGCTCAATGTGAATTTCTAGTTAAATGCAATTAGTTTCTTTATGGATTACTTTTCTAACCACAGGACTGGATCCTAGATTCAGTCCTGGGACATCTCCTGTAAGCAGTTGAGTAAAAGCGTTTTGGTTACAGTAGTGATTTTAAGGAATATTATTGTATTTTAAAAGTTGACACTTAGAAACTTTTTCAAATAGAATCACCAATGTTATCCTATGGGATGAAATTCACTTAGCAGGTAAGTAGTGTTATCGTTACTTTTTTTTACTCAGTGGTGGATCCTGGATCCAGCACTGGTGCATCTCCTGTAAACAGTTGAAAGAATGCATTTAAGTCATACAGGCGATTTTTAAGGAATATTTGTAGTTTGTGAAAATCGACACTTTGAAACTTTTCTGCTGAAAACCAGACAATGGATTCCTATGGAAGGAAATTCAAGTTACTGGTAAGTACGGTTAGAATTACTTTTCAGGATCTCTACTGGGCTCAAAGATGCAGCACTGAGTTCTCTCCTGATAACAGGTGAGTAAATTGGAATTCGTAGTTCGGCTGATTTTAGAGGAATATTATAAAGTTCCAAAACTCCACACTTGGAAGAATTTCCAAGTGAAACCAGTCAATGTTAGCCTATGGAAGGAAATTCAAGTTACTGGTAAGTACGGTTAGAATTACTTTTCAGGATCTGTACTGGGCTCAAAGATGCAGCACTGAGGTCTCTCCTGATAACAGGTGAGTAAATCGGAATTCGTAGTTCGGCTGATTTTAGAGGAATATTATAAAGTTCCAAAACTCCACACTTAGAAGAATTTCCAAGTGAAACCAGTCAATGTTAGCCTATGGAAGGAAATTCAAGTTACTGGTAAGTACGGTTAGAATTACTTTTCAGGATCAGTACTGGGCTCAAAGATGCAGCACTGAGGTCTCTCCTGATAACAAGTGAGTAAATCGGATTTCGTAGTTCGGCTGATTTTAGAGGAATATTTGCACAATGGTGAAGGAAGGGGGTGGGGCCTGAGGTGACATGTCTGCAAACACGCCCTGTGGCGCGTTTTAAGTTGGAGAATTAATTCCTCCTCAATCCCGAGGGTCCCTAGGGGCCAACTAGCCCACCAGGTACCTCCAGTATGTGCCAGAGAGCTGCGTTGCAGAGAGGTGTTCAGAGGCCACGCCCCTTTTACAACACTCTGCAACGCAGCTCCGTGGCGCTTACTGGAGGTACCTGGTGGGCTAGTTGGCCCCAGAGACCCTCAGGATTGAAGGGGATTTAAATCCCCATCTTAAAACGCGCCACGGGCCTGTTTGCACACATGTCACCTGAGCCCCGCCCTCCCTTCACCACTGTGCAAACGCGCCCCGTGGCGCGTTTTAAGTTGGGGGATTAAGTCCCCTTGAATCCTGAGGGTCCCTGGGGACCAACTAGCCCACCAAGTACCTCCAGTAAGCGACACAGAGCTGCGTTGCAGAGAGGTGTAAAAAGGGGCGTGGCCTGGACCACCTCCCTGCAACCCAGCCCTGTGGCGCTTACTGGAGGTACCTGGTGGGCTGGTTGGCCCCAGGGACCCCAGTATTGAATGGGAATTATTTCCCCAATTTAACACGCGCACAGCGCGCGTTTGCAGAGTGGTTAAGGGAGGGGCGGGGCCTGGCGCTCGATCGCGTCTTTTCTTTTGTTTTTGTTTTTTTGAAGGGGGGCTGTGTGGCCCCCTTCTTTAGATTTTGGGGCCCTGGGGACCCCATCCCCCAGGGCCTGATGCCTTTTCCCTTTAAAAAAAAAAAATACTGTAGGGAAGTGGGCCGCGTGGCCCCCTCCCGTGGCCTATTCCGGCCCCGGGGACCCCATCCCCCGGGGCATGGCCCCTTTTTAAAAATAATTTTGGAGGAGGGGGCTGCGTGGCCCCCCTCCTAAGGCCTCTATTGGCCCCGGGGACCCCATCCCCCGGGGCCGGCCTTTTTTATTTGATTTTTTAAAAATTATTTTTGCGGAGGGGGGCCGCGTGGCCCCCCTCCCGGGCAACTACTTGCCCCGGGGACCCCATCCCCCGGGGCTGGCCCTATCCTTTGGGGTCTGTGGGGGGGCCCCAACTCCCCCACGGACCCTGCCGGCTCCCCGCGTCCTGCGGGAGCCGGCATTGCTTTTCCACATGGGTGGCTGCTAACATGCAGCTCCCAGTGTGGAAAAGCAATGTGCTTTGGATATTGGAAGAGAGAGCAGGTTTCCTGCTCTCTCTTCCAATATCCAAAGCAGTTTGCTATGACAGGATGGGAGCCGCGAGGCTCCCGTCCTGTCATAGCAAACTACAGTGTCCCGGGGGTAGGCACCCCGGGACACTGCAGGAGCCGGCCCTGGGGGTGGTGGTCCCCAGGGCCATCAAGGGCTCCAGGAGGGGGGCCGAGCGGCCCCCCCTCCCAACTTATTCAAAGCCCCGGGGAGGTGGTGGTCCCCGGGGCTCTGGGGTCCGTAACGGACCCCCATATTTAAATCTTTAGTGCCCCGGGAGGTGGCGGTCCCTGGGCGTGTGGAGGGCTGGAGCCCCCCACACAGGCTATTTAAAAATGTTTTTAAAAAGCCCCGGGGGTGGCGGTCACCGGGGCTGCGGGAGGGCACAGTGCACTCCCGCACCATTTTTATTAGAAAGCCCCGGGGGGTGGGGCTCCCCAGGGCTTGGGGGGCCTTAGAGGCCCCCCCATTAACTATAAACCCACCCCCCGCATGCCCCCGGGACTTGGCCCACCCGGGGGCAAAATAGCATCGAAGCGCGGGAGACCGCGCTTCGATTTTAGAGGGATTTTAGAGGGATTTTAGAGGGATTTTAGAGGGATTTTAGAGGGATTTTAGAGGGCTACAACCAAGGTGAGTGATGCATTCTTCCTCAGATGTCCCCAGATCTGACCCACTCTGGTTATTGAAAACTGAGCATCAAGTATACTCTTCCTAGCACTTTAATTTCGGTGTAGAGAGGTGAGCATTCACGGGTTTACAGGGATGTATTGTGGGCGCAGAGACTCAGAACTCAACAATCATGCAATAGCCCTACAGGTAAGGCAATGTCAATCTATAAAGCAAATGGCCGGTGTACACTCACCGCGGGAAATGGAAGCAGGTTACTGTGTCTATGACCGACAGGTCAGTCTCTTAACGGTACCCGGTTTCTTAGCAATTAGAAATTACGTCAAGGTTCTAAGCCCCTTGAGTCTCTGGCACAGAGTTCAGTTAACCTTAATTTTCTCCATTTCAGCAGGACCGAAGGACAAGGTCAGGATATGCTTGTGTGAGGGTGGCCCCGCCATCTCTCTGCACTGCAGATGGAGCGGCAGATGCCACAGGCATTCAGTGAGGGCAGCTGCAATCACCTGGTGGTGCAATGCACGCTGATTCACAACCCCTCATCCTAAATGGTGATCTAAGCCCATCCAGAAATAAAGGCTACTGGGGTCCCAGCCGGGTCATAGGTCACGGCTGATGCCAGCTCCTGTCACAGTTCTTTGGGGGCACAGCCTGGCGAAGACCGCAGGAGGAGGTGATGCTTCTCTTCAATTGTACAGTATGATAGGTTCACAGAGGGATTCAGGAAAGAATACTCCAACTTGCAGGTCGGTTGCTGTCATGAGCCCCTGGTCAAAGTGGCCACAAGCAGCAGTCAAACTTGAGATCTTTGGCGCAGCATGCCAGACACTAATAAGGGGACTCATGGAGACCCACGCCAGCACTTGGGTTGGCTCCTGCAACTTTTCTTCATCCAGTCCACACTTCTAGACAGTTCCTTTTTCCAGATCACCACAGCTGGGTTTCTCCTCTAGGTGGACTTTCTCCAGCAGAGGTTCGCTCCACTCCCCTCTCTCAGCAGGCCAGTTAGACTCCCTCATCTCTAGAAGACTGGCTGTCAGCAACAACAGCTCCAGACCTCAAGAGTCTCCTAGACACTGTTCGGCGTGTCATCTCTTCAACCAGTGAGAAATCCTGTATCCATTTGGAGAAGTTGATTGAGTTGACAGTGTATTGATATCACCACCTCTTCACAGTTAAGCAAGCCTCTGCTGAAAGGCCACTGCACCATTTCTGTAGGGATCCCTGCCTCCATCCTCCCACACGCTAACATCTGGTGCTTCTCAAAAGGTTTAGGAATGTCGACAATACACTTTTCTCTTCTGAGAGGCAGGTACCCAGTCTCCATCTTGTGCTGTGTTTTTCTAGGGTAAATCCAAAATGAATTCCATTGGTCTCATTATCATAACCACACTTGCATGCTATGCAGACTCATATTATATGTTATGTTATGTCATATGTTTTGCTATGAAAACGTATAGAGCACGCATACACCCAAGGGTTTCATGGTGCTCTGACAACCAGAAAGGAAAGGGAGATATCTTCACATGATCCTGCTTGCATACACTCCACACCCTCAGGATGTGAGCCAACGGCCCGAACTTCAGAGGAACCTTGGAGAGGAAGTATTGTATGTTTCTCACTCATGACAGGAAAAAGGACTGAATGTGCTAAAGGTTCAATCACTGCATGTTGCTTTGTTATGTTAAATGTTATGTTAAAAGAATTTGTATAGCGCACGTACACCATACGGTTTCATGTCGCTTATAGAAACGGTGATCCGCCGCTCATAAGATCGTTTATTCGTAGGCCTGAGATAACAGCCAGGTTTTTAATTGCCTCATAAAATAAGAGTAGCATGAAGAAGATCTAATGTTGGAAGGGAGTACGTTCCAAAAAGAGGGGGCCAATATCGCAAAGCGGGATCCACCAGTTCTTTTCTGCTAAAGGAGGGAATGGCTAACAGAGACTAGTGGGAGGACCGAAGGGCCCGGACAGGGACATACCTCTGGATGAGATTGGAGATAAATTCCGGGCATATGCCATTGAGCGATTTAAATATCAGGCATCCGATTTTGAATGCGCAGCGTTGGGTTACTGGAAACCAGTGCAGTTTCCTCATAAGGGGAGTGACGTGGTGCCATCTTGGCTGATGATAAATAAGTCTCGCTGCCTGATTTTGCACTAGTTGCAGTCTTCTCATTAAGTACCCTGTAAGGCCAGAGTAAGTGGAGTTGGTGTAGTCGAGGTGTGAAATTACCAGGGGCAGAATAACTTGGATAACCGCTTCTGTTGTAAGCCATCTACTGATTTTCGTGATCTTACGAAGTTGGAAAAAGCAGGTAGAGACCACTGTTCCGATCTGGGTTTTCATCAAGAGGTCCCTATCGATTGTGACACCAAGGCTCTTGGCTGAAGAAGAGGGGAGTGGGGCAGGGCCGGACTGGCCGTAGCGGGCACCGGGCGCTTCCCCGGTGGGTCGCCAGGGCGGGGGCCGATTTTGTTACAGGGCCGTTTTTGCAGCATAGCTGCAATATCGGCCCCTGTAACAAAATTGGCCAAAAAGGGCCCTGGCAAAGTGCTCGGCCGCACCCCCAACCCCCCGGGGGGCCGGCTGAGCACTTTGCCAGGGCCGGTTTTTGTTCCCAGTCCGGCCCTGGAGTGGGGACACTCCCAACACTACTGGCCAGAAGTTCGAAGTCCAAGGGTTTCGAGAGCCACAGGTTAGGATCAGCTCTGTATTATCAGGGTTTAATTTTGAGTGTTTTTTATTCATCCAATTGGGGATGTATAACATAGTGGTATGAAAATTCAAAATGGAGGCAGGAGTATTATCAATGGTGAAAATCAGTTGCCGGTCATCTGCATAGTTGAAGATGCGCACCTTACCTTCCCCCAAGGACTGGATGAATGGAAGGAGATACAAATTGAACAGGTGTGGAGACAGGGAGGAACCTTGCGTAACCCCACAAGTTAGTTTAACTCTTGGAGCCATGTATTGGGAAAGATGGACAGATTGTGAGCGATCGTCTAAAAAGGACGTCAGCCATTGAAGGGCGGCTCCCTGAACCCCTGCGTCCCCGACACGGTCCACTAAAATGTTATGGTCGACTGTGTCAAAGGCCCCCAAGAGATCGAGGAGCACTAATCCCTGGGTGGTACCTTTATCAGCCTCCTTCTTTATTTCATCCAGTACACTCAAGATTACCATCTCAGTAGAGTGGGAGGGGCGAAAGCCTGCTTGGCGGGGATGTAAGAAGTGAGATTGTTCTAAAAAAGAGCAAAGGCAGTTAGCCACATGGGCTTCTAGCACTTTCGCCAGGTAAGGAAGTAGAGAAATGGGGCGATAGTTCGAGGGGACTGAAAGATCTGCACCAGTTTTCTTAATCAGTGGGACTATCACAGCTTCCTTGAGGAATCTGGGGACCAAGCCCTGATTAAGTGAGCCATTTAGGAGGGATATGGCCGGCTCGGAACAAGCTAGAAAGATTTCTCTTAAAATATGTGGGGGGCAACTGTCAGCCGGAGAGCCTGATTTTACTTTGGTTAACAGGTCTGGGATGGATTCTTTGCTAATGGCTGGAAACTGATGAAACGAGTAAGGATTTCTGGGTGTCACATCCTGATTATCAGGTTTCACTGCTAAGCAAGTATGAACCAATACATAGACAGCAGTTCCATGTGAAAAGAAAGTCACCCTTGGTGTAGCCCTCAGGCCACAGAGCACCGCGCTCTTGGTCTTTGGAACTTTTATACATACAAGGCCCCAGTGCACATGTATAATTTTTGCATGCGCTGAGCACTAAATATATAAAATAGTATTGAAACTTGCAGTTGGGTAACGCAGGGCAGGACAGAGGTGAATGCTTCCAAAACCATGCTACATATTAGAATAGTACTTCACGACCATTATTATTATGAAAAATTTGTATTGCATGTTTTTTTGTCATCCCAAGAACCACAACGATTAAATTAGTGACAGCTTATGAGAGACCATGGGAAAATTGGTAAGATGCTTCCAGAGACACTTGCCTCTGAAAATAAATACATAGACGACTCTTAAATTCAATTTGTATAACATTATTTGTTTTAGCATGAATTGGAAGTTAAACAGACCCAATAGCCTTGGGCTTTACATTGTTACGGTATCCTAACGCACATTCTCAGAAATCGTCTACTAGGTCTCTGCTCTACCACTAATGATATATAGTTCATTTAGTTTAATTCCCTTCCACTTACCAGAGTTGGGGTGCCGCTATGTGTACTAGGACACCTCTGCTTATCCCCTAAGAATTTGGACTGTAGCAGGTAACTCTCCGTTCCAAATGGCTATTTCCTACCCTGGACACTTTTTAAGCTGAGTAATCTCTCATAGTAGTGACTTAGATAAACAAGCACACCTCCTGGGCCACTGCAAAAGCCCCTGGTGCTGACCAGCCATTATGTGGAGCAGCAGTTTTGTGGATGCCCAGAACCTAAGCCTCAATCAATGGAGTCACTGCAGCAACAGAGCCTCAGGGGCATAGTGCAGCATCAGAGGCAGAGCAGAGAGGTTTTAAAACATATAAGTTAAATTCAGATTGATTTACAAGGGCTTTTGGTAGCACAAGACAGTTTCAAGACTCTTAAGCAAGGAGAAAACCCTCTCAGACCCATTGTACTTACCCGGACAAGGAGATCACTCTTCCCCAGCAAGCAGACTACACTGACGTGGAAGATGATGCTGCCAAGTTCAGCTTAAGAGCTGAATCCTAATCAACAGGATTAGCTTCTAAGAATAGCCTGCCAAAATGTATGAATATTTCAAATAGCCATATTTAAAGCAAATATCAAAAACCTTGTTTCAGAGTCCATAAATCTGTTTTAATATTGTAATTGATTATTCCACAATTCCCATTGTATTTGAGAATTTGCTGTGTAAGCTTTCCAAAGCATTGCTGACTCATTTGTTTTGGTCTTGTGTTTATCCAGTGGTTGTGACAGTCCTGGGGCTCCTGATATTCCCCTTCAGCTTGGACTCACCCTTCGCAATGGAGGCATGCGGCTCCACCTGGGCTTACAACAGTGGCCAGTGCAAGCTGGGTTGGGGCTTCATGATGGCCATCATCACCGTAATGCTCTCCTGCTTCCTGCCCATCATTGGGCGCTACAATTTAAATGAAATTAAGACGGAGATCATTCGCTCCAGTATTCAAGAAAGCATCATGGCAGCTGAGCGATGCAGACTGAATTATTCCTCAGGAGGATGTTAGTTGAAATCATCTCCAGAAAGATCATCATTTTGCACTGAGTAGCCATTGCCATGCTTTGATTCTTCTTGAGCACTGAAAAACTGGGTAAATGGATTGGGCAAGTTTTTCTTTCATTGCAAAGAAATGTTATATTCCTCCCATCTGCACACTCCATCTCTTCACTTCTGTGATTCACCGTCATGGACAGACTTTTAGTCTTCCATGATCTATCTACCTGTGGTGTTTATCAAACTCCCATGATAAAGCTAAACCAATATGGCATTACACTACTGCGGTCTTTATGATTTGAATTTATATGAAGTGTGATAGGAAGCAAGTATGAAACCTCTGGAACTAGACACACAACTAGGCCCAGATTTACTTAGATTTTGCGTCAGGGTAGCATAACTTTTTTGGCGCAGCCCCGATGCAAAACCCATTTTGGGATTTACAAAGCTGTGCAAATCCCTATTTGCATGGCTTTGTACGGCTTTGTAATAGAAAAAAAGGTCATGCAAGGCTGCGCATAGTGCTGTCTTGCGTTACCTTGCATCAGGTAGTAGGCACGGCCTCTCCTTAAGGGTGGACAGGACCCGCCCACCCCCAGCCCCACTTTTTTTGCACACTTGAAGAGTCTCTGTCAGGCAGAGCAAAGGTCAGTCTGACAGAAAGTCTTTATGTTCAGGTCAGGCAGCCTGTGTTCATGCATGCGCTAAATGCGCAGGTGCATGGCTGCCTGAGCTGGATTTTACCGGGCTGAGGATTAAACAACCCAGTAGGCGAGCCCTCCTCTGTGCAGCAAAGCGAATAAGTTCCTCATCCCTCGAGGAGGTGCATCACAGATAGACTGGACCTAGGCTTCTCAGTTTTAAGTCCTGAAATGCCCAGGTCCAATTGTCCATCAGTGACACCTCGCCACTGAGTGGCGGGGGTCAGCAACTCTCACTGACCTCATTCCACTGTGTGACAAATAAGAGACTGGTGCTTCCTCTCCTTGGCTGACTCAGAGACTTTCTTTCCGCCACCCGAGATCACCGCTGTGGCCAAGTTCGTTTTATATTTTTTTAGTGTTTGGTGAATGAGTGTGTGTATATATGTATGAATGTATTTTTATTATTATGTGCGTGCTGTGAAAGGGTGTGTGCATGTGGATGGTGGGTTTATCTGTGCGAGCTTGTGAATGTGGGTGCGCGTGTCCCACCCGCCCTTCTATCTGCCCAAATTACCGGCCGCCACGATCAAGTAGGTGTTACATGGGTTGTGCATGGGCATTCCACTGCATCCACCCATGTATTTTGACATGCCACATATTTACAAAAGTTTATGAACATGGGTTTGTGACAAGATGGTGCGCCTAGCTGAGGCTGTTTTAATGAGGAGAAATGTCTTTATTTCTCCTCGTTATTTCCTCCTTGCATGTGTGCTGCATTCTGTGAACACATACAAGGAGGATGTATCCTGAAAGAAAAGTTTTTGTGCATAGAGGTATCCCTTCCTGCAAAAAAACTAACCTGACCACAACACAGGCACCCATGCGACATGACACAAGGGTCCTCATGTTGGCGCTAGGCAGCCACAAGTGTGCCACTGCTAGGAGATTGCAGAACAATGCCATATCTTTGAAAATATATAACTTCACTTGCTGCTCTGAGTTGCATGAAATGTTAGTAAACATGCACCCATGTCTACTAAGTGTACATATGCCCCATTTAAAACCGCATGTTTTGGGGATAGTGTTCTTCCTCCAGGCAGAAAATTAAGGTTCCAGACTACCTGAATTTGCTGCAAGAGCAGTCACTGGCCACTGCTGCACATGGCCTATCCAGGGATGTTTGTTTCCCTAGCTAAACTCTTCCAATTGGAAGTAATAGAATGAAGTGTTGAACTTACCATCTCATGATATCAGAAATGCTCTCTAGAGATCTTTCCTTTAGTGGCCATGTTGTTTCCATCAGGCTATCTGTTGAGTACACTCCACATCAGAGAGGAAAGTGTAGTTTTGTGTCAAGTAGATTTAGTAGAACACAAAACAACCACTAAAGGACTGGGCAGCGTAATCCCAATGAGGTCTCAGTGAGCTTCTCATATTCTAGACGCTCTGCTCCAGGTGCAGACTATAACACATTCCCCACATGCTAAACACTGTAGAACTTGTATGCAACAAAAATAACAGTTGGTGGAAGTAAGAACCAAAATTTAAAAAAGTGGAAAGGACAAGAATTCTGAGATTTAGAACTCTAAAAATAGAACAGAGGGCAGTAAGAATAAACAAACCAGATGCAAATTACACACAAAACATAGAGCACATACGCTGTGTAAGTCCAAAGTGACAGCAAATGCAGACATCATTCCACCTATGCTAAGATTCCACATAATCCAAGTAGAACCTTTCCAACTTTGTTTGGTTACAAACTCCCTACAGCTCGGATCTTCCAGCTTTGGTCCTGTGAAATAATTTCTTCATTTGGACCATTCCCAACACTGGATTTGACTAATCTGGACATAATTTACGTCTCCTGTGTCCACCACCATAACATTCCTTGTGATCTTAACAATTGTGGAAAGCCCAAGGAAACATGTGCAACCATTTCTCCTAAATCTTCATCACCCACTCTCAAATTCACATGCTGAATTTTGTGACCTTTACAAACCAACACTAATGTTCATTTACCCGAACAAACATATGACGATTTTCAGCCTCTCTTTTCCTCAAACAAAAATCCAACCAGAGTGGACTGATCTTGGTGCACAGCAATCATCCCTTCAGGCTAATGAAAGGGGAAACCCCAGTTACACAACTGGGCACCATCCTATGACCTCACATAGTTTCTCTCCAAACACACTTGTTTGGTTTCGTCACACTCATAGCACTCTATACACATCTCTGGACCAACCTATTCATCCTTCCAGCTGACCCATAGCTTGAGGCGAAAATAAAAGTTTTTTTACTGTGTAATGACCAACTCCTTGATTAAATCTGGCATTTCCCTACACATAGACTCGACCCCCTTGCCTACTATTATGAAATTAGGCAGTTGCCTCTCATAAACTCTACAACATTGTTGGTGGTGACAGAGCTCAGACATTTAGCAACTACTCATTTCATGGCATTAGTCCTTTAGCAAAATGACAAACCTCTCCGAAGAGATCATATGGCCCCACAATATCAATCCCTAACACAGACCACTGTTCTTCTGGAACTTCCACTGGCAACAGACCACTTTACTTTTGTGCATAGAGACGGCCCTCTTATTACACCTTCCACCATCCGATTCATTTTGGGCTGTCTGCCCTCACTGCCTCACTCTTCTCTGTCCACAGCTCATTCACAAACTCACAAACCTGGCCAAACTTCATTGATAACACTAGGAAAACTATGGGCAATTTGGAAACGCAACCAGAAGTCTTGTTCATTGACCCTACTAGATAATGCACAGGACAATTCAACTCTGTCATGGCTTCCATCTACCTGCTTTTCCAAATGGAGCTCTCTTCCCTCCTTTGCAAGAAAACACGTTGATAAGCAGACAATTGACACTTCTCATCCTAAATCGTAAACCCCACAGGAAAAAATTGAAGAGATGAGTAGTTCATGTACAAGTCTGTGCCTCCTATCAATTACGGAGTGGTTGCTTTAAGCCCCTTTGAGAGAATGAGAGGAAAACGCCACCACCTCTCCACCCCATTCTCGATCTGGGATAGCACTGCATGCAATTCTTGTAAACTAGAATCTACTGTCGATAAAAATTTCATGTCAAAATATCGAAATCAAAATTACATACTTATGATGTAGAGTACCAAAATATTGACTACAGCAATATTGTGGTCCAAAATATAGATATTATATGTATGTATATGGTATTTCTATAGTGCAAACTTAGCCAAAAGGCAGCAGAGTGCTGTGTTGGTCAAAAACTCAGAAAGTCAGTGAATGATGAGAGGGGAAGCAGGGTTAGGGACAGTTAATGCATTGTGATGTCGTGTTCTTTAAAGGGGTGAGTCTTCAACTCATTCCTAAATTGGAGCATCATTGGGTCAGTCCTGATGGATATGAGGAGGTTGTTTCAGATCCTGGGTGCATAAATGGAAAGGGACTCCTGCCTTGTTTTTTATTTTTTACACTTCTTAGTTTGCAGTTTGATGATGTCCTGGCTGTGGGTGTGACATGAGCCACCAGAGATGATGAGCTTGTCTGAAAGATAAGCGGTGGTGCTGGTTGTGATGACTCTGTAAATGATGCCGCTGGTTTTGAAGATTTTGCGGGCTGGTTAGGGGAGCCAGTGAAGTTCCAACAGGATGGGGGTGATTTGTTCATATTTCCTCTGGCCTTGAAAGGGACGTGTTGCAGCATTTAGGATTACTATAATTTTAAACAGATGTGTGCACTCAGCAATCTGATAACATTCATGTCCTTTTCAGGTAGACAACAAGTCCATGAGCATAAGTATTTCAGAGAAATAGGCCACGTTACAACGCATGCGATACATCGCATGCCATTACAACGTGGTGGTTACAACGACCGCGTTGTTACATCGCATACCATTACAACGCAAGTCGTTACAATGACTTGCTGTAGGGGGCGCTGGATGTTGGAATAGTATAATTTACTATTCCAACTCCAGTCTGTGCAACAGTAGGGAAGGTGTTGGATTTTAAATCCAACACCTTCTGCCCTCTACAGCAAGTCGTTGTAACGACTTACGTTGTAATGGTTTGCGATGTAACAACGCAGTCATTGTAACCACCGCATTGTAATGGCATGCGATGTATCGCATGCGATGTAAACGATGTTTCCCATTTCAGAGAGTCTTGATATCTGTGTATTTTACAATCTGTATTGTTCTTACTCCCCCAAAAATATATGGGTAAAATTATCCATCACAGCCAATATTTGACAGCCAACGCATTTCGTCCCAATATGGACTTTCCAAGGATGCAAATGAATGTATGTAGACTTATTTTAGTTAGAATAAAAATTAGAATAAAAACACATAGTAAGAACAAAATTATCCTATGTCTATACTGCAGCAATGTCAACAATACTTCCTTCAGTCAACCAATATTTTAGGAATAAAACCTCATTCTGTTGTAATTGCACCTAATTGCTAACCAATATATTCTCATGAAACACACCTAAGATGGCCGTTGACATTTGTGTTGCCTAGAAATTCACTGTTATTCATGCCCTAATTTGATTTTTGATTCTGCACCAAGACTTTGCAAGAAATTTAGATATGGGTAGGCTATTGTTAAAATTAAAATTAAAAAGTGACAAGTACATGATTAAAACTAGAAGTATTAAAGTGTGTATTCTTGTTAAAAGCTATGTTATCATAAAATACACCTAAGATAGCCACCAGCATTTGTATTGACCGTCAACACACTTTTGTGCTATTCCCCTTCTACTTTACTGTTTTGATTATATGCTGAGGCTTTGTAAGAAATTCGGATATGACATGCTATTGTTGAAATGAAAAGAACAAAGTCACATGACAGTCATAACAACTAGGGGCCATATGTAGGTAATTTCTATTTACCGATTCCTAAATACCGAATTTTACCGATTCGGTATTTAAGAATCGGTTAATAGAATGTAGGTAAACATTCGGTAAATTTTACCGATTCGGTAATATTCGTTATTACCTATTCGGTATTTACCGAATCGGTAATAAGGAATACCTTTCCATTCATTCCTATGGGCCTGGAGGCCCATAGGAATGAATGGGAAGCCATTCACTGTTACCGATTCGGTAAATACTGAATCGGTAATAGGGGAGCATATTCAGGGGTGGCAGGGTGTCAAATTGACACCCTGTTGCACCCTGAATCGTGCATGTGTGCACATGTGGCGCACATACATGCCCTAAGGGCATGTATGTCTGCCACATGGCACTTTTAAAAAGCACAAAATTGCTTTTTAAAAGGTATTGGTATTTACCACCAACTTGTAGTTGGTGGTAAATAACGAATCCTTAAACCAAAAATGCACTCACTTGAGTGCTCTCTACATAGGATTTAAGGAATCGGTAATTTACCGATTCCTTAAAATAACGAATCGGTAAATTACCAACTCCTTAAATCCGGCCTCCTACATCGCAAAGGGCTAAATACCGGTCGGTAACGGGAAATTTACCGATTTTCGGCCGTTACCGACCGGTATTAGCCCACCTACATATGGCCCTAGATGTACTAAAGTACATTGTCCTGAATATCGAATAAGCCCATTGTTGAAGTCTAGGCTCCTTGATTGATAGTGTAAAAGATGATTGACACCACGTGCTGACACTTCTGTCGCACCAGTGAGTTAAAATTAATACATGCAACATGGCAACCAGTTAATGCCATCTTTAAGACTTTTGGAAAATGTAGTCGGCACATGATTTTATCTGTAACATAGTTAGTTTAATTACTGAACTTGCTAACTATACACTGATGGTTTATTTCTGAAATGAATTCTTATACGATTGTAAAGTGTCAACTCGTAGCCCTCCTCATGCTGAGAAGTTGCTATTCTCAACATGGCTAAAGCCTAATAACGATATCTGCATTTTTTCTAATACAGATGGTATTTGGTTCTCTCTGAAGTTGTTTTTCAAACAATGGCATGTGTAGATTTGTGGCCCACACCATGCATGGCCATGCGTTGCTTGATAAATCTGGAGTAGCACAAGACAGCACAAGTCGCTGACTTGCGTTACTCTGCCCTGGGAAGGCGTTCCATGGGTGAAGCGTGGGTGTTCCCATTCATAATTTACCAAAACTGGTAAACCTGAGAATGCATCAAAATACTTCTTCTTCCCAGGGAAGAGGCTTCAAGGAGAAATATCTATTTCTCCTTGTTATTTTCTCTTTCTAAGTGTGCTGCATTCTGCAGGACACAAAGAGAATGGAAAAAGCCTCTAAGGATTGTTTTTGTGCAGGAAGGTCACCCTTGCATCATACCTGCTTCTTGAATCCAGTTCCTGAAAATCCCATCAATTTGTCAGCTAGTCAGAACCTGTAATAAAGCAAAGAAAGGTTTACCACATTTGTTGTTACTATACAAAAAAAAAAAACATGAGCAAAGTCTTAAAGGACTTCTCTTTGAAAGGCAAGGAAGCAAACAAGTGTACGCTTGCAGTCGGTTGTCAAGCTCCAACATAAAAGGCGACAACCACCCCAGTTACCTCGCAAAAGAATAATTGTGCAAGCAAAGAAGTTGATTTGGTGGCACTTTCTCTTGTCTGCCAATCAGCTACCTGGTTAATAATGCAGGAAGGGACTTGATCAAGCAAAGAACTCAGCTATTGAGCCTTAGCACTGAACAATGTTTTGAACCCCCGTCGAACAGTAAATAACATAAGTGTGAAATCAAACTAGAGTTACATAAAAGTTCATAAGAGCTAAGGTTTCTATTTATATTGTAAAGTGTGATGTTTAATTGGTACATTGTTGCTGTCTAGGGGAACTGCTAAAAGAGTCTACTGAGACAGACATGAGCATAATAAACCAGACCTAAATCTGGGGATCCCAAAACAGTGCTTCACAATCAAGAACTACAGGTACCACCCCAACACCCCTTACCCCAACCTGATACCCACACCAACAGGTTCCTAAGTTACTGGGCATGTCTGGTGGCTGGATTGGTCGGGTTAAGATCGCTCCCACAACTCCAGACAACCTTGGCACAGGAATATGGGTAAGTGTGCGTAACAGACCCCATGTTTTCAGAATTCATAGCGCAGGAGGCCATTTGTTCCCTAGTAACAAGTTCGCATAGGGTCAGCACTGAAGGATTTCAGGTCTCTTAAGGGTTCATATTTGTAAGTCTAGCTAGGAGATATGTGAGACCATTTTTTTGTGAGGCTGGGTAGGTCTTACAGAATTACCTGAATGCTATGCAGGCTTCAACCAGTGTGCAACTCATATGTCAACAAGTACACTAATATTAGGTTTTCAGCTGAAGAAAAGTCTCAGTTATGTCCTGGATGGTCTGTGTTTGCCAGTAAGGTAATGGGAGAATGGCAAAAATGAAGGCTGTTTGCGTGATATATTTTGGAGAGATTGACAGCCCTGATCAGAAAACATTTCTGGTGAAACATCATGATTCATCACCATATTGAGGTGATAATTTCACGATTTTGCCAGCTATCGCTGCTAATTCTTTGACACATGAAAACAAGATGACAGGTGATGTGGATGTGACAAGGGCCTATATTATGTGATCTTAGCAGCTTCCCGTAGGCGGATCAATGCATTCTCAGATTTACATGCTGCACAGGTAGATTATGAGGATGAAAAGAAGGAAGGCTATTGATGGATTTGACCATGGGGACAACTAGAGTTTTCATTGCAGTTTAGTAATGAATTTTGTTGGGCTCCCTCTTTTTGAGGCCTAGGCTATGTATCCAAGGTATCTGCAGCTTGTGCCACAACATTATCAGCAACAGAATCACCAGAGCTGTTCTCCTAGAGACGGGGCAGGGTGAGGAAGATTTGTAGCAAACCTGGATGCACTGAGACACAAGCGAAGAA
Source organism: Calotriton arnoldi (assembly GCA_963921515.1). Taxonomy (NCBI): domain Eukaryota; kingdom Metazoa; phylum Chordata; class Amphibia; order Caudata; family Salamandridae; genus Calotriton; species Calotriton arnoldi. The sequence continues at coordinate 117,318 of CAWUFW010001841.1, read as the reverse complement.
GTGGACCCAGTCAGTGCCAAAAGCTACACTGCACACCTGGCACAGTGGGTGGAATGTCTGAGGGTGCTGTTGGGGACTGAAGCGGGGAGGCTACTTCGTAGTCTTGGGGACTCTCCAAGAAGAATGGAACCTTCAAACCACATTGAGTGGCAATTGCTTTCAGTTCCTGATGGGGAGTAGCGGAAGCAATCACGAGGTTTGAGACACACCAGCCACTGCAAGAGCAGGCACCTTGACGTAGGCAGAGGAGATCTGAGGAGGGTCGTGAGGACTCTCTTCCATTCCTGATGGCTATGAGAATGCTCTGGGCTATTACTTCCAATTCAACTTTGGTCAATAGACCTTTTTAGCAGTCTGAGAGAAAGAAGGGTTAGCAATAGTTTAAATCTTCAAGTACAGTGTGATCATTTAGACCACACAATAAAAGTCTGAGTCAGTAGCTTGAGGTTAAAAGATTTATTACAAACTCAAATCCAGACTAATATAAATCAATCTCAAAAACATACTGTAGAAATATAAGTTTATTAAAGAAAGACCAACGCGTTTTACAATATTGGTCCTCAACAGCAAAGAGCATATAGGTATCTCCGTTGCAGCAATACAAAATATGTGGAAAAGAACTTGATGGCTGGACGAATTATTACGATCCTTCTCTCCATACATGGAAAAGATTTGCAGCAGCCAACAAACCCTACACTAGCCTAAGGATAAGGCAAACCCTATTGAAGCAAGGTAGCAAAAAAGGTGTCAGCATCAGAACCTCTGTAGAAGTTCTATAAGTAAAGAATCATGTATAGCATTAAGACACACAATCAGAGATGTCAAGAGACGTCTGTACCTCTCCATGTCTAAAGGGAATCTGACTAACCCCATGGTGGGTTCACACATTTTAATGCACAAAGAACATTTGAGAAATATAACCTCATACACACCATGGTATCTCTTCAGGTCCCAAGAAAGAGCTTGGCGCCTTGAACACTACTCCCATATTCCAGTCTCATCTTCCAAAGCATCCTTGGATTCCTCCGTTCGTTTGATAGTACCAACTGGTAACACTCCCTTTCTTTTTCATTAAAATTGTTTTACATTGCCAGTTCTTCTTCGTCTCACTATCTCAGAAATAAAATGAGCTTTCCACTAACTAATGAATGCCTTTGATCTGCACCTGCAGAGGAGAAAATATACAGAAAAACAACGTTCACATTAGTATTAAATGTTTGCTGTAAGCTTAAGGCCCACAATGATTCAAACTCAACATTTCTCTTTGGATGCTTATTAGTTCTACAACCTACACATATCCCAATAAAGAAAATCTTTAATATGGAAATCAAACCATCTTATACTGTACTCTTATATAGTGTACTATAACTGATACATGTATTAGTAAACAAAAATGACAACTGGCCAATCTATAAAGTAAACATTGAACACACATACAATTCATTTTCACTAATCCCTGGCGAATGTACTGCATTAAATGCATTTTAGCACGCCACCTTACAAGTTAAACCTATAGAAGACATTTCTGATAAGGAAAACATTAATATGCACACACACACATATATATCAAAAGCACACAATAAATGAACTTGCCATATATTTGGTGCACCAAATCTCATTAGTATTACTGCATCATATGAGAACATAAGGCCAAAAGTAAATATATATGTGGCCTATCCAAATGTAGAAGGATGAAGCTAAAATCAAGCTACTCCAGCTATTATCAGGTGTGGCAAGAGTGGAACACTACAGGATTATAGGTGACTGCCTTTTTGGGACCATTCTTGTCACATAGATCTAAAAATCTGCATTCCTAAACTGAGCAAATATTAATCTCCACAGCCAGCAACTTTACCGTAGTTGGTCGGATGTAGATTGGAGTGGTTGACGAGGCCTCTTTGCCTTATTGACTCATGACAATTTGTGCCGGGAGGGGGCCGAAGGGAAGAACCTTCTATGTGAGACCGGAATGTGGTCGAAAAACAATCGCAGTTTACCACCTACGGGCTACATTAAAAAAAATAAAGTTGCTTTATTTAAAAGAAAACACAGACATGGTGGTCTGCTGTCCCAAGCAGGCACCATCCCTGTGTTATTAACCATTTCCAATGGGTTGGAAATTGCAGCCTGCCTCATGAATATTGATGAGGCAGGTCAATTGCAACCCCATTGGGAATCGCTAATGTATCTGAGACACATCGGTTCATTTCATTTTGTGAGTCTCTAATTGCGAGTCGCAAAAAATCACAATTAGAGACTCGCAAAATGAATGGTTGTACATCTGGCCCATAATGTCTACAAGTGGCAGGGCAGAGAAATGCCCTACTGTCAAAGATATACTAACCTCTATGTAAACTGCTCCCAACTTGTACAAAACACTCTCAAATCCAGCAGCAGAACCCTCCGTGGATCCATTGACTACTGGTGGGCTAGATGCCCCTTTTACTAAAGGAGACATTCGCTCGTTGATTATGGAATGTACATAAGAACTGGGGCCTTACAACAGGACTTAGCCCCAACTGCCTTAGAACTTGACCACAAAGTCCAAAAGTCAGCAACACCAGAGGTAGCCTACGAAAGAAATGAGCTGGAGATTAGGGTAATGGAACTTGAAAAATGCCACCTGAATCTCTTGGATAAAACTAATGATTGTGAACACCTATCCAAGTAAAACAATCTACACATTCAAGGCATCCTGATGCAGCTCTGAACTGAATTTGGGGAGACAGAGGAGCATATCACTAAAAGGAGTTTGAAGAACCATGGGGCACATGAACGACTGTTTTTAACACGCAAATGGAGATTCGGCCCATTTGCGACCACCAAAACGGCTTTTGCCATGTACCAACCCTATTTTGCAAGTCGGTAACCTATTACCGACTCGCACAATAGCGTTTGCGAGTTGCTTATAGGAAGGCGAGTCGCAGGGGGATGTAAGATTGTTTTGCGAACAGAATGTGGTCGCAAAACAATTGCAGTTTACCGCCTACTTCAAGTCGGTGGTAAGCCTATCGTAAATGGGAAGGGGTCCCCAGGGGACTCCTTTCCCTTTGTGAATGGTAGCAAAAACGTTTTTTCAGAGTCTACGCTTAAAAAATTAAACTGAAAAGTTTCATTTTTCTTTTTAAATGCATCCCATTTTCATATGGAAAACGGGCTGCATTTCAAAAAAATAAACTGCTTTATTTAAAAAGCAGTCACGGACATGGTGGTCTGCTGACCCCAGGAGGGCACCGTCCCCGTAAGTGCGAGCCATTCCTAATGGGTGGCAAATTGCGACCCGCCTCATGACTATTAACCCCTTTACCGCGGCCGAAATTCCGCCGCGGTGCGGCGGCTTTGAAGAGTGGGCAGGGCCGCGTCGGCCAACGGACGTGCGCAGCACTACGGAGGTAGTGCTTACGACGGCCGTTGGCCGACAGAAGCAGCGAACGGGTTAATGAGTGAGGTCCCTTGCTACCCATATGGGAATGGCAAACAATGTCTGAGGCGCTACTGTATATCAGGTTTTGACAGTAGCGGCCGGCATTGTTCATGGGTGGGGAGGCAGGCGCGAGGGATCGCGGGGAAATTAAAAAAAAAATAATAATAAAATTAAACTTACCTTTCTGCCGGGTCCCGAGCCTTCTCGGCTCCTGCTTTCCTGCTTTCCTACTCTCCTGCTCGCCTACTCTCCTGCTCTCCTGCCTCTGAAAGGAACAGGAAGCAGGCAGCCAGGCTCCCTCCCCTAAGCCAATCACTGTGCTGCAAGCAGCGTTGTGATTGGTCGGGACGCCGCCCAGTGATCCAGCGCCAATCAGGGATCGATAATACACAATCACTGGCCCATACACATACACCCAACATAAATCCCTGATAGCACTGTTTCGAGTTTAATCATTGAATCAGTTGTTCACTAACTACAGGCTCATCCTAACACACTAGATACACAATTGAACCTGTAATCAACTCTCTTTCCTCTGGTCGATGGACCATTAGTTGAAAAGTTGATGGTAACTGTTAGAAATGGGATCTCTAGTTGGCAAGGGCTTGCACCTTTGTCCAAGTAGGGACCCTTCTTCCTAGTCAGGGTAAGGGAGCTACACTCCTAAAGTAACCCCTGCTCACCCCCTTGGTAGCTTGGCACGAGCAGTCAGGCTTATTCTGGAGGCAGTGTGTAAAGCATTTGCACATAACCAACAGTAATACAGTGTAAGCACTACGAACGGACACCACACCAGTTTAGAAAAATAACCAATATTTTTTTATACTCAAGACAAGACCAATTACGACAAAAATCCACAATACTATACTTTAAAAATGAATGCTTGATAAGGTAACTTCTTCTTTGCAGGAATAACACAAAAGCAAAGTTCGTACGAGTCGGTAGCCCCGTCCGGGTCTACCGTGATACTGAATTACACAGAGTCCAACAGTTCCAGCCGACCGCGTCACTACGGGCCAGCAGAGTCGTGAACAGACTCGGTCACAGTACCTTTTCTCGTTGTGGCTGGTACGGAGTGTACGAGCCGGTCGGCGTTCGTCGTGGTTGCGGTGCAAGGCGGAGCGATGCAAGGTGCGGTGTCCCTCGATGCGGTGCAGGCAGCGGCTCGATGAGCGTCGTGCAGACGGAGTCGGTGAGTCCAAGCCGTGCGGTGCAGGGCGAGACGGTGTACGATGCGGTGCTGACAGGTTGCGATGCAGGCGACCAAGCCGGTGTGCGGGAGCTGGTGTCGGACAGCGGTGCGAGTCGGAGCGGTGCGTCGCAAACGTGCGAGCAGTGCCCCAGCTGCGATGCGGTCACGACTGTTGAGCCAGTTGCAGCAACCGCGTCGGTCGGGTCCGGCTGGTTCAGTGAAGCGATGCGATGCGAACTGCGATGCCCACAGGTCACGGTGCAAGCAGCGGCTCGGTGTTGACGGCGTCGGACGTCGCCTACGGTGAGACCAGGGTTGCGATGCGAAGCGGGGCGATGCAGTCTGCGGTGCACACAGGTCACCGATCAGGGATGGATTCGGTTGACGGAGTCGGTTGCAGTTCCCTTCCTCTGTGGCAACTGAAACAGCGTTCCAGAAGCGGTACCCAGAGGCTTGTGAAGTCTTTGTAGTCCCTGAGACTTCTTAACAGGAGGCCAGCTCGGTTTCAGGCCCTTGGAGATACTCAGCACAAGTTTGTAGAAAGTTCAGTCTAGTCCTTTCCCTGCCCAAGGCAGAAGCAGCAGCTGCAGGCCAACCCAACAAAGCAACAACACAGCAAAGGGGCAGTACTCCTCCTGGCAGCTCTTCCAGCTCTTCGTCTTGGCAGGTTCCTTGATTCCAGCGAGATCTAAATTCATGGGGTCAGGGCCCCAATATTTATATCCCAAATTCCTTTGTTCTCTGAAGGCAGAGAGGCCTTTGCCTAGTCCAAACCAGTTCTGGAGCACTTTGTTGACAAGTCTCCGTCCCTTCTTCCAGAGAGTAGGCCAGGGACATCAGACGCACCACAGGAGGTGGAGCCAGCATTGTGGAGGGAAGGCACTGTCCTATTCAGGGCCCAGGTGCAACTCCTCCCACCCATCTACATGTAGATCTTGCTATTCAGCCCTGTGCTGACTCACCCTGTCTCCTGGCATCCCCCAGCCCCTGTCACTCACACTGCAGACAAGGAATACACAACCTCGCAGAGGCAGGCTTGGATGGTTAGACAAGAAAATACCCACTTTCTAAAAGTGGTATTTTCAAACACAGAATGTTAAAACCAACTTCACTAAAAGATGCATTTTATCATTCTGAGTCCAGGCATACTAAACTCGAATTTCTACCATGTTCCCGGGGTCAGTTAGGATTATAAGCTGTAATAATCAAAACTGCCCGTTCTGGCCTATGGGGAACAGGTAGCCTTGCAATAGTGAAAAACGCACTAGGCTGTAATTCACTATCAGGACATGCCACACACACCAGGGCATGTCCTACCTTTCGCATACATCGCACCCTGCCCACAGGGGTACCTTGGGCCTACCTTAGGGTGACTAACATGTAGAAAAGGGAAGGTTTAGGGACTTGCAAGTGTGCGCACTTGCCAAGTCGACATGGCAGCCCCAGGCTGCGCACAGGCTCTGCAATGGCAGGCCCGAGTTACACTTTACGGGCTGTTTGCGTGGGTGGCATAATCCCGTGCTGCAGCCCACCAACAGCATTTGGTCTATAGGCCCTGGCACTCGCAGTGCACTTTACAAGGGACTGACACATAAACCAAATAGGCCAATCATGGAAACGCCAATCCGTAACACATTTTATACAGGAGCACTTGCACTTTCCCACTGGACAGCAGTGAGGAAAGTGCGCAGAATCATTACACCAGCAAAAACAGAGTCAAAACCGGGAGGTCAGAAAGCAAAAAGTCAGGGGAAACACGCCAAAAGATGCCAAGTCTAACATATGTCCCCTCCAGCTGAAAGTAGGGAGAACTACCCAACCCCATTGGAGTTCTCTTCACTAAGGCGGAAGAACCTGGACAGACCATCTGCGTTGGCGTGTTCTGTACCAGGACGGTGTTCCACCGTAAAGTCCATTCCCTGTAGGGAGATGGACCACCTCAGCAGTTTTGGATTCTCACCCCTCATTTGCATCAACCATCTGAGGGGCCTGTGGTCTGTCTGAACCCGGAAGTGAGTCCAAAACAGGTATGGTCTCAACTTCTTCAGCGCCCAGACCACAGCAAAAGCTTCCCTTTCTATGGCACTCCACCTCTGTTCCCTGGGGAGTAGTCTCCTGCTAAGGAAGACTACAGGCTGATCCAGGCCCTCTTCGTTCAGTTGTGAGAGCACCGCTCCCACACCATGCTCTGAAGCGTCAGTCTGCACGACGAATTCCTTGGAGAAGTCAGGTGTCTTGAGCACGGGCGCCGTGCACATGGCTGCCTTCAGGGCATCAAAAGCTTTCTGGCAGGACTCAGTCCAGATCACTTTCCGGGGCTGCTTCTTAGAAGTCAGCTCTGTTAAGGGGGCCACAATGGTGCCATAGCCCTTAACAAATCTCCTATAGTAGCCGGTGAGACCTAAGAAGGCTCTCACCTCTGTCTGGGTCTTGGGGGGCTCCCAAGCCAGAATGGTGTCAATCTTGGGTTGTAGGGGCGCCACTTGGCCGCTTCCTACCTGGTGTCCCAAGTACACCACAGAACCCTGCCCGATCTGGCACTTACTGGCCTTGATCGTGAGGCCTGCACCTTGCAGAGCCCTCAACACTTTCTCAAGGTGCTGTAAATGTTCTTCCCAGCTGGAACTGAACACAGCAATGTCATCCAGGTAGGCGGCACTGAAATCCTCCAGCCCAGCCAACACCTGATTGACCAACCTCTGAAAGGTGGCAGGGGCATTCTTCAACCCAAAGGGCATCACCCGGAATTGGTAATGACCTTCTGGGGTTGAGAATGCTGATCTCTCCTTGGCCCCATCGGTTAAGGCAATCTGCCAGTACCCAGACGTCAAATCAAACGTGCTGAGGAACCGGGCAGCTCCCAACCGATCAATGAGCTCATCAGCTCTGGGGATGGGGTGCGCGTCAGTCCTGGTGACGGCATTGAGCCCACGGTAGTCCACACAAAACCGGAGTTCTGGAGTGGCACCGGGCGCAGCAGCCTTTGGGACCAAGACCACTGGGCTGGCCCAAGGACTGTGGGAGGGCTCAATCACCCCTAACGCCAACATCTTAGAGACCTCCTCCTTGATGCTGGCTCTGACCCGGTCAGTCAACCTGTAAATCTTGTGCTTCACAGGAGGGCTGCCACCAGTGTCCACATCATGGGTACACCAGTGAGTAACACCGGGGGTCAGAGAGAACAGTGGGGCGAACTGTCCCAACAACTGGTGACAGTCCCCTGCTGCTCCTGAGTCAGAGTAGGGGAGAGGATCACACCTTCTACTGACCCATCATGCTCCTTGGTAGACAGGAGGTCAGGGAGAGGCTCACTCTCCTCTTCCACGCCATCATCTGTCGCCAAGAGCATACTCACTTCGGACCTCTCGAAGTGGGGCTTGAGGCGGTTCACGTGAAGGACCCTCAAAGGGTTCCTTGGAGCTTGCAAATCCACCAGGTAGGTGACGTCACTTTTGCACTCCACCACCTCATATGGCCCAGTCCACTTGTCCTGCAAGGCACAAGGTGCCACTGGGGCCATGACCCACACTTTTGCCCAGGTTGAAATTCGACCAGAGTGGCATTCTGGTCATACCATCTCTTCATTTCATCCTGGCTTGCTTCTAGGTTCGCCTGAGCGAGTTTCCTGAAGCGGGAAGTTTGGTTTCTAAAGGCCAGCATGTAGCTAAACACATCCTGGGGAGTTTTCCTGGGAGCTGCCTCCCAGCCTTCCTTTACCAAACTCAGAGGTCCTCTGACAGGGTGGCCATACAGGAGCTCAAAGGGGCTGTACCCAAGAGACTTCTGAGGCACCTCCCTGTATGCAAAGAGTAGGCATGGCAAGAGGACGTCCCACTTACGCCTCATGGGTTCTGTTAGACCCTTGATCATGCCTTTCAAGGTCTGGTTGAATCTCTCCACCAGACCGTTTCCTTGTGGGTGGTAAGGAGTGGTGAACTTGTAGGTTACCCCACACTCCTTCCACAGGGATGTCATATACTTGGATATGAAATTGGTCCCCCTATCAGAAACCACCTCTCTGGGGAATCCCACACGGGAAAAGATCCCCATTAACGCCCGGCCCACCACTGGCGCCGTCGTTGTCCTGAGAGGGATTGCCTCCGGGTACCGGGTGGCATGGTCCACCAAGACCAGGATGTACCTGTTGCCCATGGCTGTCTTGGGATCCAGTGGCCCCACAATATCCATCCCTACCCTTTCGAAGGGTGTACCAACAACAGGAAAAGGTTGGAAAGGAGCTTTGACCTTCCTCCCACTCTTACCACTTGCCTGGCAAGTTTGGCAAGACCTACAGTGTGCATCTGACTGCCTTCGCATTTGGGGCCAAAAGAAGTGGGTGACAAGCCTGTCAAAGGTCTTGTCCTGCCCCAAATGTCCTGCCAAAGGCACGTCATGAGCCAGACCCAGTAGGAAGGCCCTGAAGCGCTGGGGTACCACCAGCACACGGGCTGACCCAGGCTCAGCAACCTTAGGCTCACTGTATAGGAGACCACTCTCCCAGTAGATCAGATGTGACCCGGACTGATTACCAGCTGCCTGGTCTGCAGCCTGCCGCCGCAGACCCTCCAGAGTAGGGCACTCGTTCTGCTCCCTGCAGAACTCCTCCCTGGTGGGACCCCCTTCTTGCTGCCAATGGGTCAGCTCAGAGATGTCTCCCAGTTCGGCTACCTGCTCCCCTGTAGGCACCGGGGCGTTCCCTCGAGGTCCGCCTCCTCCCGGTCCGTGGGAACTTCGGGGGCCGGTTTCCGCGCCCCCTGCCCTTTCTCTTGGCAGGGACTTGGGCCACTGTTCCAGGCTCCAAGTCCTCTTGATCACCCTTTCTGGCTGCCATTGACCGAGTAGACACGCATGCCCACTCTGGCAACCCAAGCATCTCCAAGTGAGACCTGAGCTCAACCTCCTTCCATAAGGACTGCTCCAGGTCGTTACCTAGCAGACAATCTACAGGCATGGTAGGGCTCACAACCACCCTCAAGGGACCTGAGACCCCCCATTCAAAGGGAACCTGCGCCACCATACACTGGCGCTCAGAGTTGTCTACAGCAACTACTTGGTGGAATGCCCCTGGGACTACCTGCTTCTCAGAGACCAGGTGACACCGGACTGAGGTCACACTGGCTCCAGTATCTCTGAGAGCCTCTACCCTGTTCCCATTGATGGTCACCCAGGTGCTATATTTCTTTGTGTTAGGGGGCACCTGGTTTCCTGGGACCATCTCACTGTCCCCTAGTGAGACAAGGGTCATTTCTGCGGGATCCCCACCCTCCTGTGGGCACCCCTCCTCCCCAAGCGCTACACTAGCCAACACTTTGGACTGTCCACCGGTGGGTGGCTGTGTCCCCTTTGGGCACTTGGGGTCCCCCTTAAAGTGACCTACCTGGTCACATGCAGAACACTTGCGGGGGCCGGTCTCAACAGGCTTCCCTGTAGAGACCCCTTCTTCTTATCACCGGGGGCTGGGAACCTTTACCCTGGGTACTAGTTTGGGGCCCTTTAGAGAACTCCTGTGCTTTACCCTTGTCCCCCCACCTTTCTGCTGGGGACCCTGCCCACCTTTGGCTGAGTCTCCCCAAACGCTTTCTTGTGGGCCCTGGTACTCACCCAGCGGTACGCTTCCATAGCAAGCTTCCTGGGGTCAGTTAGCTTACTATCCACTAGGTGCTGGCGCAGATCTGCAAAACATAGACTAGACAAGTGCTCCCATGCAATCAAGTTGTAGAGCCCCTGAAAATCTGTTACACTACTGCCCTTCACCCAACCATCCAGCGACCTGCAGAACACATCCACACATTCCAACCAAGTGTTGGCATCAGACTTCTTACTGGACCTGAACTGATCCCTGTACTTTTCAGGAGTAAGACCATACTTAGTGAGAAGGGCATCCTTCATGTCAGCATAGGTGAGGTGATAACCCTTACCCAAAGCTATCAGAGCATCCCTTGCTTCTTCAGGGAAAAGTGGCCACAATCCTGCTCCCCAATTTTCCTCAGGGACCCCATTCATGTGTATGGCTGCCTCATAACCCTGAAACCACCTTTGTATGTCATCCCCCTTCTTGAACTCCTTGCCTACATTCTTGGGAATGTGCACAATCCTGTCTGCCTTTCTGGACGAATTGCTGCCACCATCTGAGCCTGACTTACTCCTAAGTTCTAGCTCCTTCAGTTCTCTCTCATGCTCTAAGAGCATCTTCTTCTCCTCCATGGCCAATCTCCTCTCCTCCCTCTTCTCCTCCCGCTCACCCTCCAGCCTGAGCTTCTGCAGCTCAAACTGTCTTGCCTCCCCGCCTGTCCTCCAGCTCCTCTGGGGACAGACTGCTGCTGCCTGACCTGGCGGGTTCCCCTCACCCAAAAGCACATCCACCCTGGAAATAGGCTCCTCCACCTCCTCACTGAGATTACCAGGCTGCCCACTGGCATGTCTGGCTGCTACCCAGGCCCTCAGCGCCTTCTGTAGCTCCTCCTTCCTTGTGAGGCCTTTAATTTGGACTTTCAGGTTTTTACAAATCGCTGGTAGTTCCTTTACGGCGTAGGATTCCAACCTATCCTCCTCAAAGATAACTTCCAGAGATGCAACGGATGATGCAGTTGATTCAGGCATGATGAAAGTAGTGAGTTGAAAACTGGCAAGATCAAAAATAGGCCAGAAGAAAAAGAACCAGTATGTGGTACGTAATGGTCTGCGATATGGTTGTAGTGCACACCAATCACTGAAAGTCAAGTGCAAACACAAGTCCTATCCTCACCGCTGACAACCAATGTTAGAAATGGGATCTCTAGTTGGCAAGGGCTTGCACCTTTGTCCAAGTAGGGACCCTTCTTCCTAGTCAGGGTAAGGGAGTTACACTCCTAAAATAACCCCTGCTCACCCCCTTGGTAGCTTGGCACGAGCAGTCAGGCTTATTCTGGAGGCAGTGTGTAAAGCATTTGCACATAACCAACAGTAATACAGTGTAAGCACTACGAACGGACACCACACCAGTTTAGAAAAATAACCAATATTTTTATATACTCAAGACAAGACCAATTACGACAAAAATCCACAATACTATACTTTAAAAATGAATGCTTGATAAGGTAACTTCTTCTTTGCAGGAATAACACAAAAGCAAAGTTCGTACGAGTCAGTAGCCCCGTCCGGGTCTACCGTGATGCTGAATTACACAGAGTCCAACAGTTCCAGCCGACCGCGTCGCTACAGGCCAGCAGAGTCGTGAACAGACTCGGTCACAGTACCTTTTCTCGTTGTGGCTGGTACGGAGTGTACGAGCCGGTCGGCGTTCGTCGTGGTTGCGGTGCAAGACGGAGCGATGCAAGGTGCGGTGTCCCTCGATGCGGTGCAGGCAGCGGCTCGATGAGCGTCGTGCAGACGGAGTCGGTGAGTCCAAGCCGTGCGGTGCAGGGCGAGACGGTGTACGATGCGGTGCTGACAGGTTGCGATGCAGGCGACCAAGCCGGTGTGCGGGAGCTGGCGTCGGACAGCGGTGCGAGTCGGAGCGGTGCGTCGCAAACGTGCGAGCGGTGCCCCAGCTGCGATGCGGTCACGACTGTTGAGGCAGTTGCAGCGACCGCGTCGGTCGGGTCCGGCTGGTTCAGTGAAGCGATGCGATGCGAACTGCGGTGCCTACAGGTCACGGTGCAAGCAGCGGCTCGGTGTTGACGGCGTCGGACGTCGCCTACGGTGAGACCAGGGTTGCGATGCGAAGCGGGGCGATGCGGTTTGCGGTGCACACAGGTCACCGGTCAGGGATGGATTCGGTTGACGGAGTCGGTTGCAGTTCCCTTCCTCTGTGGCAACTGAAACAGCGTTCCAGAAGCGGTACCCAGAGGCTTGTGAAGTCTTTGTAGTCCCTGAGACTTCTTAACAGGAGGCCAGCTCGGTTTCAGGCCCTTGGAGATACTCGGCACAAGTTTGTAGAAAGTTCAGTCTAGTCCTTTCCCTGCCCAAGGCAGAAGCAGCAGCTGCAGGCCAACCCAACAAAGCAACAACACAGCAAAGGGGCAGTACTCCTCCTGGCAGCTCTTCCAGCTCTTCGTCTTGGCAGGTTCCTTGATTCCAGCGAGATCTAAATTCATGGGGTCAGGGCCCCAATATTTATATCCCAAATTCCTTTGTTCTCTGAAGGCAGAGAGGCCTTTGCCTAGTCCAAACCAGTTCTGGAGCACTTTGTTGACAAGTCTCCGTCCCTTCTTCCAGAGAGTAGGCCAGGGACATCAGACGCACCACAGGAGGTGGAGCCAGCATTGTGGAGGGAAGGCACTGTCCTATTCAGGGCCCAGGTGCAACTCCTCCCACCCATCTACATGTAGATCTTGCTATTCAGCCCTGTGCTGACTCACCCTGTCTCCTGGCATCCCCCAGCCCCTGTCACTCACACTCCAGACAAGGAATACACAACCTCGCAGAGGCAGGCTTGGATGGTTAGACAAGAAAATACCCACTTTCTAAAAGTGGTATTTTCAAACACAGAATGTTAAAACCAACTTCACTAAAAGATGCATTTTATCATTCTGAGTCCAGGCATACTAAACTCGAATTTCTACCATGTTCCCGGGGTCAGTTAGGATTATAAGCTGTAATAATCAAAACTGCCCGTTCTGGCCTATGGGGAACAGGTAGCCTTGCAATAGTGAAAAACGAACTAGGCTGTAATTCACTATCAGGACATGCCACACACACCAGGGCATGTCCTACCTTTCGCATACAACGCACCCTGCCCACAGGGGTACCTTGGGCCTACCTTAGGGTGACTAACATGTAGAAAAGGGAAGGTTTAGGGACTTGCAAGTGTGCGCACTTGCCAAGTCGACATGGCAGCCCCAGGCTGCGCACAGGCTCTGCAATGGCAGGCCCGAGTTACACTTTACGGGCTGTTTGCGTGGGTGGCACAATCCCGTGCTGCAGCCCACCAACAGCATTTGGTCTATAGGCCCTGGCACTTGCAGTGCACTTTACAAGGGACTGACACATAAACCAAATAGGCCAATCATGGAAACGCCAATCCGTAACATATTTTATACAGGAGCACTTGCACTTTCCCACTGGACAGCAGTGAGGAAAGTGTGCAGAATCATTACACCAGCAAAAACAGAGTCAAAACCGGGAGGTCAGAAAGCAAAAAGTCAGGGGAAACACGCCAAAAGATGCCAAGTCTAACAGTAACTAACTATTGATCTATACTACTGAATAAAAACACAAATTCAATATAAAGTTAATAATATTTATCGCAAATAATGTGAAGGTAAATGCTCATCATGTACAGTTTTACAAGGCAAACAAAGAATAAATCACACAGAGAGAACATTGGTCAAAGCAAAAAGATATCAAACTCAAATTGCAATGATTAGAATGCAATGAAGGAATGGATAGATGAAGAGACATAAGATTCAGAGACAAATATACTTTTGCAAATAATTATGCAAAATACAGGTTTTAGTCATACTAACCTAAATGTCTTACTGGAAAATCTACCCCCTGGCCACGAGAATAGATGGGGGTTTCCCAGGAAAGATTTAGGGAACAAAGAATAGGACAGGAACAGGAAACAGGTAGGCCTCTATCTGCATACAGCAAACCGACGGACAGCGACTATCTCCCCTCTCTAGCTTCTTCAAAGACACATGCCCAAGAGTTCTCGAACTGTTCAGCAAACCCGCGCACCTTAACATATCCCAAACACCCCAGTTATACTCTAAAAACCTACATGTCCATCCCACCATTGTAGCAACATTTTTCAGAATCTCAGTCTCTCATTAGTCAGTTTAGGGGGTGTTCTATCACACCACCATATTCACGTCCATGGTTTCACAGCATTCATTGTTCAAACTTTTTCATCAATACGTAATCCACCATCACAAATACAGCTTCCTTCCATTTGCAACATGTTTCAAAAACTCTATATTTTATTGTCCACCTTCTGCAGCTTCCTTGGAAGAAGTTTGTACATATGCTCATGATCTCACGGCCATTCTTCCGTTACTTGGCAGACAAACAATGGTTTACGAAGGTCGTTTACATTGCCTTCTTCATCTCTCTCTCAGAGCTCGAATTTTCAGCTTTTATTTGATTTTTCTGCTATTAACCCTTGACTCGTCATGCAAACGATGTAAGCCCATGCAAGCTTCACTACGATGAATAAAACACAGACATCATTAATTTCATGAAATATAATTTTCACTGTTTTACCACCAACCATTGCACTATCCCGCGTTATTGATCTATTAAAGCATTAACGCATAGAAAACAGCATTATTAAATTTTCAAGCCAAACGTGAATGCGGCCTAGTTTTTCATGCATTAGTCCACGTATTAGTGCACGCATGCGCATAAGCATTTCCCCGTGTTTTTTGTGTTTTTGCATGTTAGTTTCACTGCACACGATTAGTAAATGTTACCGAGGAATTAATTCGAGCAGGTTTTACTTTTTCAAACCCATGCTCCATCACCAGCCAGGGGCTAATGGGGTGGCCATGTTCTCCATGCAGGCTGCAATGCAGCCTGCATGGAGAAGCGCAGAGTGCGCATGCCTGGTTTGGGCGGCTCAAGAGGGCCGACCAAACAGTCTTTACGCACTCAGGAGTGGGCAAACCACTTCTCCCCTGCCCTGCTCAAGGAGCAGAGCAGCCCTCCCACACGTCCGCCCGCAATGCGCAAAGCAAACATAAAATGGTAATAACTTTTAGTTATTACCATTTTATGTTTTGGCTGTCTCGCACTGCGAGAAAGCAGTGGGGCGATGCTTCTCTGCCCTAGTGGAGGAGGCGCTCCTGCGACTGAGTAGGTTACTTCCTAGTGTAGAGTAGAAAATTCCTGGTCCTGACGAAATGACACTGACCCTCCAGGCACTGAGGAATGAAACATGTTGACCCGATTCAACAATTACTAAGCTATTTTTGGTTCACTACCACTAACAAAAGCAATCGTGTTTTATCGTGTCAGGGGGACGTCTATAGAACTCCCTTTGAAACACTAGACTCTTTTTACTCACGCATCACCCTACTCCTTATACTCTTCTTCACTTGCACTCATCATACGGCATAAGATCAAAAGATCTCTGCAAAATAGCCCGTCGAGTATTGCAGCGCCGACTTGACGAGGAGCGCCCTCTGATGAAGCATGACACCCTCTGGGGTGTGTGAGGGCATACAGATCTGATCACTCGGATCCCCATGGCATCCAAGCAGTTACCTCCATGGACCCCCCGATAACAAAAAAAACCTTCTTCCTTCCCAGGAGGAACGGCACCCCCACAGTCCATTAATATTAAAAGAAGGAGCAATTGAAGTGGCTGTAGAAGAGGGGACAGATAGTTGCTGCTCCAAGAAACACACTCATTAGCTGGTGACATCCTTACCTTGAGATCGAAAGGTTACCCCTATATAGTATCTTTCTACAGCACAATCTAAGACATAGGGATATGCCATACTGATTAGAGTGGGTACACAATTTAAATTGGAGGCCACTCACATGCATAAAGACAGAAGAACGATAGGGATACAAGGCTGGCTGTATGATGTTTCCAATCTATGACCCCAATGACAATTGTAATTGTAATTGCATTTATATAGCGCTTACTACCCCTGATGAGGCGTCAAAGCACTTTTTCAGTGAGTAGCACGCTACTCCGGAACCCAAAAAGGATTAGTGGTGAATTAGTATAGGGAAATATGAAATTAATTTGAGTGGTGGACATGTTAGTCTGTTATTTGGATTGAAAAGGATAGTGTAGGGATAGAAGAGGGAAGAATTTGCATTTATATAGCGCTTGCTACCCCTGATGAGGTGGTCAAGCGCTTTTCGGCGGGTAGCACGCTACTCCGGAACCCAAACAGGATTAGTGGGAAAATTAGTATTGGGGAATATGAAATTAATTTGAGCGGTGGACATGCAAGTTTGTTATTTGTTTTGAAAAAAGGAAAGTGGAGGGATGGAGGAGGGAAGGGTTTGCATTTACATAGCGCTTGCTACCCCTGAGGTGTTGAAGCGCTTTTCGGCGGGCAGCAGTCTACTCCGTAACCCATACAGGATTAGTGGTGAATTAGTATAGTGAAATATGAAATTAATTTGAGTGCTGGATATGTTAGTCTGTTATTTGGATTGGATTGAAAAGGATAGTGGAAGGATAGAAGAGGTAAGGATTTAGAACTTTTTTGTTTGTTTTGTAGCTCATAGTAGTAGGAGGAGGTTTGGGATGAGTAAAAGGGAGGTGGAGAGGGAAGAGTCAGAGGAAAGTGTTAGAAAGGCTTGTTTTGGGAGATCGGAATAATAAAAGAGGTATGAGATGATGCAAGGAGGGGTAGAGGAGGGAAAAGTCTAGAAAGGGTTAATTTGGGGATTGTAGTAGTAGAATGGGGTTTGGGATGATTCAGAGAGTGGAGGTACCGGATATATTGAGAGAGGAATAGGGTGATAAATAGGTGAGTCTAGAAAGGGTTATTTTGGGGATCATAGTAGTAGAATGGGGTTTGGGATGAGTGAGAGAGTGGAGGTAGAGGATATAATGAGAGAAGTACAGGGTGAGAAATAGGGTAGTGCATTGGAAAGAGAAGTAGAAAGAGGTTTGAGATGAGTCAGAGTGGAGGTAGAGGATATATTGCGAGAGGTATAGGGTGAGATATAGGGTAGTGCATTGGAGATGCTGAATTAGAAGCAAAGTAATAAATAAAGATACGTAAGTCCATTATATAGGGTAGAGATGATAGCGCCTCAAAGTCAATTTATGCTAAAACTGACGCTATTGCTATCTGAATGATTTTCTGCCTTGTGTGTCATGAAACTAAAACTTTATATAAAATGTTAAAAAAGAAAAACAAGATGGCATAGAAAACCACAGAGGTTTACAACGGTAAACTCCTCAAGGGACCTGCTAACCAATGCCACGTGGATAAATCCCCTGTAATCTGCGGTTCTGAAAAAATGCAGTTCAAAGTCTTTTTCGAATGAGATGGTTATATATTTACGATTACCCACTTCCCGCTCACTCAAAAGAGCCCTATGAGTCTTTCACGCCAAAGACTATAATTTGAGTTTTAAGCCTAGATGCACATTCAATGCATGTGCTAACTGCTGGAGAAGTTGGCTGGCGGAAAACAGTGGTCATCTGTAAGTTATTATATCTATATTTTACATTCGTTGAGGAACAACTACTACAGTTACTGTAACTATAAAAATATGCAAAAAAATGTATTACAACTTTGATAATGTACCTTCATCTCTAATCAATAGTTGTAATCTCATTTAAATGGCTAGTTTAACAAAATGTATATTTTTATTTCGTGTACTCCATCTTTACATGATGGGCAAGTTCTTTCAGGGAGAAATGTGATGCTGTTCTAAGATAATACAATTACACCACATTAAGAAAAGTCAGCAATTATGCTTTTGACTGATAAAAATCATCCCAACTAACATTCATATCCGATATGTGTTTTTGCAAAATATACATCACTATCGTTCATTTTGGAAGGCTGGTTATTTGCTTCCCAAATGTTGGCACACAGACACTAGGAAAATTGTGTCCAGGGTCGAACTGGCGCTGTTCTTATTATAAACCTCCATCACATTTTGTTAATGCGGGTGATGTAGCAGGATTGAGAGCAGATATAGAGGTCAGGGGTTGATGTAATGAAAGATAAAGCTAACTCACCATCAGTCACCGCTGTCATCCTCAGAATGTGGCCAACCATGACCCTAGTACCAGGAGGAGTGGATGTACTGAAATCCAAGCCATTCCATGTGCCCAGGCTCACTAGGTGTAGATAAAGAGCTCAACTCAAGCGTAGAATCCATTGGTGCAGCAGATGCAGTGGCACCGAGGCCCCTCCACCTTGGTTATTTCTGTATTTCATTATTCAAACCACAGCTAAGGATCTCCTTTCCTGAGGCCCAGGATACACCGACTGAACAAAGATTTCATTTTCTCCCAATCCTCCTCTGACAGTCTGAGCTTTTTGACTTCTTCTCATGTCCTTTCCAGCGGGGCTCGCTGGGCTGTTGGACACCTGCTTGGAAGTGAAGGGCCTGCAGCAGCCTGGACGAATGCCTCTGAATACAGGGCAGCCCAGGTGATTCAGGAGGGCTGGGAAAGAGGGACATTTTCCCACTCCGTGTTATCTGTTGAAGTGACACTTCTTCCATGGCTCACAGTTCTAAACGGAACTGGTTTTGTGTCAGAATATTGAGCTCAAAGATATGATGCTACCAAAAAAAATCACAGACTAAATATTAACTACCAAAAATGGAGTAAACAGACTTGCTATTCTTAACTCCACATCAACGTACCTTGAAGGTGTGTGTGTGTATATATATATTACCTACTGGCGGACGCCAGTAGGTAGGTATAGTTAGGACCTTGTTTCTATTCAAAAAGCGTTTTTTCTTTTGACAATATCTTTGGCGCCGGTTGATGAATCTTCGTGAATTTTCAAAACGAATGGGGCGCTCCGGTCAGCTCCTGTCTTGGAAGTTTCGGCGTGATTCGTCAAGCAGGGGCTGAGAAAAAAGGGGGGGTCCCAAAACGTATTTTCTCCATGTTAATTTCCATAGGAAACTTTAGACAAGGCTACAGCCCGAACTGCTGAACAGAATTACACTAAATTTGGCAAAAAGGGTAGGTTTTGGTTCAGAAAGCGACCTTTTTTTAAATGATGTAAATACGTTCAGCAGTTGCTGAGAATTTCATATATAAAAAAATATTAGTATCTGGTGACCGCGGTGGATCCGCGAACCCTCCCGATCACGAGCTGACTTCTGATTGGCTGCCCACACTTCAAACCAGGAAGTGTTGGCAGCCATCTTGTGACTCGGTTGAACCGAGTCACAAGAAAAAAGGTTAAAAAAAAGAAAAGGGGGCAGGGTAGAAACACCCTGACCCCCTAGGCCTGCTCAGGGGGTCCCACAGGGACCCCCAGGGCCCAAAAAAGCATTTTTATTTTCGGCGGTATTCGCGTAGGGTCCGCGAATCCCGCCAAAAATTAAAAACAAAACGAAGAGTGGTCTTCCGCGCTTCGTTTTCTTGAAGCCCCCGGGTGGGCCAGGTCCCGGGGGCAATGCATAATTATTATGTGGGGGCCCAAAGGGGCCGCCACAGCCCCGGAAAACTGCCACCTCCCCGGGGCTATGCTAATGAAATGCGGGGGGGCACGCAGCCCCCGCAGCCCCGGGGACCACCACCTCCCTGGGGCATTAAATCAAAAATGCGTGGGGGGCTCCTGCCCCCCCACGCTGCCCCGGGGACTGCCATCTCCCCAGGCATTAACTTAATTATGGGTGGGGGGCCTCGTGGGCCCCCCAAACACCGGGGACCGCCACCTCCCCGGGGCTTCAATTATTATAAAGAAGTGTGGGGGGGGCTCCTGCTTCTCCCCACACTGCACCAGCGACCACCACCTCCCCGGGCAAACTTAAATTAAGGGCGGGGGTCCGTTGCGGACCCCCGGGGACCACCACCCGCCCCGGGGCTTTAAACATGCAGTGAGGGGGGCCGAGCAGCCCCCCTCGTAGAGCCCTTTATGGCCCTGGGGACCGCCACCCCCAGGGCTGGATCCAGCAGTGACCCAGGGTGCCCACCCCCGGGACACTGTAGTTTGCTATGGCAGGGCTGGAGCACTGCTTCTGCCCTGCCATAGCAAACTTCTGCTTCGCTTCATGGGAGCAAAAGCAGGAAAACTGCTCTTGCTTCCATGAAGCGAAGCAGTATTGCTTTTGGGCAAAGGGAGCTGCATGTTTGCAGCTGCCACTGCCCAAAAGCAATGCCCACTCCCTCAGGAGGCAGAGAGCTGGCTGGGACCACGGGGGCATTGGGGCTCCCCCTGCGATCCCCAACGTGAGGCCGGGCCAGGGGGAATGGGGTCCCCGGGGCCGAAACAGTCCTCTGTAGGGGGGCTGTGCGGCCCGTCCCGTTTTTTCCCCATTTTTAAAAAAAAAAAAGGGTCAGGCCCTGGGGGATGGGGTCTCCAGGGCCCAAAAAGTATTAAGAGAAGGGGGGCCACACAGCCCCCCCTTCCTAAAAGAAGGCAGAAAACAAAAGCCGGCATGTTGCCAGAGGCCCCGCCCCCTCCCTGCAGACTCTGCAAACGCACCTCCAGGCACGATCTTGGTTGGGGAATGATGTCCCCGTCACTACTGAGGGTCCTTAGGGGCCAACTAGCCCACCAGGTACCTCTAGTAAGCCCTACACAGCTGGTTTGCTGAGAGGTGGTAGGAGGCCACACCCCTTTTTACACCACTCTGCAAATGCGCCTCTTGGCGCACTGGTGGTGGGGCGATGAGGTCCCCTTGTGTCCAGAGGTCTTCAGGACTAAAGTGGACTTCATCCCCCAAGCAGCAGTGCACCAGGAGGTGTGTTTCCAGAGTGGTGTAAAAAGGGGGCATGGCCTCTGACCACTCTCAGCAATCCAGCTGTGTGGGGCTTACTGGAGGTAACAGGAGGGCTAGATGGTCCACATGGACCCTCAGGAGGCAAGGGGACTTCATCCCTCAACCAAGAGCGCTTCAGGAAGAGCGCTTGCAGAGTGGTGGAGAAAGAGGGCGTGGCCTGTGTACACCTCTCAGCAATCCCACTGCGTGGGGCTTACTGGAGGTATCAGGTAGGCTAGCTGGCCCCTAAGGACCCCCAGCAGCGAAGGGGACTTCAATCCCCATCCAAGAGCACACCAGGGAGCACATTTGCAGAGTGGTAGGCAAAGGGGGGTGTGGCCTGCTATGAGAACTTAGCAATCCTGCTGTGAGGGACTTTCTGGAGGTAATAGGAGGGGGAATTGGCCCCCAAGGATGTCCTTGGGGGCCAACTACCCCTCCTGTTACCTCCAGTAAGTCCCATACTGTGGGATTGCTAAGAGGTCTTTGGAGGCCACGCCCCCCCCCTTAGTCCACCACTCTGTAAACATGCCTCCTGGCACACTACTGGTAGGGGGATGAAGTCCACTTTACTCCTGAGGGACTTTGGGGGCCAAGAAGCCCTCCTGGTACCTCCTGTAAGTCCTACGCAGCGGAATTCCTGAGCGCTGGTTGGAGGCCCGGCCCCCATCTCCACCACTCTGCAAATGCGACTACTAGTTAAAGAAGCATTTGCAATGTAATAGGTCTCACATTTGCGAGAGTTAGAGCTATTGGCGTTGTAAATGTAAAACATTTTTACTAATGTTTTTGGGAGTGAAGTGGATGTACGTTGTGTGTACTGGAATTATGTGGTATGTTGTGCAGTGAAATTATGTGGGTAGAAAGTATGTGGTATTTAGTGTATATGAATTATGTAGAGTGGGATTATGTGTTATGAAGAATAATTATGTGGTATGGACTGTGTTGTGGAGTGGTAACCTCAGGTTTAGTCTTCCTCGTTTCCATAGAAGCTAAACTATAAACTCATTGAGACAAAAAAACAGAAGGAAGCACTGAGGAGCACTTCTGGACCTAGTTAGAGGTATGAGCAGGGCCACTGGAATTATGCGACTGTTCGGCTGCACCGATTTTTGCATTGTTATACATTTTCACCATTTGCCGCATAATCCATCATCTGCTGCATAATCTGCAGATTTGGACAAAAAAAACCTTGTTTCTAGCTCAAACGGCTCAAACATTACTAAAAATGCAGCGACAAGTGTTACAGCGTGGTGGAAGGACCTTTGCAAACCTGGAATGGTCACCTGTTACTTATTGATAAATGTGGTTGATAAATTGGTAATAATGGTGCGCAAACCACTGTTGCTTCTTTCCCCGCCTCTCTTGCCTCTTACTGCACCCCTCTTGCCTCTTTCTGCACCTCTCATGCCTCTTTCTGCATCTCACTTGCCTTTTTCTGCGCATCTCTTGCCTCTTTCTGCACTTCTCTTGCTTCTTTCTGTGCTTCTCTTGCTTCATTCTGCACCTCTCTTGCCTCTTTCTGCATTTCTCTTGCTTCTTTCTGCACCTTCTTCCTTCTTTTTCTACACCTCTCTGGCTTCTTTCTGCACCTCTCTTGCCTCTTTCTGCACCTCTGTTGCTTCTTTCTGGACTTCTCTTGCCTCTTTCTCCACCCTCTTTTTGCACTTCTCTTGCCTCTTTCTGCACCTTGCTTGCTTTTTTCTGTACTTCCCTTGCTTCTTTCTGCACCTCTCGTGCTTCTTTCTGCACTTCTCTTGCTTCTTTCTGTATTTCTGTTTCTTCTTTCTGCACCTCTGTTTCTTCTTTCTGCACCTCTGTTGCTTCTTTCTGCAATTCTCTTGCTTCTTTCTGCAGTTCTCTTGCCTCTTTCTGCACCTTTGTTGTTTCTTTCTGCACTTCTCTTGTTTTTTTCTGCAGCTCTCTTGCTTGTTTCTGCACCCCTCTTGCCTCTTTCTGCACCTCTCTTGCATATTTCTGCATTTCTGTTGTTTCTTTCTGCACGTCTCTTGCCTCTTTCTGCAACTCTCTTGCACCTTTCTGCACCTCACTTGCCTCTTTCTGCACTTCTCTTGCTTCTATCTATACCTCCTTTGCCACTTTCTGCACCTCACTCTCCTCTTTCTGCACCTCTCTTGCCTCTTTCTTCACTTCTCTTGCTTCTTTCTGCACTTCTCCTGCCTTTTTCTTCACTTCTCTTGCCTCTTTCTGTACTTCTCTTGCCTCTTTCTGTACTTCTTTTGCATCTTTCTTCACTTCTCTTGTCTCTTGTCTCTTTCTGCACTTCTCTTGCCTCTTTCTGCATCTGTCTTGCCTCTTTCTGCACCTCACTTGCCTCTTTCTGCACTTCTCTTACTTCTTTCTACACCTCTGTTGCCTCTTTCTGCACCCCTGTTCCCTCTTTCTGCATCCCTTTTCCCTCTTTCTGCACCTCTCTTGTGCCTTTCTGTACCTCACTTGCCTCTTTCTGCACTTCTCTTGCTTCTTTCTGCACTTCTCTTACCTCTTTCTGCACTTCTCTTGCCTCTTTCTGCACTTCTCTTGCCTCTTTCTGCACTTCTCTTGCCTCTTTCCGCACCTCTCTTGCTTCTTTCTGCACTTATCTTGCCTCTTACTGCACCCCTCTTGCCTTTTTCTGCTCCTCACTTGCCTTTTTCTGCGCATCTCTTGCCTCTTTCTGCACTTCCCTTGCTTCTTTCTGCTCTTCTCTTGCTTCTTTCTGCACCTCTCTTGCCTCTTTCTGCACTTCTCCTGCCTCTTTCTGCACCTCTTTTGCTTCTTTCTGCACTTCTTTTGCTTCTTTCAGCACCTCACTTGCTTCTTTCAGCACCCCTGTTGCCTCTTTCTGTACCTCTCTTGCCTCTTACTGCACCCCTCTTGCCTCTTTCTGCACCTCTCTTGCCTCTTTCTGCATCTCACTTGCCTTCTTATGCGCATCTCTTGCCTCTTTCTGCACTTCTCTTGCTTCTTTCTGTGCTTCTCTTGCTTCATTCTGCACTTCTCTTGCCTCTTTCTGCATTTCTCTTGCTTCTTTCTGCACCTTCTTCCTTCTTTTTCTACACCTCTCTGGCTTCTTTCTGCACCTCTCTTGCCTCTTTCTGCACCTCTGTTGCTTCTTTCTGCACTCTCTTGCATCTTTCTCCACCCTCTTTTTGCACTTCTCTTGCCTCTTTCTGCACCTTGCTTGCTTTTTTCTGGACTTCCCTTGCTTCTTTCTGCACCTCTCGTGCTTCTTCCTGCACTTCTCTTGCTTCTTTCTGTATTTCTGTTTCTTCTTTCTCCACCTCTGTTTCTTCTTTCTGCACCTCTGTTTCTTCTTTCTGCACCTCTGTTGCTTCTTTCTGCAATTCTCTTGCTTCTTTCTGCAGTTCTCTTGCCTCTTTCTGCACCTTTGTTGTTTCTTTCTGCACTTCTCTTGTTTTTTTCTGCAGCTCTCTTGCTTGTTTCTGCACCCCTCTTGCCTCTTTCTGCACCCCTCTTTCCTCTTTCTGCACCTCTCTTGCATCTTTCTGCATTTCTGTTGCTTCTTTCTGCACTTCTCTTGCCTCTTTCTGTACCTCTGTTGCCTCTTTCTGCACCTCTGTTGCTTCTTTCTGCAATTCTCTTGCTTCTTTCTGCAGTTCTCTTGCCTCTTTCTGCACCTCTGTTGTTTCTTTCTGTACTTCTCTTGGTTTTTGTCTGCAGCTCTCTTGCTTGTTTCTGCACCCCTCTTGCCTCTTTCTGCACCCCTCTTGCCTCTTTCTGTACCTCTCTTGCCCCTTTCTGTACCTCTCTTTGCCGTTTCTGCAATTCTCTTGCCTGTTTCTGCAACTCTCTTGCCTCCTTCTGTAATTCTCTTGCCTCCTGTACCTCTGTTATGTCTTTCCGCACTTCTCTTCCTTCTTTCTGCACTCCTCTTGCCTGTTTCTGCACCTCACTTGCCTCTTTCTGCACGTCTCTTGCCTCTTTCTGCAACTCTCTTGCACCTTTCTGCACCTCACTTGCCTCTTTCTGCACTTCTCTTGCTTCTATCTATACCTCCTTTGCCACTTTCTGCACCTCACTCTCCTCTTTCTGCACCTCTCTTGCCTCTTTCTATACTTCTCTTGCCCCTTTCTGCACCTCTCTTGCCTCTTTCTGCACTTCTCTTGCCCCTTTCTGCACCTCTCTTGCCTCTTTCTGTACCTCTCTTGCCTCTTTCTGCACCCCTCTTGCCTCTTTCTGCTCCTCTGTTGCTTCTTTCTGTACTTCTCTTGCTTTTTTCTGCACCTCTCTTGCTTCATTCTGCACCCCTCTTGCCTCTCTCTAAACCCTTCTTGCCTCTTTCTGCACCTCTCTTGCCTCTTTCTACAGTTATCTTGCCTCTTCCTGCACCTCTTTTGCTTCTTTGCTCCTTCTGCACTTCTCTTGCTTCTTTCTGCACCTCTCTTGCTTCTTTCAGCACCCCTGTTGCCTCTTTCTGCATCCCTCTTCCCTCTTTCTGTACCCGTCTTGTCTCTGTCTGCACCCCTTTTGCCTCTTTACCTCTTTTGCTTCTTATTGCACTTATCTTGCCTCTTTCTGCACCCCTCTTGCCTCTTTCTGCACCTCTGTTGGTTCTTTCTGCACTGCTCTTGCTTCTTTCTGCACCTCTCTTGCAAATTTCTGCACCCTTCTTGCCTCTTTCTGTACCCCTCTTTCCTCTTTCTGCACCTCTCTTGCCTCTGTCTGCACTCCTGTTCTCTCTTTCTGCACCTCCTTTGCCTGTTTCTACAACTCTCTTGCCTCTTTCTGCAGTTATCTTGCCTCTTTCTGCACTTCTTTTGTCTCTTTCTGCACATGTCTTACTCTTGCTGCACCTAACTTGCCTCTTTCTGCACTACTCTTGCTTATTTCTGCACTTCTCTTGCCTTTTTCTGCACCTCACTCTCTTCTTTCTGCACCTCTCTTTCTTTCTGTAGTTCTCTTGCATGTTTCTGTATCTCTCTTGCCTTTTTCTGTACCTCTCTTGCCTCTTTCTGTACCTCACTTGCCTTTTTCTGCTCATCTCTTGCTTCTTTCTGCACTTGTCTTGCCTCTTTCTGCACTTCTCTTGCCTCTTTATGCACTTTGCTTGCCTCTTTCTGCACTGCACTTTTCTTGCCTCTTTCTGCACCTCTCTTGCCTCTTTCTGCACTTGTCTTGCCTCTTTCTGCACTTCTCTTGCCTCTATCTGCACTTCTCTTGCCTCTTTCTGCACCTCTGTTGCTTCTTTCTGCACTTTTCTTGCCTCTTACTCCACCCCTCTTGCCTCATTCTGCACCTCTCTTGCCTCTTTCTGCACCTCACTTTCCTTTTTCTGTGCATCTCTTGCCTTTTTCTCTGCATCTCTTGCCTCTATCTGCACTTCTCTTGTTTCTTTGTCAATCAATCAATCATGGGTTTGTTGAGCATGACTAGTCACCTGTAAGGGTCTCAAGGTGCTGGGGGTGGGAGGCGAATGGTCCTGTCCATCAAGGAGGAGGTCTATCGAAGAGCCATGTTTTGAGGTCCCTCGTGAAGTTGGGGAGTGATGTCTGTCTGAGGTGGAGCGGGAGGGCGTTCCAGGCTCTGGCCGCGAGGAAGGAGAAGGAGCGGCCTCTCGATCTGGACTTCCTGGTGCGAGGGACCACGGCATGGGAGAGCTGGGCTGATCGTAGGGTCCTTTGGGGTGCATGGAATGCGAGTCGGCTATTCAGGTATGCTGGTACGGTGTTGTGGAGGGCTTTGTGTGCGTGGGTGAGAATCTTGAAGGTGATTCTTGCCTCGATGGGGAGCCAGTGGAGTGTGCGCAGGTGCTGGGTGATGTGGCAGTGTCATGGCGGGTTGAGGAGTAGTCTGGCGGCTGCATTCTGGATGTTTTTAAGTTTGCGGGTGAGGCTTTTGTTGATTCTGGCGTAGAGTGTGTTGTCTGCTGGTGACGAGGGTGTGTGTGACGGTCTTTCTATGTTCAAGGGGGATCCATTTGAAGGTCTTGCATAGGAGGCAGAGGGTGTGGAAGCAGGAGGATGCGACGGAGTTGATCTGGTGGTACATTTTGAGTTCGGAGTCCAGGATGATTCCGAGGTTGCGTGCGTGGTCCGTGGGGGTGGGTGGGATTCCGAGGGCGGGGGGCCACCAGGTACCGTTCCAGGCATCGGGGTGTGGGCCCATGATGAGTACTTCTGTTTTGTCCGTTTTGAGTTGTAGACAGCTGCTCTTCATCCATTTGGCGACTGCTTCCATGCCTTCTTGAAAGTTGTGTTTGGCTGCGTTGGGTTCGTTAGATAGGGAGAGGATGAGTTGGGTGTCGTCCGCGTATGAAACAATGTTGTGTCCGTGAGTTCTGACGATGGGGGTGAGCGGAGCCATGTAGATGTTGAACAACGTGGGGCTGAGGGAGGATCCTTGGGGTACTCCGCAGGTGGTCGGTGTGGGGTCCGAGAGGAAGGGAGGGAGACTGACCCGCTGCGTTCTGCCTGAGAGGAATGAGCGGATCCAGTCAAGGGCCTTGTCCCGGATCGCTGCATCGTGAAGTCTGGTTGTTAGGGTGCGGTGAGAGACTGTGTCGAAGGCCGCTGAAAGGTCAAGGAGGATGAGGGCAACTGTCTCTCCTCTGTCCAGGAGGGAGCGGAATTCGTCTGTTGCGGCGAGGAGGGCGGTTTCCATGCTGTGGTTCTTTCTGAAGCCGGATTGGGAGGAGTCGAGGATGTTGTGCTCTTCGATGAAGGTGGCGAGTTGGCTGTTGATGGCTTTCTCGATGACTTTCACTGGGAACGGGAGCAGGAAGATGGGTCTGTAGTTCTTGAGGTCGGTGGGGTCTGCCTAGGGTTTCTTCAGGATGGGGCTGATCTCAGCGTGCTTCCAGTCGTAGGCGAAGGAGGCGTTCGCAAGCATGGGGGCGAAGGTGTTGGCGGCTCTGTTGAAGATATGGTGGGGGCAGGGGCCCGTGGGGGCCCTGGAGTGGATTGACTTCATTGTCTTCAGTGTGTCTTCGGTGGTGAGGGCTGTCCAGCTGTCAATCATTGACTTCAAGGTGTCGGGGTGGTTGGTGAGGGTTCTGTGTGTTGGCTGTCTTCGTCGAAATTGTTGTAAATGTTCTTGATTTTGTGGTGGAAGAAGGTGCTGAGTTTGTCGCAGAGGTCTTGTGAGGGAGGGATGTCTGTAGACTCGCTGATGGGTTGGGCGAACTCCTTGATGATGCTGAAGAGTTCTTTGCTGTTGTGCGCGTGCGTGGAGATTCTGTCTTTGATCGCTTTCTCTCTTGTATTTCTGATGAGTTCGTAGTGGGTGTTGGTGGCGGCTCTGAAGTTGTTGTGGGCTTCTGTAGATTTGGAGTTCCTCCAGGCCTTTTCAAGGCAGTGGCATGTGCGTCTGGACTCTCGGAGTTCGGTGGTGAACCAGCTGGCTTTCCTGGCGTGTGTGTTGTTGTTCTTCTTGAGGGGGGCTATGGTGTTGGCGCAGTCATAGATCCATCTGTGCAAGGTTCGGGCTGCGGTGTTGGAGTAGTTGTTGTCCGCGATGGTTGGGGTGGAGTTGCCGAGTGAGGTGGTGAGCTGGTCGTCAGTGATTTTAGTCCAATTTCTGCGTGGGAGCAGGTGCTGGGTTCTGTGGATGGTGGGTGTTCTGAAGGTGAAATCGATGCAGCGATGGTCTGTCCACGGGAGTTCGGGGGACAGACCATAGTGATGGAGTTTCCTGTGGTGAAGATGGGGTAGAGGGTGTGTCCTGCTGAGTGCATGGGCTCAGTCATGATCTGGCGGAGTTCTATGTTGTGGAGGTTGTCCAGGAGGGATGTGCAGTGGCCACCATTAAGTAGGGGTCGGGGAGGGCTGGACAGCTGGGAGGCGGGAGCGGGGAGGGGAAACTAGCTTGGGCTGGTCGTGCTGGGGGGAAGGGGCTGTGGGGGCAGCAGCGGCGGGGATAAAACAGGAGAGAGGTGCACAGAATAAAGAGTAGAGTGAAAACAGAGTAAAAGTGAAAAGGAGGATGGAAAGTGATAGAAAGAGAGTGACAGTAAAAGGGTGAAAAACAAAGGTGAAAGGAAAGAGGTGAAAGGAAAAAGCAAGCAGAAAAACGGTGCGAGTGAAAGAGTCAGAGGTCCACTGGACCACCACGGACGAGGTGCAGGTATAGCTTGCGGGTGGAGGAGGGTCTCGAACAACAACACTCGAGAGTGCGGGGGCTCAGGTGGGCCTCACTTGATGGTGGAGCTGTGAGGGTGGGAGAGCAATTTCACTGACAATAAGTCAGTGGTCTTGCTTGCCTGTCCCCGCAGCGGCCGCCATTAAGTAAGGGTCAGGGAGGGCTGGACAGCTGGGAGGCGGGAGCTGGGAGGGGAAACTGGCTTGGGCTGGTCACGCTGGGGGGAGGGGCTGTGGGGGCAGCAGCGGCAGTGGGAAAAAAATGGGAGAGAGGGCTGGAAAACTGGGAGGTGGGAGCGGGGAGGGGAAACTGACTTGTGCTGGTCACGCTGGGGGGGGCTGCGGGGGCAGCAGCGGCGGGGAAAGAACAGGAGAGAGGTGCACAGAATAAAGAGTAGGGTGAAAACAGAGTAAAAGTGAAAAGGAGGATGGAAAGTGATAGAAAGAGAGTGACAGTAAAAGGGTGAAAAATGAAGGTGAAAGGAAAAAGCAAGCAGAAAAACGGTGTGAGAGAAAGAGTGAGAGGTCCACTGGACCACCAGGGATGAGGCACAGGTATAGCCTGCGGGTGGAGGAGGGCCTCGAACACCAACACTAGAGAGTGCAGGGGCTCAGGAGGGCCTTACTTGATGGTGGAGCTGCGAGGATGGGAGAGCAATTTCACTGACAATAAATAGTAAGTAAAGTAAGTCCAGTATTTGTATAGCGCACAAATCACCCCCGAAGGGGTCTCTCGGCGCTGGGGGCCATTGGGAAGATTAAGCGAGCTATTGCCCAGAGTCGCATGGTGCTGGGCAGACCCCTGCCGCCGGAGCCAGGGATCGAACCGTGATCCCCAGCGTCCGGCGTCAGTCGCACTGGCCGCGGCGCCACACCTCTTCCCAATAAGTCAGTCTGCACTTCTCTTGCCTCTTTCTACACATTTCTTACTCTTTCTGCACTTCTCTTGCCTCTTTATGCACCTCTCTCGCCTCTTTCTGTACCACTCTTGCCTCTTTCTGTACTTCACTTGCCTTTTTCTGCGCATCTCTTGCTTCTTTCTGTACTTGTCTTGCCTCTTTCTGTACTTGTCTTGCCTCTTTCTGTACTTCTCTTGCCTCTTTCTGCACTGCACTTCTCTTGCCTCTTTCTGCACTTCTCTTGCCTCTTTCTGCACTTCTCTTGTCTCTTTCTGCACCTCTCTTGCCTCTTTCTGCATCCATTTTCCCTCTTTCTGTACCTCCTTTGCCTGTTTCTGCAACTCTCTTGCCTCTTTCTGCACTTCTCTTGCCTCTTACTGCACATTTCTTACTCTTTCTGCACCTCACTTGCCTCTTTCTGCACTTCTCTTGCTCCTTTCTACACCTCTGTTGCCTCTTTCTGTACCTCACTCTCTTCTTTCTGCACCTTTCTTGTCTGTTTCTGCACTTCTATTGGCTCTTTTTGCACCTCACTCTCTTCTTTCTGCACCTCTCTTGTTTCTTTCTGCACTTCTCTTGCCTCTTTCTGCACCTCTCTTGCCTATTTCTGCACCTCTCTTGCCTCTTTCTGCATCTCACTGGCCTTTTTCTGCGCAACTCTTGCTTCTTTCTTAACTTGTCTTGCCTCTTTCTACACTTCTCTTGCCTTTTTATGTACTTCTCTTGCCTTTTTCTGCACTTCTCTTGCCTCTTTCCACACCTCTGTTGCTTCTTCCTGCACCTCTCTTGCCTCTTTCTATACTTCTCTTGCCTCTTTCTGCACTTCCCTTGCTTCTTTCTGCACTTGTCTTGCCTCTTTCTGCACTTCTCTTGTCTCTTTCTGCAATTCTATTGCCTCTTTTCTGCACTTCTCTTGCCTCTTACTGCACCCCTCTTACCTCTTTCTGCACTTCTCTTGCCTCTTTCTGCACTTCCCTTGCTTCTTTCTGCACTTGTCTTGCCTCTTTCTGCACTTCCATTGTCTCTTTCTGCACTTCTCTTGCCTCTTTTCTGCACTTCTCGTCTCTTTCTGCACTTCTCTTGCCTCTTTCCGCACCTCTGTTGCTTCTTTCTGCCCTCTCTTCCCTCTTTCTGTACCACTCTTGCCTCTTTCTGTACCTCACTTGCCTTTTTCTGCACATTTCTTGCTTCTTTCTGCACTTGTCTTGCTTATTTCTGTACTTCTCTTGCCTCTTTCTGGACTTCTCTGGCCTCTTTCTGCACTTTGCTTGCCTCTTTCTGCACTGCACTTCTCTTGCCTCTTTCTGCACTTCTCTTGCCTCTTTCTGCACCTCTCTTGCCTCTTTCTGCATCCCTTTTCCCTCTTTCTGTACCTCCTTTGCCTGTTTCTGCAACTCTCTTGCCTCTTTCTGCACTTTTCTTGCCTCTTTCTATACTTCTCTTGCCTCTTACTGCACATTTCTTACTCTTTCTGCACCTCACTTGCCTCTTTCTGCACTCCTCTTGCTTCTTTCTACACTTCTGTTGCCTCTTTCTGTACCTCACTCTCTTCTTTCTGCACCTTTCTTGCCTGTTTTTTGCACTTCTCTTGGCTCTTTGTGCACCTCACTCTTCTTTCTGCACCTCTCTTGTTTCTTTCTGCACTTCTCTTGCCTCTTTCTGCACCTCTCTTGCCTATTTCTGCACCTCACTGGCCTTTTTCTGCGCAACTCTTGCTTCTTTCTTAACTTGTCTTGCCTCTTTCTGCACTTCTCTTGCCTCTTTCTGTACTTCCCTTGCCTTTTTCTGCACTTCTCTTGCCTCTTTCCACACCTCTGTTGCTTCTTTTTACACCTTACTTGCCTTTTTCTGTGCATCTCTTGCTTCTTTCTGCACTTTTCTTGCCTCTTTCTGTACTTCTCTTGCCTCTTTCTGTACTTCTCTTGCCTCTTTCTGCACTGCTCTTGCCTCTTTCTGCATCTCTCTTCCCGCACCTCTCTTGCCTCTGTCTGCACCTCTCTTGCCTCTGTCTGTACTTCTCTTGCTTTTTTCTGCACATCTCCTACCTCTTTCTGCACTTCACTTGCCTCTTTCTGCACCTCTGTTGCTTCTTTCTGCACTTCTCTTGCCTCTTTCTGCACCTCTTTTGCTTCTTTCTGCACTTCTCCTGCCTCTTTCTGTACCTCTTTTGCTTCTTTCTGCACTTCTCCTGCCTCTTTCTGCACCCCTCTTGCCTCTTTCTGCATCCCTCTTCCCTCTTTCTGCACCTCTCTTGCCTCTTTCTGCACTCCTCTTGCTTCTTTCTACACTTCTGTTGCCTCTTGCTGTACCTCACTCTCTTCTTTCTGCACCTTTCTTGCCTGTTTTTTGCACTTCTCTTGGCTCTTTGTGCACCTCACTCTTCTTTCTGCACCTCTCTTGTTTCTTTCTGCACTTCTCTTGCCTCTTTCTGCACCTCTCTTGCCTATTTCTGCACCTCACTGGCCTTTTTCTGCGCAACTCTTGCTTCTTTCTTAACTTGTCTTGCCTCTTTCTGCACTTCTCTTGCCTCTTTCTGTACTTTCCTTGCCTTTTTCTGCACTTCTCTTGCCTCTTTCCACACCTCTGTTGCTTCTTTTTACACCTTACTTGCCTTTTTCTGTGCATCTCTTGCTTCTTTCTGCACTTTTCTTGCTTCTTTCTGTACTTCTCTTGCCTCTTTCTGTACTTCTCTTGCCTCTTTCTGCACTGCTCTTGCCTCTTTCTGCATCTCTCTTCCCGCACCTCTCTTGCCTCTGTCTGCACCTCTCTTGCCTCTGTCTGTACTTCTCTTGCCTCTGTCTGTACTTCTCTTGCTTTTTTCTGCACATCTCCTACCTCTTTCTGCACTTCACTTGCCTCTTTCTGCACCTCTGTTGCTTCTTTCTGCACTTCTCTTGCCTCTTTCTGCACCTCTTTTGCTTCTTTCTGCACTTCTCCTGCCTCTTTCTGCACCTCTTTTGCTTCTTTCTGCACTTCTCCGGCCTCTTTCTGCACCCCTCTTGCCTCTTTCTGCATCTATTTTGGTTCTTTCTGCACTGCTCTTGCTTCTTTCTGCACTTCTCTAGCAGATTTCTGCACCCCTCTTGCCTCTTTCTGCATCCCTCTTCCCTCTTTCTGCACCTCTCTTGCCTCTGTCTCCACTCCTCTTGCCTCTTTCTGCACCTCTTTTGCTTCTTTCTGCCCTTCTCTTGCCTCTTTCTGCACCCCTCTTGCCTCTTTCTGCACTTCTCTTGCCTCTTTCTGCACTTCTCTTGCCTCTTTCTGCACATTTCTTACTCTTTGTGCACCTCTCTTGTTTGTTTCTGCAATTCTCTTGCTTCTTTCTGTACTTCTCTCGCCTGTTTCTAAATTCAAATGGGAAGCTGTCAAGTTTAAAGGTCTGCATGCTCTTGTGACTGAGGTATATGTCTACTTGTACATGTATTCTCACATGTGTTAAGCATCTGAATATGGTAGCTTAAAAAGCGGGTAGCTTCTCTTATAGATGGTCAAATCTTCTTAGTTCTGCTCTGTCATTCGGTTGCACAGGCAGACATGTCTTATGTATATGGGTGCTATAGAGCCCCTCAAATATACTATTGAATACCCATGTGCCCTGTATTGTGAGCAGAAAGAAATACATACACCTTTTTGTACACAAAGTTACAGAGTATGCTGTTTGAAACACAGGTATTCAAGTATTTGTATGTTTATTTTTATATAACATGCCACTAGGTAGAAGCAGAGACACACGCATGCATACCTTCACAAACTTGGTCAGACTTACAACAGTGATATGGTTAGGATTGCTGTTTTTTATTTGGTAGGCCTAACATACTGAGCAGTCGATGAATAGTGATTCTTCAACAGAAAAGTGAGGTTTAATACATCTTGGGAGAAGGATTCGTGATTAGGCTACTTAGTATGATTCTGTGGTAAGGTACAGTCGAAGTAGGCCTCTTTCTGCACCTCTGTTGCTTCTTTCTGTACTTCTCTTGCTTTTTTTCTCCACCTTTCGTCCTCTTTCAGGACTTCTGTTGCCTCTTTATGCATTTTTCCAGCTTCTTTCTGCACATTTCTTCCTCTTTGTGCACCTCTCTTCCCTCTTTCTGCATTTCTCTTGCTTCTTTCTGCGCATTTCTTCCTCTTTCTGTACATGTTCCACTTATGTAGGCATAGTTAGAAATTAGCATTTACAAAACCTTCGAAATTCACTGAAAAAAACACAGGTTTCAGGGATGTTATAGTTAGGGATTAGCATTTAAAAAACCTTAGAAATTCCTGTGGTTTCAGGGACGTTATAGTTAGGCTGACATTTCACTCGTACAAAAACAGAGAAATTCAGCCATTATAGTTAGCTGAGCTAAATACAACTCGCACCCCTGCAATGTCCTGCTGATGACGTCACATATTACATCACTCATGACATGGTCAGTGACATCACTGATGACATCTCAAATTACATCACTGACGACATCATCTACTTAATATCTGATGCACCTCCTCACACCCTAATATAACCTTACATACACCCACTCTAAAATACAGACTACCATTGTCGAAATCATACACACACCATTACCAGTTAGTACATACCCACTCATTGATTCATACGTCTACACACACATCCACTCACTCATGCATACAGTCACTCATTCACGTAGTCACTAATCAATTCAGCCACTGATATATGCACTCATATACCCATACAGACACTCACACACCATCACTCACCCATAAAGTTACTCACACACCTAGTCAGTCACCCAAAGAATCAATAACACTGCCATTTACTCACCTATGCAGTTATACACACACACCACCTCACTTATTCATACAGATACTAACACATACTTACTATCTTATACAATTACTGACACAGGCACACACTCATCCATACAGCTACTCTCACAATCACTCACTCTCACATATAGTCACTTATATACTGCAACACTCACATATACTGCCTTTCACATATGTAGTTACTAACACATATACCACTGAGACATCCATTCACTCACCAGCACAGCCATCGGCATACTCACTCACCCATACAGCCCCTGGCAGATGCACTCATGAACCCATACACCCAGTGTATCACCCACTGACACATCCATGCAGGGAGTCACACACCCCTCCACCCACCCACACAGACACTCGGGCACCCATAAAGGTACTCAGACAACCAATCAATAACCCATATACATACCCATGCAGCCACTTACACACCAACTGACAGACTGATACAGACATACACACAGATTAGTCATTGACCCATGCATTCACTAAGACACGTTTAATCACTCACTTATACAGTCAGTCACGCACCCACTAAATCATCCATTGAGACACTCATACACCCATTCATTCTTCAATACACCTTGATGTATATATATATATATATATATATATATATTATCTACTGGCGGTCGCCAGTAGATAGTTATAGTTAGGACCTATTTTCCATAGGAAATCCGCAACATTCTATTTGAAATAACGTTGGCGCCGGTTGACGAATCTTCGCGAAAGTTTTCAACTTGTTGGGGTGCTCCGGTCCGCTCCTATCCTGAAAGTCTCGGGGTGATTCGTCAAGCGGGGGCTGAGAAAAAAGGGGGGTCCCAAAACGTGTTTTCCCCATTCATTTTTCCATAGGAACCTTTAGTCGCAGCTACAGCCCGAACTGCTGAACGGAATTACACCAAATTTGGCAAAGAGGTAGCCCTTGGTTCAGTGTCGTGCCTTTTGCTTAAATGGTGTAAATCCATTCAGTAGTTCCTGAGAAAATCAAAAGTAAAATCACATATATATCTGGGCGAAGCCTAACCACACATGTCATCGTGAGATCTGATTGGCTGTCAGCACTTCATCCTGGAATTGCTGGCAGCCATCTTGGGACCAATATAAATGATAGTACCCCATTGAAATGCATTGTAGTGAATCAAAGATTTTGAGGGTTACCAAAAGGAGAACTATAAAGGTTGATAACAGACTTTAGTTACATTAGAATTCATTTGTTGATGGTACCATACTAATTTCAGGAATTGTGGTGTGTTCTAAGGTGATTTTACCCTGTGAAAAACCTTCTGCTGGGATATCATGAATCATGTTTGAGAGAAAACAATTTTCACATGCTTGTCCCATAGAGTTTTGGAAGGTGCTCCAGAAGCTAAAATGAGAGCATATTTTCTGTAAATTCACATTATCTTTCTCAGTCATGTGAGAATGAAGTCTGACATTCTCAGTAAAACATGTACATCCAACAAGGGCAGAGACTGTCAGTTGATTCCTTTGTGTTCTACTGCAGCTTCCCAGAGTGTTCTAAAGAACAACTAGAGTGCTAACAGCCTTACTTATGACAAAAGTATGGCACACCTGAAGCCATCTTGATTGGAATAAACTGGTAACACTTAAAACATTTAATTTAAAAAGGAACAAAATGATGGGGTTCATTTTGTCATAGAAATTATGGTTAGTGCTGTAGAAAGAAAAATTAGGACATGTTTCAAGTGTGATCTCAAATATCTTCCTGTTATATTTCAACAGGAGCAGCCTGCCAGTTGATGCCTTTGTGTTCTACTGCAGCTTCCCAGAGTGTTCTAAAGAACAACTAGAGCTCTAACAGTCTTACTTATGACATAATTATGGCACACCTGAAGCCATCTTGATTGGAATAAACTGGTAACTCTTAAAACATTTAATTTAAAAAGGAACAAAACGAGGGGTTCATTTTGTCATAGAAATTATGGTTAGTGCTGTAGAAAGAAAAATTAGGACATGTTTTAAGTGAGATCTCAAATATCTTCCTGTTATATTTCAACGTTAACGTTATATTTATCAAAGTAAAAAACTGAAAGCATTTCCTACTGAGGAGACTGCAGTAAATGACGAAATTAGGAAACTTCATAACAAATAAGTCTTCAAAGATGGCCACCAGTGAAAAAAGAGCCCAAATGTAGCACAAATATTACCCAGATGTAGCCCACATATAGCCCAATGACAAAAGTGTGCAAAACACTTTTTATTTTTAGTTTTTTTGCAGTTTTATGTAGTGCAGACTGGTCAGGTATTGGAGCGTTGCATCTTAAAACATGACCCCCTACACTACAAAAACACCACTGCACTACCCTAAACCCTAAAACACTACCCCCAGCACGACCCCCTACACTACACAAGCACCACTGCACTATCCTAAATCCTAAAACACTACCCCCAGCACGACCCCCTACACTACCCAAACACCACTGCACTACCCTAAAACATGACCCCTACACTACACAAACACCACTGCACTACCCTAAACCCTAAAACACTACCCCCAGCACGACCCCCTACACTACACAAGCACCACTGCACTACCCTAAACCCTAAAACACTACCCCCAGCACGACCCCCTACACTACACAAACACCACTGCACTACCCTAAACCCTAAAACACTACCCCCAGCACGACCCCCTACACTACCCAAACACCACTGCACTAACCTAAATCCTAAAACACTACCCCAGCACGACCCCTACACTACCCAAACACCACTGCACTACCCTAAAACATGACCCCCTACACTACACAAACACCACTGCACTACCCTAAACCCTAAAACACTACCCCCAGCACGACCCCCTACACTACACAAGCACCACTGCACTACCCTAAACCCTAAAACACTACCCCCAGCACGCCCCCTACACTGCCCGAACACCACTGCACTGCCCTAAACCCTGAAAAACCAGCCCCTGCACGACCCCCTACACTGCCCGAACACCACTGCACTGCCCTAAACCCTGAAACACCACCCCTAGTACGACCCCCTACACTGCCCGAACACCACTGCACTGCCCTAAACCCTGAAACACCACCCCCAGCACGACCCCCTACACTGCCCGAACACCACTGCACTGCCCTAAACCCTGAAACACCACCCGCAGCACGACCCCCTACACTGCCCGAACACCACTGCTCTGCCCTAAACCCTGAAACACCACCCCCAGCACGACCCCCTACACTGCCTGAACACCACTGCTCTGCCCAAAACCCTGAAACACCAGCCCCAGCACGACCCCCTACACTGCCCGAACACCACTGCACTGCCCTAAACCTTGAAACACCAGCCCCAGCACGACCCCCTACACTGCCTGAACACCACAGCACTGCCCTAAACCCTGAAACACCAGCCCCAGCACCACCACCTACACTGCCCGAACACCACTGCACTGCCCTAAACCCTGAAACACCAGCCCCAGCACAACCCCCTACACTGCCCGAACACCACTGCACTGCCCTAAACCCTGAAACACCAGCCCCAGCACGACCCCCTACACTGCCCGAACACCACTGTACTGCCCTAAACCCTGAAACACCAGCCCCAGCACGACCCCCTACACTGCCCGAACACCACTGCACTGCCCTAAACCCTGAAACACCACCCCCTGCACGACCCCCTACACTGTCCGAACACCACTGCACTGCCCTAAACCCTGAAACACCACCCCCTGCACCACCCCTACACTGCCCGAACACCACTGCACTGCCCTAAACCCTGAAACACCACCCCCTGCACCGCCCCTACACTGCCCGAACACCACTGCACTGCCCTAAACCCTAGAACACTACCCCCAGCACGACCCCTACACTACCCGAACACCACTGCACTACCCTAAACCCTAAAACACCACCCCCAGCACGACCCCCTTTACTGCTCGAACACCACTGCACTGCCCCAAACCCTGAAACACCACCCCCAGCACGACCCCCTACACTGCCCAAACACCACTGCCCTAAACCCTGAAACAGCACCCCTGCACGACCCCCTACACTGCCCGAACACCACTGCACTGCCCTAAACCCTGAAACACCACCCCCTGCATGACCCCCTACACTGCCCGAACACCACTGCACTGCCCTAAACCCTGAAACACCACCCCCAACACGACCCCCTACACCGCCCGAACACCACTGCACTGCCCTAAACCCTAAAACCCCACCCCCAGCACGACCCCCTACACTGCTCGAACACCACTGCACTGCCCTAAACCCTAGAACACTACCCCCAGCATGACCCCCTACACTACCCGAACACCACTGCACTACCCTAAACCCTAAAATACTCCCCCAGCACGACCCCCTACACTACCCGAACATGACTGCACTGCCCTAAACCCTCAAACACTCCCCCAGCATGACCCCCTACACTACCCAAACACCACTGCACTGCCCTAAACCCTAAAACACTCCCCCAGCATGACCCCCTACACTACCCGTACACCACTGCCCTGCCCTAAACCATAAAACACTCCCCCAGCCCGACCCCCTACACTACCCAAACACCACTGCACTGCCCTAAACCCTTAAAACTACCCCCGCATGACCCCCTACACTACCCAAACACCAATGCACTACCCTAATCCCTAAAACACTACCCCCGCATGACCCCCTACACTACCCAAAGACCACTGCACTACCCTAAACCCTAAAACACTACCCCCCGCACGACTCCCTACACTACCCACAGACCACTGCACTACCCTAAACCCTAAAACATGACCTCCTACACTTCACAAACACCACTGCACTACCCTAAACCCTAAAACACTACCCCCTACACTACACAAACACTGCACTACCCTAAACCCTAAAAAACTACCCCCAGCACGAACCCCTACACTACCCAAACACCACTGCACTACCCTAAACCCTAAAACAATGCCCCCAGCAGTACCCCTACACTACCCAAACACCACTGCACTACCCTAAACCCTAAAACACTACCCCCACCAGTACCCCCTACACTACCCAAACACCATTGCACTACCCTAAACCCTAAAACACTACCCCCAGCAGTACCCCCTACACTACCCAAACACCACTGCACTACCCTAAATCACTACCCCCAGCACGACCCCCTACACTACCCAAACACCACTGCACTACCCTAAACCCTAAAACACTACCCCCAGCACGACCCCCTACACTACCCAAACACCACTGCACTACCCTAAACCCTAAAACACTCCCCCAGCACGACTCCCTACACTACCCAAACACCACTGCACTACCCTAAACCCTAAATCTACCCCCAGCATGACCCCCTACACTACACAAACACCACTGCACTACCCTAAACCCTAAAACACTACCCCCAGCACGACCCTCTTCACTACCTAAACACAACTGCACAATTTGTTATAGGCGTTGCAACGCAGGCCTGTGGTGCTTACTGGAAGTACCTGGTGGGCTAGTTGGGCCCCAGAGGCCCTCAGGATTCAAGGTGACCTAATCCCCAACTTAAAACGCTCCACGGGGCGCG
The DNA here is from genome assembly GCA_963921515.1 of Calotriton arnoldi. NCBI lineage: Eukaryota > Metazoa > Chordata > Amphibia > Caudata > Salamandridae > Calotriton > Calotriton arnoldi. Next base: position 77,064 of record CAWUFW010001841.1, on the reverse strand, counting down.
TTTGCACAGTGGTGAAGGGAGGGGGCGGGGCCTCAGGTGACATGTGCGCAAACACGCCCTGTGGTGCATTTTAAGTTGGGGAATTAATTCCCTTTGAATCCTGAGGGACCCTGGGGCCAACTAGCCCACCAGGTACCTTCAGTAAGCACAACAGAGTTGCGTTGCAGAGAGGTGAAAAAGGTGTGTGGCCTCGGAACGCCTCTCTGCAACTCAGCTCTGTGGTCCTAACTGTAGGTACCTGGGGGGCTAGTTGGGCCCCAGGGACCCTCAGGATTCAAGGGGACTTAATACTGCAACTTAAAACGCGCCTCGGGGCGCGTTTGCACACATGTCACCTCAGGCCCCCCCTCCTTCACCACTGTGCAAACGCGCCCTGTAGCGCGTTTTAAGAGGTAGTTTTAATCCCCCTGCCCTATTATGTACTAGGGACTTGCAGAGGAGGTCATGCTAATCACAGGGGTACCCCAACGCATAGTGTTCCCTAGTGTATGTAGGTGTTTTCACTGTATTCTAAGTGTCTTTTAGCATAGCACTGGCACTAGGCCTGGTTAGTCAGAGTCAGTTACCACCAGTACCCGTCTGAAAAAGTTGTGGGCACAGGATGATTTTGCAACAAGGCCTCTTTCTGCTCCTCTGTTGGTTCTTTCTGCACATGTCTTGCTTCTTCCTGCACTTTTCTTCGTCTTTGTGGACTTCTGTTGCTTCTTTCTGCATTTCTTTTGCTTCTTTCTGTGCGTTTTTTCTTCTTTCTTCACATGTCCTACCTCTGTAGGCATAGTTAGAAACTAGCATTTAAAAAACCTTTGAAATTCACTTAAAAATCATAGGTTTCAGGCACGTTATAGTTAGAAATTAGCATTTAAAAAACCTTTGAAATTCACTGAAAAAACCATAGGTTTCAGACACGTTATAGTTAGAAATTAGCATTTAAAAACCTTTGAAATTCACTGAAAAAACCATAGGTTTTAGGGACAGTTATAGTTAGTTGGACATTTCACTCGTACAAAACCATAGAAATTCCCCCGTTATAGTTAGTTCAGCTAACTATAACTCGCGCCCCCGCAATGCACTGTTAATGACGTCACATATTACATCACTCATGACATGGTCAGTGACATCACTGATGACATCACTGATGACATCTCAAATGACATCACTGATGACATCATCCATGTGATAATTTCATGCATCTTCTCACACCCTAATATAACTTTTGATACACCCACTCTAAATTACAGATTGCCATTCTCAAAACCATAGACACTCCAACACCAAAAACGACATACCCACTCACTGATTCTTAGGTCTACACACACATCCACTCACTCACCCGTACAGTCACTCATACTTACAGTCACTCAGTACAGGACTATCATATGCACTCATACACCTATATAAACACTCACACACCGCCACTCATCCATAGAGGTACTCACACACCTAGTCAGTCATGCAAAAATTAATCACACACCCATTTACTCACCTATACAGTTATACACACACCAGCTCACTTACTCATACAAATACTAGCACATTCTTACGCTCTTATACAATAACTGATACAAGCACACGCATCCATACAGCCACTCTCACTATCACACACTCTCACTTATAGCCATTTAAATACACTAACACACATATATACTGCCTTTTACATATGTAGTTACTCGCACATGTACCACTGAGATATACATTCACTCACTAACACACCCATACACACACTCACCCACCCAAGCAGTCCATCACAGATGCACTCTTGAAATCATGCACCCAGTGAATCACCCACTCACACATCTATGTACAGAGTCACACACACCCCACCCACACAAACACTCAGGCAGCCATACAGATACTCAGAGAACCAATCAATAACCCATATAGACACTCATGTAGCTATTCGCAAATCCATGCATCCACTTACACACCAACAAACAGACGGATACAGACATTCACACAGTTTAGTCACTAACCCATGCATTCAGTAAGATACGTTTAATCACTCACTTGTAGAGTCAGTCACTCACGTACTAAATCATCCATTCAGACACTTATACACCCACTCATTCTTCAATACGCCTTTCCCTATATATATTAAACATATTTAAACTTTACAGAAACACACAGTCACTGGATGATGTCATCAGTGATGTCATTTGAGATGTCATCAGTGATGTCATCAGTGATGTCACTGACCATGTCATGAGTGATGTAATATGTGACGTCATCAGCAGTGCATTGCGGGGCGCGAGTTATAGTTAGCTGAACTAACTATAACGGGGGAATTTCTATGGTTTTGTACGAGTGAAATGTCCAACTAACTATAACTGTCCCTAAAACCTATGGTTTTTTCAGTGAATTATATATATATATATAACATTCTTAAACTTTTAAAAAACACTCAAACACTGGATGATGTCATCAGTGATGTCATCAGTGATGTCACTGACCATGTCATGAGTGAAGTAATATGTGACGTCATCATCAGTGCATTGCAGGGGTGCGAGTTATAGTTAGCTCAGCTAACTCTAACGTCCAAATTTCTCTGTTTTTGTACGAGTGAAATGTCAGCCTAGCTATAATGTCCCTGAAACCTGTGTTTTTTTTCACTGAATTTCTAAGGTTTTTTAAATGCTAATTCCTACCTATAACGTCCCTGAAACCCGTTTTTTTCAGTGAATTTCTAAGGTTTTTTAAATGCTAATTTCTAACTATGCCTACATAGGTAGAACATGTACAGGAAGAAGAAGAAAGGCGCAGAGAGAAGCAAGAGAAATACAGAAAGAGGGAAGAGAGGTGCAGAAAGAGGAAGAAAGGTGCAGAAAAAAGCTGGAAAAATGCATAAAGAGGCAACAGAAGTCCTGAAAGAGGAAGAAAGGTGGAGAAAAAAGCAAGAGAAGTGCAGAAAGAGGCCTACTTCGACTGTACCTTACCACAGACTCATACAAAGTAGCCAAATCACTACTCCTTCTCCCAAGATGTATTAAACCTCACTTTTCTCTTGAAGGTTCACTATTCATCGAATGCTCAGAATGTTAGGCCTACCAAATGTAAAACAGCAATCCTAACCATATCACTGTTGTAAGTCTGACCAAGTTTGTGAAGGTATGCATGTGTATGTCTCTGCTTTTACCCCGTGGCATGTTATAAAAAAATAAACATACAAATAGTTGAATACCTGTGTTTCAAACAGCATATTCTGTAAATTTGTGTACAAAAAGGTGTATAGTATTTCTTTCTGCTCACAATACAGGGCACATGGGTATTCAATAGTATATTTGAGGGGCTCTATAACACCTATATACATAAGACATATCTGCCTGTGCAACCGAATGACAGAGCAGAACTAAGATGATTTGACCATCTATAAGAGAAGCTACCTGCTTTTTAAGCTCCCATCATCAGATGCATAACACATGTGAGAATACATGTACAAGTAGACATATACCTCAGTCACAAGAGCATGCAGACCTTTAAACTTGACAGCTTGCACTTCCCATTTGAATTTAGAAACAGGCGAGAGAAGTACAGAAAGAAGCAAGAGATTTGCAGAAACAAACAAGAGAGGTGCACAAAGAGTAAGAAATGTGCAGAAAGAGGCAAGAGAAGTGCAGAAAGAGGCAAGAGGGGTGCAGAAAGAGGCAAGACAAGGGCAGAAAGAAGCAAAAGAGGTGCAGAAAGAGGCAAGAGGAGTGCACACAGAGGCAAGAGAGTTGCAGAAACAGGCAAAGGAGGTGTAGAAAGAGGGAACAGGGGTGCAGAGGCAAGAGAGGTGCAGAAAGAGGGAAGAGGGGTACAGAAAGAGGCAAGAGGGTTGCAGAAATTTGCAAGAGAGGTACAGAAAGAAGCAAGAGAAGTGCAGAAAGAAGCAAAGGAGGTGCAGAAAGAGGCAAGAGAAGTGCAGAAAGAGGCAAGAGGGGTGCAGAAAGAGGCAAGTGAAGTGCAGAAAGAAGCAAGAGATGCGCAGAAAGAAGGCACGTAACGTGTAGAAAGAGGCAAGAGAGGTGCAGAAAGAGGCAAGAGGAGGTGCAGAAAGAGGCAAGAGAAGTGCATAAATAAGCAACAGAGGTGCGGAAAGAGGCAAGAAGAGTGCACAAAGAGGCAAGAGGAGTGCACAAAGAGGCAAGACAACTGCAGAAATAAGCAAGAGATGTGCAGAGAAAGGCAAGTGAGGTGCAGAAAGAGGCAAGAGAGGTGCAGAAAGAGGCAAGAGAGGTGCAGAAAAAGGCAAGAGAAGTTATGTTATGTTATGTTAACAAATATTTCTAAAGCGCACGTACACCCAGAGGTTTCATGGCGCTAAACCTGATCAGAGTCACAGCAGGGCAGGATTTAAGCATGCGCCTGCTCGAACAACCATGTCTTGAGCATTTTTCTAAAGCCCAATAAGTTATTGCAAGACCTAATTGTTAGTGGAAGAGAATTCCAAAATCTAGGGGCCAGATAAGAAAACCTGCACCCTCCCTGACGTTTGAGCTTATAAGTAGGGGTAGATAGCAACTGGAGATGAGCCGATCGCAAATTACGATTGGGAACATGTTTTGATATCATGCATTTAATGAATTTAGGGCTCCTACAATGAAGAGCTTTGAAAATTAAACACCCTGTCTTAAAGGCTGCTCGCTGGATGATAGGGAGCCAGTGAAGTTTTACAAGTAAGGGGCTTGCAGATTGCCATTTAGGACATTTATATATGAGTCTTGCGGCTTGGTTTTGTACCAACTGGAGACGTTTTAATAGAAACAGTGGAAGGCCAAGGTAAGTAGAATTGGAAAAATCGAGACGGGAGAGAACCAAGGCAGTGACGACCTGTATAAGAGCGTCATGGGTGAGTAAATGGGCAATCTTCCTAATTTTACGTAGTTGGAAAAAGCAAGAAGAGACCACTACCCCTACTTGACCTCTAGATGAGAGATCAGCGTTTATAGTAACTCCAAGGCTTTTTACAGAGATGGACGGGGTAGGAGAAGGTCCCAAATCAGTAGGCCAATAGTGTGGGCCCCAATGAGTCTGGCCTTTTCCAACGAGGACCAATTCAGTCTTGCCCGGATTAAGCTTGAGATGGTTATTATCCATCCAACTCTGAATATGAAGCATGGTGTCTTGAAATTCCTGAATTGAATCAGGGGAATTGTCAATGATAAAAACAAGCTGAAGATCATCAGCATAGTTAAAAGTGATTGACCTCCTTTTCCTTAAAGAACGGATCAAGGGCAGGAGGTAGAGATTAAACAGATGGGGGGACAATGATGATCCCTGTGGTACCCCGCACGTGATTGCGGTCTCGGGGGCAATAAAGGGGGCCAGGCGAACTGCTTGGGTACGACCCTCGAGAAATGACTTGATCCAGTTAAAAGCTGATCCATGAATGCCAGCCTGTCTGACGCGGTCCAACAAGATTTGGTGGTCGACCGTGTCAAACGCGGCCGACAAGTCCAGCAGCACCAAGGCCTGAGGGGTACCCTTATCCGCATTAGCTCGCAAGGTGTCTAGAACAGCCAAGATGACGGTCTCAGTAGAATGAGCTGGCCGGAAGCCCGCTTGATGGGGATCCAAATGTTCAGAAAGTTCAATAAAATTCGATAGACATTTGGCGACATGCGCTTCCAATATCTTTGCTAAAAAAGGAAGCAGAGAGATAGGGCGGTAGTTTGAAGGGTTAACAGGGTCGGCGTCCGGTTTCTTTAGGAGAGGGACCACAACAGCATTCTTGAAGGCATTCGGGACCCTCCCCTGCCCGAGGGACTCATTCAAAAGGGGAGTACTGTTTGTGGCAGAGCCGAAAAAATATCCTTTAGGATATAAGGGGGCAACAATCTCTAGGAGAGCCTGATTTGACTCGGACCAATAGGTCAGAGAAGGTCTCTTGGCTGATAGCAGGGAAATGTTCCATGATAGTAGTATTAATTATCAAGCTATCAGGAAGCTCCACGGATCCAGAGGGGGAATGCTGGCTTTAATAGTGGCAATTTTATCCACAAAGAAATCATTCAGAGAGTTACATAGATCTTGAGTAGGAGTTTGTTTAAGAATAATTCGCTCTGTACTACATAGATCGTTAACTATCACAAAGATTTCCTTTGATCTATTTTGGGAGCTTAGAATTCGGGCTGAGAAATGGGCGACCTTGGCTGCCATGATTGCATTTTTATATTCATTCCGAGCTTTAACGTACTGAATTTTACTTTCTGAGACATAACCGGCTCTCCATCTCCTTTCTTTTTGGCGGAGATCTAGTTTCTTTATTTTTAGCTCAGCAGAGAACCATTTCTGAGCCTCAGTTGGTCGTCTACAGTTAAGTTTGGTGAGTGGGGCATGAATGTTACTTGCAGCGAGTAACCAGGAGGAAATATTTTTTTCCATAGAATTAATATCAGAGTCCAAAACAGGAGGGGAGCTAGCCAAGGAGGCAATAAAGTCTTGTTTACTCAAGGACCTCCACTTCCTGATCATGCCACCCTCAACCTTAGGAGTCTTAGTATTAAGGGGGATCATTACCGTAAATGTTATTAAGTAGTGGTCGGACCAAATACAAGGTAAAATAGTAGGTACCGACAAGGTCAAATTGGTAGACCAAAGCTGGTCCAGTGTGTGTCCTTTAATATGAGTAGGTGAAGATATAAACTGAGTAAAATTAAGATTAGAAAGTAGGTCAGATAGTTCGATGGCCAGCGGTCCTCCGCAGATGTCATTGAACCAATAGTTCATATCACCTATAAGTAAAATGTTAGAATAATTCGTGGCCAAATTAGCCATCTGTTCACTCAAGGAGAAAGGGAATGAAGGCATATGCTGTGGGGGCCTATAAACAATAACGCAAATAAGGGGACCAGCATGGGAATCCAGTTTAATGACTAAATTCTCTGTCAGTGGGAGGCTAAGAGGGGTGATAGTGGTGAATTTATGATCTTTGTGAATAATAGCGGCAACTCCGCCGCCTATTTTGCCTGGAGACCGATTTGCCTGAATTATATAATAATCCTGGGGAAGTGCGGCTAATATATCTGGTGTGGACTCAGCATTGAGCCAAGTCTCAGTGACCAAAAAAACATCAGGTTTTTCGGACACGAGCATCATAAAAATGTCCAACTGGTGTTTAACCAGTGAACGAGTGTTCAAATAGAAAATACGCAAGTTAGAGTGTTCTATCTTAGGGTGGGCAGGGGTTTCTGGGGCGTGAGAAATGGGAGAGAGAGGAATAACAGGGAACCTTTGTGCTCGATATAGCAGGTTAGAGCGGATGCATTTATATGTGGCTGAGTCAAGGGGTAAGGCCGGCAAAGCCAGCGATCTAAGTTCCTCCGAGGAGTATTTTATAATTTGGCCATGAGGTAAGGCCCCAGGGCCCATCTGGGCGCGGACGGGCGCAGACGGGCTTGCCTTTGGCGCGCCTTCGGCGCGCCGCCGGCGCGCCCGCTGCGCGCGTCCGCTGCGCTCCCGCGTCGTGGCAAGCATTTGAAGCCAAAGCCCCGCCTCTGACTCCTCCCCCACCCGGCAAGATTGGTTAGGGCCGAGGGGTGGTAACGAGCAGGGTGAAGGGAGCTGCCCACTCAAATGGAAGGTAAATTTAAAACGAACAAATTCAGCAGTATAACAGTGATACAAAGTTTAAAAATACTAAAAACAGTGAAATGCTGCCGCAGCGATCCGCGTAGCAATGACCCTGACAGTTTCCCCGCTCCCGCGTCTGGCAAGCATTTGAAGCCAAAGCCCCGCCTCTGACTCCTCCCCCACCCGGCAAGATTGGTTAGGGCCGAGGGGTGGTAACGAGCAGGGTGAAGGGAGCTGCCCACTCAAATGGAAGGTAAATTTAAAACGAACAAATTCAGCAGTATAACAGTGATACAAAGTTTAAAAATACTAAAAACAGTGAAATGCTGCCGCAGCGATCCGCGTAGCAATGACCCTGACAGTTTCCCCGCTCCCGCGTCTGGCAAGCATTTGAAGCCAAAGCCCCGCCTCTGACTCCTCCCCCACCCGGCAAGATTGGTTAGGGCCGAGGGGTGGTAACGAGCAGGGTGAAGGGAGCTGCCCACTCAAATGGAAGGTAAATTTAAAAACGAACAAATTCAGCAGTATAACAGTGATACAAAGTTTAAAAATACTAAAAACAGTGAAATGCTGCCGCAGCGATCCGCGTAGCAATGACCCTGACAGTTTCCCCGCTCCCGCGTCTGGCAAGCATTTGAAGCCAAAGCCCCGCCTCTGACTCCTCCCCCACCCGGCAAGATTGGTTAGGGCCGAGGGGTGGTAACGAGCAGGGTGAAGGGAGCTGCCCACTCAAATGGAAGGTAAATTTAAAACGAACAAATTCAGCAGTATAACAGTGATACAAAGTTTAAAAATACTAAAAACAGTGAAATGCTGCCGCAGCGATCCGCGTAGCAATGACCCTGACAGTTTCCCCGCTCCCGCGTCTGGCAAGCATTTGAAGCCAAAGCCCCGCCTCTGACTCCTCCCCCACCCGGCAAGATTGGTTAGGGCCGAGGGGTGGTAACGAGCAGGGTGAAGGGAGCTGCCCACTCAAATGGAAGGTAAATTTAAAAACGAACAAATTCAGCAGTATAACAGTGATACAAAGTTTAAAAATACTAAAAACAGTGAAATGCTGCCGCAGCGATCCGCGTAGCAATGACCCTGACAGTTTCCCGCTCCCGCGTCTGGCAAGCATTTGAAGCCAAAGCCCCGCCTCTGACTCCTCCCCCACCCGGCAAGATTGGTTAGGGCCGAGGGGTGGTAACGAGCAGGGTGAAGGGAGCTGCCCACTCAAATGGAAGGTAAATTTAAAACGAACAAATTCAGCAGTATAACAGTGATACAAAGTTTAAAAATACTAAAAACAGTGAAATGCTGCCGCAGCGATCCGCGTAGCAATGACCCTGACAGTTTCCCCGCTCCCGCGTCTGGCAAGCATTTGAAGCCAAAGCCCCGCCTCTGACTCCTCCCCCACCCGGCAAGATTGGTTAGGGCCGAGGGGTGGTAACGAGCAGGGTGAAGGGAGCTGCCCACTCAAATGGAAGGTAAATTTAAACGAACAAATTCAGCAGTATAACAGTGATACAAAGTTTAAAAATACTAAAAACAGTGAAATGCTGCCGCAGCGATCCGCGTAGCAATGACCCTGACAGTTTCCCCGCTCCCGCGTCTGGCAAGCATTTGAAGCCAAAGCCCCGCCTCTGACTCCTCCCCCACCCGGCAAGATTGGTTAGGGCCGAGGGGTGGTAACGAGCAGGGTGAAGGGAGCTGCCCACTCAAATGGAAGGTAAATTTAAAAACGAACAAATTCAGCAGTATAACAGTGATACAAAGTTTAAAAATACTAAAAACAGTGAAATGCTGCCGCAGCGATCCGCGTAGCAATGACCCTGACAGTTTCCCGCTCCCGCGTCTGGCAAGCATTTGAAGCCAAAGCCCCGCCTCTGACTCCTCCCCCACCCGGCAAGATTGGTTAGGGCCGAGGGGTGGTAACGAGCAGGGTGAAGGGAGCTGCCCACTCAAATGGAAGGTAAATTTAAAACGAACAAATTCAGCAGTATAACAGTGATACAAAGTTTAAAAATACTAAAAACAGTGAAATGCTGCCGCAGCGATCCGCGTAGCAATGACCCTGACCCAGAAGTGCAGAAAGAAACAAGAGAGGTGCAAAAAGAAGAGAGCGAGGTGCACAAAGAGCCAAGAGAAGTGCAGAAAGAAGCAAGAGAAGTGCCGAAAGAGGCAGGTGAGGTGCAGAAAGAGTAATAAATGTACAGAAAGAGGCAAGAGGGGTGCAGAAAGAGGCAAGTGAAGTGCAGAAAGAAGCAAGAGATGCGCAGAAAAAGGCACGTAACGTGTAGAAAGAGGCAAGAGAGGTGCAGAAAGAGGCAAGAGAGGTGCAGAAAGAGGCAAGAGAAGTGCATAAAGAAGCAACAGAGGTGCGGAAAGAGGCAAGAAGAGTGCACAAAGAGGCAAGAGGAGTGCACAAAGAGGCAAGACAACTGCAGAAATAAGCAAGAGATGTGCAGAGAAAGGCAAGTGAGGTGCAGAAAGAGGCAAGAGAGGTGCAGAAAGAGGCAAGAGAGGTGCAGAAAAAGGCAAGAGAAGTGCAGAAAGAAACAAGAGAGGTGCAAAAAGAAGAGAGCGAGGTGCACAAAGAGCCAAGAGAAGTGCAGAAAGAAGCAAGAGAAGTGCAGAAAGAGGCAGGTGAGGTGCAGAAAGAGTAATAAATGTACAGAAAGAGGCAAGAGAAGTGCGGAAAGAGGCAAGAGAACTGCAGAAAGAGGCAAGAGAGTTGCAGAAAGAGGCAAAGGAGGTGCAGAAAGAGGGAAAAGGGTGTAGACAGAGGCAAGAGAGGTGCAGAAAGAGGGAAGAGGGGTACTGAAAGAGGCAAGAGGGGTGCAGAAAGTTGCAGGAGAGGTACAGAAAGAAGCAAGAGCAGTGCAGAAAGAACCAACAGTGGTGCAGAAAGAGGCATGAGGGGTACAGAAAGAGGCAAGAGAAGTGCAGAAAGAAGCAAAAGAGGTGCAGAAAGCCAATTTACATCTATGTTAAGTATATTAAATCTATACTCGCCTTCACACTATTGTGGTAGTTGACATTCTGGCTACGATACCTTGGTAATATAATAGCTAAAAATCAATATTCAGGTATAAAGTCAATCAGACTTCTTCAAGGTATTTCTGCAGATAATGGATCTGAGAAACAGGGGAGAGGAAGGGTGGCACCAGGGCCGGGTTTTTGCATCGGCGAGCTGGGTCCAGGCCGTCAATCTACTGAGGGGCACATGGAGTTGTGTACATTAAGGTTATGCAAACATCAGCGCCCCTCTTACCTTGCACCCGCCCCCTGCTGCTTCATTTTATTTACTAGCATCAGCAAAGGCGCCACATTTCTCTCCGCCCAGGGCCCTGACTTACCAAGGGCCGGGTCTGGGTGGCAGAACTGGGCGTAGTGGGGATTGAAACCGACATTTCCTGGTTCCAAAGACAGCACTTTATTCGCTACCTCCACATTTGCACTCCTTTTACTCCTGCGCTTCTCGCCCCAGACTTGCGCACATATTTTATTTCAACAATACTTTAGGGTTAAATCACAAGTGCCCCACTACACCTTATGTTACACTTTGCTATGTTATACTATTTTGCAATGTGGTGTAAATTAGTTAAGCTCCACATTCAAAAGAGGACACAGGTGAAGAGTTTTTATGGACCGAAGTTTGAATCTTTTAGTCTGGCTGAAACTATTCACACCTGAATGCATAAATGTTATGAATTCATAAAATGTTGACTTTTCAGATATGATGCCGCGTGATGATATTTTCTGCAGGAACGGAAGTGCCTGAGGCCCAATAGACGCAGTGCGAGTTGCTGCTCAGAGGTACATTGTGTTCCCTTAAGGTCCCCTCTGTCCCAGGGATTGCTGCTCTCTGATGTTTATATGTCTGCTGTGGGCTCTTCTTAAGGTCGAACTGATGTCTGACTGCACATGCTCACGAGAGCCAGCTTCACTCTTTACAGGTAGTGAGCATTGGGTGCACTCATTCGAAACAGCCGCTTTTGAGTGTGCCAAGCAAGGTTTGAAAATCTTGCCACTTGGGTCCTCATTACAAGTGCCCTGGAATAATGCCCCTCCCTACCCTACATCGGAGTTACCATTACTGGGGGTCAAGGTTGGATTGGGATAAAAAATCAGCCCGGGCACACCAAAAAAAAGTGGCCCACATTTGCGTATTGCCTTTTCGCAAAAAGCTGCTTCAGCGAAGTTTTATGAAAAGAAAGGGGGTGGGGGCATGTTTTATTAACTTCACTTAAATTTAAAAAAATGCACAGATTAGTTCACACTGCTGAGCCACACACAAATGCAAGTGAGACCACTTCTGCTCAGGCCCCCTCCCCCTGCCCCCGCTCAATCAGCATACATTAATGGGCTGGCCCAGCGAGAGAAAGGGAGTGATACCTCTGCCCATCTGCCTCTAGAAAGGCCACTCAGGCACCCACTGGTCTGCTGGCGGCATCCTAACAGCACAGGCAGTCCCCAGGCTGCCCCAAAAAGCAGCCCACAGCTGGAACTCGGCTACCAGCCCTTCGGCCATTTCCCGAGTGCCTGCGTTACCAATCCGACCCTGCTGGGGGTCCTGGTAATTCCGGGGATGGGGAAATAAGGATTATACGTTTTTGGGAATGACACGCAGGAATCTGTGTTCCCACAACGATCCGTACATGCTTCTCCCCAGTGTTTTACATTAAGATTCCTGTATGAAACACCTCATGTAATTCCGCTTGTCACTGACTCCAGTCTCCCGTTACCAGCCACATTGTCACTTCCGGGGCATTAACGATCAGGTCCTGTGACACTTAAAAGATGACGTAATTCAAGGCAGGGACACTTAAAAGATGACGTAATTCAAGGCAGGGCGGCTGGCGTGCTGAGGGCTGGTTGGTTGGAACTATAATAAAACAATGCATTGGTGGTTTAATAAGGGTCCAGGAGACTGGGGAAGCACGGTGGAAGGTAGAAGGCCCTTTTGCTTCCTGGGGTGCCCACCAACAAGGTGTCCTACCTCCGCTTACCTTCTATCCTTTAAAGAGGCGGGTGTGACTCTGCTCCCATTTTGGAAGAGCACAAAAATAGGTTACTGCCTGCATCTGAAAGATGGGGATCCATTTATTGGGGTGTCCACGTTGTCTTTATGCATATCTGTGTCAATTCTCAGTTTGCAGGGCATCTATGTATGGTGTTTGCATGCCTCATGTGACACCTAATCAGCAGGGGCGTAGCTTAGTCAGTGAATTTCGGAGGGGGAGGAGGGGGTAGTAAATTTCCCAATAAAACAGCAATAGGGTGGAGGGGTGACCAAGGTTTGGGATACCCTCTTCCCATGAGAAACAGGTTTTAAACGTATTTGCATTAGGTTGGCCCCTGTCTAAATTCCTGATAAGAACAAAAAGTAATAAGTTAAAACCTTTTAGTCAAACGAGAACAGGTGAAAAACCAACAAAGGCATAGGAGACCCGACTCAGGGCCCACAGACCCAACTCTCAAGCCAAGAATGCATTTATTTGGGGGGGGTAGGGGGTGTCACATCCCCAACATCCCCCTTCAAGCCACACCCCTGCTTAAGACAAACGTGGTGCATAGCTGAGATCCTTTATCGTTGTTTGCACTCGGAGGCACAGTGTGTTTCTTTTTTAATTAAAGTATAAAAGTACAAATCTCACAATGAAATAAATATAAAGAGATTGGATAAACTGCTGATACCAAACATGGGGCAACAGGACAAATCAAGGGAGACCTGTGAAGTTGCAACCAATCATACAAGGTTTTATATTCTTCGTTAAGGCTTTAACACTTATGTCTTTGGGTCAATGAAAAACACGTTCCTAGCAAATGCAACATCTAACTAATAGAGGAGTTTCAACTTGGCACTTTCATGCCATGGAGATTCCCGCCTCTCCGTAGCACATGTGATCAGTGCTCCTCCCACCACAGCGAAGACCGCAGTGAACGCCGAATGCCGTAATGGTGGCCGCTTGAAACGCGGAGTTCAAGGAGCCGTGGAGAGCCGCTGATAGCTGCCGAGAGCTGTTGAGAGCTGCCGCTGAGACTCTCTGAGGGTGAAAAAAACTAGGATAAACGGAAGATTAAACAGAGTGCTTTATGTTGCAGAGGACTCTGCCGTGAGCCCCCAGAGAGACTGAACTGAAGGTCTGAGCACAGACTGCTGCTCGCCAAACACCGCTGAACACCGAGGAATGACCAAAGGAGGCAGAGGGTGAAAAGCAGCGGCAGCAGCCTCAAGGGGGATAACGTTCCATTTGTCATTGGCGGTAAGAGCGTAGTGAATGCTGCCCGGCGCTGGATTACTCTGGTAAAAGGCTCAACGCTGAAGCTTAAGGCGAAGTAGCAAGGCTGCTCATACTGCAAACAGCAAAATAGAAGGCGCAGAAGGCACATATGCTCCTTTGAGAAGCTGATAGGAGCCAACTGCTGCGATTGAGAACAGTAAGAGGAGCTGGTGTTTGGCGCTTCACGCAGTAAGATTATAAGAACTGTCACAAGCTCTTAGCACGGGATAATTTGCGGACAGTCAGTTGTGGGAATTTTTTTTTTTTTTTAAGCCTGCAGAGAGTAAAGATCTAGGTGTTCTGGCAACAACACCTAGGGCTCAAGGAAATTAAAATAAGATGGGAAGACATTTGAAACAACTAAATGCTGTAGCCAAAGTTGATGCAGCGACAGGATTGAAAGCAAAGAAACGTTTATTACAGGCTAAAGGGACACTAACTTCAGCCAAAGCTCCAAGTGTAGTAAATCTGTCAGGACTAAACTCGAGTTCTGAGAGCTCGGCAGAAGATTTGTTTGAACCGCAGCCCGAGCTTCAGCAAGGTGTAGAGGACCCCATTCCTCAAACGGATGGATCTAATAATGAGAAGGGACAGCCCAGTGAAGCAACGTCAGGGATAAAAAATACGGAACTGAAGAAGTGTAAGGAATTTCCGTTATTTGTGAACAAGAACATCCAGCCTATAGCTGCTCAAGGCTCGTCACATCTAAATACAGCCCTGCCAGTGACACCAGAAGAAGACGCTGCAATTAATTCTCTTGAAATGCTCCACATATCTCCACCTTCCAGAGTCCCAACCGTAGCTCTGGTACGTTCTGCACCTACTCACTTGGAGGAGAGAAGTTTGCAACACTGTCAGGCAAGTTCATTGGCCGCATTGGATCAGCATTTGCTTCCTGATCAATCTTCCGCTGTAGAAAACAGTTTCAAACTACAGCTAGAGAGCTGGCCACCATCCCAGGAAATATCCCGTGCAATAATGGAGAAGGGCTTGGAATTATTTGATCAAACAGTCAACTTAGAGAATAAAAGCACATCAGAGAATATAGAAAATGCGGAACTTCCATGTGCCGGAGCAAACTCGCAACAGATTGAAATAAAAACCTTACTTAATCTCATTTTGGATGAGATTAGGGATATGAAAAAGTCTCAGGAACAAGAGACAGCTAATTTCCATCTTCGGCTGGAAAAAATCGAAGAATCAATAGCAGGCATTCCCGCAAGACTGCAAGAAGCTGAGTCAAGGATAGCGCACCTTGAGGATCAGATGAGCTCTACGATCCAGAAAATTAACACAATCACGACAGACAAGACTGCCCTTGAAAACAAGCTCGAAGAATTGGAAAACCACTCACGTCGTTCTAATCTTCGGATTGTTGGAGTGCCGGAGGGGAGTGAGGGAACTAACACCCTTTTATGGGTTAAATATTTATTAAACAAAAAGTGCTACCGGATTTTATTGGTGATTTGACATTAACGAGGGCACATCGGGTTCCCGCTCATCCTGTCCCTAATTCTAAATACCCCCGTACAATTCTGACTAACTTTGCTGACTATAGAATAAAAGAGAACATCCTGGCTAAAGCGATTCAGCAGAGACGGTTCTCTATTAACGAGGGCACTAAGTGTTGGATTTTTCCAGATATGTCTGCAGGTGCGGCGCGCAGACGTAAAGAGTTTGTGAAGCTTCTGTATTTATTTAAAGCACAAGGGGCTCAGGCATCCATCGCTCAGCAGTCTAAGCTTAGGGTGCTGGTGAGGGGAAAATTCCATATGCTTTCACGCTTAGAGGAAGCCCAAGAGTTACTGAGAGAGATTACGACCGCAAAATGATTTGGTGGAATTAACCTGTAGGAACCACTAAAATGTTTTTTTTTTCTCTTTGATTATTGTTTGCTGGGTTTCTGCTGCTGTGTGGGGGGGTAGATCAGCCAGGGTGCAGGAACAGAGCACCCATTGTTGAGAAGGGAGGGAGAGATGTGGTTTGCGGGAACTGAAGGGACAACCACATTTCCTGGGTGGGTTCTAGGAGTTGGGGTGGAGGGGTCAGCAATAGTAAAAAAGGAACAGGAAAGGTATAAATTAGTTTATAAAATTACTCTAAAATGCGGAGGCCAGGTTAGACGGGACCAAAGATTATAGAATACAGCAGGCCAAATTAGAAGAAATTAATAAATGCAGAATATAAAGTTTGTTACATGTAATGTCAATGGTTTACTTAACCCGAGGAAAAGTGCTGCTCTTCTAAATTGGATCACCTCCCTCTCTCCTGAGATTATATTTTTGCAAGAAACACACCTCAGGACCAATACCCCAAAGATAGCACTACCCAAGAAGTACTTACAGGCTTATTTTTCATCTGCTAATTTAGCTGTCCGAGGGGTAGGGATCTTACTAGCAAATACCCTTGACTGGCAGATTCAGGAGGTCCAACGAGATGGTAAAGGCAGATGGCTCTGGTTGAAAGTAAAGTTACAGGAAACAGTCTTGAACCTCGTGAATTATTATGGTCAAATAGAGGACGATACTGCAGCACTTGGCCAAATTTATCAATTAGTAGTACAAATGGAAGGTATATTAATTCTGGGGGGCGATTTTAATTTCATTCAGAATTTGGCACTCGATACATCAAATAAGGCGAAGCTCCAACTAAAGCCTAAAACCGCTAAATTAATAAGTAGCCTCAAAAAATATTTCTCATTAACAGACCCTTGGAGACTAGGTCACCCTAATCACCTGCAATTTAC
The DNA here is from genome assembly GCA_963921515.1 of Calotriton arnoldi. NCBI lineage: Eukaryota > Metazoa > Chordata > Amphibia > Caudata > Salamandridae > Calotriton > Calotriton arnoldi. The sequence continues at coordinate 60,501 of CAWUFW010001841.1, read as the reverse complement.
CTGTTATCAGCAAGACATAGATCAGCTTCACGACTGGCTTATTATAATTTTTTTTTTTACAACAGATTTTATTGGGTTTTCAGCGTACCAGAAGGGCAAAGCCCAGTAGACAAAGTACAGTTGAAATGCAGTATGACAGGCCTTCAGGTACTGTAAACGCCCACCCCAAAAGGTCTGCAGAACATCAGACCACAAGAACTCCCAAACCCCCTCCTGCGCACGTGCCTCATTATTGTAAGCAGTATACACTGTATATACACAAGGAATGTCCAACTACGTCTCAGTAGCGTTAGATTTTACACCGGTAGGTCATTTACCACTAGTCGTTCTATGGGGTCTCTGATAGCAGGCGGTAACACCAGGGATAGATCTATACCTCTAAACTTGGCCCACCTGGACCAAATCTTTCCATGTTTCTGTGGGCATCCCCGCGCCCGAAACACAGCAACTTCCGCCGACATACATCTGTCTAGGGCTTTTTTCCAGTTGGATACAGAAGGCGGGGACGTATTTTTCCAATGTTGTGCTATGTCCCGCTTGGCTAAGGTGAGGCCCAAAAATAGCAAGTGCTGTTTATACTTGTTCCCCCAATGTCGTCAGTGCTATGTAAGAGTATCAATTTAGGGTCAGACGGGATATCCCATGCCAGGACACGCCCCATGCAAGAAAGTACACCAGACCAGAAGGACTGTAATGTTCCACAGCTCCACACCGTATGCAAAAACGACCCCTCAGCCGTGCCGCAGCGGAGACAGACAGGAGACGGGATTACTCCCATTTTCCATAGGCGAAGACGTGTATAATATACCCTGTAGAGGTATTTGAATTGGATGAGCCGATATCTAGTGGAGACGGCGGTGTATCTGGGACTAGCTAGCGCCTCGGCCCAATCGTCCTCTGTCAAGTTGGGTAGATCTGCCTCCCAGGCTGCCCGGGTGCGTTGGATGGTGGTCTTGGAGTGCGTCGTGAGAGTTTGGTAGATTTGTCTAATTTTATGGGCCCCAAGGTCCCCTATCAGCAAACGCCCCTCCAGTGGGTGGAACTCAGGTAATGACTCTAATTGTCGTATCAGAGGGGTCAATGAGTGTCTGAGCTGCAGGAAACGGTGGAACTGTGATTTGTGAAGGTCAAACTCTGTCTGTAGTTTTTGAAAGGATTTAACGGTGGTCCTCTGCATCACGTCCCCCAGCGTCGAAATGCCAATATCATCCCATCTGCGGAACCCCACCAGTGACGCAACTGGCCGGAGAAATGTGCCTTGCCATAGGGGAGTGACGCCAGTCAGTGTGCCCCACCAGCCCATGGTCTTAACCACTCGCCTCCATATCTGAATGACCACTCTGCAGGCAGGAGGAAGCGCCGTCAGGGGGGAACTGCTGTATAAGAGATGGAGCAGGGGGGTGCCCTCCATAGCTGACCATTCCACGGCATAGGCTGGGTCTGCGTGGGAGCCATGCCACCACTCGTTGATTACCAAGAGATGCGAGGCCCAGTAGTACGCACGGACATCCGCCGCCGCAATGCCCCCGCAGTACGTGGACTGTATGCAGGTTGCAAGCGCCACTCGAATCGCGCCCCCTTGCCATAGGAATCTATTCAGTAGAGCATTAACCTGGAGGAACCACGACGGGGGAATAGGGTACGGATAATTCTGGAGTCGGTAGAGTAGGCGGGGGAGAGATACCATTTTAAAAATTGCGGACCTGCCATAGAGTGATAGGGGCAACTGAGACCAGATCGTTGTCTCATCTCGGACGGCGGAGAGCAGCGGGCAATGTTGCGCGACCAGGCGTCCTCGGGGCAGCGAGTTACAATGACCCCTAGATACTTAAGGCCTGTATCCGCGATGAGCAGTTGCGATGCCCATGCCTGGCTTCGCTGGTCCCCGTGTATGGGGAACAGTATAGATTTTGACGGGTTAGCACGGAGACCGGAGGTCTCTCCGAAAATGCGAAGGATCTGGAGGACACATTGCCCAGAGAACCACGGATCGGACATAAAAAACAGGACATCGTCGGCGTAAAGCGCGATCTTGTCTGAATATTCCGGCGTCCAGTCTAGTCCCTTGACAACAGAGTCAAAGCGCACCCATGCGGCCAAAGGTTCGATCGCTAAGGCAAATAAGAGTGGGGACAGGGGACACCCCTGTCGAGTGCCCCTGCGAATTGGAAAGGGGGCAGAGCAGCCGCCGGCCGTCCGGACCGAGGCCGTGATGTATGTGTATAAAAGCTTCACATACGCCAGGAACCGGGGCCCCAGATTGATGGCTGCTAGGAGTTTAAAAAGGTACGTCCAACTCAGGGAGTCGAATGCTTTGTCTATGTCCGCTAGTAGGAGCGCCGCGGGGCGTCCTTGGCGCGGGACTTCCGCGATGGCGTTATGTACCCGTCTAATGTTGTGTCTGGTAGAGCGCTGTGGCATGAAACCGGATTGGTCCGGATGCACCAAGTCCTGAATACAGGTGTGGAGGCGATCGGCCAAGACCTTGCCCAGCAGTTTAGGCTCAATGTTTAATAGAGAGATAGGGCGGAATGAACCCGGGTCGTCCGGGGGACGGCTGGGTTTGAGAAAGACCACGATCTCGGCGTGCCGCCAATCAGGGGGTAGGATGTGCTGCTCTAGGGCTTCATGAAGCGCCCCCAATAGATGTGGACCCAGGATGGCCGTATGTCGGCTCAGGAATTCAGTTGGAAACCCATTCGGGCCCGGGGAGCAGCCCGGATGCAGATTGGACAGAGCTGCCTGCAGCTCGTCCAAAGTGATGGGCTTATCTAGTGTGTCACGTATATCGTCGGGAAGACGGCGGGGTGGAATGTCTGTTAAAAAGGCGTCTATCAGGGGCGCGGCTATCACCTCCCGCTCTTCATATAGAGCAGTGTAGTACCGGGCAAATGCCTGGACCACAGCCTTGGGAGAGGAGCATACACTGCCGTCGGGGGACTGCAGGATTAGAACCGGGGCCGGGGACGTCCGAGCCTGACACAGTCTATGGAGCATTTGGCTGGACTTGTCGCCCCACTGGTAAATTCTATATTGAGTCGCTAGCCACGCCTCCTTGGCGGCGTCAGTATGTAGTTGGTGAAGCTGTTGTTGGGCATGGAGGAGGTTATGGCGGGCGACGGGGTCAGATCCCTCCACTAGTTGAGCCTGCAGGCGAACCTGCCGGTCTTCCAGTTCCTCTACCTGTTCCAAGCGCCGGCGCTTCTCCCCGGAACGGAAGCTGATGTCCGCCCCCCTAACCGTAGGTTTAAGGGCCTCCCAAAGGGAGACCAGGGACGATGTGGACCCTACATTGAAACTGAGGTAGTCCTGTATTGCCTGCAGGAGCATCTCCTGATATTCCGCGTTGCGGAGAGACCAAGGGGACATGCGCCATCTACGGGGGCCCGATGTGTCTGAAGGCGCAGCTTGAGTTGGATCGGGGAATGGTCAGATAGGCCCCGGGGCATAATGGAGGTGTGAGATACCCGGTGTATGTAGCTATGGGGTAGGAATAAATAATCTAGGCGTGAAAGGGTGGGATGCACTGATGAGGCATATGTGAACCCTGCTTCTGAGGGGTGGAAAGCCCGCCAAGAGTCTGCCCAGCCTAGTGTATGTGCCAAAGTCTGTAATTTGGATCGAGGAAGGGGTGTAACTTGCAGGAGTGCATGCCATCTGTCCTGAGGGGTCATAATGTCATTCCAATCCCCGCCTAAGATCGTCAATCCCCCTGGAAGGTCCCCCCAGAGTTGCGTTAATTTGTCTACAAATGTCTGACCTAGTGGAGGAGGAGCGTATATACTTCCAATGGTGATCTGTTCACCCGCTAGGGTGCCGGTGATAATCGTGTAGCGTCCACCTGGATCTAACCAATGGCGCGTCACCTGGAGCGGCACTCGACGATGAACGAGTATCGCCGTGCCGCGGGCGCCCCTTACGAAGCCTGAGTGATACACCGTGGCAAATCCGAATCTGGACAGGCAGGGGGTTTTAGTGCCCAGGAGATGAGTCTCCTGTAATAGTAGGATGTCAGCAGAGTGCCGCTTTGCCAGTTGGAGCACCGCCCCCGTTTGACTTTGTTGAGGAGTCCCCGTACGTTCCACGCCAGACTATTGAGTTCCCCCATTGGAGTTTTACGTGCGTCATGTGCCATACCTAATTTCTTTAGTGTGTAATGGCCTACAATGTAGTGGTGTCGTAATTGGTAGTCGTGTGTCTAGTGCGCAGAGCAAAGTATAACAATAACAGCAACAAAACTGAAACCCCTCATTCCCTCCCCCGCTCCCCCACCCCAATACTTCCATGAACGTGAAGCATCTGTCGCGGTGAAATCCTGACCTAAGCCCTCAACAGGATGACTCAAGTGGTTTCCCCAATGGATCCCCCCCCACCCAACATTGCCCAACATTTCTTACACGTCCGGGGCGGACTATGGCAGATACCCCTCAGAGCGTGTATATTTGGTCCAGACACCTTGAAATCTAACATTGCCCTCTATGGAGCCCCTACTACAAGGCCTTGATCACAAGATGTGGATAGAAGACAGATGTTTCATGGCCAATGCAAGGTCAGTCGGCTGTCTCTGGATGGCCCTTGGCACGCCAGTTGGAGCGGGACCGGTGGCGTCTCGCTGTAGCGTGGTTGTCCGGCCGGCCGCTCCGGTGAGAGCCCTGTGAAGAATCCGAGTCCAGCGGCAGCGGCGAGTGAGGCTTAAGGGTATGTCTCTCGTCCGTCCAGGCGAAGATCTCCTCTGGTGTATTGAAGAAAAGAGTCTTGGCGTTGTAAATTATCTTCATACGGGCGGGAAACAGCAGTGCATATGAGATGTTCAGGTCGCGTAGTCGTCGTTTGGCCTCGACAAAGGATTGCCGCTGCTGCTGCACCAGCCGGGTATAGTCTGGAAAGACCATTATGGGATGTGAGTTGGATTATTTTTTAGTTGATAAATTGGTTGCCAATGGCCCAGCAGAAATATTTGCTAATTCTTTTTCAGATCATTCTTTAGTGTCATTTACATTAAAATTAAGTAGCACTTTAAAAAAGAGGTCCAGATGGCAATTTGATAAATCTTTATTACAAGACTTGACATGGTTAACAGAAACAAGAGGGTTTATTAAGGAATTCTTTCAGCTTAATTTAAATACGGCCCACTGTTTTCGGTCTGGGAGGCTTTTAAAGCTACTTTTAGAGGCCAGACTATATCATATAAGGCAAAAATGAATAACCAACGGAAACATAAGATTCAGGCATTACAGACTGCCGTGGAAAAGGCCAGACTAAAGGTAACCCTAACAGACAAACCAGAACCCATTATAAAAGCACAGCAGCAAGAGCTAGCTAGGGCTAAGGATAATTTGAAGGATTTCTTTTAACGGAGGAAATTACAGGGAGCAGGGCCTACCAGCAAAAGCTTTTCGAGGAAAGTCAGCAGATTGGCAGATTTCTGGCATGGTCTACGAAATCTCAAAAAGCTGCTCAATTAATTAGCCAAATTAAAAATTCATCAACAGGCATGCTAGAAGATGATAAATTGGCTATTGCTGAGGTCTTCCTGGCACATTTTAATCAAATCTATGCAGAAACACAGGGGTTAGAGGAAGCTGATTTAATGAATTATTTTTATACATTGGAGCTACCTCTGTTATCCCAGCAGCTCTCAGAGGCATTGAATGCTCAAATAGGAATTACAGAAGCTCAGTTAGTATTAAAATGTTTGCCCAATGCCAAAGCCAGTGGAGCAGACGGGATCCCTGTAGAAGTATATAAAGTATTTCAAGATGAATTACTTCCCTTTTTAGTAAAATTGTTTAATGAAATAAAAGATGGTACTGATATTCCCAAAAGTTTTAAGGAATCTGTGTTAATAGTTTTTCTGAAAAAAGATAAAGATCCTTGCGACCCTAGCTCTTATCGCCCCATTAGTCTGTTAAATTCTGATTATAAATGGTTTATGAAAATGTTGGCAAAAAGGATAGCTCCATGTGCACAACAACTGGTTCATACCGATCAAAATGGTTTTATCCCAGGACGTCTGATGGCATCTAATACATATATTTTAATGCAGGCCATAGATTATTTTTCTATTAATAAAACTAATGCGGTGATCATGATGATGGATGCCGAAAAGGCTTTTGATTTAGTAGATTGGAATGCTTTGTTTTTTATTCTTCAGAAGTTTGGTTTCCCTCTACAATTTTTACAGATGCTAAAAAAAGTCTATAGCTGTGCAGAAGCCAAAATCATTATTAATGGGTCGGAAGCCGGCAAGATTATTATTAAACACGGCACTCGTCAGGGATGCCTGCTATCCCCCCTCCTGTTTTCTTTGTTCATGGAACCCTTAGCTGTGAGGATTCGCAAAAACTTAATGATCTTGCCTCCTATTGCTGAGATGGCAAAGATTAAGCTTTATGCAGATGATATTATTTTATATCTGAAGGCTGGGGCTAACAATGTGCAGAATGCGTTGGATGAAATTCCAAAGTTTACACAGGTTGGCGGATATAAAGTCAATCAAGCAAAAACCGAAATTTTAACATTCAATGTGACTCCTTCGGATATCCCAGCTTCTATTCAGCTAAAACCACCGCATCCAGTTAGATATCTGGGGCTAAACTTTACAAATGATTTTGGCCAATTATTTTTTGGGAATTATACTAATATGCTCACAAAAGTGAAAAAGCTACTAGATAAATGGTCTTTGCTTCAATTGTCCTTAATAGGGAGGATTTCCATGGTTAAAATGTCGGTGCTTCCATTGTTTTTGTTTCTTTTTATTAATCTTCCCTTGAAAATCCAGAATAATTATTTTAAGGAGCTGGATCAAATAATTAGAAAATTTGTATGGAATAATAAACATACCAGGGTTAAGATAACCACATTGCAATTGGATGTAACATCAGGAGTATTGGCACTCCCACATTTTTCAACTTATTGTCATGCTACTTTAGCTAATTTACTTTCCCAATTAGGCGAGGAAAATTCAGTGTTTGATAATTTCTTATTGATACTTATGTTGAACGAAAGTGCTATAGGACTCCCTGTGTTTCTACGACTAGCAAAACTCCCTAAGAAAACAAGATACAAGGTGATACTCACACTGGTTGCAAGAACTCAGTTATTTTTTAAGTCACGAGATATCCCTGCATTCCATGCATATACCCCTATACAGGATTGTGTAGTAGGAGGTCTTATACTGTCTAGAGGGCTTTATCAGATCTGGCAAACAATGGGCTATTCCCGGCTCGGAGATTTTTATAACTACGAAACATTAACTCCCTGGGAAACTGTCCGTATGCAGGCTACTACAGTGACTGCCGCTCTCTCTCTGAGTTTTCTACAAATAGTTAATTTTTTTTACAATAATTATTCATTGTTGGGCGATTCGGTATATCAAATCGCTAAGCAGATGCTGAATAAAATGCTAGGAGTTTGCTGGTATCAGCTACTTCGGCAAAAGGCCAACTCTGAAGAGATTTTGTCGAAAGAGCTTCAAAAAATCTACTCAGAGACGGGTTGTAAATTTAACACCAAAGAATGGAAACAGCTTAGCGAATTATCGAATAAAGCATTTAGAGGCGCTAATTACAAAAGAATGAACTTTTTATCAAGATGGTTATTATATTATACACCCCTGAGATTGTCTAAAATGTTTCAAGCAAGCCCGAATCAATGTTTTCGATGTAACAAAGAGGGTGATGGTGGATGGCTGCATATATTTTACGAATGTAATAATTTACAGCAATATTGGAAGGGGGTTTTTGCCGAAATCTCTCAGATTTTATCCCTACCAATTGAGCCATCAGCCATGCTGGTGTTATTCGACTCTTCTGGAGAAGTTAAATGTTTTACGAAATTTCAGCAGTACTTTATTTTAATTGCTATTACAGTTGCGAGGTCACTTATTCTTCAAAATTGGAGAACTAATATAACACCCAGCATCGAGCACTGGTTTAATAAAACGAGCAGGACCTGCAGGTTAGAGGAGGCCTATGCTAAACGTATAGGAGCAACTGTTAGATTCAGGGGTATTTGGCGAAATTTCACTTGCGATGGGGTGGCAGAGTATAGCTGATTATAAGGTTTAGGTCCATACTGTCCTTAACAGCACAATGCACTTTAAAGAATGTATGATATTGAAATACTATAATTCTTTTTTTTCACACAATGTACTTTGCACTTTTGAAATGGATAAAGATATATCAGCTGCTATATATAGCGGTATTTTATACAAGAATTTCATTCATTGTGATTCGCTATTTTAGACCAGTATGTAATGGATAGAATTTTTGGGAGTATGATTTGCTATTTCAGACTAGTATGTAATGGATAGAATTTTAGGGAGCATGATTCGTTATTTTAGACTAGTATGTAATGGATAGAATTTTAGGGAGTATGATTCGTTATTAGCCATCTTATAACTGGGGACCATTAAGAATTCTGTTTTATATTCTTCTGAGAAGATCTACTATGATTCTATTACGGAATGGGTTTTTATAATTGCTGCTAATTAAGATTTATCAATTTTTGGTCTGTTATTGTTCTATAAGTTATTTATTACCCACGCTTTTTAGATGTCATTAAGTCTAGGGGGTCGATTCCGATGTCGGCCGGAAGCGCACCTAACAGTATTCGTCCGGAAAAAATACCAGCCGAACGCGTGTTTTCCGACCGACTCGAACACTCTACCGAACGAACAAGTACGATGCGCATAACAGCCCAGATTCCGAGCGAGCCGTACTCACCCATTTCAGCTCCTGTTCCCCGCCCGAGCCGGATCCGTAAACGCCGAATCGAGTCGCACGGAACCAAATACACAGCACCTTCCGGCCGGACTAGTACGATGCGTCTTCCGTACGCGCCGAACTCGTCGATACGTCCGGCACGTATGAGCATCCGGGAGAGCTGCACATAAGCTCCGATTCGTGCCACAAGACGATCCACGGCGACGAGACGAACAAGCCAGCGACGAGTACGAGTCGAAGCCACGAGAAAGACGAACGAGACGAACCAACCATGAATCCCATCGCGCATGTCCTACCAATACTCTACATCTATTACCGGGACTGGTACGGACGCGTACGGCGCAGATGGTAAATCAAACACCCACAACACAAACAAACGACACATACCCGAAATATGTCACACACACATAGGGATGCACAAATGACGTACACTAGCAACAGCAGAACCATAGGGGCGGGATGGCCATCACCAATGCCATACACACCCATAGGGGGATGGATGCCTGCCACTACTGCCATCCCCACCCATAGGGGGATGGATGCCTACCACTAACACCACCCCCACTCAGGGTGGGCTGGATGCCTACCACTACTACCATCCCCACCCATAGGGGGCTGGATGGCTGTCACTAACACCACCCCCACTCAGGGTGGGCTGGATGCCTACCACTAACACCACCCCTACTCAGGGTGGGCTGGATGCCTGTCACTACTGCCATCCCCACCCATAGGGGGATGGATGCCTACCACTAACACCACCCCCACTCAGGGTGGGCTGGATGCCTACCACTACTACCATCCCCACTCATGGGGGGCTGGATGCCTACCACTACTACCATCCCCACTCATGGGGGGCTGGATGCCTGCCACTACTGCCATCCCCACCCATAGGGGGATGGATGCCTACCACTAACACCACCCCCACTCAGGGTGGGCTGGATGCCTACCACTACTACCATCCCCACTCATGGGGGCTGGATGCCTGCCACTACTACCATCCCCACTCATGGGGGGCTGGATGCCTACCACTACTACCATCCCCACTCATGGGGGGCTGGATGCCTACTACTACTACCATTCCCACTCATGGGGGGCTGGATGCCTACCACTACTACCATCCCCACTCATGGGGGGCTGGATGCCTGCCACTACTGCCATCCCCACCCATAGGGGGATGGATGCCTAGCACTAACACCACCCCCACTCAGGGTGGGCTGGATGCCTACCACTACTACCATCCCCACTCATGGGGGGCTGGATGCCTGCCACTACTACCATCCCCACTCATGGGGGCTGGATGCCTACCACTACTACCATCCCCACTCATGGGGGGCTGGATGCCTACCACTACTACCATCCCCACTCATGGGGGCTGGATGCCTACCACTAACACCACCCCTACTCAGGGTGGGCTGGATGCCTGTCACTACTGCCATCCCCACCCATAGGGGGATGGATGCCTACCACTAACACCACCCCCACTCAGGGTGGGCTGGATGCCTACCACTACTACCATCCCCACTCATGGGGGGCTGGATGCCTACCACTACTACCATCCCCATTCATGGGGGCTGGATGCCTACCACTACTACCATCCCCACTCATGGGGGCTGGATGCCTACCACTACTACCATCCCCACTCATGGGGGCTGGATGCCTGCCACTACTGCCATCCCCACCCATAGGGGGATGGATGCCTACCACTAACACCACCCCCACTCAGGGTGGGCTGGATGCCTACCACTACTACCATCCCCACTCATGGGGGGCTGGATGCCTGCCACTACTACCATCCCCACTCATGGGTGGCTGGATGCCTACCACTACTACCATCCCCACTCATGGGGGCTGGATGCCTACCACTACTACCATCCCCACTCATGGGGGCTGGATGCCTATCACTACTACCATCCCCACTCATGGGGGCTGGATGCCTGCCACTACTGCCATCCCCACCCATAGGGGGATGGATGCCTACCACTAACACCACCCCCACTCAGGGTGGGCTTGATGCCTACCACTAACACCACCCCTACTCAGGGTGGGCTGGATGCCTGTCACTACTGCCATCCCCACCCATAGGGGGATGGATGCCTACCACTAACACCACCCCCACTCAGGGTGGGCTGGATGCCTACCACTACTACCATCCCCACTCATGGGGGGCTGGATGCCTACCACTACTACCATCCCCACTCATGGGGGGCTGGATGCCTACCACTACTACCATCCCCACTCATGGGGGGCTGGATGCCTGCCACTACTGCCATCCCCACCCATAGGGGGATGGATGCCCACCACTAACACCACCCCCACTCAGGGTGGGCTGGATGCCTACCACTACTACCATCCCCACTCATGGGGGCTGGATGCCTGTCACTACAACCACCCCTACTCATAGGACGGGTAATGCATGACACAACTAGCATACTCCCACATAAGGACTGTCTGTAAATTACATCCCACCCCCAACACCATGACAAGCGTGTGTGGTCTGTGTCAAATGCATACAACACTGAACATGACATTGAACATACAATGTGACCCCCTAACACATGTGTCACACATAATTGTGTGTGTGGCCTACACAATGCAAGCAGACCATGACCACTGTGGCAATGGGGCCCAAAGCCCCATCACCACAGTGCCCAAAAGGTAAGTGTGTGTGCCCCATAGCTGAAGCACATTTTGAACAGTGTGGCAATGGGGCCCAAAGCCCCATCACCACAGTGCCCAAAAGGTAAGTGTGTGCTCCATAGCTGAAGCACATTTTGAACAGTGTGGCCCAAAGCCCCATCACCACAGTGCCCAAAAGGTAAGTGTAGTCCTGGTAAAAGCTGCAAAAACAAAACTGCAGGGATTATTCCTGGCCACACAACACCAAACACTACAGTGGCATTGTAGTGCTTGTGTCCCATAGCAACATAGATTGTGTGAGGCAAGCAGTGCAGTGCCAATGACACATCGTTCTGGTCATGTGCACACAAACATCAGCCATGGGGGCCCACATTGTCTACATTCACAAATAACACAATGACAGAAGTGAGCATCATAATGCAGACCCACATATCTGCACCAATGGACACACAACTGTAGATATCCTGTGGAGACTGTAGATGTCAGGTGAACAAATACCATACCATGGCAGCAATGGGACATTCTAACCATGATCAATGTGCTGACTGATGACCTAGCAGTCCCAGGGCCAGCAGGGGAAAGCCAACAAACAACATACAGCCAATGGCAAACTAAAGATATGCCAATGCAGTGGTGCAAATGCACAAACACAAACAGGCAGACTCACACTGCATATCATACACAACATGTGAGGGGGTTGTGTGCCAGTGTCCCCAGGCAAACACACAACACATGAGGAGGCCAGATTCACTAATACACAGATGTCAACACAGTCACATACAAAAGTAACTCATGGATTGGATTCCCCTATGTGGGCAAACAGGCATTGTGAGATGAGAGGGAGCCCAAATTACACATGTCACACAAGCTTGTAGGAACAGCAACAAACACAGCAAGAGGCAGAACCACCACAGCACTCCCCCAGGGACCCCACATTGTGGTGACACTAGCCTGCATGACAATCACACTGTGATGACAAAGGTAGATGTCATCCACACTGTGAACCACAGCCATGTGTCCTGAGCAACAAACTACCATCACACCTATACAAGCACAAAGCACTCAGCATGGCCTGCCAGCCAAGGAAAATATGGAGGTAGTGCCCCAGCCGTGCAACAACTCACATTTGCACACACTCAACGCCACACACCTTGAACCCCAACAATGTGCAGCAGTGAAGCTCACATGGACTGCTGACATTGCACATGCACCCATGACAATCCCAGGGGTGGTGGGGGAAATAAGGTGCAGAAACACATCACACATGGCCAGTCAACAATACTTGTGAATGTCTGACACACTGCACAGTATGCCGTACATGGGCATGACGTGAAATCCACCCCAAACAATGGGATCCTGGCCATAGTCACACACCAATGAAGAAGCCAAGCTGACCCACAAAGGACACACATAGACAACTCCCAACATTGCAGCTCTGACCCTGAGGAGTGGCAGCAGTCACACACACAACGTGTCACAATCACTGAAAGCATACACAAACAGAAAATTACATTACTCGTGTAACCAACAAGTGCCAAGAGGAATCCTGACTGTGTCCCATCTGCGTTTGCCCACATCCCCAGCCCTGACAACAAAGACAACTAGGGATGACAACCTCATGAACATTTGTTTGCCATGCACCCACATCCCGGAGAAACCAGGTCCAAGATGCTGGATGAACACAGAACAACTCAGCAAGCATCACAAACAGGAACATCCGTAGGGACACAGCCTGTGTAGGAAAAGGAGAAGGGAACACGCACAGACATGCCTACACAACACACAACACGGGCACAGCCTATATCACGGAATCACGCACTGCCATGAGGGCACTCCACTCCTGTGGAAGGTCAGCTGTGCCAAACCTTGCCTGTGCACGACTCAAACATGTCAGCAGAACACTTGGTCAGTGAGTCAACAACTACAACACACTGAAGGCTCTGCTCATATCAGCCTGAGCACGGGAGTGTCACGTCAGTCATATGCATACACCCAAGACACGTGTCAAGCAACTTGCACTGTGTACACAGATGAGTCCTCCAAATTTGATGTGCTAAACTGCATGTCCATTGGAGACGGGCACACAGTCAGGGTACTAGGAACATTGGACAGTGGTAAGCCCAACAGATGTGCATCAGTGTAGGACAAAGATGGTAATCTACAAATGCTAAACGTACATCCCTGTGTCAAATGCTGAACATTACACCCTCAGACTGCAGCAAAGGATGCTATAGATCCAGACTAGATTAGGACACATATCCCATGGACCACATGGAGCCCATCACAGCAAAACTTCATTTACCTGATCTGAACACTATTACAACAGCAAATGCATGATTCTACACATCTACATCATGTACCTCCAAAGATTAACCACAAGTAAACAAAAAGAGGCTTTATTCAGCAAGTGTGCAACTCAAATCAAAAGTCCAAAATAAACTAAGGCCAATGGCCAGTCCAAATATACAGTCCCAACAGGGTGATGTGTGACAACTTGTCAACAATTGCTTGCCTGCACAGGTACGGACAGGGGACATCCCCCTTGGAGGGGCATACGAGGGGCAGGCCAGGCACCCCAGGGACAGGATCAGGGGATGCCAGAAGGAGGCAGTGAAGGGGAGGTGGGTGCAGGAGTGTCACCGGCAACTGCAGTGGAGGTGTCTGACTCAGGGGGCTGGCACCACCGCAGGGCTCAAGTCAGATGGTGTTGGTGCTGCAACCACTGCAGTGGGCTGGTCAGATGGAGTGGACTGGGTCCCCAATGCAGTGCCTGAGTCAGACGGGGTGGTTGTGGACTCCACCGCAGTGCATGACTCCAAGGTAGTGGAAGGGGGGCAGAAGAGCTGGGCAGGACAGAGGGGGGACACGGTCTCCACACCAGTGGCACAAACAGGCAGAGCATCTGGTTTGGGGGTGGAAGAGCAAGTGGCAGGGGGAGGGCCTAAGCAGTTTGGGGATGCAGTATCGGTGTGTGGGGGAACCTGGGGCAGGGTGTGGCGGTGGAACCTGTGGAGTGGTGGCCTGGGGGATGGAGGTGAGAGACTGGGTGGTTGACTTGCAGGGCGGTGGCGGGGTCTTGCTCTTCCGGGACCGGGGGACTTGCGGGTGGGGGGCTCACTCTGCCTGCGCCTGGGGGAGGGTGTCCGGGGGCGAGGGGCACTCCCCTCTGTGTGGGTGGACTTCCTCTTCCCCCGGTATGCTGGATCAGCGGGATTGGAGGGGAAGAGGCCGAGGTCACTGAGGAAGAGCTGCTGATCAGGTGGGGTTGCAGGTGAGGCAAGGGAAGGGGTCTTGGAGGGAGAGGATCTTGAGGATTGCGGAGTGACTGTGGTTGCCTGTGTGTGTGTGTGTTCCCCATCCCCTCTTGTCTGTGGTATCAGTCCCCTGAGGATGCTTGTGTGCACGTCTTGCCTTTCTCTTGGGTGTGTCTGTGCTGCTCGTGTCTGTGTGTTTGGGTGACTGTGCAGGTGTGCAAGTGCTTTGGACAGGTAGGGGGCAGGAAGTGTGGATGGGGCAGAGATGGGAGGGGTGAGGGACTGTTGGAGGAGGGACACTGCTGCCATCAGGGAGGAGTCCATGGACTTATTGCTCCTCTGTAGGGCAGACATACCCGTCGAGATGCCCTCCATGAACGACACCAGCTGTGTCAACAGAGTGGTGTGTGCATGGAGGACACTCAGCATTGCTGTCTGCCCTACATGGAGCTGCCGAAGGAGGTACACAGACTCCTCACTCAGGGCAGCAGGGGACACAGGGGCAGGGGGTGCAGTGCCTGGCACGAAGGAGACACGCTCCCGAGTACGGGAGCCTCCACGGACCTCAGGAATGGGAGCCAATGGGAGGGCGGTAGTGGTGGTGGTGGCAGGGCCAGACAGACTAGCTGGCCTTTGGTGGCTGCTGAGACCCGCCTCCACAAGGGAGTCATCCTCCGAGCTGCTGTGGTCCTCAGCTGAGGTGGATGGTGCTGAGGACTCCTCGGTGTGGCTCCCTCGCCCTCTGTGCCACTGGCTCCCTCTGACCACTCGTCCGATGCTGACCCAGTCTGGCTCCGCTGCTCCTCCTGGTCCGTGGAGCTGTCCCCTCCTGTGGCCGTGGATGTATCTGCAAACAATTAGGGAAACAGACAAACATCAGTCACCTGCACTGACCGCACACACCACAGTAAGTACAGCACATTACAGAGCAAGCCCTGGCATCCTTAGTTGAACATTGCCTAAAGTCCCCACACAGATTCGGGGAAGCCAATTGTCAGTCTGATGGTCAACCATGGGACTCACACCCCTCCTGCCCTTGCACCCATCTGTCTGGTGCCTGTCTGATGGTAAGACCCCAGTGCGGACACATGCACCACCTACACAGTTGTTGGACATTGCAGGGAACACAGTGAAGTATGTGAACATGCACACATCACATCTCTTGCCACTGAGTCAGTGCAGGTGTCTGGATAAAGGGATGGCCAGAGTCTAAATAGAAATGCATGTGATGCATACCAGCACCAGACACCATGATGCACCCATGTCCGGATAGTCAATGCCACAATGGGGTGCATGTTGCACATGTCACTCCCCTGCAGGATCAGTCTCAGGAAGTTTAATGCCATGACACAGGAATGCGTGCAAAGTCATACATTACTGTCTCAAGTCACATGGCCATGGCAGCCAGCCAACAACAGTCTGCACTGTGTCACAATCCGAGGGCATGGGGAATGCAAGTTATGTGACTGACAAGTGCACATGTCCATCCCCCAAATACCACATCATCTGTACTACTATTTGTCCACGTCATACCAACTGGACATATGGGGGACATGAAACACAACTCTCTGAACATGAGCACCTCACAGTGTGCTGTTAATGACAATACAGCTGCCTGAAAGTCACAGTTGCAAACACCTGTGTGCACAGTCAAGTGATCAGACCCTATAAGTCACAGAAGTATCGTCTATCATAGTCACATCTCAGATGGCATGCAGAGCCCTAACCGATAAACATACCAGTAGTCCTGACAACGAAGACACAGCACAATGAGACAGAGGCAGACACCTGAGGGTACATTTCACTGATCACAACATGCCAGATGATACACGGGAGTGGGAGTACAGAGTGTATTGCATGGCCTGGAGTAGGCATGACTGTCCAGCTCCACCTGTAAGAGGGATGAGTCCTGGACAGTAGGCAGGTGGCTAAGCATGTGTGACACACTGGATACACATACTCCTGAGGCCCAAACATTGTTCCCACCAGCAGCATGGGTGTGTGCCAAATTCCCCAGGGACATGTGGTGAGTCAGAGCAGCAAGCGGACCACATATCAAAGTTACACCCAGATTACATGTCAGAACTTAGGCATTGTGTAAGCAATTGAGCCACCCATGAATCGCACAACATAGTCACGGGAACAAATGCTGTCCCCCACCTTGAGCAAAGCAAAATGCAATGACACAGTCCCCAAATTACACAATTTCCTGACTATAAGGGCCACACATATGCGTATCAGAGGAGAAGTGGGCATGTCACAAATGAGGGACATGGGTCCTGGACCACATGACTGATGTACTGTGGAAGTTTAACCAGGCCAGAGGAGGGCACATAGCATGTCAGACAAAGTGCACAGTGCAGTCATGGACACACCCCCTCCTTGATGCTGTCTGTCCTTCAGCTGCCCATCCAGGTCAGGGAAGACCACCGCCAGGATCCGGAGCATGTGGGGTGTCAGGGTCCGGTGTCCGCCCCTCCTGCGAGGAGGCGACAGCTTCAGCTGGACCCTTGCGATCCTCCGGGTCCAGCCACGAAGGTCCTGCCACCTCTTCTGGCAGTTGCGGATCCTGCGCCTGTAGACCCCCACGGATCTTACTTTCCAGGCGATAGTCAGCCAAATTTCTTGCTTCTGGTGGGCATCAACCTGTGAGGATGACAAAGTGAAAAGGCCATTACTACACATGCAACATATACGTGCATCACACAGTTGGATATACATGTCTCAATCACAGGGGCATATGATGTACACAGGCAGTCCAACAATGGCTATGAACAGTTTGCCAGCAGTCACTACATGGTATCATTGCATGGGAAGTAAACCTAGTTGGAATGCACTGTTACTGCACTGTACCAGTTCAGTGCATGTAACTACACACTTTGGGGTGTGACAACTACTCAGTGGGCATGCTAGCCAGTGGTGTGCACACTGAAAGCCCTGCTAGTCAGACAACATGCACAATTAGTGAGGCAGTGGACAGCACACTCACCTGCTCCCCTGGTTTTCCATACAGCTTGCTGTACTGTGGAAGGAGGCTGTCCAGCAGGGCCTGGTTCTCCTCAAGGCTGAAGGCTGGGGCTCTCTCCACAGTACGTGCCATTGCAGGAGCCAGAGGATGCATACACAGCAGCAGTGTTGGTGGCAGATGTTGTCCTGGTGCATGTAGTGCAGGCAAGTGAGCTCTCAGGGGAACAGCCAGCATTATATGTGTGCTGCAGGGGCAGATACTGTCCCATGTGTCCAAAGTGATAGGTCCAAGTCATTTGCATCTTCTGAATCTGACCAATCCATGGAATAGCAGCACTAATACACGCCCACAGCATCCTTCAAATCTTCAACTTCATGACACCCATGATTTTGCAACATTGTTGTGGCTGGCCAACTGAATTCACTGCATCAGACTCGTTGGAGCTTCGAAAACGCGTCCGTTGCCATGCCAGGCCCCAGCCAATGTGTGCGCACCGTTCGGTCCACTGCTGTACAACACGTATTTCGGGATACAACGCGTACCCGCACACATCATATGCAATGGGCCGGCCGGGCACACCGATCGGTCCATTGCTGTTCAACGCGTACCCGCTCACATCCAATGCAATGGGCCGTGCGGGCACACCGATCGGTCCATTGCTCTACAACGCGTACCCGCTCACATACAATGCAATGGGCCATGCGGGCACACCGATCGGTCCATTGCTCTACAACGCGTACCCGCTCACATACAATGCAATGGGCCGTGCGGGCACACCGATCGGTCCATTGCTCTACAACGCGTACCCGCTCACATACAATGCAATGGGCCGTGCGGGCACACCGATCGGTCCATTGCTGTACAACGCGCACCCGCTCACATACAATGCAATGGGCCGTGCGGGCACACCGATCGGTCCATTGCTGTACAACGCGTACCCGGGATACAACACGTACCCGCCAGATACAATGCAATGGGCCGTGCGGGCACACCGATCGGTCCATTGCTCTACAACGCATACCCGCTCACATACAATGCAATGGGCCGTGCAGGCACACCGATCGGTCTATTGCTCTACAACGGGTACCCGCTCACATACAATGCAATGGGCCGTGCGGGCACACCGATCGGTCCATTGCTGTACAACGCATACCCGCTCACATACAATGCAATGGGCCGTGCGGGCACACCGATCAGTCCATTGCTGTACAACGCGTACCCGGGATACAACGCGTACCCGCTCACATCCAATGCAATGGGCTTTGCGGGCACACCGATCGGTCCATTGCTGTACAACGCGTACCCGCTCACATACAATGCAATGGGCCGTGCGGGCACACTGATCGGTCCATTGCTCTACAACGTGTCCCTGGACAGGTCACACGCATATGTCACCATGCTGGTCACTGGTGAACCTATGCCAGCCACATATACTTTCCAGGGACTCAGGGGCACACCTACAATACCACACCCAGTCCACACTGTATCTAAGGCATGTGTGGCAGCATAACCTTATCTATGTATGGGGGTGAACATGTGGTTTTTGGGGTGGCATTTGGGGGCAGACACACCCAGGCTGTGCACGTGTTCATGGGGACAGGGTCCTTTGTGTGTTGTGCACCTGACCACTGTGGTGTGCAACTTTTCATTTTGGAGCATGTGTCATGGTCACATTTCCAGGTTGTGTATGTGTATGACATTCTCACATACCCCCAGGCTCACATGTGGGAAGGCATGTACGTCACAGGGTGGCCCATTGCCACAATAGTGATGTCCCTCCGCAGTCTGTGTGCATGTTGTGTTTCACATGTCTCTGACTCCATGTGCACAATGGGAGACAGTCTCCACATCCACGTGGTTTGTGCATGAACTTTGATGTTGTGTGTGTGTGTGTCACAGACGTCCATGTCTGTCCTGCAGAGGCTACAGGGGCCACTACCTGTGGGTGTCATGTTAGTTTTTCTGACGTGGACATGATACGCAATGTCATGCCAGTGTCCATGTGGCAAGACAGGGTCCCTGGGAATCTACCTGTCAATGAGCGGTGATGCCTGTGGAGCATCTGTCCAGACATGTCACTGTGGTATGTGTGTGGAACATGAGAGCAGTAAATGGGTACTGTGACACAGCCTAATGGTTTCCCATAGCACACCCTGGAACCTGTTGTCAACACTTGTTGAACAGAGATGTTAGATTATGTCCATGTAGGTGCCATATATGTCCATACAGAACGACACACACATCAAGTACTTGTGTTTGTTAATGATGTATCATGTGAAATTGAGTATGGTGAACGGCACATAGTTGGGGTGACTGACAATCTTGCTTTCTTCAACTATGCACTGCAGGGCTCCTGCTGTCCATCGACCATTCCCAGACCTGGCAACGATGGTGGAACGTGACAGCATCCGACGGTACTGCTTCACCAGGCAGCTGATTGAGGATTTGGCAGTGCGGTTGGACCCACATTTGCAGCCTGGCCGTCCGTATCGTACAGCGCTGACCCCCAAGGTGAAGGTGAAGGTGAAGGTGATGGCAGCCCTACACTTCTTTGCCACCGGTACCTTTCAACACACTGTGGCGACTGCCGGTGGGATGTCACAGACTATGTTCAGCCGTGTGCTACGCGATGTTTTGGGGGCAATGTTGAGATATCTGAACCAGTTCATCTATTTCCCAACACGTCAACGACTCACTGACGTCAAGAGTGACTTCTATGCCCTGGGGAGGATGCCACATGTAATTGGCTCCATTGATGGGACACATGTGGCTTTGATACCACCACAGGCACATGAGCAGGCATACCGGAACCGTAAACATTACCATTCGATCAATGCTCTGGTGGTATGTCTTGCAGATATGACCATCACACATGTGTGTGCCCGTTTCACAATCACTGAAAGCATACACAAACAGAAAATTACATTACTCGTGTAACCAACAAGTGCCAAGAGGAATCCTGACTGTGTCCCATCTGCGTTTGCCCACATCCCCAGCCCTGACAACAAAGACAACTAGGGATGACAACCTCATGAACATTTGTTTGCCATGCACCCACATCCCGGAGAAACCAGGTCCAAGATGCTGGATGAACACAGAACAACTCAGCAAGCATCACAAACAGGAACATCCGTAGGGACACAGCCTGTGTAGGAAAAGGAGAAGGGAACACGCACAGACATGCCTACACAACACACAACACGGGCACAGCCTATATCACGGAATCACGCACTGCCATGAGGGCACTCCACTCCTGTGGAAGGTCAGCTGTGCCAAACCTTGTCTGTGCACGACTCAAACATGTCAGCAGAACACTTGGTCAGTGAGTCAACAACTACAACACACTGAAGGCTCTGCTCATATCAGCCTGAGCACGGGAGTGTCACGTCAGTCATATGCATACACCCAAGACACGTGTCAAGCAACTTGCACTGTGTACACAGATGAGTCCTCCAAATTTGATGTGCTAAACTGCATGTCCATTGGAGACGGGCACACAGTCAGGGTACTAGGAACATTGGACAGTGGTAAGCCCAACAGATGTGCATCAGTGTAGGACAAAGATGGTAATCTACAAATGCTAAACGTACATCCCTGTGTCAAATGCTGAACATTACACCCTCAGACTGCAGCAAAGGATGCTATAGATCCAGACTAGATTAGGACACATATCCCATGGACCACATGGAGCCCATCACAGCAAAACTTCATTTACCTGATCTGAACACTATTACAACAGCAAATGCATGATTCTACACATCTACATCATGTACCTCCAAAGATTAACCACAAGTAAACAAAAAGAGGCTTTATTCAGCAAGTGTGCAACTCAAATCAAAAGTCCAAAATAAACTAAGGCCAATGGCCAGTCCAAATATACAGTCCCAACAGGGTGATGTGTGACAACTTGTCAACAATTGCTTGCCTGCACAGGTACGGACAGGGGACATCCCCCTTGGAGGGGCATACGAGGGGCAGGCCAGGCACCCCAGGGACAGGATCAGGGGATGCCAGAAGGAGGCAGTGAAGGGGAGGTGGGTGCAGGAGTGTCACCGGCAACTGCAGTGGAGGTGTCTGACTCAGGGGGGGCTGGCACCACCGCAGGGCTCAAGTCAGATGGTGTTGGTGCTGCAACCACTGCAGTGGGCTGGTCAGATGGAGTGGACTGGGTCCCCAATGCAGTGCCTGAGTCAGACGGGGTGGTTGTGGACTCCACCGCAGTGCATGACTCCAAGGTAGTGGAAGGGGGGGCAGAAGAGCTGGGCAGGACAGAGGGGGGGGACACGGTCTCCACACCAGTGGCACAAACAGGCAGAGCATCTGGTTTGGGGGTGGAAGAGCAAGTGGCAGGGGGAGGGCCTAAGCAGTTTGGGGATGCAGTATCGGTGTGTGGGGGAACCTGGGGCAGGGTGTGGCGGTGGAACCTGGGGAGTGGTGGCCTGGGGGATGGAGGTGAGAGACTGGGTGGTTGACTTGCAGGGCGGTGGCGGGGTCTTGCTCTTCCGGGACCGGGGGGACTTGCGGGTGGGGGGCTCACTCTGCCTGCGCCTGGGGGAGGGTGTCCGGGGGCGAGGGGCACTCCCCTCTGTGTGGGTGGACTTCCTCTTCCCCCGGTATGCTGGATCAGCGGGATTGGAGGGGAAGAGGCCGAGGTCACTGAGGAAGAGCTGCTGATCTGGTGGGGTTGCAGGTGAGGCAAGGGAAGGGGTCTTGGAGGGAGAGGATCTTGAGGATTGCGGAGTGACTGTGGTTGCCTGTGTGTGTGTGTGTTCCCCATCCCCTCTTGTCTGTGGTATCAGTCCCCTGAGGATGCTTGTGTGCACGTCTTGCCTTTCTCTTGGGTGTGTCTGTGCTGCTCGTGTCTGTGTGTTTGGGTGACTGTGCAGGTGTGCAAGTGCTTTGGACAGGTAGGGGGGCAGGAAGTGTGGATGGGGCAGAGGTGGGAGGGGTGAGGGACTGTTGGAGGAGGGACACTGCTGCCATCAGGGAGGAGTCCATGGACTTATTGCTCCTCTGTAGGGCAGACATACCCGTCGAGATGCCCTCCATGAACGACACCAGCTGTGTCAACAGAGTGGTGTGTGCATGGAGGACACTCAGCATTGCTGTCTGCCCTACATGGAGCTGCCGAAGGAGGTACACAGACTCCTCACTCAGGGCAGCAGGGGACACAGGGGCAGGGGGTGCAGTGCCTGGCACGAAGGAGACACGCTCCCGAGTACGGGAGCCTCCACGGACCTCAGGAATGGGAGCCAATGGGAGGGCGGTAGTGGTGGTGGTGGCAGGGCCAGACAGACTAGCTGGCCTTTGGTGGCTGCTGAGACCCGCCTCCACAAGGGAGTCATCCTCCGAGCTGCTGTGGTCCTCAGCTGAGGTGGATGGTGCTGAGGACTCCTCGGTGTGGCTCCCCTCGCCCTCTGTGCCACTGGCTCCCTCTGACCACTCGTCCGATGCTGACCCAGTCTGGCTCCGCTGCTCCTCCTGGTCCGTGGAGCTGTCCCCTCCTGTGGCCGTGGATGTATCTGCAAACAATTAGGGAAACAGACAAACATCAGTCACCTGCACTGACCGCACACACCACAGTAAGTACAGCACATTACAGAGCAAGCCCTGGCATCCTTAGTTGAACATTGCCTAAAGTCCCCACACAGATTCGGGAAGCCAATTGTCAGTCTGATGGTCAACCATGGGACTCACACCCCTCCTGCCCTTGCACCCATCTGTCTGGTGCCTGTCTGATGGTAAGACCCCAGTGCGGACACATGCACCACCTACACAGTTGTTGGACATTGCAGGGAACACAGTGAAGTATGTGAACATGCACACATCACATCTCTTGCCACTGAGTCAGTGCAGGTGTCTGGATAAAGGGATGGCCAGAGTCTAAATAGAAATGCATGTGATGCATACCAGCACCAGACACCATGATGCACCCATGTCCGGATAGTCAATGCCACAATGGGGTGCATGTTGCACATGTCACTCCCCTGCAGGATCAGTCTCAGGAAGTTTAATGCCATGACACAGGAATGCGTGCAAAGTCATACATTACTGTCTCAAGTCACATGGCCATGGCAGCCAGCCAACAACAGTCTGCACTGTGTCACAATCCGAGGGCATGGGGAATGCAAGTTATGTGACTGACAAGTGCACATGTCCATCCCCCAAATACCACATCATCTGTACTACTATTTGTCCACGTCATACCAACTGGACATATGGGGGACATGAAACACAACTCTCTGAACATGAGCACCTCACAGTGTGCTGTTAATGACAATACAGCTGCCTGAAAGTCACAGTTGCAAACACCTGTGTGCACAGTCAAGTGATCAGACCCTATAAGTCACAGAAGTATCGTCTATCATAGTCACATCTCAGATGGCATGCAGAGCCCTAACCGATAAACATACCAGTAGTCCTGACAACGAAGACACAGCACAATGAGACAGAGGCAGACACCTGAGGGTACATTTCACTGATCACAACATGCCAGATGATACACGGGAGTGGGAGTACAGAGTGTATTGCATGGCCTGGAGTAGGCATGACTGTCCAGCTCCACCTGTAAGAGGGATGAGTCCTGGACAGTAGGCAGGTGGCTAAGCATGTGTGACACACTGGATACACATACTCCTGAGGCCCAAACATTGTTCCCACCAGCAGCATGGGTGTGTGCCAAATTCCCCAGGGACATGTGGTGAGTCAGAGCAGCAAGCGGACCACATATCAAAGTTACACCCAGATTACATGTCAGAACTTAGGCATTGTGTAAGCAATTGAGCCACCCATGAATCGCACAACATAGTCACGGGAACAAATGCTGTCCCCCACCTTGAGCAAAGCAAAATGCAATGACACAGTCCCCAAATTATACAATTTCCTGACTATAAGGTCCACACATATGAGTATCAGAGGAGAAGTGGGCATGTCACAAATGAGGGACATGGGTCCTGGACCACATGACTGATGTACTGTGGAAGTTTAACCAGGCCAGAGGAGGGCACATAGCATGTCAGACAAAGTGCACAGTGCAGTCATGGACACACCCCTCCTTGATGCTGTCTGTCCTTCAGCTGCCCATCCAGGTCAGGGAAGACCACCGCCAGGATCCGGAGCATGTGGGGTGTCAGGGTCCGGTGTCCGCCCCTCCTGCGAGGAGGCGACAGCTTCAGCTGGACCCTTGCGATCCTCCGGGTCCAGCCACGAAGGTCCTGCCACCTCTTCTGGCAGTTGCGGATCCTGCGCCTGTAGACCCCCACGGATCTTACTTTCCAGGCGATAGTCAGCCAAATTTCTTGCTTCTGGTGGGCATCAACCTGTGAGGATGACAAAGTGAAAAGGCCATTACTACACATGCAACATATACGTGCATCACACAGTTGGATATACATGTCTCAATCACAGGGGCATATGATGTACACAGGCAGTCCAACAATGGCTATGAACAGTTTGCCAGCAGTCACTACATGGTATCATTGCATGGGAAGTAAACCTAGTTGGAATGCACTGTTACTGCACTGTACCAGTTCAGTGCATGTAACTACACACTTTGGGGTGTGACAACTACTCAGTGGGCATGCTAGCCAGTGGTGTGCACACTGAAAGCCCTGCTAGTCAGACAACATGCACAATTAGTGAGGCAGTGGACAGCACACTCACCTGCTCCCCTGGTTTTCCATACAGCTTGCTGTACTGTGGAAGGAGGCTGTCCAGCAGGGCCTGGTTCTCCTCAAGGCTGAAGGCTGGGGCTCTCTCCACAGTACGTGCCATTGCAGGAGCCAGAGGATGCATACACAGCAGCAGTGTTGGTGGCAGATGTTGTCCTGGTGCATGTAGTGCAGGCAAGTGAGCTCTCAGGGGAACAGCCAGCATTATATGTGTGCTGCAGGGGCAGATACTGTCCCATGTGTCCAAAGTGATAGGTCCAAGTCATTTGCATCTTCTGAATCTGACCAATCCATGGAATAGCAGCACTAATACACGCCCACAGCATCCTTCAAATCTTCAACTTCATGACACCCATGATTTTGCAACATTGTTGTGGCTGGCCAACTGAATTCACTGCATCAGACTCGTTGGAGCTTCGAAACGCGTCCGTTGCCATGCCAGGCCCCAGCCAATGTGTGCGCACCGTTCGGTCCACTGCTGTACAACACGTATTTCGGGATACAACGCGTACCCGCACACATCATATGCAATGGGCCGGCCGGGCACACCGATCGGTCCATTGCTGTTCAACGCGTACCCGCTCACATCCAATGCAATGGGCCGTGCGGGCACACCGATCGGTCCATTGCTCTACAACGCGTACCCGCTCACATACAATGCAATGGGCCATGCGGGCACACCGATCGGTCCATTGCTCTACAACGCGTACCCGCTCACATACAATGCAATGGGCCGTGCGGGCACACCGATCGGTCCATTGCTCTACAACGCGTACCCGCTCACATACAATGCAATGGGCCGTGCGGGCACACCGATCGGTCCATTGCTGTACAACGCGTACCCGCTCACATACAATGCAATGGGCCGTGTGGGCACACCGATCGGTCCATTGCTGTACAACGCGTACCCGGGATACAACGCGTACCCGCTCACATACAATGCAATGGGCCGTGCGGGCACACCGATCGGTCCATTGCTGTACAACGCGTACCCGGGATACAACACGTACCCGCTCAGATACAATGCAATGGGCCGTGCGGGCACACCGATCGGTCCATTGCTCTACAACGCATACCCGCTCACATACAATGCAATGGGCCGTGCAGGCACACCGATCGGTCTATTGCTCTACAACGGGTACCCGCTCACATACAATGCAATGGGCCGTGCGGGCACACCGATCGGTCCATTGCTGTACAACGCATACCCGCTCACATACAATGCAATGGGCCGTGCGGGCACACCGATCAGTCCATTGCTGTACAACGCGTACCCGGGATACAACGCGTACCCGCTCACATCCAATGCAATGGGCTTTGCGGGCACACCGATCGGTCCATTGCTGTACAACGCGTACCCGGGATACAACGCGTACCCGCTCACATACAATGCAATGGGCCGTGCGGGCACACTGATCGGTCCATTGCTCTACAACGTGTCCCTGGACAGGTCACACGCATATGTCACCATGCTGGTCACTGGTGAACCTATGCCAGCCACATATACTTTCCAGGGACTCAGGGGCACACCTACAATACCACACCCAGTCCACACTGTATCTAAGGCATGTGTGGCAGCATAACCTTATCTATGTATGGGGGTGAACATGTGGTTTTTGGGGTGGCATTTGGGGGCAGACACACCCAGGCTGTGCACGTGTTCATGGGGACAGGGTCCTTTGTGTGTTGTGCACCTGACCACTGTGGTGTGCAACTTTTCATTTTGGAGCATGTGTCATGGTCACATTTCCAGGTTGTGTATGTGTATGACATTCTCACATACCCCCAGGCTCACATGTGGGAAGGCATGTACGTCACAGGGTGGCCCATTGCCACAATAGTGATGTCCCTCCGCAGTCTGTGTGCATGTTGTGTTTCACATGTCTCTGACTCCATGTGCACAATGGGAGACAGTCTCCACATCCACGTGGTTTGTGCATGAACTTTGATGTTGTGTGTGTGTGTGTCACAGACGTCCATGTCTGTCCTGCAGAGGCTACAGGGGCCACTACCTGTGGGTGTCATGTTAGTTTTTCTGACGTGGACATGATACGCAATGTCATGCCAGTGTCCATGTGGCAAGACAGGGTCCCTGGGAATCTACCTGTCAATGAGCTGTGATGCCTGTGGAGCATCTGTCCAGACATGTCACTGTGGTATGTGTGTGGAACATGAGAGCAGTAAATGGGTACTGTGACACAGCCTAATGGTTTCCCATAGCACACCCTGGAACCTGTTGTCAACACTTGTTGAACAGAGATGTTAGATGATGTCCATGTAGGTGCCATATATGTCCATACAGAACGACACACAAATCAAGTACTTGTGTTTGTTAATGATGTATCATGTGAAATTGAGTATGGTGAACGGCACATAGTTGGGGTGACTGACAATCTTGCTTTCTTCACCTATGCACTGCAGGGCTCCTGCTGTCCATCGACCATTCCCAGACCTGGCAACGATGGTGGAACGTGACAGCATCCGACGGTACTGCTTCACCAGGCAGCTGATTGAGGATTTGGCAGTGCGGTTGGACCCACATTTGCAGCCTGGCCGTCCGTATCGTACAGCGCTGACCCCCAAGGTGAAGGTGATGGCAGCCCTACACTTCTTTGCCACCGGTACCTTTCAACACACTGTGGCGACTGCCGGTGGGATGTCACAGACTATGTTCAGCCGTGTGCTACGCGATGTTTTGGGGGCAATGTTGAGATATCTGAACCAGTTCATCTATTTCCCAACACGTCAACGACTCACTGACGTCAAGAGTGACTTCTATGCCCTGGGGAGGATGCCACATGTAATTGGCTCCATTGATGGGACACATGTGGCTTTGATACCACCACAGGCACATGAGCAGGCATACCGGAACCGTAAACATTACCATTCGATCAATGCTCTGGTGGTATGTCTTGCAGATATGACCATCACACATGTGTGTGCCCGTTTCCCGGTTCGGCACACGATGCCTACGTGATGAGGAGTAGTCGCATCCCGAGGATGATGTCACAGATGCCGAACCAGCGTGCCTGGCTTGTTGGTGTGTACTGACTTTGTACCATTGTGTGTGTTCTGCTATGTTGTTTTCCGCACACCATTTTCAAATCGGCTAATGTGCAATTGTCTGTCTGTAGGTGACTCGGGATACCCCAACATGCCGTGGTTGCTGACACCCCTCAGGAACCCTGTGACACCAGCCCAGATGCGCTACAATGAGGCACATGGTCGGACGAGGAGGGTGATTGAGCGGACCTTTGGTCTCCTGAAGAGCCGCTTCCGCTGCCTGGACAAGACAGGAGGGGCCCTCCCATATGCCCCAGCAAAGGTGTGCAAGATTGTCATCGTCTGCTGCATGCTACACAACCTGGCAGTGCGGAAGGAGTTGCCTCTCATCCTGGATGACGATGACCAACGTCCGCCACCTGTGGAAGATCCTGGCCTGGGTCACGATGCCAGTGAAGAAGATGATGATGATGATGGTGATGTCCGCACACAGCTCATCACAAACTTCTTCAGCTGAATGTGAGTCTCCAGAGGGTTGTAATGTCAATGATTTGAGTTTGCATGATATGTGTGTGTGTGGTGCTCTGGTGCTGTTTGAGTGTGGCCATGTGCTACTTGACTGGATGCGTGCAGCGATGTGTCCGTGCAGGTGGTCTGTACTGCCCAACAGTGTTGACATGCTAACTTGGTTTTGTGTAGTTATCTCGTGACATGTATTAGACATGAGTATTGCCGTTCTGTGCTGTTCTTCAGTGGTTTTGACTGTGTGTCATGTCTGTCCTTCACAGGGTGCTGCCGGAGTTGTTTGATCAACTTGGATCCCACGAATCCATGATTCAACTTCCAAGGAGGAAGCAGTCGTTTCCCTACAGGTGATGTGCCACACACCCTGGACTTTCTATCTTCTGCACTTTTTGACTTTGTGGCCACAGCCAGGTTGGATTAGCTAGCATTTGTAGTGGAAACAACATGTTGCAAATGTGTAATAAACCTGTGCTTCACTTTGGGATGTGCGTTGTCTGTGGTCACACATCTGACTGACATTTGCTTACTGCACCTGTAGTCTAGTTGACAGACTGTGACTAGGTGGCGTGTCTGTGCAGTCCACTGTATTTAGTTGCAACATCAGTATAGGTGATGAGTCTGATGGCCCTGGTGTGTATGTGTTGTGTGGCCCTAGTGGTGTGTCTCCCTCATATGTGTCACGTCGCCATGACTGACATGACGGTGTTGGACTTGCTGTAGCAGTTAGCATGCACAGTGTCATTTTTCTGATCACCATCTCCATGACAGAGAGCACGTTGGAATCACAACAGAGGCAGATATGGTGTATTGGTGAGTTTATTTACATACAGGTGTGAGAATGGTGCACAGGATGGTGGGTGCTGTACATAGAAATTGGAATCCAAAGTTCCCATGTGATTCGGAAGTCTTGGTAGCTGAAATGTCCAGAGTAAAGTCCACGGTCATCTGATGAATTTGGCCAACTAGAGCTCCCCATGTCATGTGGGAGAGTTGGGTTGGTTTCGACAGGGCGTGCAGTTTGCACACAGAGGAAAAGTTCCAGAACAGGTGTTGGCTTCCTGGGGGATGTAGATGGCCATCGGCCTCTCAGTTTGGCCTCCTCGGACGGCCCCTCTTCTTGGGGGGACCCTCAGGTGCAGGCTGCGGCGGTGCAGGGGACTCTCTGCCAGAGTCCTCCTCCCTCCCTGTAGCATTTGCAGTTGTTTCAGCAGCAGATGTTGTGGGCACACAGGGAGGTGAGGCCATGTTGGTGCTGATCTGGCGGAGGCATGTCAGTATGTCCCTATGCACCGCTGTCAGTTGTTCCAATGTGTCCCACTTGGACTCCATGCCAGACATGTGTGTCTCGACACGTGACATGTGTGTCTCAACACGGGACATGTGGGAGTCCAAGCGGGCATGATGGGCAGCCTGCTGCTGTTGTATGTCCTTGAGGATCCCCACTACCTGGCTGACCTCTCCGGTGCTAGTCTGGTACGCATCCGCGATGCGTGCCAGTTGTGGGTCATCATGCAGTCCAAACCCCTCTGCAAAGAGCGACCTATGTCTACCACCCCTCCCACCACCCCTGGCGACACGTGCAGGACCTGCGGTGGCACGCACAGGTGACCGTGGGCCCACTTGGGTGTTGTTCCTGGGCTCGTTGTCACCAGCTCCAGTTTGGGTCTGGGTCCCTGCGCTGTTGTCATCTGTGGTCCTTGGTCTGTCCGTGTTGGCAGGGGTGGCCTGTGTGTTGGCAGTTGTTGGAGGGGTGGGTGCAGGGGTGCAGATGTTGGTCCTACTGGTGCTGCATGATGACTCACACCGGAGGGTCCAGCTGGTTCTTCGCCATCCGAGGAGTGCAGAGGCTGATCCACACCAGTGAGCTCAGTGTTCCCCAGAGCCTGGGACAGGGACTCCTCCTCGTCTGCTGCTGTGTCCCCATCATCACCTGTTTTGGGGAGAGACATAGATTGTATGTTATGTTTCTACTGGCATCAATTGTTCAAACACCTGACAGTTGTGACTGTACCTCTGGATGTGGGCCTGGACATTGCATTCTCCTAAATTGTGACAGTCAGAGAGTGATATTGGTGTAGCACATTGTCCTGCCAACCTGTGGCATGTCAATGTGAATGTTGAGGTGTGTGCATGACCAGCATTGGTGGTATTTGCTTGCCATCCGGGCCTCCTTCTCCCCCAGCCCAGTTATCCCACCATGAAGCGTGCTTCCATTGCAGGGAGTGCAAGTTGTCTTTCAGGATGTCAGTCAGTGGTGTCCTGCTGTTGGTTGTTGCACAGTTCCCAGCAGGGCCTTGTGCTCCCCCAGCAGTACCCAGTGTCAGCCATCTTGTGAGTCCTTTTCCACTCCCTGTGATGTGAGCATGGTTCAGGGTGGTGTTGATGGGCCACTTGTGAGGCTGACCAACATCTGTGACTACCACTCCCATCATGCTGTTGCCTCCACCCCCTTCCCAGCATGCCCAACCTTCCTTCCTTTTGACTCTGCTTCCCTGTGGGGTGGGGTGCCTGTGCTGACAGGATGGCTGGGAGTGTTGTCCTGGCAGTTGTTTGGCTACAAGTCCCAGGAGTGTCCCTGTGCTTCACACAGCATAACCCAGGGTGGTGGTTCTTTGTGGGATCTTCAGTTAGGATGTGAGGCATTGCATTCTCCCAGGTGGGTTATGTGGAGTTAGTGTTGAGGGGGTGTGTGAGTGGAGGTGCTTGTAACTATGGTCAGTGCTGTGAGTCCTCCTTCCCACCCAGCCAGATATCCCACCATGGAACGTGCTTCCATTGCAGGGAGTGCAAGTTGTCTTTCAGGATATCAGTCAGTGGTGTCCTGCTGTTGGTTGTTGCACAGTTCCCAGCAGGGCCTTGTGCTCCCCCCAGCAGTACCCAGTGTCAGCCATCTTGTGAGTCCTTTTCCACTCCCTGTGATGTGAGCATGGTTCAGGGTGGTGTTGATGGGCCAATTGTGAGGCTGACGACATCTGTGACTACCACTCCCATCATGCTGTTGCCTCCACCCCCCTTCCCAGCTTGCCCATCCTTCCTTCCTTTTGACTCTGCTTCCCTGTGGGGTGGGGGGCCTGTGCTGACAGGATGGCTGGGAGTGTTGTCCTGGCAGTTGTTTGGCTACAAGTCCCAGGAGTGTCCCTGTGCTTCACACAGCATAACCCAGAGTGGTGGTTCTTTGTGGGATCTTCAGTTAGGATGTGAGGCATTGCATTCTCCCAGGTGGGTTACGTGGATGTAGTGTTGAGGGGGTGTGTGAGTGGAGGTGCTTGTAACTATGGTCAGTGCTGTGAGTCCTCCTTCCCACCCAGCCAGATATCCCACCATGGAACGTGCTTCCATTGCAGGGAGTGCAAGTTGTCTTTCAGGATGTCAGTCAGGGGTGTCCTGCTGTTGGTTGTTGCACAGTTCCCAGCAGGGCCTTGTGCTCCCCCCAGCAGTACCCAGTGTCAGCCATCTTGTGAGTCCTTTTCCACTGCCTGTGATGTGAGCATGGTTCAGAGTGGTGTTGATGGGCCAATTGTGAGGGTGACCAATATCTGTGCCTACAACTCCCATCCTGCTATTGCCTACACCCCCTTCCCAGCATGCCCATACTTCCTTCCTTTTGAGTGGACTTCAGTGTGTGTGAGTGTGACAGCAATGGCAAGATGGCTGGCAGTGTGGTCCTGTTGTTTGTTGGTGCCCAGTTCCCAGCAGGGCCTTGTGCTCCCCCAGCAGTACCCAGTGTGATCCATCTTGTGAGTCCTTTTCCACTCCCTGTGATGTGAGCATGGTTCAGGGTGGTGTTGATGGGCCAATTGTGAGGCAGACCAATATCTGTGACTACCACTCCCATCATGCATTTGCCTACACCCCCCTTCCCAGCATGCCCATACTTCCTTCCTTTTGAGTGGACTTCACTGTGTGTGAGTGTGACAGCAATGGCAAGATGGCTGGCAGTGTGGTCCTGTTGTTTGTTGGTGCCCAGTTCCCAGCAGGGCCTTGTGCTCCCCACAACTGTGGTCAGTGTCAGACATCTTTGAAGTGGCTTTTGACTCCCTGTGAGGTGTGCATGCTTCAGTGCTAACTTGCTGGGCCATGTGGGTGTGAGATGTTGATCTGTGACTACCACTCCCATCATGCTATTGCCTCCACCCCCTTCCCAGCATGCCCATCCTTCCTTCCTTTTGACTCTGCTTCCCTGTGGGGTGGGGTGCCTGTGCTGACAGGATGGCTGGGAGTGTTGTCCTGGCAGTTTTTGGCTACAAGTCCCAAGAGTGTCCCTGTGCTTCACACAGCATAACCCAGGGTGGTGGTTCTTTGTGGGATCTTCAGTTAGGATGTGAGGCATTGCATTCTCCCAGGTGGGTTATGTGGAGTTAGTGTTGAGGGGGTGTGTGAGTGGAGGTGCTTGTAACTATGGTCAGTGCTGTGAGTCCTCCTTCCCACCCAGCCAGATATCCCACCATGGAACGTGCTTCCATTGCAGGGAGTGCAAGTTGTCTTTCAGGATGTCAGTCAGTGGTGTCCTGCTGTTGGTTGTTGCACAGTTCCCAGCAGGGCCTTGTGCTCCCCCAGCAGTACCCAGTGTCAGCCATCTTGTGAGTCCTTTTCCACTCTCTGTGATGTGAGCATGGTTCAGAGTGGTGTTGATGGGCCAATTGTGAGGGTGACCAATATCTGTGCCTACAACTCCCATCCTGCTATTGCCTACACCCCCCTTCCCAGCATGCCCATACTTCCTTCCTTTTGATTGGACTTCACTGTGTGTGAGTGTGACAGCAATGGCAAGATGGCTGACAGTGTGGTCCTGTTGTTTGTTGGTGCCCAGTTCCCAGCAGGGCCTTGTGCTCCCCCAGCAGTACCCAGTGTGAGCCATCTTGTGAGTCCTTTTCCACTCCCTGTGATGTGAGCATGGTTCAGGGTGGTGTTGATGGGCCAACTGTAAGGCTGACCAATATCTGTGACTACCACTCCCATCATGCTATTGCCTACACCCCCCTTCCCAGCATGCCCATACTTCCTTCCTTTTGAGTGGACTTCACTGTGTGTGAGTGTGACAGCAATGGCAAGATGGCTGACAGTGTGGTCCTGTTGTTTGTTGGTGCCCAGTTCCCAGCAGGGCCTTGTGCTCCCCACAGCAGTACCCAGTGTCAGCCATCTTGTCAGTTGTTTTCCACTCCCTGTGATGTGAGCATGGTTCAGAGTGGTTGGTGTTGATGGGCCAATTGTGGGTGTGACCAATATCTGTGACTACCACTCCCATCATGCTATTGGCTACACTGACTTGACCAGCATACACAGAATTCCTTCCTTTCAGTGAGCTTCCCTGTGAGGTGGTGTTCTAGTGGTGGTTAAATATCTGGGAGTGTTTGTTGGTTCTATTTGTGCCACTGCCTTGCTGTATTTGTTGTTAGGTTTGTACATGTCATGACACAGTTACATATCACTATGAGATGGGAGGTATTGTGTTTGTCTGACTAGCATTCACATCTTGGGATGAATATCTTTTGGTTGCTGTGTATTTGCTAAGGGTGCATGGTTTGCCTATACCCTTGACTGTGATGTGTGTGTGTTGTCACACCATATTGTGTATATTAGTTGTGTACTCACCAGGCTCTGGGATGTCTGTTAGTCCGTATACGCTCACTGGTGGTAGGATGGCCCGCACCTTCTCCTCCCAGGGCCTGAGGTATACTGGTTTTGCAGGAGGTCCACTGCCGGTGTGCTGGCTGAGGAGGTAGTCCTTTTGAGTAGGTCCCGGACCCTCCTGCGCACATCATACCACCTGTTCTGGATGTCTTCCTTTGTGCGCAAACATGGTGATTGTGCGTTCACCCTGTCGACAATCCTCGCCCACATCTTGGTTTTCTGCGACATGGGGGTCTGTTGTACCAATGTACCAAACAACTGTGGCTCTACCCCCAGGATCTCGTCTACCAGGACTTCCAATTCACTATCTAGGAACTTATGGTTCTTCTTTGGGGGCATGGTGATGGGTGGTGGTGGTGATTGATGTGTGTGTGTGTGTGTGTGTGTGCAAGTGGGGGGGTGTGAGTGTAGGTTTAGCTGGGTGTGTGTGAGGGTGCTATATGTAGGTGTGGTAATTGTGTGTGGATTGTGTGATGTATGAGCTATGAGTGTGTCTGTGGTTGCTGTGTGATGGTGTTCTGTGCTGGCAGGTCAGTGGAATTTGCAAAAGATCATGGTAGGGATTTGTGGCCTTTATGTAGGTGGAGTTGGAGGTGTGTCCTTGTTCCATTTTTTTTCTTCCTCCCTGTATTTATTGGCTTTGTGGTTGCTTGTTTGGCCCTTTATTTTTTTATTTTTTCCTTGGTGTTTTTGGTGCATGTAGGAGTCGTTCTTGTGTCCGAATAGGACGCTGCAGTTGTCTGGTGCGATCTTGTCCGACTCGTTCCCGCTGTGTGTCAGCTAGGTTTCATATGCGGCGTACGAGTCGGTCGCGGAGTATTGGGTTGCTTCGGCTGGGTTTTGTATGCGTGTCGGTCGTACGGCTTATGCTCCGGGCGAGTCGGTCGTGTTTTGCAACCACAGCAACGTACTACGCAGGTCGGAGTTCACTGGTACGTTTCGTTCGGGTTCAATCCGGGTGCGTGTCGGTCGGTTCGTTTCGCGTGATTTCCCGGCCGGATGGCTTGTTTCCGTCCGGCTCGGTCGGTCGTTTTGTATTCCGTCCGAGTCTGTCGGATTTCACATGCATTTCATCGTACTACCCGGGTCGTACGGCGCTGGTCCGAGTCGGTCGGTCTAAATTCCCGTACCGAGTCGGTCGGTATGTTTTCCGGCCCGAATCGGAATCGGCCCCTAAGTATTTTTCCTGTTCTAATAAAAAAAAAAAAAAAGAGTTTCAACTTGGCCTGTGCCAGGTGTCTGAAGTTCACCCAGTCCTGCTTTTTTAGTTACATTAGGATAGTTGTTATGCTTCCCACGCCATAAACATGAACTGTAAGTACCAAAAATAAACAACATTTAGTGATCTACTTACAAACAACCAGGGATAAGTGGAGCTCTACATTTATATATGGGCTTGTTTCTAAACTGAACATAACCTTTTATTTATGAAAACTCAATGGAAACTACAGGTATTATGCGTGCCATTTCAAAGCCCATGTATCTACATTATTTTCCACTGGTCCATTAATATTTAATCTAATAAAATATCTGTTTGTATAAAACCTTATTTTTCTTTGAAAGATGTTCATAGCCGCTAAGTAGCCCACATCACGAGGTATTTTGGGGTCTGTAGTTTTCCACGTATGACGGCACAAGTTGTCATTGCTGATTTAAAACCACTTGTCAACTACAGATGTTGTTTGATATGCACTCTTCCGGTGCTCGAAGTATCAACACCGGCACTTATGATAATTCACCACATGGTGGCGCTGCCTGTTTAATTTTGAAATGAGCATAACAACAGGTGTTTTATAATTCAACACACAATAAAAATGACTAATGCCTGCCACCCATTCAATTATTATAGCGTTGAGGGCCTGGAATAGCCTGAATTGTCAGACTTGTAGGAGTGTGATGGTTAGTACTTGTGCTGGCTCTGTAATTGGCAGCGCTGGCAGGGGCAATGGGTGGTGCAAGGTGAAGTGACCTCCTGAAAAGAGCCTGAGACTTATTGTTTTTACAAATTAAGCACTGCTTTCAATGCCAACATATTTTGAGTAGAAAAAGAACATTCCCCAACTCTTTAGTCAAGGTGTCCACAAACAGCTGATTTGGCTCAAGTAGTGAAAGGACATTTTCACTGCACTCTCACATTGTAGCATTCTTGAATACAGAAGTTTCCTGTGAGGAATGGGACTTGTGATGGTTTAGCAGGAGCTTGAGCTTCAAGACTGTTTTTAAATATCAGCTAGCAATGAAACACTGAAGCTTTGATTACATATGAAAAACACAAAATGAGTCCAGTGCGCCGTACTTGCAACGCTATTCCTTAGTGCCAGACTGTCCATGGTCATGCTTTCATCCACTGGCCCACTACATAGAATTTTATGGCAGGTGATGACCACAGACTATGTCCATCCCGCCGATGGATATCAGTTTCATGAGGTGAGTTGGCTCCAGATATCCCACTTCATCCCACACTGACCTTTATCCCTCACTGAGGGAAATATCACCTCTAGATCAATACAGACCTCAACCACCACTTAAGGAGACAGAAAGCAGAGCTTGTGCCAGGACTGCAGGGCCATGTGCCAAACATGCCCACCTTTGAAATATTCCCAAGGTGTGGTCAGATTTGCTTAGGGCAGGATTGCCAACGTGCCAACTTTGTTTTAACCAAAATCTGAAGTTTGAGATCTACCCACAAAAAAGCAACATGCCCTTTTGCAGCTGCAATGATATGTCAAACAGGATCACCTTATTTTTTTTAGTACTCAGTGCATGAATGAGGGGACACTTATTTTAGTGCCTAGTGGCTATTTTCTAGCCTAGTCCTATCCTGGCTGTGGTTGCTATTCCCTGCAAAGCTGTGGTTGGCAGTTACAACTGTGCTTTCATATACAAGGACGGGGATTTTTTTTAAAAGTGTGAAACTTGTTACGTTTTGCCAGAAGGCACCATTTACCCTCCTCAATGACTACGCTAATATAAGATTGGTTTATAGTATTCATGCCTCCTTCAGTGGGATGATATTTACTAACTTGCAGCCAAAATAATCCATTGCCATCAGCAGCTTGTCAGATTTGCTCTAGTAAAGCAATGCCAGATCTGAACTTAATTTGCAAAAAAAAAATTAGTTCCAGGGCCCTTGGCAGGAGGCCACTGTAGCTTACTCCACTGATTGCCCCTGCCAACGCTGCCAATGACAGTACCAACACAATTCCTAACAACCACACTCCTATAAGTGTGGAAAATCAGACTATTCCACGCCCCTAAAGCTATAAGAATGGCTTGGGTAGCAGGTAGTAGTCATTTTCAATTTTAACTGAATTAATAAACTGTTGTTGTGCTCATCTGTAAAATAGACAGAGAGTGCCACCATGTGGCAGACTGTCATAAGCACTGGTGTTGACAATGTAGTGCCCATGCTGAGCACTGAAACCCACCAGCTTAAATTAAGCACTGTCTGATACAATAGGCGTTAGTTTCATTTTGGAACAAATCCCATAAAAACACAATTAATAACGTTCATAAAATGCGTAAAAACGACAGAATTATAAAACACATTAAAACCTCAAAGCATTCCCGGCATCAGAAAGCCAATAAAATCATTTGGAACTACTCTTTGGATTACAAGTGACATATTGCTGCCTAGACTGTAACCAGCTATAACTCAAACGTGATGATTTTGGAAATGTACAGGTTTTGCTTAGCCACCTCTTTGCACTGCATAGTTACCATCCATTTGGATCTAGTATGGGACATGCAGACTAAAGCAAGGCTGT
The DNA here is from genome assembly GCA_963921515.1 of Calotriton arnoldi. Taxonomy (NCBI): domain Eukaryota; kingdom Metazoa; phylum Chordata; class Amphibia; order Caudata; family Salamandridae; genus Calotriton; species Calotriton arnoldi. Next base: position 22,320 of record CAWUFW010001841.1, on the reverse strand, counting down.
GTTTTTACTGTGCGTCTATTAATTGTGTTTGTTTCCCTAAAAATGGGGTGCCGATGGCAGCCTCTTGTGTTACCAACTTCAGCAACAAGCCAATGTGGGCGACGCAACAGGACTGAGAGGTGTTCAAAAGAAATTAGGTAACTATGTGTAACAGGGAGCCCTAAAGTTTGGAATTCCTGCTTTGGGTCTCTAGATAACACCTAACCTAACAATACATTATGTTGGATTGCCCGGAAGATAGTGATAGACAAATTCAAGGTTTTTAATCCCTCTCGCAGTCAGAACTCCACCAATCTGGTTCAAGGTTCTGTTTGAAATGAAATCAGTTGTTGCATCTGATCAGTGGGTTTCCTGCCTGGCTAGTATTTTGAACGAAAGAAATGAAAAAATGTAAGGAAAACCAGTAAAATTCAGTATTTTTCTTCTCTGAAATATAAACTGAAAGCAGCAGATACATAATGAAAACATGCTAAAAGTATGTTAATAATGTTTAGACTACTCCTAAAAGGCTTCCAAACTGAATAGAGGGAGAAATGTTGGGTTAAAAAGAATATTGAACATTTTACACGAACTGTTATTCCAGTACCAGCTACTGGCTTTTCCAGGACATACAAAATGCACAAATAGCTGGTATTTATTCATGAGAAAAAGGTAGAAACCCTATATGAAATTAAGCACCGATAATTCCAAGTAAAGGGACTTTGGAGGTGCCTGCTCATTGTCTGGCCATCCGTTTGAAAATGACAGAGCCACAAAGTGATGGTGATCTGCCAGAGATTGCTACCTGAGGTTCCTAATTCAAGATGGAGATAAGTCTTTTTTCAGTAAAAAAAAGTTCCTGTCAGAATCTTTTGCAAAGGGGTAGAGACAAGTGACAGATACATCATAGCACATTCCCTTATTGTTCTCCGCATACATCACCCTCTTGTTACTATTTATGTCTCTGATGTTTGCTGCTTGGCAGACAGATTTCCCTTTGGACTTTCTTCTCTGCTTGCCTCTGTTTCCTGCTTTGATGCCAGGAAAAGTTTGGTGCCTTGCTTATCTACTTCTTCATAAATCTTCCTCTTCACCACCCACTAAGAGCTACAAGATTGGCAAGGAGGTTTTATTTGCCCTTTGTGGCTTTTCCCCCAACTGGAACTCTTTTAAGGAGATACTTTACACCTTTCACAGGTACTATCAAGTGCAGGGTGGCACCGTGGCTCTTGGGGGATCACCTGTCGTTGGACAATAAAGAAGGAATCTTGACAGATCTTCACAGTATCCAGTCCTTGACAATATCAAAAGCAGTAGGCCTGGGCTATCTATTGTGAAAACTGTATACCTAAAGCAGTAGTCCTGAATTGACGACTGTAAAAAGCTTATGCCAAGCAACATGTCTGTTTTTTTGTGTGAAAAACTAATGGCAAAGGCAGTAGACTTGATTTGTGGACATTGTGAAAATTATATAACAAACACAATAGTTGAGGTATTTGAATTATTCAGAATCATTGACCTGCTCGACAAAGAAAAAACTCATCAACAAAGCAGGCTGTGCCCAGCTACAAGAGAAGATCAGCAAAAACAATCTTCAACAGGACTACCAAGCAGCCTTCAAAACACGCTGCAGTAGAGAGATAGCTATCTGTAAAGTAATCAACAATGACAGAACTAAATCTAGCGTCTCAATTCTCCTTGGCCTGTCAGCAACCTTGGACACATCAAGCACTGATCCACCCTGTGGAAACATTCATTGGCTTCTCAGAAATAGAGAGGAACCACAAGATATTAGAACTTCCCATCCTATGCAAAATACCCCAGTATTCCATCCTCTTTCTCATCATCTTCAACTTCTACATACAGCCCCAAGGAACCATACTCTCCAATACCAACATCAAGCTGTAGCAATTTGCCAGCAGCATTGAAATATGTCGAAATTTCCTCAACCAAAGATATTTATTGACTCAAAACCTGTCTGAAAACAATCCATAATTGGATGAAAGTACCTATTTAAAGCTCAGCCCTACAAAGACTTATGGACCTACTTAGATTTCGGCAGACACAGGATATCTGACAAAAAATTATTAAGAAGGCATTGATGTCAATGGCACTCTAAATACAACGGAACAGAGAGGACAACCATCACTTTTTAGAGGCTCTAAATGAGGCCCTTAATGAGGCCCTTAATTACTCATTTGTTCTTGTGTTCAAGCAAATATAGATGCAAATCTGGCTTTCTGACATGAGCCTTATTGACTTTATTCCCAACTAGACAAAATGGAAAATCATGTGTATTCACCCTTGATCCTTGATGCATACCATACATTCAAAAAACATGCCCAAGAAAACCATGTCTGCATGGTACCAGCTCTTCCTCTTGAAGAAAGTGAAACCCTTTTCTTCCAGAAAGTTATTTCAAAACAACGGTACAAGCTCTGGGCCTCTCCCAACAGGATGGAGGCACCTTGTCAGTCCAGCACAAAGAGTCCGTTTGCAGGGGAGGAGGTTGCAAGAGGCAGGGAGGCATCACGAACAGTCATCGATGTAGCACGAAGATCCTGTTGTCGTTGCGCACAGTCGGGCTGGTGCGTTACGGTGAGCTCTAGTGAGCTGTGTGAGTGACAAGTTTCCGGCGTCAACGGGCCCGTTTGCGATCACGAAGAACCCAAAAAGTTCAATTCAGCCTCTTTGAGGCCACACCAAGAGTCCAGGACCTGTGGGGCACCACTTGGGGGTCAGGGGCTTGCTTCAGCTGGATCTAGGTGCTGGTTCATGTGGTTGGTAGTCTGTTATGGCCATGTGACTCTGAACAGGAGACCAGCAGACTAGCCCTTGGAGTCACTCTGGGAGTCCTGGGTTCAGGTACAAGTCCAGATCTCTCAGACTCAGGCAGGAGGGCAGCAGGCGGCAGGGCAGCAATCTAGCAAGGCAGCAATCCAGCAAGGCAGTAGTCCAGCAGGGTAGCAGCTCTTCTTCCTGGCAGAGTCTCCACAGGACCAGAAGTGTACTGAAGAGCTGATGTCAGAGGTCATATATTAATACCAGATGCCTCCTTTAAAGTGGGAGAAGCTTCAAGAGATTAATCTTTGAAGTGGAATGGTTTCCTACCTCCCTTGCCCTGGCTCCAGACCAACTACAGAGGATATGCAGACCTTTGTGTGGAGGCAGGGTAAAGCCTATTCAAGTGTAAGTTGGGCTGTGCCCTCCCATCCTGCCAGTGATAGGCATACCTAAGCCCTCTATTGTGTGTTGCTGTCTAGGAGGAATACGCAAAGCCCAACTGTCAGCTACACCCAGTCATGCGACTCGGCTGCAGGTACTACATGGCTAAGGCAGGAAAATGCCATCTTTCTAAAAGTTGCATTTTCCGAATTGTAATAAAAAAATCAGACTTTACTATAAAGTAGGATTTCTCATTACAATTCCAAATACAGCAAACATGAACTGGTTATCTGCTCCCATTTTGAAATGATCACTTATTAAATGTAATAAGGTAACTCCAATGTTATCCTATAGGAGACGCAGGCCTTGCAGTAGTGAAAAATGAGTTTAAGGGTTTTTCACTACCAGGAAATGTAAAACTTAAAAATGCATGTCCTACTTTTTGGATTCTGGGCTGCCCGGGTCCTATTGTAGGAGTGCCTTATATGAATTAAAAAGCGGTTTTGGGCCTGGCTAAAGGTTTATGTTACCAAGTCGAATTAGCAGTTTAAAACTGGGCACACAAGCTGCAAAGACAGGACTGAGATATGTTTAAAAGACTACTTAAGTAGGTGGCACAATCAGCATTTAATTTACAGGCCCTGGGCACAGGTAGTACCATTTTACTAGGGACTTACAAATAAATTAAATATGCCAATTGGGTATAAGACAATTCTACCATGATTTAAGGGAAGAGGGCATGTACATTAGCACTGGTTTTCAGTGGTAAAGTGCACAGAGTCCCAAGACCAGCAAAACCGAGATCAGCAAAAATGGAGGAGGAAGGCAAAAAGTTTGGGGACGACCTTACAGAAAGGGCCAAGTCCAACAACCCCCATGCTGAAGTACACATGCTCTCCCACCAGACCTCTATCATCTTCAAGGCCAGCTGCATCGCCTATAAGGCTATAAGAAATCAGGCCCCTACATATCTGGCCAAGAATTTCACCTCCTCAGAAGCGAGGACATCACTCAACTAAAGGCGAAGTGCAAGTAGTTAAAAACAAGAAGCTACGCCTTCTTCATCTACACATCCAGGATCTTGAACAACATGCCAGCTACATCAGAACTCCTCAAACACTCCTGTAATTCAGCAAAAAAAATGAAACCATCTCTTCTTGGAGCATTACTATAACACTATAGCATATAACTGATTTGCACCCTCCTCAATGTAAATAATTAGAATAGTAAGTTAGGGCTTTCATATCCTATTCAGCACTCTGTTGTGTCGCAGTTAGATGCTTGCATTCCAGTTATATAAGAAATCCACCTTTTCTGCATAGTTAGACCATAGTTCTGCCTTCTTCTGGGCCCTATTTTTGCTTGAAATAGGATTCAGTGGACTCTCACCCTGCAATTCGATGCCACAGTGCATATGTACAGGCCCTAAAATAGTAGTGTTAAAATTGGTTTCACCCAGCTGGTAGATTTAACTTTCCTGTATGGTCTTGGTAGATGGTATAGAAGTTCTACCAGTGGCATGGGAGTTAAATGACATGGCTTAGAACCAGTTTTGCCACTCAACTAACCTCAGTGGCTCAATTCTCATTCCTGGTTGGAGCTACCGGCTTTGCTGTTCAGACAACAATGGTTTGGCATCTGGGTCCAGGAAGGCAAGGGCGTAGTTAACAACTGGCCATATACCAAGGATTAGTTAAGGGTGGGCGGAGGAACAAGAGCAGTTGACCAAACAAAGAGTAGCCTTAACACTACTTCTTTTGACTTGGAGACGCTAAATGGAACAGACAGGATCTGCTCTCATCCATTCACAGTGCCCTCTTAGACCTTCTGGCTCCAACCCCAGCAGGAGAGAGAATCAGTTTTGACTCTGACAGAGGAAAAGTTACCTCATCACAGGGGAGAACGAGATACCTTTATGGTGGAAGAAGAGGTTAGCCATATTGGCTTTAAAGCATCTGTACATTTTTTAAGTAAAGCAACCAGGAAGTATTGTAAAAAGAGTTGGGCATAGGGTGAAATAGTGGACATTATTGGGTAAGAAAAACCTTCCAATCACTGGCTAATGCACAGGATGAGACTGGCATCTCACACCACCACCTCATCAGAGCATTCTTCAACTTGAGAAGACTACACCTGAAGGGGAAGATCCTTTTGGAAGGAAGAAATCTAAAGAACTCCTGCTGGCTCCCAGCAATCGCAACTGCTCTCCAAGGGTCAGGTGGCTGATCTCCTGTTGCCGGCTCCAGGGACACAAAAACATGACTCCTGACTCTACTGGGGCACAACTGACCACAGTGCACTGGACCTTGCAAGTGCCCGGACATGAGAGAGCTGGTGTCAAGAAACCTGTCTTAGGGTCTGGGTGCTGCAGGAGTGACTAGAAAGAACCATCGCAGCACTTGGAGAAAAGTGGAACAGAGGGCCTTATTTAGAGTTTGGCAGATACTCCATCAAAATGTGACGGGTGTCCAGTCCGCTGTATTACATGTGCCAGGGGCTATAAATGCACTTGTAATATGAAGGACAGAACACCCACCAAGTTTGTGATGAAGTATCCCAATCAATAAACTCTCAATAAGGTCCTTAGACATTATTTCCACCTTTGAAGGACCTAGACAAGGTGCTGAGGCTTGCCCACTGAGTGCTCTTCCAGGGCGGGCAAGAAAACAGGGTTCATCACCTCCGCCCACAGCATTTAGCCATGCTGAAAATGCATTAAGTGGGACCTTACAGTGATTGCATCCAGCCTCATACATCCCTGTCTGGCTAAAGCTTTCAGCCTTGCCCCACTGGAGTATTTTGAGAACAAAAAAGTGACAAAGTAAAAAAGTGAAATCTTAGACCGTGGTGATGCGGCAAATGTATCTGACCTGCAAGAAACGTGGAAGACTATGAAATCTAAGTTTGTCTCGCTCAGAGCATTTGGCACCCAAAACAACGCCGTCAGCCGGATCTCAGTGACATCAACGGAACTTTGCTGGATTCAACCTTGGACTTTGCTCCATCGGAACACTTTGACTTCTGCAGAAAAATCAAAAGAAAAGAGCTTTGACCGGGGTGACCTGCCTTGTGTATTCAACCTTTGCGCCATTGTGGTAGACCTGAAATTGCATGCTGGTCCTGGTTAGGGCAATTTGTGACTTCTGATATCAGTTTACATTTTCTAGATGCTTTTATATTTTAAAATTTCACATTTCCAGTTCTTCTGAATTTAACCTTTTTTGTGTCTTTTGCCCAATATTATTTTCTACATTTTTAAATATTGGTTAGGTTATTTTTTTGTTGTTTTCTTGATTTTAAAACGTTTGCTACTGCTTGAACTTAACCCGCACTTCTCTGGGGATTACCTGCTGCTTGCGCCGTAGCTACCAGGAGTTGAGCAGAGAATTTCTAAGAGCAGGCTATGTTTCTTAAGTTTGTATGGGTTCCCCCTTTCAAAATTGATGACCCAATTTATGACAATATATTTTACAACATTAGTTAAAATGGGATCACTGACAAAATATCGAGTGACAGAATATCATGTTCCCAAAATATCGGGACATAAATATCAATGTCAAAAATATCGACATCCTATCTTCATAATGGTAAGTACTAAAATATCGGGAAAAAAATATCGTTGTTAAAAATATCGAAGTACAAAATATCGTTTTTTTAAATGCATAAAAAATAATGTAAAATAAATTAAATAATACATATAACTTAAAAAAATATTTAGAATTATTAGAAAATGTTAACAATTATAAGTAATAAATGTAATGTAAAAATAAATTAAACATATATAAAATTTAATATATATATTTACATAATTAAGAAATAATAATTTTAATAAATTATAAAATGTTAGAAATATATTAAAAATTATAAATACATATATATATATATATATATACATACACCTGTAACATAAAAATAAATATATATATATATTATAAATTAAAATATTTATTATTTTTTAAAACTACATTTTACACTACATTGAGTACAACAGTAGAGAAAGTGTTGGATAGTGGAGGTGAATAAATTACTATTCCCACTCCAGCTTGTGCAACAGTAGGGAAAGTGTTGGATATCGGAGGGGAATAATTTACTATTCCCACTCCAATGAGTGCAACAGTAGGGAAAGTGTTGGATAGCGAAGGGGAAAGAATTACTATTCCCACTCCAGCATGTGCAACAGTAGGGAAAGTGTTGGATAGCGTAGAAGATAAAATTACTATTCCCACTGTTGGATAGCGTAGGGGTAAAAATTACTATTCCCACTCCAGCGAGTGCAACAGTAGGGAAAGTGTTGGATAGCGGAGCGGAATATTTTACTATTCCCACTCCAATGAATGCAACAGTAGGGAAAGTGTTGGATAGTGGAGGGGAATAATTTACTATTCCCACTCCAATGAGTGCAACAGTAGGGAAAGTGTTGGATAGCGAAGGAGGAAAAATTACTATTCCCACTCCAGCAAGTGCAACAGTAGGGAAAGTGTTGGATAGCGTAGGGGTAAAAAGTACTATTCCCACTCCAGCTTGTGCAACAGTAGGGAAAGTGTTGGATAGCGGAGGGGAATAATTTACTATTCCCACTCCAATGAGTGCAACAGTAGGGAAAGTGTTGGATAGAGAAGGGGAAAAATTACTATTCCCACTCCAGCAAGTGCAACAGTAGGGAAAGTGTTGGACAGCGGAGACATAAAAATTACTATTCCCACTCCAGCGAGTGCAACAGTAGGGAAAGTGTTGGATAGCGTAGGGGTAAAAATTACTATTCCCACTCCAGCGAGTGCAACAGTAGGGAAAGTGTTGGATAGCGGAGGGGTAAAAATTACTATTCCCACTCCAGTGAGTGCAACAGTAGGGAAAGTGTTGGATAGCGGAGGGGAATAATTTACTATTCCCACTCCAATGAGTGCAACAGTAGGGAAAGTGTTGGATAGCATAGTGGATAAAATTACTATTCCCACTCCAGGGAGTGCAACAGTAGGGAAAGTGTTGGATAGCGGAGTGGTAAAAATTACTATTCCCACTCCAACTAATACAACGTTAGAGAAAGTGTTGGATAGCATAGGGGTAAAAATTATTATTCCCACTCCAGAGAGTGCAACAGTAGGGAAAGTGTTGGATAGCGGAGGGGAATAAATTACTATTCCCACTCCAATTAGTGCAATAGTAGGGAAAGTGTTGGATAGCGGAGGGGATAAAACAAAACATTACAGCTATTGAACTTAAATCCCCAAACAAAATAAAAACAAAACATTTACTAACAATATTTATCAATGAACAAATGAATATTACTGATCAACTAATGATTAATTTATTTAAAGTATATTACTTTCAACCCTCTACCCCAATAAACACAAAAACACACACCTAAAAATATTTACACAATTTCCATAACTAATTTTACATTAATAAATTAATAACAATTAACAACAAATCATTAATTAATTTTTAAAAAAATTCTTCCCAACATTTACAACTATAAACACAAACAACTCACACATCAAAATTATTCCACAATTAGCATATTTAATATTTAATTAATTAATTAGCATTAATTAACAAATAATTAATTATAAATATTTTACCTCCCACCATATTCCCCTATAATTGACACCACCAATGTCGTAAAACATGACACAATTAACATAATTTATTAACAATTAATTAATTATTGAACAACTAACAAGCAAAATAAAAACAATTAATAATAAATTAATTCACACAATTAACACTATAAAATAACATTCAATAAATATTCTATTATAAATATTTAAAAATGTATTAAAATTAAATTAGTTCCCACCCTGCTCCCCTATCAACCCACAACGCACTCCTAAAAAAATGACACAATTAACATAATTACCAATTAATTAATAATAAACAAATTAATAAATAATTAATAATAAATGAATTACTACAATTAACAATATAAAATATTAAATACATAAATATAAATTAATTAAAAAAAGTAATTAATTATAATTAAATTACTTTCCACCCTACTCCCCTATCAACCCACAACCCGCTCCTAAAACAATGACACAATGAACATAATTACCAATTAATTATTAATAATTAACAACCAATTAATAAATAATTAATAATAAATTAATTCCCACAATTAATATAAAATATTAAATACATAAATATTAATTAATAAAAAATATTAATAAATTAATTATAATTAAATTACTTCCCACCCTATTTCCCTATAAACCCACAACCCGCTACGGAACTAAAATGCAAAATGTAATTAAAATAAAATGTATAACTTCTAAAATGTATTAATAAATCAATTATAATTAAATTACTTCCCACCCTATTCCCCTATAAACCCACAACCCGCTACGGAACTAAAACGCAAAATTTAATTAAAATAAAATTAATAACTTCTAAAAATTTAACACATATATTAAAAAACAAATGCAATACTTAGACAAAAAAATAGAACACATACATTTAAAATATATAATACATAACACTAACTAAAAAAAGATATTTTTAACTATATTTTTGCAAACGATATTAATGACTTCGATATTTTTTGAAACGATATTAATGACTTCGATATTGTTAAAAACGATATTAATTACCTTAGACTCGATATTCTTGACCACGATATTCTGACAGTCGATATTTTTGTATCACGATATTCTGCACTCGATATTAGTGCAAGTCGACGTAAAAAACTCGATATTTAGACTGTTTACCGTTAAAATGATCTCACTAGGTGCTGATAACTATCTTGCTATACAGTAAAAAACTTTACCCAGGCATAGTCAAATCAAGGAACTGTGTAGGCTTTGCAAATGGCACCAATATGGAATTTCGTGAAACTTTCCCTACCCCTAATTTAGATGCAATTATTTTGATGGGATGATCTTCCTACTGCCCACATAGAGCTGTTGAAAACAGAGGAGATAAATAGTGAGGTTTGAAGACATTTTTACAAGCTTGCCTTACATTTATTTAGCTTGAAACATTTGGCTCACTTCAAGAGCATCACACACAATATCCAACAGATGTAAAATGTTAATGGTGGAGTGCTTGTGCCTATCTTCCATGTCATTTTATTTTTTGTGCTGGCATACACTTTCATTAATATTTTTTTAATTTACCATCCCAGAATGGCTGGCCACCATGTTAGAATGCTAAATTAAAAATGCTAGAATGGTTCCCTGTGCGTCATGGCGCATGCACATGCATGCATTGTGATGCACTGGCAGACATTTTGGAATCTTATTGCCAGAAAACAAGCATTAGCAAAGCCAATAGCTCAATCTTTTAGAGCTGAGACCTGTTGGCTTTACTAGTGCTTGTTTGGGAATCTAATTTAGTGCAATTAAAGGCTTTTAGCCTCTAATTGTCTTTTTGGAACAGTCTCAAAACAGCCCCACTCCCTCAAGACAATACAATACAGATTTTTAAAGCAGACAAACCAATATGATATTTTGCTCTTCCTCCCACTTAGGAAATTGGGTTATATTTATCCACCCATGTTGCAGTGGTTCTCTCTACTGCTCAACCAGCCCAGTCCTGCTCAAAAGCCCAGGTTTGTGGAAGGACTTAGGATAAAACCCCTCTCTTGGGAAATCAGGATCCAGCTATACTTCTGGATTTTTTTCCTTTCTGCTCACCGTCCTCAGCTCCACTCCTATGGGAGCTCCTGCCCTCCAGCTCAGCAGACTTGCACTGAATGCTCCCTCCCAAACAGCTTTGCTCAGACTCCATTCAGGCTGTCCTCTCTGCAGACTCTCCTCACTCTTATTTAGTGGCCACCAACATCTGTCTCCCTGCTATATCAAACCTTCTTCGCCAGATGTGGCAATGTTGGTTCACAAATCATTCCACACAATTCCCTTCATTCACTTGGAACAATATGGACTGCCTTCCAGTAAGGCTTAAACTGCACCATCTTGTGTGCTTCAGTTTCATGGGAGTGTGCTTCAACAGGTCTCGGAAACCAGTTTGCTACTTTACGGACTTGTTTGTACTCACGAGGTCCACAGTCAATGTGTACTGCAAGTAATGCCATGGATTTAATATTCTGTTGAACAACGAAGACCTGTGTATCAACATACTGCAGCTGGGAAAGAAATGTAGTCAGCTTTTACTGTGCAACAACTGTGTCATGCGAGCAAAGTCTTACAAGCTTGACTAAAACTTCGCATCTGGAGAATTTCCATGATCTGCACAACACGAAGACTACCCTCAAAGGCCTATCCCAACTGTGGTTTACTTTGCAACATACATGGAAATGGTCCTTGGACCTAAAAAAACATGCTAGTCACATTTATTCTGGACCTCTGCTGAGACCACCTAAACTACACATAGGTTAAACTGTTGCTCATTTGTACCGACATGAATCAAACAGTCTTTACGTGCATGTTAACCCACAGGAGAAAATAGAATGAATGCAATAAAAATACTGGACACAAAAGAAAAACAGAGCTCTCTACCTAGAACCACTGTTAAGTTTTACACAGTGTTCCCTCTAAGCTGTGCACTCGCCAAGTTATCTTTCAGTGCAGTGCAAATCTGTCAGATGAGGGACACTGAAGCCTACATCTGTACTGAGCAATGCCTACATCTTGATGGCACAGTATCTTTCCTTCATTTGGTTTAAAGTGAAAAGAAAGCAAATGCCACATTTTAAAGGTATTTCCACATCTGACAGATGTAAATAACCAATAAAACCCCTCAAGTTTTAAGAGAACTTGGATGTCCATTCCATCCCAGTTAGGGTGAGTGGACTAATTTAAGGTTCCATCTTGCAAAGGGTTATGTAGGTTAAGTTGTTCTGCTGGGACCCACATTTTGCTGCTCCACATATCTAAAAGTGAGTCGAAAAAATCTGGTTATGTCCAAAGGATTGTGGGTATGCAAATATTCTGCAGAGGCTCTTGTACAGTTACTCGTGTGTTCTCCACATCTCTCCAGTCTTTCAAGGCATCTGTGATATCAGTCAGGGCACCCACAAGACAAATGATGTTGCATAATTGATAAATCATTTAAACATAAAGCTGTTGCCCCCCCCCCTCCCCCGGCTTTAACTTCCAATCTAACTTTTCGTTACATCCTGTTTTGTGTCTGACTCCTTCAGAAGACATGGCTACCACTACTCTCCCACACTACACCTCTTGGCAAGGTATTAAAGTTAAATGCTTGTAGTTAAAAGTGGCATGTTTTGGAGTTTCCTCCGGATGTCGAGCTCTAGCCAACACTGGGGGATATGCAGGTACTCCATTATGTGAATTCGAGGTGGAATAGCGCCTCTTTATGTCTAGCACTACGTTGTAACAAGTCTTCCCCTCAGCTATAGTGCGGGAAGCGTGTCAATCATACCAGAGTCTCGTTTGCTGGTTTTCAGGACGGATACCACACGCCTCAGCCTTCTAGCTTGTGAACTAAAACAATCCAGTCCTGGCCACGCCCCGTCGAGATGCCTTGTTGTTGTCATGGTTGCGGGTGTAGCCAGAAACAGGGAGTACAATTTATTTAGCTTCCTCTCTGTTTGTGGCGCCTGTAAGTTTTCCAGACATGGAGCTGTAGGGGAAACGCACAGGGTGTAAACACTAGTGCACCCTCAAGAGAAACAGGAGGTTTTCCAATCTATATCGTTATCTTCTGGGGAGCTGTAAATTAGAATTGATGAGGTGAGGTGTGGTACCCGCATTAAGAAAGGATGCTGTGCATACTGTTTGTGACCAAGGTGATGAAAATGGAGCAGAAATGGAGGAGCCACGAAGAGGGCATGTGAAGGGCACGGAGTTAATAGCCTTTCTTGAAGATATAAGAGAAAATCAGGGCTTTCCTCCTCCAGGATACTTAGCAACGCGTTTATGCAAGATTTCGTTCACAAGAAAACTATTCTATGTCAGTACATAAAGCAGTGGAGAATATTTTGGAAAAAGTGTGGAAATACATTGGAAGACCAGCCTTTCCTACATTCTTGGCACAGAAATATAATTTGAATACGTTTGAAAGTGACGTTCCAGCTGTGACTATGGGGGACTCCGTTGGCTAGAGATTTTGCACAGTCAGCATTAGCTTTTGAAAATGCATCGACAACTGATGTTAATTATAACCAAGCTTTTGCAATGCAATCGGTCTCGCCTTTGGGACCTTATATGTATTTAGCTATGCAGCACATTAGCCTGGGTGCTGAAACATCTAATGTTCTTTAACATGGAGGGAAAGTAAGCACCAGACTGCGTGACACGCCAGGTATGGGAACACATGGAGAGAATTATTGCCTGTCAGCGGGAAATGGTATATTCCAAAGCTCTGTTTTTAATATAAAATCAGAGCCTTCGGAGGTCATATCACTGAAAATACAAGATTTGAAAAAATATTATTGTCTACGGGTGCTCGTGGAAGACAATTTCTATGGACTGAAATCTAGAGAATGCTAAAGTGATTCTGGTATTTTACTGACCTCTGCTGGTCGTTTTCTATCAAGAAAGTTAAATAGAGGCAGTTGCCAGAAAAATTAAAAAAAGAAAGTCCCTCAGCAGAAAGCAATTCTGGTGTTTTACTGACCTCTACTGGTCGTGTTCTATCAAGACAGTTAAATAGAGGCAGTTGAACAGAAAATAAAAGTCCCTAAGCGGAAGCAGACAAGCCCTAGGGCTGATCTCCAGAGCCCACAAAGTACATACACATATAAGTATATACTAAAGTATATACAAGAGGTCTCGAATGCTCGACCTAAAAACATTATGTCATTAAAAAGGGCCTATTCAGTGTCTAACTTTGCATGAGCGCTTGAGATCACACCACATCAACTGTTCAATCATTGCCCAAAGATTTGTAAATTATTTTTGAAATTATGCAGTAGGGAGACAATCTTGGCTCAGATGGAATAGCAACTACTTTTTTTATCAGACATACAATTCACTGAAATATCTGCTGCAGCAGCTGCATCAGGATCAGCTATTTCATGACATCATCACGTATGTACATTCTTGGAAGCTAGATGTAGCTCAGCAACTTCACTTAGGGGCCGATTCCGATCTCGGTCGGAGGCGCACCCAATACCATTCGGTCGGGAAAAAAGCCATGCGAATGCCTGTTTCCCGACCGATCCGTACAGCATACCGAACGAGTAAGTACGATGCGCACAACAGCACAGAATCCGGCCGAGTCGTACTCACCCAATCCAGGTCCTGTTCTCCGACCGAGGCGAATCCGGAAACGCAGAATCGAGTTGCACGGAAGGGAAAATGCAGCCCCGTCCGGCCGAACAAGTACGATGCGCTTCCGTACGCGCCGAACCCGTCGCTACGCACGGCACGTCAAAGCATCCGGGAGAGGCGCACATAAGCTCCGATTCGCGCCACAACACGATCCACGGCTACGAGGCGAACACGCCAGCGACGAGGACGACGCGAAGCGACGAGAAAGACGAACGACACGAACCAACCATGAATCCCTTCGTCCCGATCATACTAATATTCTACATTTACTACCGGAACAGGCACGGACGCGTACGGCGCAGAAGGTAAGTCAGACACCAATCACAAAACACATACAACACGTACACGACACATCACACACACACAGAGGGATGCAGAATTTACTTACACCAGCAACAGCAGCACCATAGGGGCGGGATGCCCATCACCAATGCCACATATGCACACAGGGGCCTGAATGCGCACCACCACCACCACCCCTACCCAGGGGGGCCGGATGCCAACCACCACTACCACCCTTAGCCAGGGGGTGCCAGATGCCCACCACCACTACCACCCTTACCCAGGGGGGCTGGATGCCTACCACTACTACCACCCTTAGCCAGGGGGTGCCAGATGCCCACCACCACCACCACCCCTACCCAGGGGGGCCGGATGCCTACCACAACTACCACCCTTACCCAGGGGGCTGGATGCCTACCACAACTACCACCCTTAGCCAGGGGGCTGGATGCCTACCACTACTACCACCCTTAGCCAGGGGGTGCCAGATGCCTACCACTACTACCACCCTTACCCAGGGGGCTGGATGCCTACCACTACTACCACCCTTAACCAGGGGGTGCCAGATGCCTACCACTACTACCACCCTTAGCCAGGGGGTGCCAGATGCCTACCACTACTACCACCCTTACCCAGGGGGCTGGATGCCTACCACTACTACCACCCTTAGCCAGGGGGTGCCAGATGCCCACCACCACTACCACCCTTACCCAGGGGGCTGGATGCCTACCACTACTACCACCCTTAGCCATGGGGGTGCCAGATGCCTACCACTACTACCACCCTTACCCGGGGGGCTGGATGCCTACCACTACTACCACCCTTAGCCAGGGGGCTGGATGCCTACCACTACTACCACCCTTAGCCAGGGGGTGCCTACCACTACTACCACCCCTTAGCCAGGGGGTACCAGATGCCTACCACTACTACCACCCTTACCCAGGGGGGCTGGATGCCTACCACTACTACCACCCTTAGCCAGGGGGTGCCAGATGCCCACCACTACTACCACCCTTACCCAGGGGGCTGGATGCCTACCACTACTACCACCCTTAGCCATGGGGGTGCCAGATGCCTACCACTACTACCACCCTTAGCCAGGGGGCTGGATGCCTACCACTACTACCACCCTTAGCCAGGGGGTGCCAGATGCCTACCACTACTACCACCCTTACCCAGGGGGGCTGGATGCCTACCACTACTACCACCCTTAGCCAGGGGGCTGGATGCCTGCCACTACTACCACCCTTAGCCAGGGGGTGCCAGATGCCTACCACCACTACCACCCTTACCCAGGGGGGCTAGATGCCTACCACTACTACCACCCTTAGCCAGGGGGCTGGATGCCTACCACTACTACCACCCTTAGCCAGGGGGCTGGATGCCTACCACTACTACCACCCTTAGCCAGGGGGCTGGATGCCTACCACTACTACCACCCTTACCCAGGGGGCTGGATGCCTACCACAACTACCACCCTTAGCCATGGGGGTGCCAGATGCCTACCACTACTACCACCCTTACCCAGGGGGCTGGATGCCTGTCACTACTACCACCTCTACCCATGGGGGCTGGATGCCTACCACCAACACCACCCCCACTCATAGGATGGTCAATGCATGACACAACCAGCACACCACAACCTAGGGAATGCAAGAAAAAGACATCCCCCAACACCATGACAAGCGTGTGTAGACTGTGTCAAATGCCTACAACACTGAACATGACTTTGAACATACAATGTGACCCCTTATCACATGTGCCACACATATATGTGTGTGGCCCCCACAATGCAAGCAGGCCATGACCATTGTGGCAATGGGGTCCAAACCCCATCATCACAGTGACCAAAATGTAAGTGTGGGGTCCATAGCTGAAGCACATTTTGAACAGTGTGGCAATGGGGTCCAAACCCCCATCATCACAGTGACCAAAATGTAAGTGTGGGGTCCATAGCTGAAGCACATTTTGAACATTGTGGCAATGGGGTCCAAACCCCCATCATTACAGTGACCAAAATGTAAGTGTGGGGTCCATAGCTGAAGCACATTTTGAACATTGTGGCAATGGGGTCCAAACCCCCATCATCACAGTGACCAA
This sequence comes from Calotriton arnoldi, assembly GCA_963921515.1. Lineage (NCBI taxonomy): Eukaryota > Metazoa > Chordata > Amphibia > Caudata > Salamandridae > Calotriton > Calotriton arnoldi. Next base: position 5,602 of record CAWUFW010001841.1, on the reverse strand, counting down.
AATGTAAGTGTGGGGTCCATAGTTGAAGCACATTTTGAACATTGTGGCAATGGGGTCCAAACCCCCATCATCACAGTGACCAAAATGTAAGGGTGGGGTCCATAGCTGAAGCACATTTTGAACAGTGTGGCAATGGGGTCCAAACCCCCATCATCACAGTGACCAAAAGGTAAGTGTGGGGTCCATAGCTGAAGCACATTTTGAACAGTGTTGCAATGGGGTCCAAACCCCCATCATCACTGTGACCAAAATGTAAGTGTGGGGTCCATAGCTGAAGCACATTTTGAACATTGTGGCAATGGGGTCCAAACCCCCATCATCACAGTGACCAAAATGTAAGCGTTGACAAAGAAAAAGCTGCAACTGCCAAACTGCATGGATGATTCCTGGTCACAGAACATAAAACACATCAGTGGCAAAGTAGTGCATGTGTCCCATTGCAACATAAATTGGGGGAGGCAAATACTGCAGTGCAAATAAGACATACCTTTGGCCATGTGCAGACAAACACCACCCATGGGGGCTGACACTGTCAACATTCATCAATGACACAATGATAGAAGTGACCATCAGAATGCAGACCCACATATTTGCACCAATGGGCACACAAATGCAGATACCGTGTGGAGACTGTAGATGTGAGGTGAACAGATACCATACCATGGCAGCAATGGGACACACAAACCATGATCATTGTGCTGACCGATGACCTAGGAGTCCCAGGGACAGCAGGGGAAACCCACCAAACTACATACAGCCAATGGCACACCCAAGATATGCCAATGCAGTGGTGCAGATGCACAAACACAAACAGGCAGACCCACACTGCACATCATACACAACAGGTGAGGGGGGGTGCCAGTGTCCCCAGGCAACCACACAACACATGAGGAGGCCTGAATACCAATCATACAGATGTGCATACAGTGCCACACAAAGGTAACTCATGGATCCAAATCCCCTATGTGGGCAAGCAGGCATTGTCAGATGAGAGGGAGCACAAATCACACATGTCACACAGGCACGTAGGAACAGCAACTGACACAGCAAGACACAGACACACCACAGCACTACCCCCAGGGCCCCCACAATGTGGTGACCCTGGGCTGCATTACAATCCCACTGTGATGACAAAGCTAAATGTCGTTCACACTGTGAACCACAGTCATGTGTCCTGAGCAACAAACTACCATCACACCTACATAAGCACAAATCAATCAGCACGGCCAGTAAGCCAAGGCCAACATGGAGGCAGGGGTTTAGCCGGGCAACAACTCTCATCTGCACACACTCAACACCACACACCTCGACCTCCAACAATGTGCAGCAGTGAAGCACACATGCACTGGTGACATTGCACATGCACCCATGACTATTCCAGGGTGGTGGGTGGGAACCAAGGTGCAGAAACACATCACACATGGCCACTAAACAAGACTCCTGAATGTCTGACACACTGCACACTACGCTGTACATGGACATGACGGCAATACCACACCAACCAATGGGATCCCAGCCACAGTCACACACCAATGAAGAAGCCAAGGTCACCCACAAAGAACACACATAGACAACAACCAACATTGCAGCCCGGACCCTGAGGAGTGCCAGCAGTCACACACACAACGTGTCACAATCACTGAACGATAACACAAACTGGAAATCACATGACAGGGGCAAACAACAAGTGCCAAGGGGAAACCTGACTGTGACCCATCTGCGTCTGCACACAAACTCAGCCCTGACAGCAAACACACCTATGGGTGACACCCTGATGACCAGTAATGTGCCATGCACCCACATCACAGAGAACCCAGGGAGAAGACTTTGGGGGAACATAGGTCAACTCAGCAAGCATCACAAACAGGTACCACACTAGGGATCACAGCGTGCACAGCTAAACGGAAGTGAACACACAGACATGCTCATACAACACACACCTTGGGCGCAGGCAATGTCACAGGAGTACACACTGCCATGAGGGGACTCCACTCCTGTGTGAGGAAAGCTGTGCCATATGTTGCCTCAGTAGGGCCCCATCATGTCAGCTGAGCACTTGGTCACACAATCAACAATTAGCACCAAATGAAGGCTCCTGTCACATCAGCCTGGTCATGGAAGTGCCAACGAAATCATCAGCACAGATCCAACACACTTGTATAGCAATGTTGCACTGACAACACAGATGAGTCCTTCCCCATTGATGCCCAAACCTGCATGTCCAGTGGAGATGGCCACACGGTCAGGGAAGTAGACGAATTGAACAATGGCAGGCACAACAGATGTGCAGGGGTGGAAGCCACAGATGTGAAATTGCTAATGTAAGTAGGAAATCCCATTGCCAAATACTGAACACATGACACCCTCAGATGCTGCTATGGATGACATGGATACACCACAGGATAGGACACATTCCCCCTGGACCACATGGGTTCCTGCACAGTAACACTTCATTATCATGAGACCAAATATCACCATCACTACAGCAAGGGCATGGTTAGCATCATCAACAACATGTACATCAGAAGCATAAGCACTAGAGAACAGAAAGTTGCTTTATTCAGCATATGTGTGTATTGAAAAGTGAAAGTCCAGAAAAACCACAAAGGCCAATGGCCAGTCCATTGTCAAAGTCCAAACAGGGTGACAGTGGCAGATGTCACCCTACGCATGCCTGCACTGCACAAAACCAGGGACAATCCACTAGGAGGGGCAACCGGGGGGGCAGGCCAGGCACCGCAGGGACAGGATCAGGGCTCACCAGGAGGAGGCAGGGAAGGGGTGGTGGGTGCTGGAGAGCCACTGACAACTGCAGTGGAGGTGTCTGACATGGTGTGTGCCGGCACAACTGGGGGGCATGACTCAGATGTTGTGGGTGCCGGCACGACTGCAGTGGACCCTGCAGATGGAGTGGAAAGGTCCGCCACTGCAGTGCCCAAGTCAGACAGGGTGGTAGTGGACTCCACTGCAGTGCCTACCACCAGGGGAGGAGAATGGGGAACAGGCAAGGTGGGCTGGACAGAGGGGGAGGACACCCTCACCACATCAGTGGCACAGACAAGCGCAGCGGGGGGTGTGGTGCCGGGAGAGCAAGTGGCAGGGGGAGAAGGCCGGATCCTCTTGGGGATGGTATATCTGTGGGTGGGGGAACCTGGGGCAGGGTGTGGTGGGGGCACCTGTGGAGTGGGGGCCTGAGGGATGGAGGAAGGAGACCTGGTGCCTGAGCTGCAGGGCGGCAGCGGGGTCTTGCTCTTACGACTCCGGGGGACTTGCGGGTGGGGGCCTCAGTCTGTCTGCGCCTGGGGAGGGTGTCCGGGTGCGAGGGGCACTCTGCTCCGTGTGGGTGGGCTTCCTCTTCCCCCTGAATGCTGTATCAGCTGGATCGGAGGGGAAGAGGCCGAGGTCACTGAGGAAGAGCCGCTGGGTCTTTGGGGTTGCAGGTGAGGCAAGGGAGGGTGCTTTGGAGGGAGAGGCAACTGAGGACTGCGCAGTGCTCGTGGATGTGTGTGTGTGTTCCAGGGCCCCATCCCCTGTGAGTCTGGTTTCAGTCCCCTGACTGTGCGTGCATGTGCGTTTTGTTTGTGGCGTGTGTGTCTGTGTGCTGGACGTGTGTGTGCTGCTGTGTGCCTGTGCCGGTGTGTGTGTGCTTGGGACGGGTAAGGTGCTGGGGAGTGTGGATGGAGCAGAGGCAGGAGGGGTGAGGGACTGTCTGAGGAGGGACACTGCTGCCATCAGGGAGGAGTCCATGGACCTATTGCCCCTCTGTAGGTCAGACAAGCCCGAGGAGATGCCCTCCATGAACGACACCAGCTGAGTCAACAGAGCGGTGTGCGCATGGAGGACACTCAGCATGGCTGTCTGCCCTACATGGAGCTGGCGAAGGAGGTACACAGACTCCTCACTCAGGGCAGCAGGGTACACAGGGGCAGGGGGTGCGGTGCCTGGCCCAAAGGAGACACCTTCCCGAACATGGGAGCCTCCACGGACCTGGGGAATGGGAGCCGATGGGAGGGCGGTGGTGGTGCTGGTGGTGGCGGGGACAGCAACACTAGCTGGGGTGTGGTGGCTGCTGACACCCGCCTCCATAAGGGAGTCATCCTCCGAGTTGCTCTGGTCCTCAGCTGAGGTGGATGGTGCTGAGGACTCCTCGGTGTGGCTCCCTCGCCCTCCGTGCCACTGGGTCCCTCCGACCACTCCTCGGCTGCTGACCCAGTCTGGCTCTCCGGCTCCTCCTGGTCCGTGGAGCTGTCCCCTTCCGTGGCCGTGGATGTATCTGCAAACAATGGGGAAACAGACAGACATCAGTCACCTGCACCAAACGCACACACCACTGTGAGCACAGCACATTACAGAGCAAGCCCTGGCATCATTAGTTGAACATTGCTAAAAGTGCCCTAACTGAACAGGAGAAGCCAATTGTCAGTCTGATGCCAACCATGGCACTCACATCCCACATGGCCTTGCACCCATCTGTCTGGTGTCTGTTGGATAGCAACACCCCAGTGTGGACACATGCACCACCTACACAGTAGTTGGACAGTGCAGAGGACACGGTGTAGCATGTGGACATGCACACATCACAACTCTTGCCACTGAGTCAGTACAGGTTTCCGGATGAAAGGGATGCCCAGAGTCAAATAGGAAATGCATGTGATGCATACCAGCGACAGACACCATGATGCACCCATGTCCTGATAGCCATCGCCACAATGGTGTGCATGTAGCACATGTCACTCCCCTGCAGGATCACCAATAAGTAGACACATGCCATGGCGGAGGCATGACTGCTAAGTCATACATCACTGTCTCAGTGATGTATGACTTGGCAGCCAGACAACAACACTCTGCACTGTGTCACAATAGTAGGTCATGGGGAATGCAAGTCCTGGAGCTGCACAAGTGCACATGTACATCCCCCACACAACACATCATCTTAACCCTCATCTGTCCAGGTCATACCGATTGGACATATGGGAGACCTGTGACACTACCCTCTGAACCTGAGCCCCTCACAATCTGCTGTGAATGGGAAACAGCTGCCTGAACTTCACATTCGCATACCCCAGTCTGCACGGGCAGCTGATCAAACACCTATGTGACACACAAGTATCGTCTCCTATGGTCACATCTCCAGTGGCATGCTGAGCCCCTACCGAGAAACACCCCAGCAGTCCTGGCAACAAATCCACAGCACACTGACACAGAGGCAGACACCTGAGGGGTCAAATCACTGCGCACAATGTGTCAGCTGATACACGGGAGTGGGAGTACAGGTGTATTGGATGGGCTGGAGTAGGCATGACTGTCCTGCCCCACATGAATGAGGGATGAGCCCTGGACAGTGGATAGCTGGCTATGTATGTGTGACACACGTAATCTGCACACTCCTGGGGCCCAAACATTGTTCCCACCCGCTGCATGGGTGTGTGCCAGATACCCCAGGCACATGTGGTGGCTCAGCTCAGCAAGTGGACCGCATATCAAAGCAACACGCAGATTACATGTCCGAACACAGGCGTTGTGTGAACAATGGACCCACCCATGATGCCCACAACAGAGTTAGGGAAACAGATGCTGTCCCCCACCTTTAGTAAGCAAACTG